>CP136061.1:172139672-173339672 GCA_032622095.1 Siphonodentalium dalli
CCTATATATGTGTGTGGCGGGGATACCTATATATGTGTGTGGCGGGGATACCTATATATGTGTATGGTGAGGATACCTATATATGTGTGTGGTGAGGATACCTATAGATGTATGTGGTGGGGATACCTATAGATGTATGTGGCGGGGATACCTATATATGTATGTGTTGGGGATACCTATAGATGTATGTGGCGGGGAGACCTATATATGTATGTGGCGGTGATACCTATATATGTGTGTGGTGGAGATACCTATATATATGTGTGTGGTGGGGATACCTATATATGTTTGTGGTGGTGATACCTATAGATGTGTGTGGTGGGGATACCTATATATGTATGTGGTGGGGATACCTATAGATGTGTGTGGTGGGGATACCTATATATGTATGTGGAGGGGATACCTATATATGTATGTGGTGGGGATACCTATATATGTATGTGGTGGGGTTACCTATATATGTATGTGGTGGTGATACCTATATATGTGTTTGGCGCGGATACCTATATATGTGTGTGGTGGGGATACCTATATATGTATGTGGTGGGAATACCTTTAGATGTGTGTGTTGGGGATACCTATTCATGTATGTGGTGGGGATACCTATATATGTATGTGGTGGGGATACCTATATATGTATGTGGTGGGGATACCTATATATATGTGTGGTGGTGATACCTATATATGTATGTGGTGGGAATACCTATATATGTATGTGGTGGGGATACCTATATATGTGTGTGGTGGTGATACCTATATATGTGTGTGGCGAGGATACCTATATATGTATGTGGTGGGGATACCTATATATGTATGTGGTGGGGATACCTATATATGTATGTGGTGGGGATACCTATATATATGTGTGGTGGTGATACGTATATATGTGTGTGGCGAGTATACCTATATATGTGTGTGGTGGGGTTACCCATATATTTGTGTGGCGGGGATACCTATATATGTATGTGGTGGGGATACCTATATATGTATGTGGAGGGGTGACCTATATATGTGTGGTTGTGGGGAGACCTATATATGTGTGTGGTGAGGATACCTATATATGTATGTGGTGGGGATACCTATAGATGTGTGTGGTGGAGATACCTATATATGTATGTGGTGGGGATACCTATATCTATATATGTGTGTGGTGAGGATACCTATATATGTATGTGGTGGGGATACCTATATATGTGTGTGGCGGGGATACCTATATATGTATGTGGTGGGGATACCTATATATGTATTTGGCGGGGATACCTATATATGTTTGTGGTGGGGATACCTATATATGTATGTGGCGGGGAGACCTATAGATGTATGTGGTGGGGATACCTATAGATGTATGTGGTGGGGATACCTATATATGTATGTGGTGGTGATACCTATATATGTATGTGGCGGGGAGACCTATAGATGTGTGTGGCGGGGTTACCTATAGATGTTTGTGGCGGGGATACCTATATATGTATGTGGTGGTGATACCTATAGATGCATGTGGTGGTGATACCTATATATGTATGTGGTGGTGAGACCTATAGCTGTATGTGGCGGGGATACCTATATATGTGTGTGGTGGGGAGACTTATATATGTGTGTCGTGGTGATACCTATATATGTATGTGGTGGGGATACCTATAGATGTATGTGGTGGTGATACCTATAGATCTATGTGGTGGGGATACCTATATATGTATGTGGTGAGGATATCTATATATGTGTGTGGTGAGGATACCTATATATGTATGTGGTGGGGATACCTATATATGTGTGTGGTGGGGATACCTATATATGTATGTGGTGGGGATACCTATATATGTATTTGGCGGGGAGACCTATAGATGTATGTGGCCGGGAAACCTATATATGTTTGTGGTGGGGATACCTATATATGTATGTGCCGGGGATACATATATATGTATATGGTGGGGATACCTATATATTTATGTAGTGGGGATACATATATATGTATGTGGCGGGGAGACATATATATGTATGTGGCGGGGATACCTATAGATGTATGTGGTGGGGATACCTATATATGTGTGTGGCGGGTATACCTATATATGTGTGTGGTGGGGATACCTATATATGTGTGTGGCGGGGATACCTATATATGTGTGTGGTGGGGATACCTATATATGATTGTGGCGGGGAGACCTATATATGTGTGTGGTGGTGATACCTATAAATATGTGTGTGGTGGGAATACCTATATATGTGTGTGGGGCGGGAATACCTATATATGTGTGTGGCGGGGATACCTATATATGTGTGTGGCGGGGATACCTATATATGTGTGGTGGTGATACCTATATATGTGTGTGGTGGGGAGACCTATATATGTGTGTGGCGGAGATACCTATATATGTATGTGGTGAGGATACCTATATATGTATGTGGTGGGGATACCTATATATGTGTGTTTGTGGGGATACCTATATATGTATGTGGTGGGGATACCTATATATGTGTGTGGTGGGGAAACTATATATGTATGTGGTGGTGACACGTATATATGTGTGTGGTGGGGATACTTATATATGTATGTGGTGAGGATACCTATATATGTATGTGGTGAGGATACCTATATATGTGTGTGGCGGGGATACCTATATATGTGTGTGGCGGTGATACCTATATATGTGTATGGTGAGGATACCTATATATGTGTGTGGTGAGGATACCTATAGATGTATGTGGTGCGGATACCTATAGATGTATGTGGCGGGGATACCTATATATGTATGTGTTGGGGATACATATAGATGTATATGGCGGGGAGACCTATATATGTATGTGGCGGTGATACCTATATATATGTGTGTGGTGGTGATACCTATATATATGTGTGTGGTGGGGATACCTATATATGTATATGGTGGGGATACCTATATATGTATGTGGTGGGGATACCTATATATGTATGTGGTGGGGTTACCTATATATGTATGTGGTGGTGATACCTATATATGTGTTTGGCGAGGATACCTATATATGTGTGTGGTGGGGATACCTATATATGTATGTGGTGGGAATACCTATAGATGTGTGTGTTGGGGATACCTATTCATGTATGTGGTGGGGATACCTATATATGTATGTGGTGGGGATACCTATATATGTATGTGGTGGGGATACCTATATATATGTGTGGTGGTGATACCTATATATGTATGTGGTGGGGATACCTATATATGTATGTGGTGGGGATACCTATATATATGTGTGGTGGTGATACCTATATATGTGTGTGGCGAGGATACCTATATATGTATGTGGTGGGGATACCTATATATGTATGTGGTGGGGATACCTATATATGTATGTGGTGGGGATACCTATATATATGTGTGGTGGTGATACCTATATATCTGTGTGGCGAGTATACCTATATATGTGTGTGGTGGGGATACCTATATATTTGTGTGGCGGGGATACCTATATATGTATGTGGTGGGGATACCTATATATGTATGTGGTGGGGTTACCTATAGATGTACGTGGTGGGGATACATATAGATGTATGTGGTGGTGATACCTATATATGTGTGTGGTGGGGATACCTATAGATGTATTTGGTGGGGATACCTATGGATGTATGAGGTGGGGATACCTATAGATGTATGTGGTGGTGATACCTATAGATGTATGTGGTGGGGATACCTATAGATGTATGTGGTGGGGATACATATAGACGTGTATGGCGGGGATACCTATAGATTTGTGTGGTGGGGATACCTATATATGTCTGTGGTGGGGATACCTATATATGTATGTGGTGGGGATACCTATAGATGTATGTGGTGGGGATACCTATAGATGTATGTGGTGGGGATACCTATATATGTGTGTGATGGGGATACATATAGATGTATGTGGTGGGGATACCTATAGATGTGTGGTGAGGATACCTATATATGTATGTGGTGGGGATACCTATATATGTATATTGTGGGGATACCTATATATGTATGTGGCGGGGATACCTATATATGTATGTGGTGGTGATACCTATAGATGTGTGTGGCGGGGATACCTATAGATGTGTGTGGTGGGGATACCTATAGATGTGTGTGGTGGAGATACCTATAGATGTATGTGGTGGTGCTACCTATATATGTATGTGGTGGGGATACCTATATATGTATGTGGCGGGGATACCCATAGATGTATGTGGGGGAGATACCTATAGATGTATGTGGTGGTGATGCCTATATATGTTTGTGGTGGTTATACCCATAGATGTATGTGGTGGAGATACCTATAGATGTATGTGGTGGTGATACCTATATATGTGTGTGGTGGTGATACCTATATATGTGTGTGGTGGGGATACCTATAGATGTATGTGGTGGGGATACCTATATATGTATGTGGTGGGGTTACCTATAGATGTACGTGGTGGGGATACATATAGATGTATGTGGTGGTGATACCTATATAATTTTATTATGTGTGTGGTGGGGATACCTATAGATGTATTTGGTGGGGATACCTATATATGTGTGTGGTGAGGATACCTATAGATGTGTGTGGCGGGGATACCTATGGATGTATGTGGTGGGGATACCTATAGATGTATGTGGTGGTGATACCTATATATGTATGTGGTGGGGATACATATAGACGTGTATGGCGGGGATACCTATAGATGTGTGTGGTGGGGATACCTATGGATGTATGTGGTGGGGATACCTATAGATGTATGTGGTGGTGATACCTATAGATTTGTGTGGTGGGGGTACCTATATATTTATGTGGTGGGGATAGCAATATATATGTGTGGTGGGGATACCTATAGACGTATGTGGTGGGGATACCTATATATGTGAGTGGTGGGTATACATATAGATGTATGTGGTGGGGATACCTATATATGTATGTGGTGGGGATACCTATATATGTGTGTGGTGAGGATACCTATAGATGTGTGGTGAGGATACCTATATATGTATGTGGTGGGGATACCTATATATGTGTGTGGTGAGGATACCTATAGATGTGTGGTGAGGATACCTATATATGTATGTGGTGGGGAGACCTATAGATGTGTGTGGCGGGGATACCTATAGATGTGTGTGGTGGGGATACCTATAGATGTGTGTGGTGGGGAGACCTATAGATGTGTGTGGTGGGGAGACCTATAGATGTATGTGGTGGGGATTCCTATATATGTATGTGGTGGTGATACATATATGTGTGTGTGGCGGGGATACCTATATATGTATGTGGTGGGGATACCTATATATGTGTGTGGCGGGGATACCTATATATGTGTGTGGCGGTGATACCTATATATGTGTATGGTGAGGATACCTATATATGTGTGTGGTGAGGATACCTATAGATGTATGTGGTGCGGATACCTATAGATGTATGTGGCGGGGATACCTATATATGTATGTGTTGGGGATACATATAGATGTATATGGCGGGGAGACCTATATATGTATGTGGCGGTGATACCTATATATATGTGTGTGGTGGTGATACCTATATATATGTGTGTGGTGGGAATACCTATATATGTGTGTGGTGGGGATACCTATATATGTATATGGTGGGGATACCTATATATGTATGTGGTGGGGATACCTATATATGTTTGTGGTGGGGTTACCTATATATGTATGTGGTGGTGATACCTATATATGTGTTTGGCGAGGATACCTATATATGTGTGTGGTGGGGATACCTATATATGTATGTGGAGGGAATACCTATAGATGTGTGTGTTGGGGATACCTATTGATGTATGTGGTGGGGATACCTATATATGTATGTGGTGGGGATACCTATATATGTATGTGGTGGGGATACCTATATATATGTGTGGTGGTGATACCAATATATGTATGTGGTGGGGATACCTATATATGTATGTGGTGGGGATACCTATATATATGTGTGGTGGTGATACCTATATATGTGTGTGGCGAGGATACCTATATATGTATGTGGTGGGGATACCTATATATGTATGTGGTGGGGATACCTATATATGTATGTGGTGGGGATACCTATATATATGTGTGGTGATGATACCTATATATCTGTGTGGCGAGTATACCTATATATGTGTGTGGTGGGGATACCTATATATTTGTGTGGCGGGGATACATATATATGTATGTGGTGGGGATACCTATATATGTATGTGGTGGGGTTACCTATAGATGTACGTGGTGGGAATACATATAGATGTATGTGGTGGTGATACCTATATATGTGTGTGGTGGGGATACCTATAGATGTATTTGGTGGGGATACCTATGGATGTATGAGGTGGGGATACCTATAGATGTATGTGGTGGTGATACCTATAGATGTATGTGGTGGGGATACCTATAGATGTATGTGGTGGGGATACATATAGACGTGTATGGCGGGGATACCTATAGATGTGTGTGGTGGGGATACCTATATATGTCTGTGGTGGGGATACCTATATATGTATGTGGTGGGGATACCTATAGATGTATGTGGTGGGGATACCTATAGATGTATGTGGTGGGGATACCTATATATGTGTGTGATGGGGATACATATAGATGTATGTGGTGGGGATACCTATAGATGTGTGGTGAGGATACCTATATATGTATGTGGTGGGGATACCTATATATGTATATTGTGGGGATACCTATATATGTATGTGGCGGGGATACCTATATATGTATGTGGTGGTGATACCTATAGATGTGTGTGGCGGGGATACCTATAGATGTGTGTGGTGGGGATACCTATAGATGTGTGTGGTGGAGATACCTATAGATGTATGTGGTGGTGCTACCTATATATGTATGTGGTGGGGATACCTATATATGTATGTGGCGGGGATACCCATAGATGTATGTGGGGGAGATACCTATAGATGTATGTGGTGGTGATGCCTATATATGTTTGTGGTGGTTATACCCATAGATGTATGTGGTGGAGATACCTATAGATGTATGTGGTGGTGATACCTATATATGTGTGTGGTGGTGATACCTATATATGTGTGTGGTGGGGATACCTATAGATGTATGTGGTGGGGATACCTATATATGTATGTGGTGGGGTTACCTATAGATGTACGTGGTGGGGATACATATAGATGTATGTGGTGGTGATACCTATATAATTTTATTATGTGTGTGGTGGGGATACCTATAGATGTATTTGGTGGGGATACCTATATATGTGTGTGGTGAGGATACCTATAGATGTGTGTGGCGGGGATACCTATGGATGTATGTGGTGGGGATACCTATAGATGTATGTGGTGGTGATACCTATATATGTATGTGGTGGGGATACATATAGACGTGTATGGCGGGGATACCTATAGATGTGTGTGGTGGGGATACCTATGGATGTATGTGGTGGGGATACCTATAGATGTATGTGGTGGTGATACCTATAGATTTGTGTGGTGGGGGTACCTATATATTTATGTGGTGGGGATAGCAATATATATGTGTGGTGGGGATACCTATAGACGTATGTGGTGGGGATACCTATATATGTGAGTGGTGGGTATACATATAGATGTATGTGGTGGGGATACCTATATATGTATGTGGTGGGGATACCTATATAAGTGTGTGGTGAGGATACCTATAGATGTGTGGTGAGGATACCTATATATGTATGTGGTGGGGATACCTATATATGTGTGTGGTGAGGATACCTATAGATGTGTGGTGAGGATACCTATATATGTATGTGGTGGGGAGACCTATAGATGTGTGTGGCGGGGATACCTATAGATGTGTGTGGTGGGGATACCTATAGATGTGTGTGGTGGGGAGACCTATAGATGTGTGTGGTGGGGAGACCTATAGATGTATGTGGTGGGGATTCCTATATATGTATGTGGTGGTGATACATATATGTGTGTGTGGCGGGGATACCTATATATGTATGTGGTGGGGATACCTATATATGTGTGTGGCGGGGATACCTATATATGTGTGTGGCGGTGATACCTATATATGTGTATGGTGAGGATACCTATATATGTGTGTGGTGAGGATACCTATAGATGTATGTGGTGCGGATACCTATAGATGTATGTGGCGGGGATACCTATATATGTATGTGTTGGGGATACATATAGATGTATATGGCGGGGAGACCTATATATGTATGTGGCGGTGATACCTATATATATGTGTGTGGTGGTGATACCTATATATATGTGTGTGGTGGGAATACCTATATATGTGTGTGGTGGGGATACCTATATATGTATATGGTGGGGATACCTATATATGTATGTGGTGGGGATACCTATATATGTTTGTGGTGGGGTTACCTATATATGTATGTGGTGGTGATACCTATATATGTGTTTGGCGAGGATACCTATATATGTGTGTGGTGGGGATACCTATATATGTATGTGGAGGGAATACCTATAGATGTGTGTGTTGGGGATACCTATTGATGTATGTGGTGGGGATACCTATATATGTATGTGGTGGGGATACCTATATATGTATGTGGTGGGGATACCTATATATATGTGTGGTGGTGATACCAATATATGTATGTGGTGGGGATACCTATATATGTATGTGGTGGGGATACCTATATATATGTGTGGTGGTGATACCTATATATGTGTGTGGCGAGGATACCTATATATGTATGTGGTGGGGATACCTATATATGTATGTGGTGGGGATACCTATATATGTATGTGGTGGGGATACCTATATATATGTGTGGTGGTGATACCTATATATCTGTGTGGCGAGTATACCTATATATGTGTGTGGTGGGGATACCTATATATTTGTGTGGCGGGGATACATATATATGTATGTGGTGGGGATACCTATATATGTATGTGGTGGGGTTACCTATAGATGTACGTGGTGGGGATACATATAGATGTATGTGGTGGTGATACCTATATATGTGTGTGGTGGGGATACCTATAGATGTATTTGGTGGGGATACCTATGGATGTATGAGGTGGGGATACCTATAGATGTATGTGGTGGTGATACCTATAGATGTATGTGGTGGGGATACCTATAGATGTATGTGGTGGGGATACATATAGACGTGTATGGCGGGGATACCTATATATGTGTGTGGTGGGGATACCTATATATGTCTGTGGTGGGGATACCTATATATGTATGTGGTGGGGATACCTATAGATGTATGTGGTGGAGATACCTATAGATGTATGTGGTGGGGATACCTATATATGTGTGTGATGGGGATACATATAGATGTATGTGGTGGGGATACCTATAGATGTGTGGTGAGGATACCTATATATGTATGTGGTGGGGATACCTATATATGTATATTGTGGGGATACCTATATAAGTATGTGGTGGGGATACCTATATATGTATGTGGCGGGGATACCTATATATGTATGTGGTGGTGATACCTATAGATGTGTGTGGCGGGGATACCTATAGATGTGTGTGGTGGGGATACCTATAGATGTGTGTGGTGGAGATACCTATAGATGTATGTGGTGGTGCTACCTATATATGTATGTGGTGGGGATACCTATATATGTATGTGGCGGGGATACCCATAGATGTATGTGGTGGAGATACCTATAGATGTATGTGGTGGTGATGCCTATATATGTTTGTGGTGGTTATACCCATAGATGTATGTGGTGGAGATACCTATAGATGTATGTGGTGGTGATACCTATATATGTGTGTGGTGGTGATACCTATATATGTGTGTGGTGGGGATACCTATAGATGTATGTGGTGGGGATACCTATATATGTATGTGGTGGGGTTACCTATAGATGTACGTGGTGGGGATACATATAGATGTATGTGGTGGTGATACCTATATAATTTTATTATGTGTGTGGTGGGGATACCTATAGATGTATTTGGTGGGGATACCTATATATGTGTGTGGTGAGGATACCTATAGATGTGTGTGGCGGGGATACCTATGGATGTATGTGGTGGGGATACCTATAGATGTATGTGGTGGTGATACCTATATATGTATGTGGTGGGGATACATATAGACGTGTATGGCGGGGATACCTATAGATGTGTGTGGTGCGGATACCTATGGATGTATGTGGTGGGGATACCTATAGATGTATGTGGTGGTGATACCTATAGATTTGTGTGGTGGGGGGTACCTATATATTTATGTGGTGGGGATAGCAATATATATGTGTGGTGGGGATACCTATAGACGTATGTGGTGGGGATACCTATATATGTGAGTGGTGGGTATACATATAGATGTATGTGGTGGGGATACCTATATATGTATGTGGTGGGGATACCTATATATGTGTGTGGTGAGGATACCTATAGATGTGTGGTGAGGATACCTATATATGTATGTGGTGGGGATACCTATATATGTGTGTGGTGAGGATACCTATAGATGTGTGGTGAGGATACCTATATATGTATGTGGTGGGGAGACCTATAGATGTGTGTGGCGGGGATACCTATAGATGTGTGTGGTGGGGATACCTATAGATGTGTGTGGTGGGGAGACCTATAGATGTATGTGGTGGGGATTCCTATATATGTATGTGGTGGTGATACATATATATGTGTGTGGCGGGGATACCTATATATGTATGTGGTGGGGATACCTATATATGTATGTGGTGGTGATACCTATAGATGCGTGTGGTGGTGATACCTATAGATGTGTCTGGCGGGGATACCTATAGATGTATGTGGTGGGGATACCTATATATGTATGTGGTGGGGATACATATAGATGTATGTGGTGGGGATACCTATTTATGTATGTGGTAGGGTTACCTATAGATGTATGTGGTGGGGATACATATAGATGTATGTGGTGGGGATACCTATATATGTGTGTGGAGAGAATACCTATAGATGTGTGTGGCGGGGATCCCTATAGATGTATGTGGTGGGGATACCTATAGATGTATGTGGTGGGGATACCTATAGATGTATGTTGTGGTGATACCTATAGATGTGTGTGGAGGTGATACCTATAGATGTGTGTGGCGGGGATACCTATATGTGTGTGGTGGGGATACCTATAGATGTATGTGGTGGGGATACCTATATATGTGTGTGGTGGGGATACCTATATATGTGTGTGGCGGGGATACATATAGATGTATGTGGTGGGGATACCTATAGATGTATGTGGTGGGGATACCTATAGATGTATGTGGTGGTGATAACTATAGATGTATGTGGTGGTGATACCTATAGATGTATGTGGCGGGGATATCTATATATGTGTGGGTTACCTTATATAAGTATGTGGTGGTGATACCTATATATGTGTTTGGCGAGGAAACCTATATATGTGTGTGGTGGGGATACCTATATATGTATTTGGTGGGAATACCTATAGATGTGTGTGTTGGGGATACCTATATATGTATGTGGTGGGGATACCTATATATGTATGTGGTGGGGATACCTATATATGTATGTGGTAGGGATACCTATAGATGTGTGTGGTGGGGATACCTATATATGTGTGTGGTGGGGATACCTATAGATGTGTGTGGTGGGGATACCTATATATGTAAGTGGTGGGGATATCTATATATGTCTGCGGTGGGGATACCTATAGATGTATGTGGTGGGGATACCTATATATGTGTGTGGTGGGGATACATATAGATGTATGTGGTGGGGATACCTATATATGTATGGGGTGGGGATACCTATATATGTGTGTGGTGGTGATACCTATATATGTGTGTGGCGAGGATACCTATATATGTGTGGGGTGGGGATACCTATATATGTGTGTGGCGGGGAGACCTATATATGTGTGTGGTGAGGAGACCTATATATGTGTGTGGCGGGGAGACCTATATATGTGTGTGGTGGGGATACCTATATATGTGTGTGGCGGGGATACCTATATATGTATGTGGCGGGGAGACCTATGTATGTGTGTGGCGGGGATACCTATATATGTGTGTGGCGGGGAGACCTATATATGTGTGTGGCGGGGATACCTATATATGTGTGTGGCGGGGAGACCTATATATGTATGTGGCTGGGAGACCTATATATGTGTGTGGCGGGGAGACCTGTATATGTGTGTGGCGGGGATATCTATATATGTATGTGGCGGGGATACCTATACATGTGTGTGGCGGGGATAACTATATATGTGTGTGGCGGGGAGACCTATATATGTGTGTGGCGGGGATACCTATATATGTATGTGGCGGGGATACCTATACATGTGTGTGGCGGGGATACCTATATATGTGTGTGGCGTGGATACCTATAGATGTATGTGGCGGGGATACCTATATATGTGTGTGTTGATGAGACCTATATATGTGTGTGGCGGGGAGACCTATATATGAGTGTGGTGGGGATACCTATATATGTGTGTGGCGGGGAGACCTATATATGTGTGTGGCGGGGAAACCTATATATGTATGTGGCGGGGATACCTATATATGTGTGTGGCGGGGGATACCTATATATGTGTGTGGCGGGGAGACCTATATATGTGTGTGGCGGGGATACCTATATATGTGTGGTGGTGATACCTATATATGTGTGTGGTGGGGAGACCTATATATGTGTATGGCGGGGATACCTATATATGTATGTGGTGAGGATACTTATATATGTATGTGGTGGGGATAACTATATATGTGTGTGTGTGGGGATACCTATATATGTATGTGGTGGGGATACCTATATATGTGTGTGGTGGGGATACCTATATATGTATGTGGTGGTGATACCTATATATGTGTGTGGTGGGGATACCTATATATGTATGTGGTGAGGATACCTATATATGTATGTGGTGAGGATACCTATATATGTATGTGGTGAGGATACCTATATATGTATGTGGTGGGGATACCTATATATGTGTGTGGCGGGGATACCTATATATGTATGTGGCGGGGATACCTATATATGTGTGTGGCGGGGATACCTATATATGAGTGTGGCGGGGAGACCTATATATGTGTGTGGCAGGGATACCTATATATGTGTGTGGCGGGGATACCTATATGTGTGTGTGGCGGGGATACCTATAGATGTGTGTGGCGGGGATACCTATATAGGTATGTGGCGGGGATACCTATATATGTGTGTGGCGGGGATACCTATATATGTGTGTGGCGGGGAGACCTATATATGTGTGTGGCGGGAATACCTATATATGTGTGTGGCGGGGATACCTATATATGTGTGTGGCGGGGATACCTATAGATGTATGTGGCGGGGATGCCTATATATGTGTGTGTTGAGTAGACCTATATATGTGTGTGGCGGGGAGACCTATATATGTGTGTGGTGGGGATACCTATATATGTGTGTGGCGGGGATACCTATATATGTGTGTGGTGGGGATACCTATATATGATTGTGGCGGGGAGACCTATATATGTGTGTGGCTGGGATACCTATATATGTATGTGGCGGGGATACATATATATGTGTGTGGCGGGGATACATATATATGTGTGTGGCGGGGATACCTATATATGTGTGTGGCGGGGATACCTATATATGTGTGGTGGTGATACCTATATATGTGTTTGGTGGGGAGACCTATATATGTGTGTGGCGGAGATACCTATATATGTATGTGGTGAGGATACCTATATATGTATGTGGTGGGGATACCTATATATGTGTGTTTGTGGGGATACCTATATATGTATGTGGTGGGGATACCTATATATGTGTGTGGTGGGGAAACTATATATGTATGTGGTGGTGATACGTATATATGTGTGTGGTGGGGATACCTATATATGTATGTGGTGAGGATACCTATATATGTATGTGGTGAGGATACCTATATATGTGTGTTGAGGGGAGACCTATATCTGTGTGTGGAGAGGATACCTATATATGTGTGTGGCGGGGATACCTATATATGTGTGTGGCGGGGATACCTATATATGTGTATGGTGAGGATACCTATATATGTGTGTGGTGAGGATACCTATAGATGTATGTGGTGGGGATACCTATAGATGTATGTGGCGGGGATACCTATATATGTATGTGTTGGGGATACCTATAGATGTATGTGGCGGGGAGACCTATATATGTATGTGGCGGTGATACCTATATATGTGTGTGGTGGAGATACCTATATATATGTGTGTGGTGGGGATACCTATATATGTTTGTGGTGGTGATACCTATAGATGTGTGTGGTGGGGATACCTATATATGTATGTGGTGGGGATACCTATAGATGTGTGTGGTGGGGATACCTATATATGTATGTGGAGGGGATACCTATATATGTATGTGGTGGGGATACCTATATATGTATGTGGTGGGGTGACCTATATATGTATGTGGTGGTGATACCTATATATGTGTTTGGCGAGGATACCTATATATGTGTGTGGTGGGGATACCTATATATGTATGTGGTGGGAATACCTTTAGATGTGTGTGTTGGGGATACCTATTCATGTATGTGGTGGGGATACCTATATATGTATGTGGTGGGAATACCTATATATGTATGTGGTGGGGATACCTATATATATGTGTGGTGGGGATACCTATATATGTATGTGGCGGGGATACCCATAGATGTATGTGGGGGAGATACCTATAGATGTATGTGGTGGTGATGCCTATATATGTTTGTGGTGGTTATACCCATAGATGTATGTGGTGGAGATACCTATAGATGTATGTGGTGGTGATACCTATATATGTGTGTGGTGGTGATACCTATATATGTGTGTGGTGGGGATACCTATAGATGTATGTGGTGGGGATACCTATATATGTATGTGGTGGGGTTACCTATAGATGTACGTGGTGGGGATACATATAGATGTATGTGGTGGTGATACCTATATAATTTTATTATGTGTGTGGTGGGGATACCTATAGATGTATTTGGTGGGGATACCTATATATGTGTGTGGTGAGGATACCTATAGATGTGTGTGGCGGGGATACCTATGGATGTATGTGGTGGGGATACCTATAGATGTATGTGGTGGTGATACCTATATATGTATGTGGTGGGGATACATATAGACGTGTATGGCGGGGATACCTATAGATGTGTGTGGTGGGGATACCTATGGATGTATGTGGTGGGGATACCTATAGATGTATGTGGTGGTGATACCTATAGATTTGTGTGGTGGGGGTACCTATATATTTATGTGGTGGGGATAGCAATATATATGTGTGGTGGGGATACCTATAGACGTATGTGGTGGGGATACCTATATATGTGAGTGGTGGGTATACATATAGATGTATGTGGTGGGGATACCTATATATGTATGTGGTGGGGATACCTATATAAGTGTGTGGTGAGGATACCTATAGATGTGTGGTGAGGATACCTATATATGTATGTGGTGGGGATACCTATATATGTGTGTGGTGAGGATACCTATAGATGTGTGGTGAGGATACCTATATATGTATGTGGTGGGGAGACCTATAGATGTGTGTGGCGGGGATACCTATAGATGTGTGTGGTGGGGATACCTATAGATGTGTGTGGTGGGGAGACCTATAGATGTGTGTGGTGGGGAGACCTATAGATGTATGTGGTGGGGATTCCTATATATGTATGTGGTGGTGATACATATATGTGTGTGTGGCGGGGATACCTATATATGTATGTGGTGGGGATACCTATATATGTGTGTGGCGGGGATACCTATATATGTGTGTGGCGGTGATACCTATATATGTGTATGGTGAGGATACCTATATATGTGTGTGGTGAGGATACCTATAGATGTATGTGGTGCGGATACCTATAGATGTATGTGGCGGGGATACCTATATATGTATGTGTTGGGGATACATATAGATGTATATGGCGGGGAGACCTATATATGTATGTGGCGGTGATACCTATATATATGTGTGTGGTGGTGATACCTATATATATGTGTGTGGTGGGAATACCTATATATGTGTGTGGTGGGGATACCTATATATGTATATGGTGGGGATACCTATATATGTATGTGGTGGGGATACCTATATATGTTTGTGGTGGGGTTACCTATATATGTATGTGGTGGTGATACCTATATATGTGTTTGGCGAGGATACCTATATATGTGTGTGGTGGGGATACCTATATATGTATGTGGAGGGAATACCTATAGATGTGTGTGTTGGGGATACCTATTGATGTATGTGGTGGGGATACCTATATATGTATGTGGTGGGGATACCTATATATGTATGTGGTGGGGATACCTATATATATGTGTGGTGGTGATACCAATATATGTATGTGGTGGGGATACCTATATATGTATGTGGTGGGGATACCTATATATATGTGTGGTGGTGATACCTATATATGTGTGTGGCGAGGATACCTATATATGTATGTGGTGGGGATACCTATATATGTATGTGGTGGGGATACCTATATATGTATGTGGTGGGGATACCTATATATATGTGTGGTGGTGATACCTATATATCTGTGTGGCGAGTATACCTATATATGTGTGTGGTGGGGATACCTATATATTTGTGTGGCGGGGATACATATATATGTATGTGGTGGGGATACCTATATATGTATGTGGTGGGGTTACCTATAGATGTACGTGGTGGGGATACATATAGATGTATGTGGTGGTGATACCTATATATGTGTGTGGTGGGGATACCTATAGATGTATTTGGTGGGGATACCTATGGATGTATGAGGTGGGGATACCTATAGATGTATGTGGTGGTGATACCTATAGATGTATGTGGTGGGGATACCTATAGATGTATGTGGTGGGGATACATATAGACGTGTATGGCGGGGATACCTATATATGTGTGTGGTGGGGATACCTATATATGTCTGTGGTGGGGATACCTATATATGTATGTGGTGGGGATACCTATAGATGTATGTGGTGGAGATACCTATAGATGTATGTGGTGGGGATACCTATATATGTGTGTGATGGGGATACATATAGATGTATGTGGTGGGGATACCTATAGATGTGTGGTGAGGATACCTATATATGTATGTGGTGGGGATACCTATATATGTATATTGTGGGGATACCTATATAAGTATGTGGTGGGGATACCTATATATGTATGTGGCGGGGATACCTATATATGTATGTGGTGGTGATACCTATAGATGTGTGTGGCGGGGATACCTATAGATGTGTGTGGTGGGGATACCTATAGATGTGTGTGGTGGAGATACCTATAGATGTATGTGGTGGTGCTACCTATATATGTATGTGGTGGGGATACCTATATATGTATGTGGCGGGGATACCCATAGATGTATGTGGTGGAGATACCTATAGATGTATGTGGTGGTGATGCCTATATATGTTTGTGGTGGTTATACCCATAGATGTATGTGGTGGAGATACCTATAGATGTATGTGGTGGTGATACCTATATATGTGTGTGGTGGTGATACCTATATATGTGTGTGGTGGGGATACCTATAGATGTATGTGGTGGGGATACCTATATATGTATGTGGTGGGGTTACCTATAGATGTACGTGGTGGGGATACATATAGATGTATGTGGTGGTGATACCTATATAATTTTATTATGTGTGTGGTGGGGATACCTATAGATGTATTTGGTGGGGATACCTATATATGTGTGTGGTGAGGATACCTATAGATGTGTGTGGCGGGGATACCTATGGATGTATGTGGTGGGGATACCTATAGATGTATGTGGTGGTGATACCTATATATGTATGTGGTGGGGATACATATAGACGTGTATGGCGGGGATACCTATAGATGTGTGTGGTGCGGATACCTATGGATGTATGTGGTGGGGATACCTATAGATGTATGTGGTGGTGATACCTATAGATTTGTGTGGTGGGGGTACCTATATATTTATGTGGTGGGGATAGCAATATATATGTGTGGTGGGGATACCTATAGACGTATGTGGTGGGGATACCTATATATGTGAGTGGTGGGTATACATATAGATGTATGTGGTGGGGATACCTATATATGTATGTGGTGGGGATACCTATATATGTGTGTGGTGAGGATACCTATAGATGTGTGGTGAGGATACCTATATATGTATGTGGTGGGGATACCTATATATGTGTGTGGTGAGGATACCTATAGATGTGTGGTGAGGATACCTATATATGTATGTGGTGGGGAGACCTATAGATGTGTGTGGCGGGGATACCTATAGATGTGTGTGGTGGGGATACCTATAGATGTGTGTGGTGGGGAGACCTATAGATGTATGTGGTGGGGATTCCTATATATGTATGTGGTGGTGATACATATATATGTGTGTGGCGGGGATACCTATATATGTATGTGGTGGGGATACCTATATATGTATGTGGTGGTGATACCTATAGATGCGTGTGGTGGTGATACCTATAGATGTGTCTGGCGGGGATACCTATAGATGTATGTGGTGGGGATACCTATATATGTATGTGGTGGGGATACATATAGATGTATGTGGTGGGGATACCTATTTATGTATGTGGTAGGGTTACCTATAGATGTATGTGGTGGGGATACATATAGATGTATGTGGTGGGGATACCTATATATGTGTGTGGAGAGAATACCTATAGATGTGTGTGGCGGGGATCCCTATAGATGTATGTGGTGGGGATACCTATAGATGTATGTGGTGGGGATACCTATAGATGTATGTTGTGGTGATACCTATAGATGTGTGTGGAGGTGATACCTATAGATGTGTGTGGCGGGGATACCTATATGTGTGTGGTGGGGATACCTATAGATGTATGTGGTGGGGATACCTATATATGTGTGTGGTGGGGATACCTATATATGTGTGTGGCGGGGATACATATAGATGTATGTGGTGGGGATACCTATAGATGCATGTGGTGGGGATACCTATAGATGTATGTGGTGGTGATAACTATAGATGTATGTGGTGGTGATACCTATAGATGTATGTGGCGGGGATATCTATATATGTGTGGGTTACCTTATATAAGTATGTGGTGGTGATACCTATATATGTGTTTGGCGAGGAAACCTATATATGTGTGTGGTGGGGATACCTATATATGTATTTGGTGGGAATACCTATAGATGTGTGTGTTGGGGATACCTATATATGTATGTGGTGGGGATACCTATATATGTATGTGGTGGGGATACCTATATATGTATGTGGTAGGGATACCTATAGATGTGTGTGGTGGGGATACCTATATATGTGTGTGGTGGGGATACCTATAGATGTGTGTGGTGGGGATACCTATATATGTAAGTGGTGGGGATATCTATATATGTCTGCGGTGGGGATACCTATAGATGTATGTGGTGGGGATACCTATATATGTGTGTGGTGGGGATACATATAGATGTATGTGGTGGGGATACCTATATATGTATGGGGTGGGGATACCTATATATGTGTGTGGTGGTGATACCTATATATGTGTGTGGCGAGGATACCTATATATGTGTGGGGTGGGGATACCTATATATGTGTGTGGTGGGGATACCTATAGATGTGTGTGGTGGGGATACCTATATATGTAAGTGGTGGGGATATCTATATATGTGTGCGGTGGGGATACCTATAGATGTATGTGGTGGGGATACCTATATATGTGTGTGGTGGGGATACATATAGATGTATGTGGTGGGGATACCTATATATGTATGTGGTGGGGATACCTATATATGTGTGTGGTGGTGATACCTATATATGTATGTGGTGGGGATACCTATATATGTGTGTGGTGGTGATACCTATATATGTGTGTGGCGAGGATACCTATATATGTATGTGGTGGGGATACCTATATATGATTATGGCGGGGATACCTATATATGTGTGTGGCGGGGAGACCTATATATGTGTGTGGTGAGGAGACCTATATATGTGTGTGGCGGGGAGACCTATATATGTGTGTGGTGGGGATACCTATATATGTGTGTGGCGGGGATACCTATATATGTATGTGGCGGGGAGACCTATGTATGTGTGTGGCGGGGATACCTATATATGTGTGTGGCGGGGAGACCTATATATGTGTGTGGCGGGGATACCTATATATGTGTGTGGCGGGGAGACCTATATATGTATGTGGCTGGGAGACCTATATATGTGTGTGGCGGGGAGACCTGTATATGTGTGTGGCGGGGATATCTATATATGTATGTGGCGGGGATACCTATACATGTGTGTGGCGGGGATAACTATATATGTGTGTGGCGGGGAGACCTATATATGTGTGTGGCGGGGATACCTATATATGTATGTGGCGGGGATACCTATACATGTGTGTGGCGGGGATACCTATATATGTGTGTGGCGTGGATACCTATAGATGTATGTGGCGGGGATACCTATATATGTGTGTGTTGATGAGACCTATATATGTGTGTGGCGGGGAGACCTATATATGAGTGTGGTGGGGATACCTATATATGTGTGTGGCGGGGAGACCTATATATGTGTGTGGCGGGGAAACCTATATATGTATGTGGCGGGGATACCTATATATGTGTGTGGCGGGGGATACCTATATATGTGTGTGGCGGGGAGACCTATATATGTGTGTGGCGGGGATACCTATATATGTGTGGTGGTGATACCTATATATGTGTGTGGTGGGGAGACCTATATATGTGTATGGCGGGGATACCTATATATGTATGTGGTGAGGATACTTATATATGTATGTGGTGGGGATAACTATATATGTGTGTGTGTGGGGATACCTATATATGTATGTGGTGGGGATACCTATATATGTGTGTGGTGGGGATACCTATATATGTATGTGGTGGTGATACCTATATATGTGTGTGGTGGGGATACCTATATATGTATGTGGTGAGGATACCTATATATGTATGTGGTGAGGATACCTATATATGTATGTGGTGAGGATACCTATATATGTATGTGGTGGGGATACCTATATATGTGTGTGGCGGGGATACCTATATATGTATGTGGCGGGGATACCTATATATGTGTGTGGCGGGGATACCTATATATGAGTGTGGCGGGGAGACCTATATATGTGTGTGGCAGGGATACCTATATATGTGTGTGGCGGGGATACCTATATGTGTGTGTGGCGGGGATACCTATAGATGTGTGTGGCGGGGATACCTATATAGGTATGTGGCGGGGATACCTATATATGTGTGTGGCGGGGATACCTATATATGTGTGTGGCGGGGAGACCTATATATGTGTGTGGCGGGAATACCTATATATGTGTGTGGCGGGGATACCTATATATGTGTGTGGCGGGGATACCTATAGATGTATGTGGCGGGGATGCCAATATATGTGTGTGTTGAGTAGACCTATATATGTGTGTGGCGGGGAGACCTATATATGTGTGTGGTGGGGATACCTATATATGTGTGTGGCGGGGATACCTATATATGTGTGTGGTGGGGATACCTATATATGATTGTGGCGGGGAGACCTATATATGTGTGTGGCTGGGATACCTATATATGTATGTGGCGGGGATACATATATATGTGTGTGGCGGGGATACATATATATGTGTGTGGCGGGGATACCTATATATGTGTGTGGCGGGGATACCTATATATGTGTGGTGGTGATACCTATATATGTGTTTGGTGGGGAGACCTATATATGTGTGTGGCGGAGATACCTATATATGTATGTGGTGAGGATACCTATATATGTATGTGGTGGGGATACCTATATATGTGTGTTTGTGGGGATACCTATATATGTATGTGGTGGGGATACCTATATATGTGTGTGGTGGGGAAACTATATATGTATGTGGTGGTGATACGTATATATGTGTGTGGTGGGGATACCTATATATGTATGTGGTGAGGATACCTATATATGTATGTGGTGAGGATACCTATATATGTGTGTTGAGGGGAGACCTATATCTGTGTGTGGAGAGGATACCTATATATGTGTGTGGCGGGGATACCTATATATGTGTGTGGCGGGGATACCTATATATGTGTATGGTGAGGATACCTATATATGTGTGTGGTGAGGATACCTATAGATGTATGTGGTGGGGATACCTATAGATGTATGTGGCGGGGATACCTATATATGTATGTGTTGGGGATACCTATAGATGTATGTGGCGGGGAGACCTATATATGTATGTGGCGGTGATACCTATATATGTGTGTGGTGGAGATACCTATATATATGTGTGTGGTGGGGATACCTATATATGTTTGTGGTGGTGATACCTATAGATGTGTGTGGTGGGGATACCTATATATGTATGTGGTGGGGATACCTATAGATGTGTGTGGTGGGGATACCTATATATGTATGTGGAGGGGATACCTATATATGTATGTGGTGGGGATACCTATATATGTATGTGGTGGGGTGACCTATATATGTATGTGGTGGTGATACCTATATATGTGTTTGGCGAGGATACCTATATATGTGTGTGGTGGGGATACCTATATATGTATGTGGTGGGAATACCTTTAGATGTGTGTGTTGGGGATACCTATTCATGTATGTGGTGGGGATACCTATATATGTATGTGGTGGGAATACCTATATATGTATGTGGTGGGGATACCTATATATATGTGTGGTGGTGATACCTATATATGTATGTGGTGGGAATACCTATATATGTATGTGGTGGGGATACCTATATATGTGTGTGGTGGTGATACCTATATATGTGTGTGGCGAGGATACCTATATATGTATGTGGTGGGGATACCTATATATGTATGTGGTGGGGATACCTATATATGTATGTGGTGGGGATACCTATATATATGTGTGGTGGTGATACCTATATATGTGTGTGGCGAGTATACCTATATGTGTGTGTGGTGGGGTTACCCATATATTTGTGTGGCGGGGATACCTATATATGTATGTGGTGGGGATACCTATATATGTATGTGGAGGGGTGACCTATATATGTGTGGTGGTGGGGAGACCTATATATGTGTGTGGTGAGGATACCTATATATGTATGTGGTGGGATACCTATAGATGTGTGTGGTGGAGATACCTATATATGTATGTGGTGGGGATACCTATATCTATATATGTGTGTGGTGAGGATACCTATATATGTATGTGGTGGGGATACCTATATATGTGTGTGGCGGGGATACCTATATATGTATGTGGTGGGGATACCTATATATGTATTTGGCGGGGAGACCTATAGATGTATGTTGCGGGGATACCTATATATGTTTGTGGTGGGGATACCTATATATGTATGTGGCGGGGAGACCTATAGATGTATGTGGTGGGGATACCTATATATGTATGTGGTGGTGATACCTATATATGTATGTGGCGGGGAGACCTATAGATGTGTGTGGCGGGGTTACCTATAGATGTTTGTGGCGGGGATACCTATATATGTATGTGGTGGTGATACCTATAGATGCATGTGGTGGTGATACCTATATATGTATGTGGTGGTGAGACCTATAGCTGTATGTGGCGGGGATACCTATATATGTGTGTGGTGGGGAGACTTATATATGTGTGTCGTGGTGATACCTATATATGTATGTGGTGGGGATACCTATAGATGTATGTGGTGGTGATACCTATAGATCTATGTGGTGGGGATACCTATATATGTATGTGGTGAGGATATCTATATATGTGTGTGGTGAGGATACCTATATATGTATGTGGTGGGGATACCTATATATGTGTGTGGTGGGGATACCTATATATGTATGTGGTGGGGATACCTATATATGTATTTGGCGGGGAGACCTATAGATGTATGTGGCCGGGAAACCTATATATGTTTGTGGTGGGGATACCTATATATGTATGTGCCGGGGATACATATATATGTATATGGTGGGGATACCTATATATTTATGTAGTGGGGATACATATATATGTATGTGGCGGGGAGACATATATATGTATGTGGCGGGGATACCTATAGATGTATGTGGTGGGGATACCTATATATGTGTGTGGCGGGTATACCTATATATGTGTGTGGTGGGGATACCTATATATGTGTGTGGCGGGGATACCTATATATGTGTGTGGTGGGGATACCTATATATGATTGTGGCGGGGAGACCTATATATGTGTGTGGTGGTGATACCTATATATATGTGTGTGGTGGGAATACCTATATATGTGTGTGGGGCGGGAATACCTATATATGTGTGTGGCGGGGATACCTATATATGTGTGTGGCGGGGATACCTATATATGTGTGGTGGTGATACCTATATATGTGTGTGGTGGGTAGACCTATATATGTGTGTGGCGGAGATACCTATATATGTATGTGGTGAGGATACCTATATATGTATGTGGTGGGGATACCTATATATGTGTGTTTGTGGGGATACCTATATATGTATGTGGTGGGGATACCTATATATGTGTGTGGTGGGGAAACTATATATGTATGTGGTGGTGACACGTATATATGTGTGTGGTGGGGATACCTATATATGTATGTGGTGAGGATACCTATATATGTATGTGGTGAGGATACCTATATATGTGTGTTGTGGGGAGACCTATATCTGTGTGTGGAGAGGATACCTATATATGTGTGTGTCGGGGATACCTATATATGTGTGTGGCGGTGATACCTATATATGTGTATGGTGAGGATACCTATATATGTGTGTGGTGGGGATACATATAGATGTGTGTGGTGGAGTTACCTATATATGTATGTGGTGGGGATACCTATATCTATATATGTGTGTGGTGAGGATACCTATATATGTATGTGGTGGGGATACCTATATATGTGTGTGGTGGGGAAACTATATATGTATGTGGTGGTGATACGTATATATGTGTGTGGTGGGGATACCTATATATGTATGTGGTGAGGATACCTATATATGTATGTGGTGAGGATACCTATATATGTGTGTTGTGGGGAGACCTATATCTGTGTGTGGTGAGGATACCTATATATGTATGTGGTGGGGATACCTATATATGTGTGTGGCGGGGATACCTATATATGTATGTGGTGGGGATACCTATATATGTATTTGGCGGGGAGACCTATAGATGTATGTTGCGGGGATACCTATATATGTTTGTGGTGGGGATACCTATATATGTATGTGGCGGGGAGACCTATAGATGTATGTGGTGGGGATACCTATATATGTATGTGGTGGTGATACCTATATATGTATGTGGCGGGGAGACCTATAGATGTGTGTGGCGGGGTTACCTATAGATGTTTGTGGCGGGGATACCTATATATGTATGTGGTGGTGATACCTATAGATGCATGTGGTGGTGATACCTATATATGTATGTGGTGGTGAGACCTATAGCTGTATGTGGCGGGGATACCTATATATGTGTGTGGTGGGGAGACTTATATATGTGTGTCGTGGTGATACCTATATATGTATGTGGTGGGGATACCTATAGATGTATGTGGTGGTGATACCTATAGATCTATGTGGTGGGGATACCTATATATGTATGTGGTGAGGATATCTATATATGTGTGTGGTGAGGATACCTATATATGTATGTGGAGGGGATACCTATATATGTGTGTGGTGGGGATACCTATATATGTATGTGGTGGGGATACCTATATATGTATTTGGCGGGGAGACCTATAGATGTATGTGGCCGGGAAACCTATATATGTTTGTGGTGGGGATACCTATATATGTATGTGCCGGGGATACATATATATGTATATGGTGGGGATACCTATATATTTATGTAGTGGGGATACATATATATGTATGTGGCGGGGAGACATATATATGTATGTGGCGGGGATACCTATAGATGTATGTGGTGGGGATACCTATATATGTGTGTGGCGGGTATACCTATATATGTGTGTGGTGGGGATACCTATATATGTGTGTGGCGGGGATACCTATATATGTGTGTGGTGGGGATACCTATATATGATTGTGGCGGGGAGACCTATATATGTGTGTGGTGGTGATACCTATATATATGTGTGTGGTGGGAATACCTATATATGTGTGTGGGGCGGGAATACCTATATATGTGTGTGGCGGGGATACCTATATATGTGTGTGGCGGGGATACCTATATATGTGTGGTGGTGATACCTATATATGTGTGTGGTGGGTAGACCTATATATGTGTGTGGCGGAGATACCTATATATGTATGTGGTGAGGATACCTATATATGTATGTGGTGGGGATACCTATATATGTGTGTTTGTGGGGATACCTATATATGTATGTGGTGGGGATACCTATATATGTGTGTGGTGGGGAAACTATATATGTATGTGGTGGTGACACGTATATATGTGTGTGGTGGGGATACCTATATATGTATGTGGTGAGGATACCTATATATGTATGTGGTGAGGATACCTATATATGTGTGTTGTGGGGAGACCTATATCTGTGTGTGGAGAGGATACCTATATATGTGTGTGTCGGGGATACCTATATATGTGTGTGGCGGTGATACCTATATATGTGTATGGTGAGGATACCTATATATGTGTGTGGTGGGGATACATATAGATGTGTGTGGTGGAGTTACCTATATATGTATGTGGTGGGGATACCTATATCTATATATGTGTGTGGTGAGGATACCTATATATGTATGTGGTGGGGATACCTATATATGTGTGTGGTGGGGAAACTATATATGTATGTGGTGGTGATACGTATATATGTGTGTGGTGGGGATACCTATATATGTATGTGGTGAGGATACCTATATATGTATGTGGTGAGGATACCTATATATGTGTGTTGTGGGGAGACCTATATCTGTGTGTGGAGAGGATACCTATATATGTGTGTGGCGGGGATACCTATATATGTGTGTGGCGGTGATACCTATATATGTGTATGGTGAGGATACCTATATATGTGTGTGGTGAGGATACCTATAGATGTATGTGGTGCGGATACCTATAGATGTATGTGGCGGGGATACCTATATATGTATGTGTTGGGGATACATATAGATGTATGTGGCGGGGAGACCTATATATGTATGTGGCGGTGATACCTATATATGTGTGTGGTGGTGATACCTATATATATGTGTGTGGTGGGAATACCTATATATGTGTGTGGTGGGGATACCTATATATGTATATGGTGGGGATACCTATATATGTATGTGGTGGGGATACCTATATATGTATGTGGTGGGGTTACCTATATATGTATGTGGTGGTGATACCTATATATGTGTTTGGCGAGGATACCTATATATGTGTGTGGTGGGGATACCTATATATGTATGTGGTGGGAATACCTATAGATGTGTGTGTTGGGGATACCTATTCATGTATATGGTGGGGATACCTATATATGTATGTGGTGGGGATACCTATATCTATATATGTGTGTGGTGAGGATACCTATATATGTATGTGGTGGGGATACCTATATATGTATGTGGTGGGGATACCTATATATATGTGTGGTGGTGATACCTATATATGTGTGTGGCGAGGATACCTATATATGTATGTGGTGGGGATACCTATATATGTATGTGGTGGGGATACCTATATATGTATGTGGTGGGGATACCTATATATATGTGTGGTGGTGATACCTATATATCTGTGTGGCGAGTATACCTATATATGTGTGTGGTGGGGATACCTATATATTTGTGTGGCGGGGATACCTATATATGTATGTGGTGGGGATACCTATATATGTATGTGGAGGGGTGACCTATATATGTGTGGTGGTGGTGGGGAGACCTATATATGTGTGTGGTGAGGATACCTATATATGTATGTGGTGGGGATACATATAGATGTGTGTGGTGGAGATACCTATATATGTATGTGGTGGGGATACCTATATCTATATATGTGTGTGGTGAGGATACCTATATATGTATGTGGTGGGGATACCTATATATGTGTGTGGCGGGGATACCTATATATGTATGTGGTGGGGATACCTATATGTGTATTTGGCGGGGAGACCTATAGATGTATGTTGCGGGGATACCTATATATGTTTGTGGTGGAGATACCTATATATGTATGTGGCGGGGAGACCTATAGATGTATGTGGTGGGGATACCTATATATGTATGTGGCGGGGATACCTATATATGTATGTGGCGGGGAGACCTATAGATGTGTGTGGCGGGGTTACCTATAGATGTATGTGGCGGGGATACCTATATATGTATGTGGTGGTGATACCTATAGATGCATGTGGTGGGGAGACTTATATATGTATGTGGTGGGGAGACCTATATCTGTATGTGGCGGGGATACCTATATATGTGTGTGGTGGGGAGACTTATATATGTGTGTCGTGGTGATACCTATATATGTATGTGGTGGGGATACCTATAGATGTATGTGGTGATTATACCTATATATGTGTGTGGTGGGGATACCTATATGTGTGTGGTGGGGATACCTATATGTATGTGGCGGGGATACCTATATGTGTGTGGTGGTGATACATATATATGTATGTGGTGGGGATACCTATATATGTGTGTGGTGGGGATACCTATATATGTATGTGGTGGGGATACCTATAGATCTGTGTGTGGTGGGGATACATATAGATGTGTGTGGTGGGCATACCTATAGATGTATGTGGTGGGGAGACCTATATATGTGTGGTGGTGATACCTATATATGTATGTGGCGGGGATACCTATATATGTGTGTGGTGGGGATACATATATATGTGTGTGGTGGTGATACCTATATATGTATATGGTGGGGATACCTATAGATGTGTGTGGTGGGGATACCTATAAATGTATGTGGCGGGGATACCTATATATGTGTGTGGCGGGGATACCTATATATGTATGTGGTGGTGATACCAATATATGTGTGTGGTGGCGATACCTATAGATGTGTGTGGTGGGGATACCTATAGATGTAGGTGGTGGAGACATATATATGTATGTGGTGGGGATACCTATATATATGTGTGTGGTGGGGATACCTATATATGTGTGTGGTGGCGATACCTATATATGTGTGTGGTGGGGATACCTATATATGTATGTTGTGGGGATACCTATATATGTATGTGGCGGGGATACCTATATATGTATGTGGTGGGGATACATATATATGTATGTAGTGGGGATACCTATAGATGTGTGTGGTGGGAATACCTATATATGTGTGTGGTGGGGATACCTATATATGTGTGTGGTGGGATACCTATATATGTGTGTGGTGGGGATACCTATATATGTATGTGGTGGTGATACATATATATGTATGTGGTGGGGATACCTATTTATGTGTGTGGTGGGGATACCTATATGTGTGTGGTGGGGATACATATAGATGTGTGTGGTGGGGATACCTATATATGTGTGTGGTGGCGATACCTATATATGTGTGTGGTGAGGATACCTATATATGTATGTGGTGGTGAGACCTATATATGTATGTGGTGGGGATACCTATATATGTGTGTGGTGGGGATACCTATAGATGTGTGTGGTGGGGATACCTATATATGTATGTGGTGGGGATACCTATATATGTGTGTGGTGGGGATACCTATATATGTGTGTGGTGGGGATACCTATATATGTGTGTGGTGGCGATACCTATATATGTGTGTGGTGGGGATACCTATAGATGTGTGTGGTGAGGATACCTATATATGTGTGTGGCGGGGATACCTATATATGTATGTGGTGAGGATACCTATAGATGTGTGTGGTGGGAATACCTATTGATGTATGTGGTGGGGAGACCTATATATGTGTGTGGTGGGGATACCTATAGATGTATGTGGTGGGGAGACCCATATATGTATGTGGTGAGGATACCTATATATGTGTGTGGCGGGGATACCTATATATATGTGTGTGGTGGGGATACCTATATATGTGTGTGGTGGGGATACCTATATATGTGTGTGGTTGGGATACCTATATATGTATGTGGTGGGGATACCTATATATGTATGTGGCGGGGATACCTATATATGTATGTGGTGAGGATACCTATAGATGTATGTGGTGGTAATACCTATATATGTGTGTGGTGTTGATACCTATATATGTGTGTGGTGGGGATACCTATAGATGTATGTGGTGGGGATACCTATATATGTATGTGGTGGGGTTACCTATAGATGTATGTGGTGGGGATACATATAGATGTATGTGGTGGTGATACCTATATGTGTGTGTGGTGGGGATACCTATATATGTATGTGGTGGGGATACCTATATATGTGTGTGGTGAGGATACCTACATATGTGTGTGGCGGGGATACCTATAGATGTATGTGGTGGTAATACCTATAGATGTATGTTGTATGTATGCCTATAGATGTATGTGGTGGTGGTGATACCTATAGATGTATGTGGTGGTAATACCTATAGATGTGTGTGGCGGGGATACCTATAGATGTATGTGGTGGGGATACCTATATATGTATGTGGTGGGGATACCGATAGATGTATGTGGTGGTGATACCTATAGATGTATGTGGTGGTGATACCTATAGATGTGTGTGGCGGGTATACCTATATGTGTGTGGCGGGGATACCTATATATGTGTGTGGTGGGGATACCTATATATGTGTGTGGTGGGGATACCTATAGATGTAATTGGTGGGGATACCTATATATGTGTGTGGTGAGGATACCTATAGATGTGTGTGGCGGGGATACCTATAGATGTATGTGGAGGGGATACCTATAGATGTATGTGGTGGGGATATCTATAGATGTATGTGGTGGTGATACCTATAGATGTATGTGGTGGTGATACCTATAGATGTATGTGACGGGGATACCTATATATGTGTGTGGTGAGGATACCTATATATGTGTGTGATGAGGATACCTATATGTGTGTGGTGGGGATACCTATATATGTATGTCGTGGGGATACCTATATATGTGTGTGGTGCGGATACCTATAGATGTATGTGGTGGGGATACCTATATATGTATGTGGTGGTGATACATATAGATGTATGTGGTGCGGATACCTATATATGAGTGTGGCGGTGATACATATAGATGTGTATGGTGCGGATACCTATATATGAGTGTGGCGGTGATACATATAGATGTGTATGGTGGGGTTACCTATATATATATGTGGCGGTGATACATATAGATGTGTATGATGGGGATACCTATATAAATATGTGTGGTGGGAATACCTATAGATGTGTATGGTGGGGATACCTATAGATGTGTGTGGTGGGGATACCTATAGATGTATGTGTTGGGGATACCTATATATGTATGTGGTGGGGATACCTATAGATGTTTGTGGTGGGGATACCTATATATGTATGTGGGGGGATACCTATATATGTATGTGGTGGGGATACCTATATATGTATGTGGTGTGGATACCTATATATGTATGTGGCGGGGATACCTATAGATGTATGTGGTGGGGATACCTATATATGTATGTGGTGTGGATACCTATATATGTATGTGGTGGGGATACCTATAGATGTATGTGGTGGGGATACCTATATATGTATGTGGTGGGGATACCTATATATGTGCGTGGTGGGGATACCTACATATGTATGTTGCGGGGATACCTATATATGTGTGTGGTGGTGATACCTATATATGTGTGTGGTGGTGATACCTATATATGTGTGTGGCGGGGATACCTATATATGTATGTGGTGGGGATACATATAGATGTTTGTGGCGTGATACCTATAGATGTATGTGGTGGGGATAGCTATATATGTATGTGGTGGGGATACCTATATATGTATGTGGTGGGCATACCTATATATGTTTGTTTTGGGGATACCTATAGATGTATGTGGTGTGGATACCTATATATGTATGTGGTGGGGATACCTATATAAGTATATGGTGGGGATACCTATATATGTATTTGTTGGGGATACCTATATATGTATGTGGTGGTGATACCTATATATGTGTGTGGTGGGGATACCTATATATGTGTGGTGGGGATACCTATATGTATGTGGCGGGGATACCTATATGTGTGTGGTGGTGATACCTATATATGTATGTGGTGGGGATACCTATATATGTGTGTGGTGGGGATACCTATATATGTATGTGGTGGGGATACCTATATATGTGTGTGGCGGGGATAACTATAGATGTGTATTGTGGGAATACCTATATATGTGTGTGGTGGGGATACATATAGATCTGTGTGTGGTGGGGATACATATAGATGTGTGTGGTGGGGATACCTATATATGTATGTGGTGGGGAGACCTATCTATGTGTGTGGTGGTGATACCTATATATGTATGTGGCGTGGATACCTATATATGTGTGTGGTGGGGATACCTATATATGTGTGTGGTGGTGATACCTATATATGTATATGGTGGGGATACCTATAGATGTGTGTGGTGGGGATACCTATATATGTATGTGGCGGGGATACCTATATATGTGTGTGGCGGGGATACCTATATATGTATGTGGTGGTGATACCTATATATGTGTGTGGTGGGGATACATATAGATGTGTGTGGTGGGGATACCTATAGATGTATGTGGTGGGGAGACCTATATATGTATGTGGTGGGGATACCTATATATGTGTGTGGCGGGAATACCTATATATATGTGTGTGGTGGGGATACCTATAAATGTGTGTGGTGGGGATACCTATATATGTGTGTGGTGGGGATACCTATATATGTATGTGGTGGGGATACCTATATATGTATGTGGTGTGGATACCTATATATGTGTGTGGTGGGGATACCTATATATGTGTGTGGTGGCGATACCTATATATGTATATGGTGGGGATTCCTATAGATGTGTGTGGTGGGGATACCTATATATGTATGTGGCGGGGATACCTATATATGTGTGTGGCGGGGATACCTATATATGTATGTGGAGGGGATACATATATATGTATGTAGTGGGGATACCTATAGATGTGTGTGGTGGGGATACCTATAGATGTGTGTGGTGGGGATACCTATATATGTGTGTGGTGGGATACCTATATATGTGTGTGGTGAGGATACCTATATATGTATGTGGTGAGGATACCTATATATGTATGTGGTGGGAATACCTATATATGTATGTGGTGGGGATACCTATATATGTGTTTGACGGGGATACCTATAGATGTGTGTGGTGGGGATACCTGTATATGTGTGTGGTAGGGATACCTATATATGTGTGTGGTGGGGATACCTATAGATGTGTGTGGTGGGGATAACTATATATGTGTGTGGTGGCGATACCTATATATGTGTGTGGTGGGGATACCTATATATGTGTGTGGTGAGGATACCTATAGATGTGTGGTGAGGATACCTATATATGTATGTGGTGGGGAGACCTATAGATGTGTGTGGCGTGGCGGGGATACCTATAGATGTGTGTGGTGGGGATACCTATAGATGTGTGTGGTGGGGAGACCTATAGATGTATGTGGTGGGGATTCCTATATATGTATGTGGTGGTGATACATATATATGTGTGTGGCGGGTATACCTATAGATGTATGTGGTGGGGATACCTATATATGTATGTGGTGGGGATACATATAGATGTATGTGGTGGGGATACCTATTTATGTATGTGGTGGGGTTACCTATAGATGTATGTGGTGGGGATACATATAGATGTATGTGGTGGTGATACCTATATATGTGAGTGGTGGGGATACCTATAGATGTATGTGGTGGGGATACCTATATATGTGTGTGGTGAGAATACCTATATATGTATGTGGTGGGGATACCTATAGATGTATGTGGTGGGGATACCTATAGATGTATGTTGTGGTGATACCTATAGATGTATGTGGAGGTGATACCTATAGATGTGTGTGGCGGGGATACCTATATGTGTGTGGTGGGGATACCTATAGATGTATGTGGTGGGGATACCTATATATGTGTGTGGTGGGGATACCTATATATGTGTGTGGTGGGGATACCTATAGATGTATGTGGTGGGGATACCTATATATGTGTGTGGTGAGGATACCTATAGATGTGTGTGGCGGGGATATATATAGATGTATGTGGTGGGGATACCTATAGATGTATGTGGTGGGGATACCTATAGATGTATGTGGTGGTGATAACTAGAGATGTATGTGGTGGTGATACCTATAGATGTATGTGGCGGGGATACCTATATATGTGTGGGTTACCTTATATAAGTATGTGGTGGTGATACCTATATATGTGTTTGGCGAGGATACCTATAGATGTGTGTGTTGGGGATACCTATATATGTATGTGGCGGGGATACCTATATATGTATGTGGTGGGGATACCTATATATGTATGTGGTGGGGATACCTATATATGTATGTGGTAGGGATACCTATAGATGTGTGTGGTGGGGATACCTATATATGTGTGTGGTGGGGATACCTATAGATGTGTGTGGTGGGGATACCTATATATGTAAGTGGTGGGGATATCTATATGTGTGTGCGGTGGGGATACCTATAGATGTATGTGGTGGGGATACCTATATATGTGTGTGGTGGGGATACATATAGATGTATGTGGTGGGGATACCTATATATGTATGTGGTGGGGATACCTATATATGTGTGTGGTGGTGATACCTATATATGTGTGTGGCGAGGATACCTATATATGTATGTGGTGGGGATACCTATAGATGTATGTGGTGGGGAGACATATATATGTATGTGGTGGGGATACCTATAGATGTGTGTGGTGGGGATACCTATATATGTATGTGGCGGGGATACCTATATATGTGTGTGGCGGGGATACCTATAGATGTATGTGGTGGTGATACCTATATATGTGTGTGGTGGGGATACATATAGATGTGTGTGGTGGGGATACCTATAGATGTATGTGGTGGGGAGACCTATATATGTATGTGGTGGGGATACCTATAGATGTATGTGGTGGTGATACCTATATATATGTGTGTGGTGGGGATACCTATAAATGTGTGTGGTGGGGATACCTATATATGTGTGTGGTGGGGATACCTATATATGTATGTGGAGGGGATACCTATATATGTATGTGGCGTGGATACCTATATATGTGTGTGGTGGGGATACCTATATATGTGTGTGGTGGTGATATCTATATATGTATATGGTGGGGATTCCTATAGATGTGTGTGGTGGGGATACCTATATATGTATGTGGCGGGGATACCTATATATGTGTGTGGCGGGGATACCTATATATGTATGTGGTGGGGATACATATATATGTATGTAGTGGGGATACCTATAGATGTGTGTGGTGGGGATACCTATAGATGTGTGTGGTGGGGATACCTATATATGTGTGTGGTGGGATACCTATATATGTGTGTGGTGAGGATACCTATATATGTATGTGGTGAGGATACCTATATATGTATGTGGTGGGAATACCTATATATGTATGTGGTGGGGATACCTATATATGTGTTTGACGGGGATACCTATAGATGTGTGTGGTGGGGATACCTGTATATGTGTGTGGTAGGGATACCTATATATGTGTGTGGTGGGGATACCTATAGATGTGTGTGGTGGGGATAACTATATATGTGTGTGGTGGCGATACCTATATATGTGTGTGGTGGGGATACCTATATATGTGTGTGGTGAGGATACCTATAGATGTGTGGTGAGGATACCTATATATGTATGTGGTGGGGAGACCTATAGATGTGTGTGGCGTGGCGGGGATACCTATAGATGTGTGTGGTGGGGATACCTATAGATGTGTGTGGTGGGGAGACCTATAGATGTATGTGGTGGGGATTCCTATATATGTATGTGGTGGTGATACATATATATGTGTGTGGCGGGGATACCTATAGATGTATGTGGTGGGGATACCTATATATGTATGTGGTGGGGATACATATAGATGTATGTGGTGGGGATACCTATTTATGTATGTGGTGGGGTTACCTATAGATGTATGTGGTGGGGATACATATAGATGTATGTGGTGGTGATACCTATATATGTGAGTGGTGGGGATACCTATAGATGTATGTGGTGGGGATACCTATATATGTGTGTGGTGAGAATACCTATATATGTATGTGGTGGGGATACCTATAGATGTATGTGGTGGGGATACCTATAGATGTATGTTGTGGTGATACCTATAGATGTATGTGGAGGTGATACCTATAGATGTGTGTGGCGGGGATACCTATATGTGTGTGGTGGGGATACCTATAGATGTATGTGGTGGGGATACCTATATATGTGTGTGGTGGGGATACCTATATATGTGTGTGGTGGGGATACCTATAGATGTATGTGGTGGGGATACCTATATATGTGTGTGGTGAGGATACCTATAGATGTGTGTGGCGGGGATACATATAGATGTATGTGGTGGGGATACCTATAGATGTATGTGGTGGGGATACCTATAGATGTATGTGGTGGTGATAACTATAGATGTATGTGGTGGTGATACCTATAGATGTATGTGGCGGGGATACCTATATATGTGTGGGTTACCTTATATAAGTATGTGGTGGTGATACCTATATATGTGTTTGGCGAGGATACCTATATATGTGTGTGGTGGGGATACCTATATATGTATTTGGTGGGAATACCTATAGATGTGTGTGTTGGGGATACCTATATATGTATGTGGTGGGGATACCTATATATGTATGTGGTGGTGATACCTATATATGTGTGTGGTGGGGATACATATAGATGTGTGTGGTGGGGATACCTATAGATGTATGTGGTGGGGAGACCTATATATGTATGTGGTGGGGATACCTATAGATGTATGTGGTGGTGATACCTATATATATGTGTGTGGTGGGGATACCTATAAATGTGTGTGGTGGGGATACCTATATATGTGTGTGGTGGGGATACCTATATATGTATGTGGAGGGGATACCTATATATGTATGTGGCGTGGATACCTATATATGTGTGTGGTGGGGATACCTATATATGTGTGTGGTGGTGATATCTATATATGTATATGGTGGGGATTCCTATAGATGTGTGTGGTGGGGATACCTATATATGTATGTGGCGGGGATACCTATATATGTGTGTGGCGGGGATACCTATATATGTATGTGGTGGGGATACATATATATGTATGTAGTGGGGATACCTATAGATGTGTGTGGTGGGGATACCTATAGATGTGTGTGGTGGGGATACCTATATATGTGTGTGGTGGGATACCTATATATGTGTGTGGTGAGGATACCTATATATGTATGTGGTGAGGATACCTATATATGTATGTGGTGGGAATACCTATATATGTATGTGGTGGGGATACCTATATATGTGTTTGACGGGGATACCTATAGATGTGTGTGGTGGGGATACCTGTATATGTGTGTGGTAGGGATACCTATATATGTGTGTGGTGGGGATACCTATAGATGTGTGTGGTGGGGATAACTATATATGTGTGTGGTGGCGATACCTATATATGTGTGTGGTGGGGATACCTATATATGTGTGTGGTGAGGATACCTATAGATGTGTGGTGAGGATACCTATATATGTATGTGGTGGGGAGACCTATAGATGTGTGTGGCGTGGCGGGGATACCTATAGATGTGTGTGGTGGGGATACCTATAGATGTGTGTGGTGGGGAGACCTATAGATGTATGTGGTGGGGATTCCAATATATGTATGTGGTGGTGATACATATATATGTGTGTGGCGGGGATACCTATAGATGTATGTGGTGGGGATACCTATATATGTATGTGGTGGGGATACATATAGATGTATGTGGTGGGGATACCTATTTATGTATGTGGTGGGGTTACCTATAGATGTATGTGGTGGGGATACATATAGATGTATGTGGTGGTGATACCTATATATGTGAGTGGTGGGGATACCTATAGATGTATGTGGTGGGGATACCTATATATGTGTGTGGTGAGAATACCTATATATGTATGTGGTGGGGATACCTATAGATGTATGTGGTGGGGATACCTATAGATGTATGTTGTGGTGATACCTATAGATGTATGTGGAGGTGATACCTATAGATGTGTGTGGCGGGGATACCTATATGTGTGTGGTGGGGATACCTATAGATGTATGTGGTGGGGATACCTATATATGTGTGTGGTGGGGATACCTATATATGTGTGTGGTGGGGATACCTATAGATGTATGTGGTGGGGATACCTATATATGTGTGTGGTGAGGATACCTATAGATGTGTGTGGCGGGGATACATATAGATGTATGTGGTGGGGATACCTATAGATGTATGTGGTGGGGATACCTATAGATGTATGTGGTGGTGATAACTATAGATGTATGTGGTGGTGATACCTATAGATGTATGTGGCGGGGATACCTATATATGTGTGGGTTACCTTATATAAGTATGTGGTGGTGATACCTATATATGTGTTTGGCGAGGATACCTATATATGTGTGTGGTGGGGATACCTATATATGTATTTGGTGGGAATACCTATAGATGTGTGTGTTGGGGATACCTATATATGTATGTGGTGGGGATACCTATATATGTATGTGGTGGGGATACCTATATATGTGTGTGGTGGGGATACATATAGATGTATGTGGTGGGGATACCTATATATGTATGTGGTGGGGATACCTATATATGTGTGTGGTGGTGATACCTATATATGTGTGTGGCGAGGATACCTATATATGTATGTGGTGGGGATACCTATATATGTATGTGGTGGGGAGACATATATATGTATGTGGTGGGGATACCTATAGATGTGTGTGGTGGGGATACCTATATATGTATGTGGCGGGGATACCTATATATGTGTGTGGCGGGGATACCTATAGATGTATGTGGTGGTGATACCTATATATGTGTGTGGTGGGGATACATATAGATGTGTGTGGTGGGGATACCTATAGATGTATGTGGTGGGGAGACCTATATATGTATGTGGTGGGGATACCTATAGATGTATGTGGTGATGATACCTATATATATGTGTGTGGTGGGGATACCTATAAATGTCTGTGGTGGGGATACCTATATATGTGTGTGGTGGGGATACCTATATATGTATGTGGTGGGGATACCTATATATGTATGTGGCGTGGATACCTATATATGTGTGTGGTGGGGATACCTATATATGTGTGTGGTGGTGATACCTATATATGTATATGGTGGGGATTCCTATAGATGTGTGTGGTGGGGATACCTATATATGTATGTGGCGGGGATACCTATATATGTGTGTGGCGGGGATACCTATATATGTATGTGGTGGGGATACATATATATGTATGTAGTGGGGATACCTATAGATGTGTGTGGTGGGGATACCTATAGATGTGTGTGGTGGGGATACCTATATATGTGTGTGGTGGGATACCTATATATGTGTGTGGTGAGGATACCTATATATGTATGTGGTGGTGATACCTATAGATGTGTGTGGCGGGGATACCTATAGATGTATGTGGTGGGGATACCTATAGATGTGTGTGGTTGAGATACCTATAGATGTGTGTGGTTGAGATACCTATAGATGTATGTGGTGGTGCTACCTATATATGTATGTGGCGGTGATATCCATAGATGTATGTGGTGGAGATACCTATAGATGTATGTGGTGGTGATACCTATATATGTGTGTGGTGGTTATACCCATTGCTGTATGTGGTGGAGATACCTATAGATGTATGTGGTGGGGATACCTATATATGTATGTGGTGAGGATACCTATATATGTGTGTGGTGAGGATACCTATATATGTATGTGGTGGGGATACCTATATATGTGTGTGGTGGGGATACCTATATATGTATGTGGTGGGGATACCTATATATGTATTTGGCGGGGAGACCTATATATGTATGTGGCCGGGAAACCTATATATGTTTGTGGTGGGGATACCTACATATGTATGTGCCGGGGATACATATATATGTATATGGTGGGGATACGTATATATTTATGTAGTGGGGATACATATATATGTATGTGGCGGGGAGACATATATATGTATGTGGCGGGGATACCTATAGATGTATGTGGTGGGGATACCTATATATGTGTGTGGCGGGTATACCTATATATGTGTGTGGTGGAGATACCTATAGATGTATGTGGTGGTGCTACCTATATATGTATGTGGCGGTGATATCCATAGATGTATGTGGTGGTGATACCTATATATGTGTGTGGTGGTGATACCTATATATGTGTGTGGTGGGGATACCTATAGATGTATGTGGTGGGGATACCTATATATGTATGTGGTGGGGTTACCTATAGATGTGTGTGGTTGAGATACCTATAGATGTGTGTGGTTGAGATACCTATAGATGTATGTGGTGGTGCTACCTATATATGTATGTGGCGGTGATATCCATAGATGTATGTGGTGGTGATACCTATATATGTGTGTGGTGGTGATACCTATATATGTGTGTGGTGGGGATACCTATAGATGTATGTGGTGGGGATACCTATATATGTATGTGGTGGGGTTACCTATAGATGTACGTGGTGGGGTTACCTATAGATGTACGTGGTGGGGATACATATAGATGTATGTGGTGGTGATACCTATATATGTGTGTGACGGGGATACCTATAGATGTATTTGGTGGGGATACCTATGGATGTATGTGGTGGGGATACCTATAGATGTATGTGGTGGTGATACCTATAGATGTATGTGGTGGGGATACCTATAGATGTATGTGGTGGGGATACATATAGACGTGTATGGCGGGGATACCTATAGATGTGTGTGGTGGGGATACCTATATATGTCTGTTGTGGGGATACCTATATATGTATGTGGTGGGGATACCTCTAGATGTCTGTGGTGGGGATACCTATAGATGTATGTGGTGGGGATACCTATATATGTGTGTGATGGGGATACATATAGATGTATGTGGTGGGGATACCTATAGATGTGTGGTGAGGATACCTATATATGTATGTGGTGGGGATACCTATATATGTATATTGTGGGGATACCTATATAAGTATGTGGTGGGGATACCTATATATGTATGTGGCGGGGATACCTATATATGTATGTGGTGGTGATACCTATAGATGTGTGTGGCGGGGATACCTATATATGTATGTGGTGGGGATACCTATAGATGTGTGTGGTGGAGATACCTATAGATGTATGTGGTGGTGCTACCTATATATGTATGTGGTGGGGATACCTATATATGTATGTGGCGGGGATACCCATAGATGTATGTGGTGGAGATACCTATAGATGTATGTGGTGGTGATGCCTATATATGTGTGTGGTGGCGATACCTATATATGTGTGTGGTTGGGATACCTATAGATGTGTGTGGCGAGGATACCTATATATGTGTATGGCGGGGATACCTATATATGTATGTGGTGAGGATACATATACATGTATGTGGTGGGGATACCTATAGATGTATGTGGTGGGGATACCGATATATGTATGTGGTGGGGATACCTATATATGTATGTGGTGGGGATACCTATAGATGTATGTGGTGGGGATACCTATATATGTATGTGGTGGAGATACTTATAGATGTATGTGGTGGGGATACCTATATATGTATGTGGTGGGGATACCTATATATGTATGTGGTGGGGATACCTATAGATGTATGTGGTGGGGATACCTATATATGTATGTGGTGGTGATACCTTTAGATGTGTGTGGCGGGGATACCTATAGATGTGTGTGGTGGGGATACCTATAGATGTGTGTGGTTGAGATACCTATAGATGTATGTGGTGGTGCTACCTATATATGTATGTGGTGGTGATACCTATATATGTATGTGGCGGTGATATCCATAGATGTATGTGGTGGAGATACCTATAGATGTATGTGGTGGTGATACCTATATATGTGTGTGGTGGTTATACCCATTGCTGTATGTGGTGGAGATACCTATAGATGTATGTGGTGGTGATACCTATATATGTGTGTGGTGGTGATACCTATATATGTGTGTGGTGGGGATACCTATAGATGTATGCGGTGGGGATACCTATATATGTATGTGGTGGGGTTACCTATAGATGTACGTGGTGGGGATACATATAGATGTATGTGGTGGTGATACCTATATATGTGTGTGATGGGGATACCTATAGATGTATTTGGTGGGGATACCTATGGATGTATGTGGTGGGGATACCTATAGATGTATGTGGTGGTGATACCTATAGATGTATGTGGTGGGGATACCTATAGATGTATGTGGTGGGGATACATATAGACGTGTATGGCGAGGATACCTATATATGTGTATGGCGGGGATACCTATATATGTATGTGGTGAGGATACATATATATGTATGTGGTGGGGATACCTATAGATGTATGTGGTGGGGATACCTATATATGTATGTGGTGGGGATACCTATATATGTATGTGGTGGGGATACCTATAGATGTATGTGGTGGGGATACCTATATATGTATGTGGTGGGGATACTTATAGATGTATGTGGTGGGGATACCTATATATGTATGTGGTGGGGATACCTATATATGTATGTGGTGGGGATACCTATATATGTATGTGGTGGGGATACCTATATATGTATGTGGTGGTGATACCTATAGATGTGTGTGGCGGGGATACCTATAGATGTATGTGGTGGGGATACCTATAGATGTGTGTGGTTGAGATACCTATAGATGTGTGTGGTTGAGATACCTATAGATGTATGTGGTAGTGCTACCTATATATGTATGTGGCGGTGATATCCATAGATGTATGTGGTGGAGATACCTATAGATGTATGTGGTGGTGATACCTATATATGTGTGTGGTGGTTATACCCATTGCTGTATGTGGTGGAGATACCTATAGATGTATGTGGTGGTGATACCTATATATGTGTGTGGTGGTGATACCTATATATGTGTGTGGTGGGGATACCTATAGATGTATGTGGTGGGGATACCTATATATGTATGTGGTGGGGTTACCTATAGATGTACGTGGTGGGGTTACCTATAGATGTACGTGGTGGGGATACATATAGATGTATGTGGTGGTGATACCTATATATGTGTGTGACGGGGATACCTATAGATGTATTTGGTGGGGATACCTATGGATGTATGTGGTGGGGATACCTATAGATGTATGTGGTGGTGATACCTATAGATGTATGTGGTGGGGATACCTATAGATGTATGTGGTGGGGATACATATAGACGTGTATGGCGGGGATACCTATAGATGTGTGTGGTGGGGATACCTATATATGTCTGTTGTGGGGATACCTATATATGTATGTGGTGGGGATACCTCTAGATGTCTGTGGTGGGGATACCTATAGATGTATGTGGTGGGGATACCTATATATGTGTGTGATGGGGATACATATAGATGTATGTGGTGGGGATACATATAGATGTGTGGTGAGGATACCTATATATGTATGTGGTGGGGATACCTATATATGTATATTGTGGGGATACCTATATAAGTATGTGGTGGGGATACCTATATATGTATGTGGCGGGGATACCTATATATGTATGTGGTGGTGATACCTATAGATGTGTGTGGCGGGGATACCTATATATGTATGTGGTGGGGATACCTATAGATGTGTGTGGTGGAGATACCTATAGATGTATGTGGTGGTGCTACCTATATATGTATGTGGTGGGGATACCTATATATGTATGTGGCGGGGATACCCATAGATGTATGTGGTGGAGATACCTATAGATGTATGTGGTGGTGATGCCTATATATGTGTGTGGTGGCGATACCTATATATGTGTGTGGTTGGGATACCTATAGATGTGTGTGGCGAGGATACCTATATATGTGTATGGCGGGGATACCTATATATGTATGTGGTGAGGATACCTATATATGTGTATGGCGGGGATACCTATATATGTATGTGGTGAGGATACATATATATGTATGTGGTGGGGATACCTATAGATGTATGTGGTGGGGATACCGATATATGTATGTGGTGGGGATACCTATATATGTATGTGGTGGAGATACTTATAGATGTATGTGGTGGGGATACCTATATATGTATGTGGTGGGGATACCTATATATGTATGTGGTGGGGATACCTATAGATGTATGTGGTGGGGATACCTATATATGTATGTGGTGGTGATACCTATAGATGTGTGTGGCGGGGATACCTATAGATGTGTGTGGTGGGGATACCTATAGATGTGTGTGGTTGAGATACCTATAGATGTATGTGGTGGTGCTACCTATATATGTATGTGGTGGTGATACCTATATATGTATGTGGCGGTGATATCCATAGATGTATGTGGTGGAGATACCTATAGATGTATGTGGTGGTGATACCTATATATGTGTGTGGTGGTTATACCCATTGCTGTATGTGGTGGAGATACCTATAGATGTATGTGGTGGTGATACCTATATATGTGTGTGGTGGTGATACCTATATATGTGTGTGGTGGGGATACCTATAGATGTATGTGGTGGGGATACCTATATATGTATGTGGTGGGGTTACCTATAGATGTACGTGGTGGGGATACATATAGATGTATGTGGTGGTGATACCTATATATGTGTGTGATGGGAATACCTATAGATGTATTTGGTGGGGATACCTATGGATGTATGTGGTGGGGATACCTATAGATGTATGTGGTGGTGATACCTATAGATGTATGTGGTGGGGATACCTATAGATGTATGTGGTGGGGATACATATAGACGTGTATGGCGGGGATACCTATAGATGTGTGTGGTGGGGATACCTATATATGTCTTTGGTGGGGATACCTATATATGTATGTGGTGGGGATACCTATAGATGTATGTGGTGGGGATACCTATAGATGTATGTGGTGGGGATACCTATATATGTGTGTGATGGGGATACATATAGATGTATGTGGTGGGGATACCTATAGATGTGTGGTGAGGATACCTATATATGTATGTGGTGGGGATACTTATATATGTATATTGTGGGGATACCTATATAAGTATGTGGTGGGGATACCTATATTTGTATGTGGCGGGGATACCTATATATGTATGTGGTGGTGATACCTATAGATGTGTGTGGCGGGGATACCTATAGATGTGTGTGGTGGGGATACCTATAGATGTGTGTGGTGGAGATACCTATAGATGTATGTGGTGGTGCTACCTATATATGTATGTGGTGGGGATACCTATATATGTATGTGGCGGGGATACCCATAGATGTATGTGGTGGAGATACCTATAGATGTATGTGGTGGTGATGCCTATATATGTTTGTGGTGGTTATACCCATAGATGTATGTGGTGGAGATACCTATATATGTGTGTGGTGGTGATACCTATATATGTGTGTGGTGGGGATACCTATAGATGTATGTGGTGGGGATACCTATATATGTATGTGGTGGGGATACCTATATATGTATGTGGTGGGGATACCTATATATGTATGTGGTGGGGATACCTATATATGTATGTGGTAGGGATACCTATAGATGTGTGTGGTGGGGATACCTATATATGTGTGTGGTGGGGATACCTATATATGTAAGTGGTGGGGATATCTATATATGTAAGTGGTGGGGATACCAATAGATGTATGTGGTGGGGATACCTATATATGTGTGTAGTGGGGATACTTATAGATGTATGTGGTGGGGATACCTATATATGTATGTGGTGGGGATACCTATATATGTGTGTGGTGGTGATACCTATATATGTGTGTGGCGGTGATACCTATATATGTGTGTGGCGAGGATACCTATATATGTATGTGGTGGGGATACCTATATATGTATGTGGTGGGGAGACATATATATGTATGTGGTGGGGATACCTATAGATGTGTGTGGTGGGGATACCTATATATGTATGTGGCGGGGATACCTATATATGTGTGTGGTGGGGATACCTATAGATGTATGTGGTGGTGATACCTATATATGTGTGTGGTGGGGATACATATAGATGTATGTGGTGGGGAGACCTATATATGTATGTGGTGGGGATACCTATATATGTGTGTGGCGGGGATACCTATATATATGTGTGTGGTGGGGATACCTATATATGTGTGTGGTGGGGATACCTATATATGTGTGTGGTGGGGATACCTATATGTGTATGTGGTGGGGATACCTATATATGTATGTGGCGTGGATACCTATATATGTGTGTGGTGGGGATACCTATATATGTGTGTGGTGGTGATACCTATATATGTATATGGTGGGGATTCCTATAGATGTGTGTGGTGGGGATACCTATATATGTATGTGGCGGGGATACCTATATATGTGTGTGGCGGGGATACCTATATATGTATGTGGTGGGGATACATATATATGTATGTAGTGGGGATACCTATAGATGTGTGTGGTGGGGATACCTATAGATGTGTGTGGTGGGGATACCTATATATGTGTGTGGTGGGATACCTATATATGTGTGTGGTGAGGATACCTATATATGTATGTGGTGAGGATACCTATATATGTATGTGGTGGGGATACCTATATATGTATGTGGTGGGGATACCTATATATGTGTTTGACGGGGATACCTATAGATGTGTGTGGTGGGGATCCCTGTATATGTGTGTGGTAGGGATACCTATATATGTGTGTGGTGGGGATACCTATAGATGTGTGTGGTGGGGATACATATATATGTGTGTGGTGGCGATACCTATATATGTGTGTGGTTGGGATACCTATAGATGTGTGTGGTGAGGATACCTATATATGTGTATGGCGGGGATACCTATATATGTATGTGGTGAGGATACATATATATGTGTGTGGTGGGGATACCTATAGGTGTATGTGCTGGGGATACCTATATATGTATGTGGTGGGGATACCTATATATGTATGTGGTGGGGATACCTATAGATGTATGTGGTGGGGATACCTATATATGTATGTGGTGGGGATACTTATAGATGTATGTGGTGGGGATACCTATAGATGTGTGGTGAGGATACCTATATATGTATGTGGTGGGGATACCTATATATGTATATTGTGGGGATACCTATATAAGTATGTGGTGGGGATACCTATATATGTATGTGGCGGGGATACCTATATATGTATGTGGTGGTGATACCTATAGATGTGTGTGGCGGGGATACCTATAGATGTGTGTGGTGGGGATACCTATAGATGTGTGTGGTGGAGATACCTATAGATGTATGTGGTGGTGCTACCTATATATGTATGTGGTGGGGATACCTATATTTGTATGTGGCGGGGATACCTATATATGTATGTGGTGGTGATACCTATAGATGTGTGTGGCGGGATACCTATAGATGTGTGTGGTGGGGATACCTATAGATGTGTGTGGTGGAGATACCTATAGATGTATGTGGTGGTGCTACCTATATATGTATGTGGTGGGGATACCTATATATGTATGTGGCGGGGATACCCATAGATGTATGTGGTGGAGATACCTATAGATGTATGTGGTGGTGATGCCTATATATGTTTGTGGTGGTTATACCCATAGATGTATGTGGTGGAGATACCTATAGATGTATGTGGTGGTGATACCTATATATGTGTGTGGTGGTGATACCTATATATGTGTGTGGTGGGGATACCTATAGATGTATGTGGTGGGGATACCTATATATGTATGTGGTGGTGATACCTATATATGTGTGTGGTGGGGATACCTATAGATGTATGTGGTGGGGATACCTATATATGTATGTGGTAGGGATACCTATAGATGTGTGTGGTGGGGATACCTATATATGTGTGTGGTGGGGATACCTATATATGTAAGTGGTGGGGATATCTATATATGTAAGTGGTGGGGATACCAATAGATGTATGTGGTGGGGATACCTATATATGTGTGTAGTGGGGATACTTATAGATGTATGTGGTGGGGATACCTATATATGTATGTGGTGGGGATACCTATATATGTGTGTGGTGGTGATACCTATATATGTGTGTGGCGGTGATACCTATATATGTGTGTGGCGAGGATACCTATTTATGTATGTGGTGGGGATACCTATATATGTATGTGGTGGGGAGACATATATATGTATGTGGTGGGGATACCTATAGATGTGTGTGGTGGGGATACCTATATATGTATGTGGCGGGGATACCTATATATGTGTGTGGCGGGGATACCTATAGATGTATGTGGTGGTGATACCTATATATGTGTGTGGTGGGGATACATATAGATGTATGTGGTGGGGAGACCTATATATGTATGTGGTGGGGATACCTATATATGTGTGTGGCGGGGATACCTATATATATGTGTGTGGTGGGGATACCTATATATGTGTGTGGTGGGGATACCTATATATGTGTGTGGTGGGGATACCTATATGTGTATGTGGTGGGGATACCTATATATGTATGTGGCGTGGATACCTATATATGTGTGTGGTGGGGATACCTATATATGTGTGTGGTGGTGATACCTATATATGTATATGGTGGGGATTCCTATAGATGTGTGTGGTGGGGATACCTATATATGTATGTGGCGGGGATACCTATATATGTGTGTGGCGGGGATACCTATATATGTATGTGGTGGGGATACATATATATGTATGTAGTGGGGATACCTATAGATGTGTGTGGTGGGGATACCTATAGATGTGTGTGGTGGGGATACCTATATATGTGTGTGGTGGGATACCTATATATGTGTGTTGTGAGGATACCTATATACCTATATATGTATGTGGCGGGGATACCTATATATGTATGTGGTGGTGATACCTATAGATGTGTGTGGCGGGGATACCTATAGATGTGTGTGGTGGGGATACCTATAGATGAGTGTGGTGGGGATACCTATAGATGTATGTGGTGGGGATACCTATAGATGTATGTGGTGGGGATACCTATATATGTGTGTGATGGGGATACATATAGATGTATGTGGTGTGGATACCTATAGATGTGTGGTGAGGATACATATATATGTATGTGGTGGGGATACCTATGTATGTATATTGTGGGGATACCTATATAAGTATGTGGTGGGGATACCTATATATGTATGTGGCGGGGATACCTATATATGTATGTGGTGGTGATACCTATAGATGTGTGTGGCGGGGATACCTATAGATGTGTGTGGTGGAGATACCTATAGATGTATGTGGTGGTGCTACCTATATATGTATGTGGTGGGGATACCTATATATGTATGTGGCGGGGATACCCATAGATGTATGTGGTGGAGATACCTATAGATGTATGTGGTGGTGATGCCTATATATGTTTGTGGTGGTTATACCCATAGATGTATGTGGTGGAGATACCTATAGATGTATGTGGTGGTGATACCTATATATGTGTGTGGTGGTGATACCTATATATGTGTGTGGTGGGGATACCTATAGATGTATGTGGTGGGGATACCTATATATGTATGTGGTGGGGTTACCTATAGATGTACGTGGTGGGGATACATTTAGATGTATGTGGTGGTGATACCTATATAATTTTATTATGTGTGTGGTGGGGATACCTATAGATGTATTTGGTGGGGATACCTATATATGTGTGTGGTGAGGATACCTATAGATTTGTGTGGCGGGGATACCTATGGATGTATGTGGTGGGGATACCTATAGATGTATGTGGTGGTGATACCTATATATGTATGTGGTGGGGATACATATAGACGTGTATGGCGGGGATACCTATAGATGTGTGTGGTGCGGATACCTATGGATGTATGTGGTGGGGATACCTATAGATGTATGTGGTGGTGATACCTATACATTTATGTGGTGGGGGTACCTATATATTTATGTGGTGGGGATAGCTATATATATGTGTGGTGGGGATACCTATAGACGTATGTGGTGGGGATACCTATATATGTGTGTGGTGGGTATACATATAGATGTATGTGGTGGGGATACCTATATATGTATGTGGTGGGGATACCTATATATGTGTGTGGTGAGGATACCTATAGATGTGTGGTGAGGATACCTATATATGTATGTGGTGGGGATACCTATATATGTGTGTGGTGAGGATACCTATAGATGTGTGGTGAGGATACCTATATATGTATGTGGTGGGGAGACCTATAGATGTGTGTGGCGGGGATACCTATAGATGTGTGTGGTGGGGATACCTATAGATGTGTGTGGTGGGGAGACCTATAGATGTATGTGGTGGGGGTACCTATATATTTATGTGGTGGGGATAGCTATATATATGTGTGGTGGGGATACCTATAGACGTATGTGGTGGGGATACCTATATAGGTGTGTGGTGGGTATACATATAGATGTATGTGGTGGGGATACCTCTATATGTATGTGGTGGTGATACCTATAGATGTGTGTGGCGGGGATACCTATAGATGTGTGTGGTGGGGATACCTATAGATGTGTGTGGTGGGGATACCTATAGATGTATGTGGTGGGGATACCTATAGATGTATGTGGTGGGGATACCTATATATGTGTGTGATGGGGATACATATAGATGTATGTGGTGTGGATACCTATAGATGTGTGGTGAGGATACATATATATGTATGTGGTGGGGATACCTATGTATGTATATTGTGGGGATACCTATATAAGTATGTGGTAGGGATACCTATATATGTATGTGGCGGGGATACCTATATATGTATGTGGTGGTGATACCTATAGATGTGTGTGGCGGGGATACCTATAGATGTGTGTGGTGGGGATACCTATAGATGTGTGTGGTGGAGATACCTATAGATGTATGTGGTGGTGCTACCTATATATGTATGTGGTGGGGATACCTATATATGTATGTGGCGGGGATACCCATAGATGTATGTGGTGGAGATACCTATAGATGTATGTGGTGGTGATGCCTATATATGTTTGTGGTGGTTATACCCATAGATGTATGTGGTGGAGATACCTATAGATGTATGTGGTGGTGATACCTATATATGTGTGTGGTGGTGATACCTATATATGTGTGTGGTGGGGATACCTATAGATGTATGTGGTGGGGATACCTATATATGTATGTGGTGGGGTTACCTATAGATGTACGTGGTGGGGATACATTTAGATGTATGTGGTGGTGATACCTATATAATTTTATTATGTGTGTGGTGGGTATACCTATAGATGTATTTGGTGGGGATACCTATATATGTGTGTGGTGAGGATACCTATAGATTTGTGTGGCGGGGATACCTATGGATGTATGTGGTGGGGATACCTATAGATGTATGTGGTGGTGATACCTATATATGTATGTGGTGGGGATACATATAGACGTGTATGGCGGGGATACCTATAGATGTGTGTGGTGGGGATACCTATGGATGTATGTGGTGGGGATACCTATAGATGTATGTGGTGGTGATACCTATACATTTATGTGGTGGGGGTACCTATATATTTATGTGGTGGGGATAGCTATATATATGTGTGGTGGGGATACCTATAGACGTATGTGGTGGGGATACCTATATATGTGTGTGGTGGGTATACATATAGATGTATGTGGTGGGGATACCTATATATGTATGTGGTGGGGATACCTATATATGTGTGTGGTGAGGATACCTATAGATGTGTGGTGAGGATACCTATATATGTATGTGGTGGGGATACCTATATATGTGTGTGGTGAGGATACCTATAGATGTGTGGTGAGGATACCTATATATGTATGTGGTGGGGAGACCTATAGATGTGTGTGGCGGGGATACCTATAGATGTGTGTGGTGGGGATACCTATAGATGTGTGTGGTGGGGAGACCTATAGATGTATGTGGTGGGGGTACCTATATATTTATGTGGTGGGGATAGCTATATATATGTGTGGTGGGGATACCTATAGACGTATGTGGTGGGGATACCTATATAGGTGTGTGGTGGGTATACATATAGATGTATGTGGTGGGGATACCTCTATATGTATGTGGTGGGGATAACTATATATGTGTGTGGTGAGGATACCTATAGATGTGTGGTGAGGATACCTATATATGTATGTGGTGGGGATACCTATATATGTGTGTGGTGAGGATACCTATAGATGTGTGGTGAGGATACCTATATATGTATGTGGTGGGGAGACCTATAGATGTGTGTGGCGGGGATACCTATAGATGTGTGTGGTGGGGATACCTACAGATGTGTGTGGTGGGGAGACCTATAGATGTATGTGGTGGGGATTCCTATATATGTATGTGGTGGTGATACATATATATGTGTGTGGCGGGGATACCTATATATGTATGTGGTGGGGATACCTATTTATGTATGTGGTGGTGATACCTATAGATGCGTGTGGTGGTGATACCTATAGATGTGTCTGGCGGGGATACCTATAGATGTATGTGGTGGGGATACCTATATATGTATGTGGTGGGGATACATATAGATGTATGTGGTGGGGATACCTATTTATGTATGTGGTAGGGTTACCTATAGATGTATGTGGTGGGGATACATATAGATGTATGTGGTGGTGATACCTATATATGTGAGTGGTGGGGATACATATAGATGTATGTGGTGGGGATACCTATATATGTGTGTGGAGAGAATACCTATAGATGTGTGTGGCGGGGATCCCTATAGATGTATGTGGTGGGGATACCTATAGATGTATGTGGTGGGGATACCTATAGATGTATGTTGTGGTGATACCTATAGATGTATGTGGAGGTGATACCTATAGATGTGTGTGGCGGGGATACCTATATGTGTGTGGTGGGGATACCTATAGATGTATGTGGTGGGGATACCTATATATGTGTGTGGTGGGGATACCTATATATGTGTGTGGTGGGGACACCTATAGATGTATGTGGTGGGGATACCTATATATGTGTGTGGTGAGGATACCTATAGATGTGTGTGGCGGGGATACATATAGATGTATGTGGTGGGGATACCTATAGATGTATGTGGTGGGGATACCTATAGATGTATGTGGTGGTGATAACTATAGATGTATGTGGTGGTGATACCTATAGATGTATGTGGCGGGGATAACTATATATGTGTTTGGCGAGGAAACCTATGTATGTGTGTGGTGGGGATACCTATATATGTATTTGGTGGGAATACCTATAGATGTGTGTGTTGGGGATACCTATATATGTATGTGGTGGGGATACCTATATATGTATGTGGTGGGGATACCTATATATGTATGTGGTAGGGATACCTATAGATGTGTGTGGTGTGGATACCTATATATGTGTGTGGTGGGGATACCTATAGATGTGTGTGGTGGGGATACCTATATATGTAAGTGGTGGGGATATCTATATATGTCTGCGGTGGGGACACCTATAGATGTATGTGGTGGGGATACCTATATATGTGTGTGGTGGGGATACATATAGATGTATGTGGTGGGGATACCTATATATGTATGTGGTGGGGATACCTATATATGTGTGTGGTGGTGATTCCTATATATGTGTGTGGCGAGGATACCTATATATGTGTGTGGTGGGGATACCTATATATGTGTGTGGTGGGGATACCTATAGATGTGTGTGGTGGGGATACCTTTATATGTAAGTGGTGGGGATATCTATATATGTGTGCGGTGGGGATACCTATAGATGTATGTGGTGGGGATACCTATATATGTGTGTGGTGGGGATACATATAGATGTATGTGGTGGGGATACCTATATATGTATGTGGTGGGGATACCTATATATGTGTGTGGTGGTGATACCTATATATGTATGTGGTGGGGATACCTATATATGTGTGTGGTGGTGATACCTATATATGTGTGTGGCGAGGATACCTATATATGTATGTGGTGGGGATACCTATATATGATTATGGCGGGGATACCTATATATGTGTGTGGCGGGGAGACCTATATATGTGTGTGGTGAGGAGACCTATATATGTGTGTGGCGGGGAGACCTATATATGTGTGTGGTGGGGATACCTATATATGTGTGTGGCGGGGATACCTATATATGTATGTGGCGGGGAGACCTATGTATGTGTGTGGCGGGGATACCTATATATGTGTGTGGCGGGGAGACCTATATATGTGTGTGGCGGGGATACCTATATATGTGTGTGGCGGGGAGACCTATATATGTATGTGGCTGGGAGACCTATATATGTGTGTGGCGGGGAGACCTATATATGTGTGTGGCGGGGATATCTATATATGTATGTGGCGGGGATACCTATACATGTGTGTGGCGGGGATACCTATATATGTGTGTGGCGGGGAGACCTATATATGTGTGTGGCGGGGATACCTATATATGTATGTGGCGGGGATACCTATACATGTGTGTGGCGGGGATACCTATATATGTGTGTGGCGTGGATACCTATAGATGTATGTGGCGGGGATACCTATATATGTGTGTGTTGAGGAGACCTATATATGTGTGTGGCGGGGAGACCTATATATGTGTGTGGTGGGGATACCTCTATATGTATGTGGCGGGGAGACCTATATATGTGTGTGGCGGGGATACCTATATATGTATGTGGCGGGGTTACCTATATATGTGTGTGGCAGGGGATACCTATATATGTGTGTGGCGGGGAGACCTATATATGTGTGTGGCGGGGATACCTATATATGTGTGGTGGTGATACCTATATATGTGTGTGGTGGGGAGACCTATATATGTGTGTGGCGGGGATACCTATATATGTATGTGGTGAGGATACCTATATATGTATGTGGTGGGGATAACTATATATGTGTGTGTGTGTGGGGATACCTATATATGTATGTGGTGGGGATACCTATATATGTGTGTGGTGGGGATACCTATATATGTATGTGGTGGTGATACCTATATATGTGTGTGGTGGGGATACCTATATATGTATGTGGTGAGGATACCTATATATGTATGTGGTGAGGATACCTATATATGTATGTGGTGAGGATACCTATATATGTATGTGGTGGGGATACCTATATATGTGTGTGGCGGGGATACCTATATATGTATGTGGCGGGGATACCTATATATGTGTGTGGCGGGGATACCTATATATGTGTGTGGCGGGGAGACCTATATATGTGTGTGGCGGGGATACCTATATATGTGTGTGGCGGGGATACCTATATGTGTGTGTGGCGGGGATACCTATAGATGTGTGTGGCGGGGATACCTATATATGTATGTGGCGGGGATACCTATATATGTGTGTGGCGGGGATACCTATATATGTGTGTGGCGGGGAGACCTATATATGTGTGTGGCGGGGATACCTATATATGTGTGTGGCGGGGATACCTATATATGTGTGTGGCGGGGATACCTATAGATGTATGTGGCGGGGATGCCTATATATGTGTGTGTTGAGTAGACCTATATATGTGTGTGGCGGAGAGACCTATATATGTGTGTGGTGGGGATACCTATATATGTGTGTGGCGGGGATACCTATATATGTGTGTGGTGGGGATACCTATATATGATTGTGGCGGGGAGACCTATATATGTGTGTGGCTGGTATACCTATATATGTATGTGGCGGGGATACATATATATGTGTGTGGCGGGGATACATATATATGTGTGTGGCGGGGATACCTATATATGTGTTTGGCGGGGATACCTATATATGTGTGGTGGTGATACCTATATATGTGTTTGGTGGGGAGACCTATATATGTGTGTGCCGGAGATACCTATATATGTATGTGGTGAGGATACCTATATATATATGTGGTGGGGATACCTATATATGTGTTTGTGGGGATACCTATATATGTATGTGGTGGGGATACCTATATATGTGTGTGGTGGGGAAACTATATATGTATGTGGTGGTGATACGTATATATGTGTGTGGTGGGGATACCTATATATGTATGTGGGGAGGATACCTATATATGTATGTGGTGAGGATACCTATATATGTGTGTTGTGGGGAGACCTATATCTGTGTGTGGAGAGGATACCTATATATGTGTGTGGCGGGGATACCTATATATGTGTGTGGCGGGGATACCTATATATGTGTATGGTGAGGATACCTATATATGTGTGTGGTGAGGATACCTATAGATGTATGTCATGGGGATACCTATAGATGTATGTGGCGGGGATACCTATATATGTATGTGTTGGGGATAACTATAGATGTATGTGGCGGGGAGACCTATATATGTATGTGGCGGTGATACCTATATATGTGTGTGGTGGAGATACCTATATATATGTGTGTGGTGGGGATACCTATATATGTTTGTGGTGGTGATACCTATAGATGTGTGTGGTGGGGGATACCTATATATGTATGTGGTGGGGATACCTATAGATGTGTTTGGTGGGGATAACTATATATGTATGTGGAGGGGATACCTATATGTGTAAGTGGTGGGGATACCTATAGATGTATGTGGTGGGGTTACCTATATATGTATGTGGTGGTGATACCTATATATGTGTTTGGCGAGGATACCTATATATGTGTGTGGTGGGGATACCTATATATGTATGTGGTGGTGATACCTTTAGATGTGTGTTGGGGATACCTATTCATGTATGTGGTGGGGATACCTATATATGTATGTGGTAGGGATACCTATATATGTATGTGGCGGGGATACCTATATAAATGTGTGGTGGTGATACCTATATATGTATGTGGTGGGAATACCTATATATGTATGTGGTGGGGATACCTATATATGTGTGTGGTGGTGATACCTATATATGTGTTTGGCGAGGATACCTATATATGTATGTGGTGGGGATACCTATATATGTATGTGGTGGGGATACCTATATATGTATGTGGTGGGGATACCTATATATATGTGTGGTGGTGATACCTATATATGTGTGTGGCGAGTATACCTATATATGTGTGTGGTGGGGATACCCATATATTTGTGTGGCGGGGATACCTATATATGTATGTGGTGGGGATACCTTTATATGTATGTGGAGGGGTGACCTATATATGTGTGGTGGTGGGGAGACCTATATATGTGTGGTGAGGATACCTATATATGTATGTGGTGGGGATACCTATAGATGTGTGTGGTGGAGATACCTATATATGTATGTGGTGGGGATACCTATATCTATATATGTGTGTGGTGAGGATACCTATATATGTATGTGGTGGGGATACCTATATATGTGTGTGGCGGGGATACCTATATATGTATGTGGTGGGGATACCTATATATGTATTTGGCGGGGAGACCTATAGATGTATGTTGCGGGGATACCTATATATGTTTGTGGTGGGGATACCTATATATGTATGTGGCGGGGAGACCTATAGATGTATGTGGTGGGGATACCTATATATGTATGTGGTGGTGATACCTATATATGTATGTGGCGGGGAGACCTATAGATGTGTGTGGCGGTGTTACCTATAGATGTATGTGGCGGGGATACCTATATATGTATGTGGTGGTGATACCTATAGATGCATGTGGTGGTGATACCTATATATGTATGTGGTGGGGAGACCTATAGCTGTATGTGGCGGGGATACCTATATATGTGTGTGGTGGGGAGACTTATATATGTGTGTCGTGGTGATACCTATAGATGTATGTGGTGGGGATACCTATAGATGTATGTGGTGGTGATACCTATAGATCTATGTGGTGGGGATACCTATATATGTATGTGGTGAGGATACCTATATATGTGTGTGGTGAGGATACCTATATATGTATGTGGTGGGGATACCTATATATGTGTGTGGTGGGGATACCTATATATGTATGTGGTGGGGATACCTATATATGTATTTGGCGGGGAGACCTATATATGTATGTGGCCGGGAAACCTATATATGTTTGTGGTGGGGATACCTACATATGTATGTGCCGGGGATACATATATATGTATATGGTGGGGATACGTATATATTTATGTAGTGGGGATACATATATATGTATGTGGCGGGGAGACATATATATGTATGTGGCGGGGATACCTATAGATGTATGTGGTGGGGTTACCTATATATGTGTGTGGCGGGTATACCTATATATGTGTGTGGTGGCGATACCTATATATGTGTGTGGCGGGGATACCTATATATGTGTGTGGTGGGGATACCTATATATGATTGTGGCGGGGAGACCTATATATGTGTGTGGTGGTGATACCTATATATATGTGTGGCGGGGATACCTATATATGTGTGGTGGTGATACCTATATATGTGTGTGGTGGGGAGACCTATATATGTGTGTGGCGGAGATACCTATATATGTATGTGGTGAGGATACCTATATATGTACGTGGTGGGGATACCTATATATGTGTGTTTGTGGGGATACCTATATATGTATGTGGTGGGGATACCTATATATGTGTGTGGTGGGGAAACTATATATGTATGTGGTGGTGATACGTATATATGTGTGTGGTGGGGATACCTATATATGTATGTGGTGAGGATACCTATATATGTATGTGGTGAGGATACCTATATATGTGTGTTGTGGGGAGACCTATATCTGTGTGTGGAGAGGATACCTATATATGTGTGTGGCGGGGATACCTATATATGTGTGTGGCGGTGATACCTATATATGTGTATGGTGAGGATACCTATATATGTGTGTGGTGAGGATACCTATAGATGTATGTGGTGCGGATACCTATAGATGTATGTGGCGGGGATACCTATATATGTATGTGTTGGGGATACATATAGATGTATGTGGCGGGGAGACCTATATATGTATGTGGCGGTGATACCTATATATGTGTGTGGTGGTGATACCTATATATATGTGTGTGGTGGGAATACCTATATATGTGTGTGGTGGGGATACCTATATATGTATATGGTGGGGTTACCTATATATGTATGTGGTGGTGATACCTATATATGTGTTTGGCGAGGATACCTATATATGTGTGTGGTGGGGATACCTATATATGTATGTGGTGGGAATACCTATAGATGTGTGTGTTGGGGATACCTATTCATGTATGTGGTGGGGATACCTATATATGTATGTGGTGGGGATACCTATATATGTATGTGGTGGGGATACCTATATATATGTGTGGTGGTGATACCTATATATGTATGTGATGGGGATACCTATATATGTATGTGGTGGGGATACCTAGATATATGTGTGGTGGTGATACCTATATATGTGTGTGGCGAGGATACCTATATATGTATGTGGTGGGGATACCTATATATGTATGTGGTGGGGATACCTATATATGTATGTGGTGGGGATACCTATATATATGTGTGGTGGTGATACCTATATATCTGTGTGGCGAGTATACCTATATATGTGTGTGGTGGGGATACCTATATATTTGTGTGGCGGGGATACCTATATATGTATGTGGTGGGGATACCTATATATGTATGTGGAGGGGTGACCTATATATGTGTGGTGGTGGTGGGGAGACCTATATATGTGTGTGGTGAGGATACCTATATATGTATGTGGTGGGGATACATATAGATGTGTGTGGTGGAGATACCTATATATGTATGTGGTGGGGATACCTATATCTATATATGTGTGTGGTGAGGATACCTTTGTATGTATGTGGTGGGGATACCAATATATGTGTGTGGCGGGGATACCTATATATGTATGTGGTGGGGATACCTATATATGTATTTGGCGGGGAGATCTATAGATGTATGTTGCGGGAATACCTATATATGTTTGTGGTGGGGATACCTATATATGTATGTGGCGGGGAGACCTATAGATGTATGTGGTGGGGATACCTATATATGTATGTGGCGGGGATACCTATATATGTATGTGGCGGGGAGACCTATAGATGTGTGTGGCGGGGTTACATATAGATGTATGTGGCGGGGATACCTATATATGTATGTGGTGGTGATACCAATAGATGCATGTGGTGGGGAGACTTATATATGTATGTGGTGGGGAGACCTACATGTATAGCTGTATGTGGCGGGGATACCTATATATGTGTGTGGTGGGGAGACTTATATATGTGTGTCGTGGTGATACCTATATATGTATGTGGTGGGGATACCTATAGATGTATGTGGTGGTGATACCTATAGATCTATGTGGTGGGGATACCTATATATGTATGTGGTGAGGATACCTATATATGTGTGTGGTGAGGATACCTATATATGTATGTGGTGGGGATACCTATATATGTGTGTTTGTGGGGATACCTATATATGTATGTGGTGGGGATACATATATATGTGTGTGGTGGGGAAACTATATATGTATGTGGTGGTGATACGTATATATGTGTGTGGTGGGGATACCTATATATGTATGTGGTGAGGATACCTATATATGTATGTGGTGAGGATACCTATATATGTGTGTTGTGGGGAGACCTATATCTGTGTGTGGAGAGGATACCTATATATGTGTGTGGCGGGGATACCTATATATGTGTGTGGCGGTGATACCTATATATGTGTATGGTGAGGATACCTATATATGTGTGTGGTGAGGATACCTATAGATGTATGTGGTGCGGATACCTATAGATGTATGTGGCGGGGATACCTATATATGTATGTGTTGGGGATACATATAGATGTATGTGGCGGGGAGACCTATATATGTATGTGGCGGTGATACCTATATATGTGTGTGGTGGTGATACCTATATATATGTGTGTGGTGGGAATACCTATATATGTGTGTGGTGGGGATACCTATATATGTATATGGTGGGGATACCTATATATGTATGTGGTGGGGATACCTATATATGTATGTGGTGGGGTTACCTATATATGTATGTGGTGGTGATACCTATATATGTGTTTGGCGAGGATACCTATATATGTGTGTGGTGGGGATACCTATATATGTATGTGGTGGGTATACCTATAGATGTGTGTGTTGGGGATACCTATTCATGTATGTTGTGGGGATACCTATATATGTATGTGGTGGGGATACCTATATATGTATGTGGTGGGGATACCTATATATATGTGTGGTGGTGATACCTATATATGTATGTGGTGGGGATACCTATATATGTATGTGGTGGGGATACCTATATATATGTGTGGTGGTGATACCTATATATGTGTGTGGCGAGGATACCTATATATGTATGTGGTGGGGATACCTATATATGTATGTGGTGGGGATACCTATATATGTATGTGGTGGGGATACCTATATATATGTGTGGTGGTGATACCTATATATCTGTGTGGCGAGTATACCGATATATGTGTGTGGTGGGGATACCTATATATTTGTGTGGCGGGGATACCTATATATGTATGTGGTGGGGATACCTATATATGTATGTGGAGGGGTGACCTATATATGTGTGGTGGTGGTGGGGAGACCTATATATGTGTGTGGTGAGGATACCTATATATGTATGTGGTGGGGATACATATAGATGTGTGTGGTGGAGATACCTATATATGTATGTGGTGGGGATACCTATATCTATATATGTGTGTGGTGAGGATACCTATATATGTATGTGGTGGGGATACCTATATATGTGTGTGGCGGGGATACCTATATATGTATGTGGTGGGGATACCTATATATGTATTTGGCGGGGAGACCTATAGATGTATGTTGCGGGGATACCTATATATGTTTGTGGTGGGGATACCTATATATGTATGTGGCGGGGAGACCTATAGATGTATGTGGTGGGGATACCTATATATGTGTGTGGCGGGGATACCTATATATGTATGTGGTGGGGATACCTATATATGTATTTGGCGGGGAGACCTATAGATGTATGTTGCGGGGATACCTATATATGTTTGTGGTGGGGATACCTATATATGTATGTGGCGGGGAGACCTATAGATGTATGTGGTGGGGATACCTATATATGTATGTGGTGGTGATACCTATATATGTATGTGGCGGGGAGACCTATAGATGTGTGTGGCGGTGTTACCTATAGATGTATGTGGCGGGGATACCTATATATGTATGTGGTGGTGATACCTATAGATGCATGTGGTGGTGATACCTATATATGTATGTGGTGGGGAGACCTATAGCTGTATGTGGCGGGGATACCTATATATGTGTGTGGTGGGGAGACTTATATATGTGTGTCGTGGTGATACCTATAGATGTATGTGGTGGGGATACCTATAGATGTATGTGGTGGTGATACCTATAGATCTATGTGGTGGGGATACCTATATATGTATGTGGTGAGGATACCTATATATGTGTGTGGTGAGGATACCTATATATGTATGTGGTGGGGATACCTATATATGTGTGTGGTGGGGATACCTATATATGTATGTGGTGGGGATACCTATATATGTATTTGGCGGGGAGACCTATATATGTATGTGGCCGGGAAACCTATATATGTTTGTGGTGGGGATACCTACATATGTATGTGCCGGGGATACATATATATGTATATGGTGGGGATACGTATATATTTATGTAGTGGGGATACATATATATGTATGTGGCGGGGAGACATATATATGTATGTGGCGGGGATACCTATAGATGTATGTGGTGGGGATACCTATATATGTGTGTGGCGGGTATACCTATATATGTGTGTGGTGGGGATACCTATATATGTGTGTGGCGGGGATACCTATATATGTGTGTGGTGGGGATACCTATATATGATTGTGGCGGGGAGACCTATATATGTGTGTGGTGGTGATACCTATATATATGTGTGGCGGGGATACCTATATATGTGTGGTGGTGATACCTATATATGTGTGTGGTGGGGAGACCTATATATGTGTGTGGCGGAGATACCTATATATGTATGTGGTGAGGATACCTATATATGTACATGGTGGGGATACCTATATATGTGTGTTTGTGGGGATACCTATATATGTATATGGTGGGGATACCTATATATGTATGTGGTGGTGATACCTATATATGTATGTGGCGGGGAGACCTATAGATGTGTGTGGCGGTGTTACCTATAGATGTATGTGGCGGGGATACCTATATATGTATGTGGTGGTGATACCTATAGATGCATGTGGTGGTGATACCTATATATGTATGTGGTGGGGAGACCTATAGCTGTATGTGGCGGGGATACCTATATATGTGTGTGGTGGGGAGACTTATATATGTGTGTCGTGGTGATACCTATAGATGTATGTGGTGGGGATACCTATAGATGTATGTGGTGGTGATACCTATAGATCTATGTGGTGGGGATACCTATATATGTATGTGGTGAGGATACCTATATATGTGTGTGGTGAGGATACCTATATATGTATGTGGTGGGGATACCTATATATGTGTGTGGTGGGGATACCTATATATGTATGTGGTGGGGATACCTATATATGTATTTGGCGGGGAGACCTATATATGTATGTGGCCGGGAAACCTATATATGTTTGTGGTGGGGATACCTACATATGTATGTGCCGGGGATACATATATATGTATATGGTGGGGATACGTATATATTTATGTAGTGGGGATACATATATATGTATGTGGCGGGGAGACATATATATGTATGTGGCGGGGATACCTATAGATGTATGTGGTGGGGATACCTATATATGTGTGTGGCGGGTATACCTATATATGTGTGTGGTGGGGATACCTATATATGTGTGTGGCGGGGATACCTATATATGTGTGTGGTGGGGATACCTATATATGATTGTGGCGGGGAGACCTATATATGTGTGTGGTGGTGATACCTATATATATGTGTGGCGGGGATACCTATATATGTGTGGTGGTGATACCTATATATGTGTGTGGTGGGGAGACCTATATATGTGTGTGGCGGAGATACCTATATATGTATGTGGTGAGGATACCTATATATGTACGTGGTGGGGATACCTATATATGTGTGTTTGTGGGGATACCTATATATGTATGTGGTGGGGATACCTATATATGTGTGTGGTGGGGAAACTATATATGTATGTGGTGGTGATACGTATATATGTGTGTGGTGGGGATACCTATATATGTATGTGGTGAGGATACCTATATATGTGTGTTGTGGGGAGACCTATATCTGTGTGTGGAGAGGATACCTATATATGTGTGTGGCGGGGATACCTATATATGTGTGTGGCGGTGATACCTATATATGTGTATGGTGAGGATACCTATATATGTGTGTGGTGAGGATACCTATAGATGTATGTGGTGCGGATACCTATAGATGTATGTGGCGGGGATACCTATATATGTATGTGTTGGGGATACATATAGATGTATGTGGCGGGGAGACCTATATATGTATGTGGCGGTGATACCTATATATGTGTGTGGTGGTGATACCTATATATATGTGTGTGGTGGGAATACCTATATATGTGTGTGGTGGGGATACCTATATATGTATATGGTGGGGATACCTATATATGTATGTGGTGGGGATACCTATATATGTATGTGGTGGGGTTACCTATATATGTATGTGGTGGTGATACCTATATATGAGTTTGGCGAGGATACCTATATATGTGTGTGGTGGGGATACCTATATATGTATGTGGTGGGAATACCTATAGATGTGTGTGTTGGGGATACCTATTCATGTATGTGGTGGGGATACCTATATATGTATGTGGTGGGGATACCTATATATGTATGTGGTGGGGATACCTATATATATGTGTGGTGGTGATACCTATATATGTATGTGGTGGGGATACCTATATATGTATGTGGTGGGGATACCTATATATATGTGTGGTGGCGATACCTATATATGTGTGTGGCGAGGATACCTATATATGTATGTGGTGGGGATACCTATATATGTATGTGGTGGGGATACCTATATATGTATGTGGTGGGGATACCTATATATATGTGTGGTGGTGATACCTATATATCTGTGTGGCGAGTATACCTATATATGTGTGTGGTGGGGATACCTATATATTTGTGTGGCGGGGATACCTATATATGTATGTGGTGGGGATACCTATATATGTATGTGGAGGGGTGACCTATATATGTGTGGTGGTGGTGGGGAGACCTATATATGTGTGTGGTGAGGATACCTATATATGTATGTGGTGGGGATACATATAGATGTGTGTGGTGGAGATACCTATATATGTATGTGGTGGGGATACCTATATCTATATATGTGTGTGGTGAGGATACCTTTGTATGTATGTGGTGGGGATACCTATATATGTGTGTGGCGGGGATACCTATATATGTATGTGGTGGGGATACCTATATATGTATTTGGCGGGGAGACCTATAGATGTATGTTGCGGGAATACCTATATATGTTTGTGGTGGGGATACCTATATATGTATGTGGCGGGGAGACCTATAGATGTATGTGGTGGGGATACCTATATATGTATGTGGCGGGGATACCTATATATGTATGTGGCGGGGAGACCTATAGATGTGTGTGGCGGGGTTACATATAGATGTATGTGGCGGGGATACCTATATATGTATGTGGTGGTGATACCTATAGATGCATGTGGTGGGGAGACTTATATATGTATGTGGTGGGGAGACCTATAGCTGTATGTGGCGGGGATACCTATATATGTGTGTGGTGGGGAGACTTATATATGTGTGTCGTGGTGATACCTATATATGTATGTGGTGGGGATACCTATAGATGTATGTGGTGGTGATACCTATAGATCTATGTGGTGGGGATACCTATATATGTATGTGGTGAGGATACCTATATATGTGTGTGGTGAGGATACCTATATATGTATGTGGTGGGGATACCAATATATGTGTGTTTGTGGGGATACCTATATATGTATGTGGTGGGGATACATATATATGTGTGTGGTGGGGAAACTATATATGTATGTGGTGGTGATACGTATATATGTGTGTGGTGGGGATACCTATATATGTATGTGGTGAGGATACCTATATATGTATGTGGTGAGGATACCTATATATGTGTGTTGTGGGGAGACCTATATCTGTGTGTGGAGAGGATACCTATATATGTGTGTGGCGGGGATACCTATATATGTGTGTGGCGGTGATACCTATATATGTGTATGGTGAGGATACCTATATATGTGTGTGGTGAGGATACCTATAGATGTATGTGGTGCGGATACCTATAGATGTATGTGGCGGGGATACCTATATATGTATGTGTTGGGGATACATATAGATGTGTGTGGTGGGGATACCTATATATGTATGTGGTGGGAATACCTTTAGATGTGTGTTGGGGATACCTATTCATGTATGTGGTGGGGATACCTATATATGTATGTGGTGGGGATACCTATATATGTATGTGGTGGGGATACCTATATAAATGTGTGGTGGTGATACCTATATATGTATGTGGTGGGAATACCTATATATGTATGTGGTGGGGATACCTATATATGTGTGTGGTGGTGATACCTATATATGTGTTTGGCGAGGATACCTATATATGTATGTGGTGGGGATACCTATATATGTATGTGGTGGGGATACCTATATATGTATGTGGTGGGGATACCTATATATATGTGTGGTGGTGATACCTATATATGTGTGTGGCGAGTATACCTATATATGTGTGTGGTGGGGATACCCATATATTTGTGTGGCGGGGATACCTATATATGTATGTGGTGGGGATACCTATATATGTATGTGGAGGGGTGACCTATATATGTGTGGTGGTGGGGAGACCTATATATGTGTGGTGAGGATACCTATATATGTATGTGGTGGGGATACCTATAGATGTGTGTGGTGGAGATACCTATATATGTATGTGGTGGGGATACCTATATCTATATATGTGTGTGGTGAGGATACCTATATATGTATGTGGTGGGGATACCTATATATGTGTGTGGCGGGGATACCTATATATGTATGTGGTGGGGATACCTATATATGTATTTGGCGGGGAGACCTATAGATGTATGTTGCGGGGATACCTATATATGTTTGTGGTGGGGATACCTATATATGTATGTGGCGGGGAGACCTATAGATGTATGTGGTGGGGATACCTATATATGTATGTGGTGGTGATACCTATATATGTATGTGGCGGGGAGACCTATAGATGTGTGTGGCGGTGTTACCTATAGATGTATGTGGCGGGGATACCTATATATGTATGTGGTGGTGATACCTATAGATGCATGTGGTGGTGATACCTATATATTTATGTGGTGGGGAGACCTATAGCTGTATGTGGCGGGGATACCTATATATGTGTGTGGTGGGGAGACTTTTATATGTGTGTCGTGGTGATACCTATAGATGTATGTGGTGGGGATACCTATAGATGTATGTGGTGGTGATACCTATAGATCTATGTGGTGGGGATACCTATATATGTATGTGGTGAGGATACCTATATATGTGTGTGGTGAGGATACCTATATATGTATGTGGTGGGGATACCTATATATGTGTGTGGTGGGGATACCTATATATGTATGTGGTGGGGATACCTATATATGTATTTGGCGGGGAGACCTATATATGTATGTGGCCGGGAAACCTATATATGTTTGTGGTGGGGATACCTACATATGTATGTGCCGGGGATACATATATATGTATATGGTGGGGATACGTATATATTTATGTAGTGGGGATACATATATATGTATGTGGCGGGGAGACATATATATGTATGTGGCGGGGATACCTATAGATGTATGTGGTGGGGATACCTATATATGTGTGTGGCGGGTATACCTATATATGTGTGTGGTGGGGATACCTATATATGTGTGTGGCGGGGATACCTATATATGTGTGTGGTGGGGATACCTATATATGATTGTGGCGGGGAGACCTATATATGTGTGTGGTGGTGATACCTATATATATGTGTGGCGGGGATACCTATATATGTGTGGTGGTGATACCTATATATGTGTGCGGTGGGGAGACCTATATATGTGTGTGGCGGAGATACCTATATATGTATGTGGTGAGGATACCTATATATGTACGTGGTGGGGATACCTATATATGTGTGTTTGTGGGGATACCTATATATGTATGTGGTGGGGATACCTATATATGTGTGTGGTGGGGAAACTATATATGTATGTGGTGGTGATACGTATATATGTGTGTGGTGGGGATACCTATATATGTGTGTGGTGGGGAAACTATATATGTATGTGGTGGTGATACCTATATATGTGTGTGGTGAGGATACCTATAGATGTATGTGGTGCGGATACCTATAGATGTATGTGGCGGGGATACCTATATATGTATGTGTTGGGGATACATATAGATGTATGTGGCGGGGAGACCTATATATGTATGTGGCGGTGATACCTATATATGTGTGTGGTGGTGATACCTATATATATGTGTGTGGTGGGAATACCTATATATGTGTGTGGTGGGGATACCTATATATGTATATGGTGGGGATACCTATATATGTATGTGGTGGGGATACCTATATATGTATGTGGTGGGGTTACCTATATATGTATGTGGTGGTGATACCTATATATGTGTTTGGCGAGGATACCTATATATGTGTGTGGTGGGGATACCTATATATGTATGTGGTGGGAATACCTATAGATGTGTGTGTTGGGGATACCTATTCATGTATGTGGTGGGGATACCTATATATGTATGTGGTGGGGATACCTATATATGTATGTGGTGGGGATACCTATATATATGTGTGGTGGTGATACCTATATATGTATGTGGTGGGGATACCTATATATGTATGTGGTGGGGATACCTATATATATGTGTGGTGGCGATACCTATATATGTGTGTGGCGAGGATACCTATATATGTATGTGGTGGGGATACCTATATATGTATGTGGTGGGGATACCTATATATGTATGTGGTGGGGATACCTATATATATGTGTGGTGGTGATACCTATATATCTGTGTGGCGAGTATACCTATATATGTGTGTGGTGGGGATACCTATATATTTGTGTGGCGGGGATACCTATATATGTATGTGGTGGGGATACCTATATATGTATGTGGAGGGGTGACCTATATATGTGTGGTGGTGGTGGGGAGACCTATATATGTGTGTGGTGAGGATACCTATATATGTATGTGGTGGGGATACATATAGATGTGTGTGGTGGAGATACCTATATATGTATGTGGTGGGGATACCTATATCTATATATGTGTGTGGTGAGGATACCTTTGTATGTATGTGGTGGGGATACCTATATATGTGTGTGGCGGGGATACCTATATATGTATGTGGTGGGGATACCTATATATGTATTTGGCGGGGAGACCTATAGATGTATGTTGCGGGAATACCTATATATGTTTGTGGTGGGGATACCTATATATGTATGTGGCGGGGAGACCTATAGATGTATGTGGTGGGGATACCTATATATGTATGTGGCGGGGATACCTATATATGTATGTGGCGGGGAGACCTATAGATGTGTGTGGCGGGGTTACATATAGATGTATGTGGCGGGGATACCTATATATGTATGTGGTGGTGATACCTATAGATGCATGTGGTGGGGAGACTTATATATGTATGTGGTGGGGAGACCTATAGCTGTATGTGGCGGGGATACCTATATATGTGTGTGGTGGGGAGACTTATATATGTGTGTCGTGGTGATACCTATATATGTATGTGGTGGGGATACCTATAGATGTATGTGGTGGTGATACCTATAGATCTATGTGGTGGGGATACCTATATATGTATGTGGTGAGGATACCTATATATGTGTGTGGTGAGGATACCTATATATGTATGTGGTGGGGATACCTATATATGTGTGTTTGTGGGGATACCTATATATGTATGTGGTGGGGATACATATATATGTGTGTGGTGGGGAAACTATATATGTATGTGGTGGTGATACGTATATATGTGTGTGGTGGGGATACCTATATATGTATGTGGTGAGGATACCTATATATGTATGTGGTGAGGATACCTATATATGTGTGTTGTGGGGAGACCTATATCTGTGTGTGGAGAGGATACCTATATATGTGTGTGGCGGGGATACCTATATATGTGTGTGGCGGTGATACCTATATATGTGTATGGTGAGGATACCTATATATGTGTGTGGTGAGGATACCTATAGATGTATGTGGTGCGGATACCTATAGATGTATGTGGCGGGGATACCTATATATGTATGTGTTGGGGATACATATAGATGTGTGTGGTGGGGATACCTATATATGTATGTGGTGGGAATACCTTTAGATGTGTGTTGGGGATACCTATTCATGTATGTGGTGGGGATACCTATATATGTATGTGGTGGGGATACCTATATATGTATGTGGTGGGGATACCTATATAAATGTGTGGTGGTGATACCTATATATGTATGTGGTGGGAATACCTATATATGTATGTGGTGGGGATACCTATATATGTGTGTGGTGGTGATACCTATATATGTGTTTGGCGAGGATACCTATATATGTATGTGGTGGGGATACCTATATATGTATGTGGTGGGGATACCTATATATGTATGTGGTGGGGATACCTATATATATGTGTGGTGGTGATACCTATATATGTGTGTGGCGAGTATACCTATATATGTGTGTGGTGGGGATACCCATATATTTGTGTGGCGGGGATACCTATATATGTATGTGGTGGGGATACCTATATATGTATGTGGAGGGGTGACCTATATATGTGTGGTGGTGGGGAGACCTATATATGTGTGGTGAGGATACCTATATATGTATGTGGTGGGGATACCTATAGATGTGTGTGGTGGAGATACCTATATATGTATGTGGTGGGGATACCTATATCTATATATGTGTGTGGTGAGGATACCTATATATGTATGTGGTGGGGATACCTATATATGTGTGTGGCGGGGATACCTATATATGTATGTGGTGGGGATACCTATATATGTATTTGGCGGGGAGACCTATAGATGTATGTTGCGGGGATACCTATATATGTTTGTGGTGGGGATACCTATATATGTATGTGGCGGGGAGACCTATAGATGTATGTGGTGGGGATACCTATATATGTATGTGGTGGTGATACCTATATATGTATGTGGCGGGGAGACCTATAGATGTGTGTGGCGGTGTTACCTATAGATGTATGTGGCGGGGATACCTATATATGTATGTGGTGGTGATACCTATAGATGCATGTGGTGGTGATACCTATATATTTATGTGGTGGGGAGACCTATAGCTGTATGTGGCGGGGATACCTATATATGTGTGTGGTGGGGAGACTTATATATGTGTGTCGTGGTGATACCTATAGATGTATGTGGTGGGGATACCTATAGATGTATGTGGTGGTGATACCTATAGATCTATGTGGTGGGGATACCTATATATGTATGTGGTGAGGATACCTATATATGTGTGTGGTGAGGATACCTATATATGTATGTGGTGGGGATACCTATATATGTGTGTGGTGGGGATACCTATATATGTATGTGGTGGGGATACCTATATATGTATTTGGCGGGGAGACCTATATATGTATGTGGCCGGGAAACCTATATATGTTTGTGGTGGGGATACCTACATATGTATGTGCCGGGGGATACATATATATGTATATGGTGGGGATACGTATATATTTATGTAGTGGGGATACATATATATGTATGTGGCGGGGAGACATATATATGTATGTGGCGGGGATACCTATAGATGTATGTGGTGGGGATACCTATATATGTGTGTGGCGGGTATACCTATATATGTGTGTGGTGGGGATACCTATATATGTGTGTGGCGGGGATACCTATATATGTGTGTGGTGGGGATACCTATATATGATTGTGGCGGGGAGACCTATATATGTGTGTGGTGGTGATACCTATATATATGTGTGGCGGGGATACCTATATATGTGTGGTGGTGATACCTATATATGTGTGTGGTGGGGAGACCTATATATGTGTGTGGCGGAGATACCTATATATGTATGTGGTGAGGATACCTATATATGTACGTGGTGGGGATACCTATATATGTGTGTTTGTGGGGATACCTATATATGTATGTGGTGGGGATACCTATATATGTGTGTGGTGGGGAAACTATATATGTATGTGGTGGTGATACGTATATATGTGTGTGGTGGGGATACCTATATATGTATGTGGTGAGGATACCTATATATGTATGTGGTGAGGATACCTATATATGTGTGTTGTGGGGAGACCTATATCTGTGTGTGGAGAGGATACCTATATATGTGTGTGGCGGGGATACCTATATATGTGTGTGGCGGTGATACCTATATATGTGTATGGTGAGGATACCTATATATGTGTGTGGTGAGGATACCTATAGATGTATGTGGTGCGGATACCTATAGATGTATGTGGCGGGGATACCTATATATGTATGTGTTGGGGATACATATAGATGTATGTGGCGGGGAGACCTATATATGTATGTGGCGGTGATACCTATATATGTGTGTGGTGGTGATACCTATATATATGTGTGTGGTGGGAATACCTATATATGTGTGTGGTGGGGATACCTATATATGTATATGGTGGGGTTACCTATATATGTATGTGGTGGTGATACCTATATATGTGTTTGGCGAGGATACCTATATATGTGTGTGGTGGGGATACCTATATATGTATGTGGTGGGAATACCTATAGATGTGTGTGTTGGGGATACCTATTCATGTATGTGGTGGGGATACCTATATATGTATGTGGTGGGGATACCTATATATGTATGTGGTGGGGATACCTATATATATGTGTGGTGGTGATACCTATATATGTATGTGGTGGGGATACCTATATATGTATGTGGTGGGGATACCTATATATATGTGTGGTGGTGATACCTATATATGTGTGTGGCGAGGATACCTATATATGTATGTGGTGGGGATACCTATATATGTATGTGGTGGGGATACCTATATATATGTGTGGTGGTGATACCTATATATCTGTGTGGCGAGTATACCTATATATGTGTGTGGTGGGGATACCTATATATTTGTGTGGCGGGGATACCTATATATGTATGTGGTGGGGATACCTATATATGTATGTGGAGGGGTGACCTATATATGTGTGGTGGTGGTGGGGAGACCTATATATGTGTGTGGTGAGGATACCTATATATGTATGTGGTGGGGATACATATAGATGTGTGTGGTGGAGATACCTATATATGTATGTGGTGGGGATACCTATATCTATATATGTGTGTGGTGAGGATACCTTTGTATGTATGTGGTGGGGATACCTATATATGTGTGTGGCGGGGATACCTATATATGTATGTGGTGGGGATACCTATATATGTATTTGGCGGGGAGACCTATAGATGTATGTTGCGGGAATACCTATATATGTTTGTGGTGGGGATACCTATATATGTATGTGGCGGGGAGACCTATAGATGTATGTGGTGGGGATACCTATATATGTATGTGGCGGGGATACCTATATATGTATGTGGCGGGGAGACCTATAGATGTGTGTGGCGGGGTTACATATAGATGTATGTGGCGGGGATACCTATATATGTATGTGGTGGTGATACCTATAGATGCATGTGGTGGGGAGACTTATATATGTATGTGGTGGGGAGACCTATAGCTGTATGTGGCGGGGATACCTATATATGTGTGTGGTGGGGAGACTTATATATGTGTGTCGTGGTGATACCTATATATGTATGTGGTGGGGATACCTATAGATGTATGTGGTGGTGATACCTATAGATCTATGTGGTGGGGATACCTATATATGTATGTGGTGAGGATACCTATATATGTGTGTGGTGAGGATACCTATATATGTATGTGGTGGGGATACCTATATATGTGTGTTTGTGGGGATACCTATATATGTATGTGGTGGGGATACATATATATGTGTGTGGTGGGGAAACTATATATGTATGTGGTGGTGATACGTATATAGGTGTGTGGTGGGGATACCTATATATGTATGTGGTGAGGATACCTATATATGTATGTGGTGAGGATACCTATATATGTGTGTTGTGGGGAGACCTATATCTGTGTGTGGAGAGGATACCTATATATGTGTGTGGCGGGGATACCTATATATGTGTGTGGCGGTGATACCTATATATGTGTATGGTGAGGATACCTATATATGTGTGTGGTGAGGATACCTATAGATGTATGTGGTGCGGATACCTATAGATGTATGTGGCGGGGATACCTATATATGTATGTGTTGGGGATACATATAGATGTATGTGGCGGGGAGACCTATATATGTATGTGGCGGTGATACCTATATATGTGTGTGGTGGTGATACCTATATATATGTGTGTGGTGGGAATACCTATATATGTGTGTGGTGGGGATACCTATATATGTATATGGTGGGGATACCTATATATGTATGTGGTGGGGATACCTATATATGTATGTGGTGGGGTTACCTATATGTGTATGTGGTGGTGATACCTATATATGTGTTTGGCGAGGATACCTATATATGTGTGTGGTGGGGATACCTATATATGTATGTGGTGGTTATACCTATAGATGTGTGTGTTGGGGATACCTATTCATGTATGTTGTGGGGATACCTATATATGTATGTGGTGGGGATACCTATATATGTATGTGGTGGGGATACCTATATATATGTGTGGTGGTGATACCTATATATGTATGTGGTGGGGATACCTATATATGTATGTGGTGGGGATACCTATATATATGTGTGGTGGTGATACCTATATATGTGTGTGGCGAGGATACCTATATATGTATGTGGTGGGGATACCTATATATGTATGTGGTGGGGATACCTATATATGTATGTGGTGGGGATACCTATATATATGTGTGGTGGTGATACCTATATATCTGTGTGGCGAGTATACCGATATATGTGTGTGGTGGGGATACCTATATATTTGTGTGGCGGGGATACCTATATATGTATGTGGTGGGGATACCTATATATGTATGTGGAGGGGTGACCTATATATGTGTGGTGGTGGTGGGGAGACCTATATATGTGTGTGGTGAGGATACCTATATATGTATGTGGTGGGGATACATATAGATGTGTGTGGTGGAGATACCTATATATGTATGTGGTGGGGATACCTATATCTATATATGTGTGTGGTGAGGATACCTATATATGTATGTGGTGGGGATACCTATATATGTGTGTGGCGGGGATACCTATATATGTATGTGGTGGGGATACCTATATATGTATTTGGCGGGGAGACCTATAGATGTATGTTGCGGGGATACCTATATATGTTTGTGGTGGGGATACCTATATATGTATGTGGCGGGGAGACCTATAGATGTATGTGGTGGGGATACCTATATATGTGTGTGGCGGGGATACCTATATATGTATGTGGTGGGGATACCTATATATGTATTTGGCGGGGAGACCTATAGATGTATGTTGCGGGGATACCTATATATGTTTGTGGTGGGGATACCTATATATGTATGTGGCGGGGAGACCTATAGATGTATGTGGTGGGGATACCTATATATGTATGTGGTGGTGATACCTATATATGTATGTGGCGGGGAGACCTATAGATGTGTGTGGCGGTGTTACCTATAGATGTATGTGGCGGGGATACCTATATATGTATGTGGTGGTGATACCTATAGATGCATGTGGTGGTGATACCTATATATGTATGTGGTGGGGAGACCTATAGCTGTATGTGGCGGGGATACCTATATATGTGTGTGGTGGGGAGACTTATATATGTGTGTCGTGGTGATACCTATAGATGTATGTGGTGGGGATACCTATAGATGTATGTGGTGGTGATACCTATAGATCTATGTGGTGGTGATACCTATATATGTATGTGGTGAGGATACCTATATATGTGTGTGGTGAGGATACCTATATATGTATGTGGTGGGGATACCTATATATGTGTGTGGTGGGGATACCTATATATGTATGTGGTGGGGATACCTATATATGTATTTGGCGGGGAGACCTATATATGTATGTGGCCGGGAAACCTATATATGTTTGTGGTGGGGATACCTACATATGTATGTGCCGGGGATACATATATATGTATATGGTGGGGATACGTATATATTTATGTAGTGGGGATACATATATATGTATGTGGCGGGGAGACATATATATGTATGTGGCGGGGATACCTATAGATGTATGTGGTGGGGATACCTATATATGTGTGTGGCGGGTATACCTATATATGTGTGTGGTGGGGATACCTATATATGTGTGTGGCGGGGATACCTATATATGTGTGTGGTGGGGATACCTATATATGATTGTGGCGGGGAGACCTATATATGTGTGTGGTGGTGATACCTATATATATGTGTGGCGGGGATACCTATATATGTGTGGTGGGGAAACTATATATGTATGTGGTGGTGATACGTATATATGTGTGTGGTGGGGATACCTATATATGTATGTGGTGAGGATACCTATATATGTATGTGGTGAGGATACCTATATATGTGTGTTGTGGGGAGACCTATATCTGTGTGTGGAGAGGATACCTATATATGTGTGTGGCGGGGATACCTATATATGTGTGTGGCGGTGATACCTATATATGTGTATGGTGAGGATACCTATATATGTGTGTGGTGAGGATACCTATAGATGTATGCGGTGCGGATACCTATAGATGTATGTGGCGGGGATACCTATATATGTATGTGTTGGGGATACATATAGATGTATGTGGCGGGGAGACCTATATATGTATGTGGCGGTGATACCTATATATGTGTGTGGTGGTGATACCTATATATATGTGTGTGGTGGGAATACCTATATATGTGTGTGGTGGGGATACCTATATATGTATATGGTGGGGATACCTATATATGTATGTGGTGGGGATACCTATATATGTATGTGGTGGGGTTACCTATATATGTATGTGGTGGTGATACCTATATATGTGTTTGGCGAGGATACCTATATATGTGTGTGGTGGGGATACCTATATATGTATGTGGTGGGAATACCTATAGATGTGTGTGTTGGGGATACCTATTCATGTATGTGGTGGGGATACCTATATATGTATGTGGTGGGGATACCTATATATGTATGTGGTGGGGATACCTATATATATGTGTGGTGGTGATACCTATATATGTATGTGGTGGGGATACCTATATATGTATGTGGTGGGGATACCTATATATATGTGTGGTGGTGATACCTATATATGTGTGTGGCGAGGATACCTATATATGTATGTGGTGGGGATACCTATATATGTATGTGGTGGGGATACCTATATATGTATGTGGTGGGGATACCTATATATATGTGTGGTGGTGATACCTATATATCTGTGTGGCGAGTATACCTATATATGTGTGTGGTGGGGATACCTATATATTTGTGTGGCGGGGATACCTATATATGTATGTGGTGGGGATACCTATATATGTATGTGGAGGGGTGACCTATATATGTGTGGTGGTGGTGGGGAGACCTATATATGTGTGTGGTGAGGATACCTATATATGTATGTGGTGGGGATACATATAGATGTGTGTGGTGGAGATACCTATATATGTATGTGGTGGGGATACCTATATCTATATATGTGTGTGGTGAGGATACCTATATATGAATGTGGTGGGGATACCTATATATGTGTGTGGCGGGGATACCTATATATGTATGTGGTGGGGATACCTATATATGTATTTGGCGGGGAGACCTATAGATGTATGTTGCGGGGATACCTATATATGTTTGTGGTGGGGATACCTATATATGTATGTGGCGGGGAGACCTATAGATGTATGTGTTGGGGATACCTATATATGTGTGTGGCGGGGATACCTATATATGTATGTGGTGGGGATACCTATATATGTATTTGGCGGGGAGACCTATAGATGTATGTTGCGGGGATACCTATATATGTTTGTGGTGGGGATACCTATATATGTATGTGGCGGGGAGACCTATAGATGTATGTGGTGGGGATACCTATATATGTATGTGGTGGTGATACCTATATATGTATGTGGCGGGGAGACCTATAGATGTGTGTGGCGGTGTTACCTATAGATGTATGTGGCGGGGATACCTATATATGTATGTGGTGGTGATACCTATAGATGCATGTGGTGGTGATACCTATATATGTATGTGGTGAAGAGACCTATAGCTGTATGTGGCGGGGATACCTATATATGTGTGTGGTGGGGAGACTTATATATGTGTGTCGTGGTGATACCTATAGATGTATGTGGTGGGGATACCTATAGATGTATGTGGTGGTGATACCTATAGATCTATGTGGTGGGGATACCTATATATGTATGTGGTGAGGATACCTATATATGTGTGTGGTGAGGATACCTATATATGTATGTGGTGGGGATACCTATATATGTGTGTGGTGGGGATACCTATATATGTATGTTGTGGGGATACCTATATATGTATTTGGCGGGGAGACCTATATATGTATGTGGCCGGGAAACCTATATATGTTTGTGGTGGGGATACCTACATATGTATGTGCCGGGGATACATATATATGTATATGGTGGGGATACGTATATATTTATGTAGTGGGGATACATATATATGTATGTGGCGGGGAGACATATATATGTATGTGGCGGGGAAACCTATAGATGTATGTGGTGGGGATACCTATATATGTGTGTGGCGGGTATACCTATATATGTGTGTGGTGGGGATACCTATATATGTGTGTGGCGGGGATACCTATATATGTGTGTGGTGGGGATACCTATATATGATTGTGGCGGGGAGACCTATATATGTGTGTGGTGGTGATACCTATATATATGTGTGGCGGGGATACCTATATATGTGTGGTGGTGATACCTATATATGTGTGTGGTGGGGAGACCTATATATGTGTGTGGCGGAGATACCTATATATGTATGTGGTGAGGATACCTATATATGTACGTGGTGGGGATACCTATATATGTGTGTTTGTGGGGATACCTATATATGTATGTGGTGGGGATACCTATATATGTGTGTGGTGGGGAAACTATATATGTATGTGGTGGTGATACGTATATATGTGTGTGGTGGGGATACCTATATATGTATGTGGTGAGGATACCTATATATGTATGTGGTGAGGATTCCTATATATGTGTGTTGTGGGGAGACCTATATCTGTGTGTGGAGAGGATACCTATATATGTGTGTGGCGGGGATACCTATATATGTGTGTGGCGGTGATACCTATATATGTGTATGGTGAGGATACCTATATATGTGTGTGGTGAGGATACCTATAGATGTATGTGGTGCGGATACCTATAGATGTATGTGGCGGGGATACCTATATATGTATGTGTTGGGGATACATATAGATGTATGTGGCGGGGAGACCTATATATGTATGTGGCGGTGATACCTATATATGTGTGTGGTGGTGATACCTATATATATGTGTGTGGTGGGAATACCTATATATGTGTGTGGTGGGGATACCTATATATGTATATGGTGGGGATACCTATATATGTATGTGGTGGGGATACCTATATATGTATGTGGTGGGGTTACCTATATATGTATGTGGTGGTGATACCTATATATGTGTTTGGCGAGGATACCTATATATGTGTGTGGTGGGGATACCTATATATGTATGTGGTGGGAATACCTATAGATGTGTGTGTTGGGGATACCTATTCATGTATGTGGTGGGGATACCTATATATGTATGTGGTGGGGATACCTATATATGTATGTGGTGGGGATACCTATATATATGTGTGGTGGTGATACCTATATATGTATGTGGTGGGGATACCTATATATGTATGTGGTGGGGATACCTATATATATGTGTGGTGGTGATACCTATATATGTGTGTGGCGAGGATACCTATATATGTATGTGGTGGGGATACCTATATATGTATGTGGTGGGGATACCTATATATGTATGTGGTGGGGATACCTATATATATGTGTGGTGGTGATACCTATATATCTGTGTGGCGAGTATACCTATATATGTGTGTGGTGGGGATACCTATATATTTGTGTGGCGGGGATACCTATATATGTATGTGGTGGGGATACCTATATATGTATGTGGAGGGGTGACCTATATATGTGTGGTGGTGGTGGGGAGACCTATATATGTGTGTGGTGAGGATACCTATATATGTATGTGGTGGGGATACATATAGATGTGTGTGGTGGAGATACCTATATATGTATGTGGTGGGGATACCTATATCTATATATGTGTGTGGTGAGGATACCTTTGTATGTATGTGGTGGGGATACCTATATATGTGTGTGGCGGGGATACCTATATATGTATGTGGTGGGGATACCTATATATGTATTTGGCGGGGAGACCTATAGATGTATGTTGCGGGAATACCTATATATGTTTGTGGTGGGGATACCTATATATGTATGTGGCGGGGAGACCTATAGATGTATGTGGTGGGGATACCTATATATGTATGTGGCGGGGATACCTATATATGTATGTGGCGGGGAGACCTATAGATGTGTGTGGCGGGGTTACATATAGATGTATGTGGCGGGGATACCTATATATGTATGTGGTGGTGATACCTATAGATGCATGTGGTGGGGAGACTTATATATGTATGTGGTGGGGAGACCTATAGCTGTATGTGGCGGGGATACCTATATATGTGTGTGGTGGGGAGACTTATATATGTGTGTCGTGGTGATACCTATATATGTATGTGGTGGGGATACCTATAGATGTATGTGGTGGTGATACCTATAGATCTATGTGGTGGGGATACCTATATATGTATGTGGTGAGGATACCTATATATGTGTGTGGTGAGGATACCTATATATGTATGTGGTGGGGATACCTATATATGTGTGTTTGTGGGGATACCTATATATGTATGTGGTGGGGATACATATATATGTGTGTGGTGGGGAAACTATATATGTATGTGGTGGTGATACGTATATATGTGTGTGGTGGGGATACCTATATATGTATGTGGTGAGGATACCTATATATGTATGTGGTGAGGATACCTATATATGTGTGTTGTGGGGAGACCTATATCTGTGTGTGGAGAGGATACCTATATATGTGTGTGGCGGGGATACCTATATATGTGTGTGGCGGTGATACCTATATATGTGTATGGTGAGGATACCTATATATGTGTGTGGTGAGGATACCTATAGATGTATGTGGTGCGGATACCTATAGATGTATGTGGCGGGGATACCTATATATGTATGTGTTGGGGATACATATAGATGTATGTGGCGGGGAGACCTATATGTGTATGTGGCGGTGATACCTATATATGTGTGTGGTGGTGATACCTATATATATGTGTGTGGTGGGAATACCTATATATGTGTGTGGTGGGGATACCTATATATGTATATGGTGGGGATACCTATATATGTATGTGGTGGGGATACCTATATATGTATGTGGTGGGGTTACCTATATATGTATGTGGTGGTGATACCTATATATGTGTTTGGCGAGGATACCTATATATGTGTGTGGTGGGGATACCTATATATGTATGTGGTGGGTATACCTATAGATGTGTGTGTTGGGGATACCTATTCATGTATGTTGTGGGGATACCTATATATGTATGTGGTGGGGATACCTATATATGTATGTGGTGGGGATACCTATATATATGTGTGGTGGTGATACCTATATATGTATGTGGTGGGGATACCTATATATGTATGTGGTGGGGATACCTATATATATGTGTGGTGGTGATACCTATATATGTGTGTGGCGAGGATACCTATATATGTATGTGGTGGGGATACCTATATATGTATGTGGTGGGGATACCTATATATGTATGTGGTGGGGATACCTATATATATGTGTGGTGGTGATACCTATATATCTGTGTGGCGAGTATACCGATATATGTGTGTGGTGGGGATACCTATATATTTGGCGGGGAGACATATAGATGTATGTTGCGGGGATACCTATATATGTTTGTGGTGGGGATACCTATATATGTATGTGGCGGGGAGACCTATAGATGTATGTGGTGGGGATACCTATATATGTGTGTGGCGGGGATACCTATATATGTATGTGGTGGGGATACCTATATATGTATTTGGCGGGGAGACCTATAGATGTATGTTGCGGGGATACCTATATATGTTTGTGGTGGGGATACCTATATATGTATGTGGCGGGGAGACCTATAGATGTATGTGGTGGGGATACCTATATATGTATGTGGTGGTGATACCTATATATGTATGTGGCGGGGAGACCTATAGATGTGTGTGGCGGTGTTACCTATAGATGTATGTGGCGGGGATACCTATATATGTATGTGGTGGTGATACCTATAGATGCATGTGGTGGTGATACCTATATATGTATGTGGTGGGGAGACCTATAGCTGTATGTGGCGGGGATACCTATATATGTGTGTGGTGGGGAGACTTATATATGTGTGTCGTGGTGATACCTATAGATGTATGTGGTGGGGATACCTATAGATGTATGTGGTGGTGATACCTATAGATCTATGTGGTGGGGATACCTATATATGTATGTGGTGAGGATACCTATATATGTGTGTGGTGAGGATACCTATATATGTATGTGGTGGGGATACCTATATATGTGTGTGGTGGGGATACCTATATATGTATGTGGTGGGGATACCTATATATGTATTTGGCGGGGAGACCTATATATGTATGTGGCCGGGAAACCTATATATGTTTGTGGTGGGGATACCTACATATGTATGTGCCGGGGATACATATATATGTATATGGTGGGGATACGTATATATTTATGTAGTGGGGATACATATATATGTATGTGGCGGGGAGACATATATATGTATGTGGCGGGGAAACCTATAGATGTATGTGGTGGGGATACCTATATATGTGTGTGGCGGGTATACCTATATATGTGTGTGGTGGGGATACCTATATATGTGTGTGGCGGGGATACCTATATATGTGTGTGGTGGGGATACCTATATATGATTGTGGCGGGGAGACCTATATATGTGTGTGGTGGTGATACCTATATATATGTGTGGCGGGGATACCTATATATGTGTGGTGGTGATACCTATATATGTGTGTGGTGGGGAGACCTATATATGTGTGTGGCGGAGATACCTATATATGTATGTGGTGAGGATACCTATATATGTACGTGGTGGGGATACCTATATATGTGTGTTTGTGGGGATACCTATATATGTATGTGGTGGGGATACCTATATATGTGTGTGGTGGGGAAACTATATATGTATGTGGTGGTGATACGTATATATGTGTGTGGTGGGGATACCTATATATGTATGTGGTGAGGATACCTATATATGTATGTGGTGAGGATACCTATATATGTGTGTTGTGGGGAGACCTATATCTGTGTGTGGAGAGGATACCTATATATGTGTGTGGCGGGGATACCTATATATGTGTGTGGCGGTGATACCTATATATGTGTATGGTGAGGATACCTATATATGTGTGTGGTGAGGATACCTATAGATGTATGTGGTGCGGATACCTATAGATGTATGTGGCGGGGATACCTATATATGTATGTGTTGGGGATACATATAGATGTATGTGGCGGGGAGACCTATATATGTATGTGGCGGTGATACCTATATATGTGTGTGGTGGTGATACCTATATATATGTGTGTGGTGGGAATACCTATATATGTGTGTGGTGGGGATACCTATATATGTATATGGTGGGGATACCTATATATGTATGTGGTGGGGATACCTATATATGTATGTGGTGGGGTTACCTATATATGTATGTGGTGGTGATACCTATATATGTGTTTGGCGAGGATACCTATATATGTGTGTGGTGGGGATACCTATATATGTATGTGGTGGGAATACCTATAGATGTGTGTGTTGGGGATACCTATTCATGTATGTGGTGGGGATACCTATATATGTATGTGGTGGGGATACCTATATATGTATGTGGTGGGGATACCTATATATATGTGTGGTGGTGATACCTATATATGTATGTGGTGGGGATACCTATATATGTATGTGGTGGGGATACCTATATATATGTGTGGTGGTGATACCTATATATGTGTGTGGCGAGGATACCTATATATGTATGTGGTGGGGATACCTATATATGTATGTGGTGGGGATACCTATATATGTATGTGGTGGGGATACCTATATATATGTGTGGTGGTGATACCTATATATCTGTGTGGCGAGTATACCTATATATGTGTGTGGTGGGGATACCTATATATTTGTGTGGCGGGGATACCTATATATGTATGTGGTGGGGATACCTATATATGTATGTGGAGGGGTGACCTATATATGTGTGGTGGTGGTGGGGAGACCTATATATGTGTGTGGTGAGGATACCTATATATGTATGTGGTGGGGATACATATAGATGTGTGTGGTGGAGATACCTATATATGTATGTGGTGGGGATACCTATATCTATATATGTGTGTGGTGAGGATACCTTTGTATGTATGTGGTGGGGATACCTATATATGTGTGTGGCGGGGATACCTATATATGTATGTGGTGGGGATACCTATATATGTATTTGGCGGGGAGACCTATAGATGTATGTTGCGGGAATACCTATATATGTTTGTGGTGGGGATACCTATATATGTATGTGGCGGGGAGACCTATAGATGTATGTGGTGGGGATACCTATATATGTATGTGGCGGGGATACCTATATATGTATGTGGCGGGGAGACCTATAGATGTGTGTGGCGGGGTTACATATAGATGTATGTGGCGGGGATACCTATATATGTATGTGGTGGTGATACCTATAGATGCATGTGGTGGGGAGACTTATATATGTATGTGGTGGGGAGACCTATAGCTGTATGTGGCGGGGATACCTATATATGTGTGTGGTGGGGAGACTTATATATGTGTGTCGTGGTGATACCTATATATGTATGTGGTGGGGATACCTATAGATGTATGTGGTGGTGATACCTATAGATCTATGTGGTGGGGATACCTATATATGTATGTGGTGAGGATACCTATATATGTGTGTGGTGAGGATACCTATATATGTATGTGGTGGGGATACCTATATATGTGTGTTTGTGGGGATACCTATATATGTATGTGGTGGGGATACATATATATGTGTGTGGTGGGGAAACTATATATGTATGTGGTGGTGATACGTATATATGTGTGTGGTGGGGATACCTATATATGTATGTGGTGAGGATACCTATATATGTATGTGGTGAGGATACCTATATATGTGTGTTGTGGGGAGACCTATATCTGTGTGTGGAGAGGATACCTATATATGTGTGTGGCGGGGATACCTATATATGTGTGTGGCGGTGATACCTATATATGTGTATGGTGAGGATACCTATATATGTGTGTGGTGAGGATACCTATAGATGTATGTGGTGCGGATACCTATAGATGTATGTGGCGGGGATACCTATATATGTATGTGTTGGGGATACATATAGATGTATGTGGCGGGGAGACCTATATATGTATGTGGCGGTGATACCTATATATGTGTGTGGTGGTGATACCTATATATATGTGTGTGGTGGGAATACCTATATATGTGTGTGGTGGGGATACCTATATATGTATATGGTGGGGATACCTATATATGTATGTGGTGGGGATACCTATATATGTATGTGGTGGGGTTACCTATATATGTATGTGGTGGTGATACCTATATATGTGTTTGGCGAGGATACCTATATATGTGTGTGGTGGGGATACCTATATATGTATGTGGTGGGTATACCTATAGATGTGTGTGTTGGGGATACCTATTCATGTATGTTGTGGGGATACCTATATATGTGTGTGGTGGGGATACCTATATATGTATGTGGTGGGGATACCTATATATATGTGTGGTGGTGATACCTATATATGTATGTGGTGGGGATACCTATATATGTATGTGGTGGGGATACCTATATATATGTGTGGTGGTGATACCTATATATGTGTGTGGCGAGGATACCTATATATGTATGTGGTGGGGATACCTATATATGTATGTGGTGGGGATACCTATATATGTATGTGGTGGGGATACCTATATATATGTGTGGTGGTGATACCTATATATCTGTGTGGCGAGTATACCGATATATGTGTGTGGTGGGGATACCTATATATTTGTGTGGCGGGGATACCTATATATGTATGTGGTGGGGATACCTATATATGTATGTGGTGGGGTGACCTATATATGTGTGGTGGTGGTGGGGAGACATATATATGTGTGTGGTGAGGATACCTATATATGTATGTGGTGGGGATACATATAGATGTGTGTGGTGGAGATACCTATATATGTATGTGGTGGGGATACCTATATCTATATATGTGTGTGGTGAGGATACCTATATATGTATGTGGTGGGGATACCTATATATGTGTGTGGCGGGGATACCTATATATGTATGTGGTGGGGATACCTATATATGTATTTGGCGGGGAGACCTATAGATGTATGTTGCGGGGATACCTATATATGTTTGTGGTGGGGATACCTATATATGTATGTGGCGGGGAGACCTATAGATGTATGTGGTGGGGATACCTATATATGTATGTGGCGGGGATACCTATATATGTATGTGGCGGGGAGACCTATAGATGTGTGTGGCGGGGTTACCTATAGATGTATGTGACGGGGATACCTATATATGTATGTGGTGGTGATACCTATAGATGCATGTGGTGGGGAGACTTATATATGTATGTGGTGGGGAGACCTATAGCTGTATGTGGCGGGGATACCTATATATGTGTGTGGTTGGGAGACTTATATATGTGTGTCGTGGTGATACCTATATATGTATGTGGTGGGGATACCTATAGATGTATGTGGTGGTGATACCTATAGATCTATGTGGTGGGGATACCTATATATGTATGTGGTGAGGATACCTATATATGTGTGTGGTGAGGATACCTATATATGTATGTGGTGGGGATACCTATATATGTGTGTGGTGGGGATACCTATATATGTATGTGGTGGGGATACCTATATATGTATTTGGCGGGGAGACCTATAGATGTATGTGGCCGGGATACCTATATATGTTTGTGGTGGGGATACCTATATATGTATGTGCCGGGGAGACCTATAGATGTATATGGTGGTGATACCTATATATTTATGTGGTGGGGATACCTATATATGTATGTGGCGGGGAGACATATATATGTATGTGGCGGGGATACCTATAGATGTATGTGGTGGAGATACCTATATATGTGTGTGGCGGGGATACCTATATATGTGTGTGGTGGGGATACCTATATATGTGTGTGGCAGGGATACCTATATATGTGTGTGGTGGGGATACCTATATATGATTGTGGCGGGGAGACCTATATATGTGTGTGGCTGGGATACCTATATATGTATGTGGCGGGGATACATATATATGTGTGTGGCGGGGATACCTATATATGTGTGTGGCGGGGATACCTATATATGTGTGTGGCGGGGATACCTATATATGTGTGGTGGTGATACCTATATATGTGTGTGGTGGGGAGACCTATATATGTGTGTGGTGGAGATACCTATATATGTATGTGGTGAGGATACCTATATATGTATGTGGTGGGGATACCTATATATGTGTGTTTGTGGGGAAACCTATATATGTATGTGGTGGGGATACCTATATATGTGTGTGGTGGGGAAACTATATATGTATGTGGTGGTGATACGTATATATGTGTGTGGTGGGGATACCTATATATGTATGTGGTGAGGATACCTATATATGTATGTGGTGAGGATACCTGTATATGTGTGTTGTGGGGAGACCTATATCTGTGTGTGGAGAGGATACCTATATATGTGTGTGGCGGGGATACCTATATATGTGTGTGGCGGGGATACCTATATATGTGTATGGTAAGGATACCTATATATGTGTGTGGTGAGGATACCTATAGATGTATGTGGTGGGGATACCTATAGATGTATGTGGCGGGGATACCTATATATGTATGTGTTGGGGATACCTATAGATGTATGTGGCGGGGAGACCTATATATGTATGTGGCGGTGATACCTATATATGTGTGTGGTGGTGATACCTATATATATGTGTGTGGTGGGAATACCTATATATGTGTGTGGTGGGGATACCTATATATGTTTGTGGTGGTGATACCTATAGATTTGTGTGGTGGGGATACCTATATATGTATGTGGTGGGGATACCTATAGATGTGTGTGGTGGGGATACCTATATATGTATGTGGAGGGGATACCTATATATGTATGTGGTGGGGATACCTATATATGTATGTCGTGGGGATACCTATATATGTATGTGGTGGGGATACCTATATATGTATGAGTTGGGGATACCTATATATATGTGTGGTGGTGATACCTATATATGTATGTGGTGGGAATACCTATATATGTATGTGGTGGGGATACCTATATATGTGTGTGGTGGTGATACCTATATATGTGTGTGGCGAGGATACCTATATATGTATGTGGTGGGGATACCTATATATGTATGTGGTGGGGATACCTATATATGTATGTGGTGGGGATACCTATATATATGTGTGGTGGTGATACCTATATATGTGTGTGGCGAGTATACCTATATATGTGTGTGGTGGGGATACCTATATATTTGTGTGGCGGGGATACCTATATATGTATGTGGTGGGGATACCTATAGATGTATGTGGAGGGGTGACCTATATGTGTGTGGTGGTGGGGAGACCTATATATGTGTGTGGTGAGGATACCTATATATGTATGTGGTGGGGATACCTATAGATGTGTGTGGTGGAGATACCTATATATGTATGTGGTGGGGATACCTATATCTATATATGTGTGTGGTGAGGATACCTATATATGTATGTGGTGGGGACACCTATATATGTGTGTGGCGGGGATACCTATATATGTATGTGGTGGGGATACCTATATATGTATTTGGCGGGGAGACCTATAGATGTATGTTGCGGGGATACCTATATATGTTTGTGGTGGGGATACCTATATATGTATGTGGCGGGGAGACCTATAGATGTATGTGGTGGGGATACCTATATATGTATGTGGTGGGGATACCTATATATGTATGTGGCGGTGAGACCTATAGATGTGTGTGGCGGGGTTACCTATAGATGTATGTGGCGGGGATACCTATATATGTATGTGGTGGTGATACCTATAGATTCATGTGGTGGTGATACCTATATATGTATGTGGTGGGGAGACCTATAGCTGTATGTGGCGGGGATACCTATATATGTGTGTGGTGGGGAGACTTATATATGTGTGTCGTGGTGATACCTATATATGTATGTGGTGGGGATACCTATAGATGTATGTGGTGGTGATACTATACCTATAGATCTATGTGGTGGGGATACCTATATATGTATGTGGTGAGGATACCTATATATGTGTGTGGTGAGGATACCTATATATGTATGTGGTGGGGATACCTATATATGTGTGTGGTGGGGATACCTATATATGTATGTGGTGGGGATACCTATATATGTATTTGGCGGGGAGACCTATAGATGTATGTGGCCGGGATACCTATATATGTTTGTGGTGGTGATACCTATAGATTCATGTGGTGGTGATACCTATATATGTATGTGGTGGGGAGACCTATAGCTGTATGTGGCGGGGATACCTATATATGTGTGTGGTGGGGAGACTTATATATGTGTGTCGTGGTGATACCTATATATGTATGTGGTGGGGATACCTATAGATGTATGTGGTGGTGATACTATACCTATAGATCTATGTGGTGCGGATACCTATATATGTATGTGGTGAGGATACCTATATATGTGTGTGGTGAGGATACCTATATATGTATGTGGTGGGGATACCTATATATGTGTGTGGTGAGGATACCTATAGATGTATGTGGTGGGGATACCTATATATGTGTGTGGCGGGGATACCTATAGATGTATGTGGCGGGGATACCTATATATGTATGTGTCGGTGATACCTATAGATGTATGTGGTGGTGATACCTATATATGTATGTGTTGGGGAGACTTATAGATGTATGTGGCGGGGATACCTATATATGTGTGTAGTAGGGAGACTTATATATGTGTGTGGTGGGGATACCTATATATGTATGTGGTGGGGATACCTATATATGTATGTTGTGGGAATACCTATATATGTATGTGGTGGGGATACCTATATATGTATGTGGTGGGGATACCTATATGGGTCAATATTTCAAAAGTGTGCATTTCGAGTAAATAAAAAACTAATTTTGAAACTAGAATACTGAAGAAAGTTAAATACTCATTATCATTATACATGGTTGGCAGGTACAAGAAACATGTGCAGCAGTGCTAAAATGTCACCGTGGTTGCTATGGCAACCATAATGAACCAACCATGAGCCAAATGTTTGTCATTTGTGTTACTATCAACCAATGGTGTAATGCCCTATAAACAGAAAAGTTATTCTGACCAAAACTCATCATGCTTAACAGGTAGGTCATACCTACTGACTTCCACATATGAGACATATGGAGAATGATCTACATGTTAAGCTATGGTCTGTTATCGCTGTTATATGATAAAATGTTATAAATTTGGTCTTTGTTTGTTTTTGCAAATAATGTGGTCATGAATATTTTCCCAATCAAACTATAGGTAGGAGATCAAGTCTATTTGTCTCTACCTGTGGCAGAAAAAGGAGAGAAACAATCCTCACTGGTTTTCTTAGGAGATGCATTTTATTACGGTAACACCAATGACATGAGGGTAACACCAATGACATTTTTGGATTTTCCTTTAGAAATCATTCTCCCTTCCTTTAAAAAACACAATAGGGCGATTCCAAGGTAACGGACGTCCCATTCAGAATGGTTTTGGAGATAACAAAATTCACATTTTTCTATCCTTTTATATAATGTCTTCAAAAGGGACAATGTCAGAAAAAAGACAAATTCTTTAAAAAAAATTGCATTTTTTTCTCTCCAACATGGAATTGCCCAATATAGCAATATTTCAAACAGATAACAAGATACATAACATTTAAAAGGGAAATAATAGTACCACAGGTGTGTGAACACTAAAAATTGGCTATTAGCTATACATGTGTTGCATCAAGCAGTATGACTGCAATATAATCAGATTTATACAGTTGGAAAATTCATTTCTGACACATTACCCCTGTAGTTGGAAATTTCACACCAACAATAGGTTTAAATTGTACTCCGAGTTTGATTTTCCAACAATTTATTAGTGGGGAATTAGCTGTATTTAGACCAAACTTTGCCTATCTTTCTAGTTTTTTTCTCAAAATTTTGGACTGACATAGCCATCGGTTCATTCGGTTGGAAATTTTCCAACCTCAGGGGCGGTGTCAGGTTGGAAATTTCAAACAATGGAAAGAGTGATGACAGTCTATATATGCTAGGATTTTGCAATTTCCATCATGTTCAGATTTCAATATTTTCTCCCACTGGCCAACCCATGGCCTGGAGTGTCTCCTGCTCCCTACCATGTGGCCAGTGAACAACTTCTAATTAATTTAAGAAAAACAAATTGGGGTGTACGTGAATTCACCTGCCGTTAGACCACTTTATTTTAGGATTTTGCAATTTCCTAGATCAGATCTCAAAATTGTCTCATGAATACTAGCCCAGTGGATTATGTTCCTCCCCTGACTAATGTCCACAAGACTACGGATCCATTTAGAATATGCTACTGTCCAGGCTTGTGAGGGAACAGTTAACAGTTGGGGGAAAATCAAAGAACCCAAGTGGGGGAGGAGGTGCAAATGCAAATGAAACTACACAAACTTGTGAGTTTGGTTTGGTTCAATGGGGTGGGGGAAATTCCAAGGTGAACACCCCTCCCTAACAGAGATTAAGCCACGCCCCGGTGGACATTAACACATTAATTGTCTTGTCACTTTATAATTTTAACTTTAACACTTCTTCAATTTTTAACAAAACTGATTTGTTTTGTATATAGAGGTCCAAAACCAAGAAAATATCTTCGAGACTATTTCATTGGCAACTTAAGAACAAATTATGATGATTTATATTTGTAATGTCATTGGTGTTACTTTTTGTGGTAACACCAATGACGGTAACACCAGTGACATTTTTTAGGTAAAATGAAATTTTCAGATAGAAGTCAAGGAATTTTGTTTGCCATTTCTCAATTTCTTTTCTAAGAATCATTTAATGTATAAAATGCATATAAATCTGTTTTGTTCTATAACAGAATGTTTAACATATTGCGGTAACACCAATGACAAGCAATTAACATACTCAAGGACATTTTGAAACTCTGTAATAAATTTTGAAAAACATAAACAGTTGATGCCACCACTTTATCTTTCCAAGCAATTACCTTGAAATATTCTACCAACCAGTGGTGTTTTCTTATCCTAGACTGATTCTTATCATCTTATTAAGGAGGATTATCAACATGGTAACACCAATGACACAGAAATCAGTAACGGTGCAAAACAAGTAAAAATCTGAAATATGATGTCTTGTCATATGTTTTTGTGATTTATTTCAAAAAGAGCAGAGTTTTGTGATAAATAAAAATAATAAATACCTATCATTTGCTATATAATTATCTTGAGAATTTCTCATGAAATTAGGTTGGTATGACCAGTAACATCAATAAAACTGGTATGTGGCTCTAATACTGAGCTTGGAATAAATTTGGAATCTCAATAAGTTCACTTATAACAATTTTAAGTAACCCCCGATGATACCACCATCACAAATAAATACAATCATTCCAGGTTATTAGTGTGCTAACTGACATGTGTTCATGTCAACCCAAGTAACACCATTTTGCACCTTTTTTCAATATTGACCCATATATGTATGTGGTGGGGATACCTATATATGTATGTGGTGGGGATACCGATATATGTATGTGGCGGGGATACCTATATATGTATGTGGTGGGGATACCTATATATGTGTGTGGTGGGGATACCTATATATGTATGTGGCGGGGATACCTATATATGTGTGTGGTGCGGATACCTATATATGTGTGTGGTGGGGATACCTATATATGTATGTGGCAGGGATACCTATATATGTGTGTGGTGGGGATACCTATATATGTATGTGGCGTGGATACCTATATATGTATGTGGTGAGGATACCTATATATGTATGAGGTGGGGATACCTATGGATGTATGTGGTGGGGATACCTATAGATGTGTGTGGTGGGGAGACATATATATGTGTGTGGCGGGGATACCTATATATGTATGTGGCGGGGATACATATATATGTGTGTGGTGGTGATACCTATATATGTGTGTGGAGGGGGGTACCTATATATGTATGTGGTGGGGATACCTATATATGTATGTGGCGGGGATACCTATATATCTATGTGGTGGTGATACAAATATATGTGTGTGGAGGTGATACCTATATATGTGTGTGGAGGGGGTACCTATATATGTATGTGGTGGGGATACCTATATATGTATGTGGCGGGGATACCTATATATCTATGTGGTGGTGATACCTATATATGTGTGTGGAGGGGGTACCTATATATGTGTGTGGTGGGGATACCTATATACGTATGTGGCGGGGATACCTATATATCTATGTGGTGGTGATACCTATATATGTGTGTGCCAGGGAGACCTATAGATGTATATGGTGGGGATACCTATATATTTATGTGGTGGGGATACCTATATATGTATGTGGCGGGGAGACATATATATGTATGTGGCGGGGATACCTATAGATGTATGTGGTGGGGATACCTATATATGTGTATGGCGGGGATACCTATAGATGTATGTGGCGGGGATACCTATATATGTATGTGGCGGTGATACCTATAGATGTATGTGGTGGTGATACCTATAAATGAATGTTGTGGGGAGACTTATAGATGTATGTGGCGGGGATACCTATATATGTGTGTGGTAGGGAGACTTATATATGTGTGTGGTGGGGATACCTATATATGTATGTGGTGGGGATACCTATATATGTATGTGGTGGGAATACCTATATATGTATGTGGCGGGGATACCTATATATGTATGTGGTGGGGATACCTATATATTTGTGTGGTGGGGATACCTATATATGTGTGAGGTGGGGATACCTATATATGTATGTGGCGGGGATACCTATATATGTATGTGGTGAGGATACCTATATATGTATGTGGTGGGGATACCTATGGATGTATGTGGTGGGGATACCTATAGATGTGTGTGGTGGGGAGACATATATATGTGTGTGGCGGCGATACCTATATATGTATGTGGCGGGGATACATATATATGTGTGTGGTGGGGAGACATATATATGTGTGTGGCGGGGATACCTATATATGTATGTGGCGGGGATACATATTTAATGTGTGTGGTGGTGATACCTATATATGTGTGTGGAGGGGATACCTATATATGTATGTGGTGGGGATACCTATATATGTATGTGGCGGGTTTACCTATATATCTATGTGGTGGTGATACCTATATATGTGTGTGGAGGGGGTACCTATATATGTGTGTGGTGGGGATACCTATATACGTATGTGGCGGGGATACCTATATATCTATGTGGTGGTGATAACTATATATGTGTGTGGCGGGGATACCTATATATGTATGTGGTGGGAATACCTATATATGTGTGTGGTGGGGATACCTATATATGTATGTGGTGGGTATACCTATATATGTGTGTGTGGGGATACCTATATATGTATGTGGTGGGGATACCTATATATGTGTGTGGTGGGGATACCTATATATGTGTGTGGTGGGGATACCTATATATGTATGTGGTGGGGATACCTATATATGTGTGTGGTGGGGATACCTATAGATGTGTGCGGTGGGGATACCTATATATGTGTGTGATGGGGATACCTATATATGTATGTGGTGGGGATACCTATATATGTGTATGGTGGGAATACCTATATGTGTGTGGTGGGGATACCTATAGATGTGTGTGGTGGGGATACCTATAGATGTATGTGGTGGGGAGACCTATATATGTATGTGGTGGGGATACCTATATATGTGTGTGGCGGGGAGACTTATATATGTATGTGGTGGGGAGACCTATATATGTGTGTGGTGAGGATACCTATATATGTATGTGGTGGGGATACCTATAGATGGGTGTGGTGGGGATACCTATATATGTATGTGGTGGGATACATATAGATGTATGTGGCGGGTAGACCTATATATGTATGTGGCGGGGATAACTATATATGTGTGTGGTGGTGATACCTATATATATGTGTGTGGTGGGGATACCTATATATATGTGTGGTGGGGATACCTATAGATGTGTGTGGTGGGGATACCTATATATGTATGTGGTGGTGATACCTATAGATGTATGTGGTGGTGATACCTATATATGTATGTGGTGGGGATACCTATTTATGTGAGTGGTGGTGATACCCATAGATGTATGTGGTGGTTATACCTATATATGTATGTGGTAGGGATACCTAAATATGTATGTGGTGGGGAAACCTATGGATGTATGTGGTGGGGATACCAATATATGTGTGTGGTGGGGATACCTATATATGTATGTGGTGCTGATACCTATATATGTGTGTGGTGGGGATACCTATTTATGTGAGTGGTGGTGATACCCATAGATGTATGTGGTGGTTATACCTATATATGTATGTGGTAGGGATACCTAAATATGTATGTGGTGGGGATATCTATAGATGTCTGTGGCGGGGATACCTATATATGTGTGTGGTGAGGATACCTATATATGTGTGTAACGTGGATACCTATATATTCGTGTGGTGTGGAGACCTATATATGTGTGTGGCGGGGATGCCTATATATGTATGTGGCGGGGATATCTATATATGTGTGTGGCGGGGAGACCTATATATGTATCTGGCGGGGAGACCTATATATGTGTGTGGCGGGGATACCTATATATGATTGTGGCGGGGATACCTATATATGTGTGTGGCTGGGATACCTATATATGTATGTGGTGGTGATACCTATATATGTGTATGGTGAGGATAACTATATATGTATGTGGTGGGGATACCTATAAATGTGTGTGGTGGGGATACCTATAAGTGTGTGTGGTTGGGATACCTATATATGTATGTGATGGGGATAACTATATATGTATGTGGTGGGAATACATATATATGTATGTGGTGGGGATACCTATATATGTATGTGGTGGGGATACCTATATATGTATGTGGTGGGGATACCTATATATGTATGTGGTGGTGATACCTATATATGTATGTGGCGGGGATACCTATATATGTATGTGGTGGGGATACCTATATATGTGTGTGGTGGGGATACCTATATATGTATGTGGCGGGGATACCTATATATGTGTGTGGTGGGGATACCTATATATGTGTGTGGTGGGGATACCTATATATGTATGTGGCAGGGATACCTATATATGTGTGTGGTGGGGATACCTATATATGTATGTGGCGGGGATACCTATATATGTATGTGGTGAGGATACCTATATATGTATGTGGTGGGGATACCTATGGATGTATGTGGTGGGGATACCTATAGATGTGTGTGGTGGGGAGACATATATATGTGTGTGGCGGGGATACCTATATATGTATGTGGCGGGGATACATATATATGTGTGTGGTGGTGATACCTATATATGTATGTGGTGGGGATACCTATATCTGTATGTGGCGGGGATACCTATATATCTATGTGGTGGTGATACCTATATATGTGTGTGGAGGGGGTTATTACATATGTATGTGGTGGGGATACCTATATACGTATGTGGTGAGGATACCTATATATGTATGTGGTGGGGATACCTATGGATGTATGTGGTGGGGATACCTATAGATGTGTGTGGTGGGGAGACATATATATGTGTGTGGCGGCGATACCTATATATGTATGTGGTGGGGATACCTATATATGTATGTGGTGGGGATACCTATATATGTGTGTGGTGGGGATACCTATAGATGTGTGTGGTGGGGATACCTATATATGTATGTGGTGGGATACCTATATATGTGTGTGGTGGGGATACCTATAGATGTGTGTGGTGGGGATACCTATATATGTGTGTGATGGGGATACCTATATATGTATGTGGTGGGGATACCTATATATGTGTGTGGTGGGGATACCTATATGTGTGTGGTGGGGATACCAATAGATGTGTGTGGTGGGGATACCTATAGATGTATGTGGTGGGGAGACCTATATATGTATGTGGTTGGGATACCTATATATGTGTGTGGTGGGGAGACCTATATATGTATGTGGTGGGGATACCTATATATGTGTGTGGCGGGGAGATCTATATATGTATGTGGTGGGGAGACCTATATATGTGTGTGGTGAGGATACCTATATGTATGTGTGTGGTGGGGATACCTATATGTGTGTGTGGTGGGGATACCTATCGATGTGTGTGATGGGGATACCTATATATGTATGTGGTGGTGATACCTATAGATGTGTGTGGTGGAGAGACCTATAGATGTGTGGTGGGGATACCTATATATGTATGTGGTGGGGATACCTATATATGTGTGTGGCGAGGATACCTATATATGTGTGTGGTGGGGATACCTATATATGTGTGTGGCGGGGATACCTATATATGTATGTGCTGGGGATACCTATAGATGTGTGTGTTGGGGATACCTATATATGTATGTGGTGGGGATACCTATATATGTGTGTGTTGGGGATACCTATATATGTATGTGGTGGGGATACCTATATATATGTGTGGTGGGGATAGCTATATATATGTGTGGTGTGAATACCTATATATGTATGTGGTGGGGATACCTATATATATGTGTGGTGGTGATACCTATATATGTGTGTGGCGAGTATACCTATATATGTGTGTGGTGGGGATACTATATATGTATGTGGTGGGGATACCTATATATGTGTGTGGTGAGGATACCTATATATGTATGTGGTGGGGATACCTATATATGTATGTGGTAGTGATACCTATATATGTGTGTGGTGGTGATACCTATATATGTGTGTGGAGGGGGTACCTTTAGATGTGTGTGGTGGGGATACCTATAGATGTATGTGGTGGGGAGACCTATATATGTATGTGGTGGGGATACCTATATATGTGTGTGGCGGGGATACCTATATATGTATGTGGTGGGGAGACCTATATATGTGTGTGGTGAGGATACCTATATATGTATGTGGTGGGGATACCTATAGATGGGTGTGGTGGGGATACCTATATATGTATGTGGTGGGATACATATAGATGTATGTGGCGGGGAGACCTATATATGTATGTGGCGGGGATAACTATATATGTGTGTGGTGGTGATACCTATATATATGTGTGTGGTTGGGATACCTATATATGTGTGTGGTGGGGATACCTATAGATGTGTGTGGTGGGGATACCTATATATGTATGTGGTGGAGAGACCTATAGATGTGTGGTGGGGATACCTATATATGTGTGGTGGGGATACCTATATATGTATGTGGTGGGGATACCTATATATATATGTGGTGGGGATACCTATATATGTGTGTGGTGGTGATACCTATATATGTGTGGGGCGAGGATACCTTTATATGTGTGTGGTGGGGATACCTATATATGTGTGTGGCGGGGATACCTATATATGTATGTATGGGGATACCTATAGATGTGTGTGTTGGGGATACCCATATATGTATGTGGTGGGGATACCTATATATATGTGTGGTGGGGATACCTATATATATGTGTGGTGTGGATACCTATATATGTATGTGGTGGGGATACCTATATATATGTGTGGTGGTGATACCTATATATGTGTGTGGCGTGTATACCTATATATGTGTGTGGTGGGGATACCTATATATGTGTGTGGCGGGGATACCTATATAAGTATGTGGTGGGGATACCTATAGATGTGTGTGGCGGGGATACCTATATATGTATGTGGTGGTGATACCTATAGATGTATGTGGTGGGTAGACCTATATATGTATGTGGTAGGGAGACCTATATATGTGTGTGGTGAGGATACCTATATATGTATGTGGTGGGGATACCTATATATGTGTGTGGTGAGGATACCTATATATGTATGTGGTGGGGATACCTATATATGTGTGTGGTGGGGATACCTATATATGTATGTGGTGGGGATACCTATATACGTATGTGGCGGGGATACCTATATATGTGTGTGGCGGGGAGACCTATAGATGTGTTTGGCGGGGATACCTATAGATATTTGTGGCGGGGATACCTATATATGTATGTGGTGGGGATACCTATATATGTATGTGGTGGGGATACCTATATATGTATGTGGCGGGGATACCTGTATATGTGTGTGGTGAGGAGACCTATATATGTGTGTGGCGGGGAGACCTATATATGTGTGTGGCGGGGAGACCTATATATGTGTGTGGTGAGGAGAACTATATATGTGTGTGGCGGGGAGACCTATATATGTGTGTGGTGGGGATACCTATATATGTATGTGGCGGTGATACCTATATATGTGTGTGGCGGGGATACCTATCTATGTATGTGGTGGGTATACCTATATATGTATGTGGCGGGGAGACCTATATATGTGTGTGGCGGGGATACCTATATATGTGTGTGGCGGGGAGACATATATATGTGTGTGGTGGGGATACCTATATATGTATGTGGCGGGGATACCTATATATGTGTGTGGCGGGATACCTATCTATGTATGTGGTGGGGATACCTATATATGTATGTGGCGGGGAGACCTATATATGTGTGTGGCGGGGATACCTATATATGTATGTGGCGGGGAGACCTATATATGTGTGTGGCGGGGAGACATATATATGTGTGTGGCGGGGATACCTTTATATGTATGTGGCGGGGATACCTATATATGTGTGTGGCGGGGATACCTATATATATATGTGGCGGGGATACCTATATATGGGTGTGGCGGGGATACCTATATATGGGTGTGGTGGGGATACCTATATATGTATGTGATGGGGATACCTATATATGTATGTGGTGGGGATACCTATATATGTATGTGATGGGGATACCTATATATGTATGTGGTGGGGATACCTATATATGTGTGTGGTGGGGATACCTTAATGTGTGTGGTGGGGATACCTATAGATGTGTGTGGTGGGGATACCTATAGATGTATGTGGTGGGGAGACCTATATATGTGTGTGGTGGGGATACCTATAGATGTGTGTGGTGGGGATACCTATAGATGTATGTGGTGGGGAGACCTATATATGTATGTGGTGGGGATACCTATATATGTGTGTGGCGGGGAGACCTATATATGTATGTGGTGGGGAGACCTATATATGTGTGTGGTGAGGATACCTATATATGTATGTGGTGGGGTTACCTATAGACGGGTGTGGTGGGGATACCTATATATGTATGTGGTGGGTTACATATAGATGTATGTGGCGGGTAGACCTATATATGTATGTGGCGGGGATAACTATATATGTGTGTGGTGGTGATACCTATATATATGTGTGTGGTGGGGATACCTATATATGTGTGTGGTGGGGATACCTATAGATGTGTGTGGTGGGGATACCTATATATGTATGAGGTGGTGATACCTATAGATGTGTGTGGTGGAGAGACCTATAGATGTGTGGTGGGGATACCTATATATGTATGTGGTGGGGATACCTATATATGTATGTGGTGGGAATACCTATATATGTGTGTGGTGGTGATACCTATATATGTGTGTGGCGAGTATACCTATATATGTGTGTGGCGGGGATACCTATATATGTATGTGCTGGGGATACCTATAGATGTGTGTGTTGGGGATACCTATATATGTATGTGGTGGGGATACCTATATATATGTGTGGTGGGGATAGATATATATATGTGTGGTGTGGATACCTATATATGTATGTGGTGGGGATATCTATATATATGTGTGGTGGTGATACCTATATATGTGTGTGGCGAGTATACCTATATATGTGTGTGGTGGGGATACCTATATATATGTGTGGCGGGGATACCTATATAAGTATGTGGTGGGGATACCTATAGATGTGTGTGGCTGGGATACCTATATATGTATGTGGTAGTGATACATATATATGTGTGTGGTGGTGATACCTATATATGTGTGTGGAGGGGGTACCTATAGATGTGTGTGGTGGGGATACCTATAGATGTATGTGGTGGGGAGACCTATATATGTATGTGGTGGGGATACCTATATATGTGTGTGGCGGGGAGACCTATATATGTATGTGGTGGGGAGACCTATATATGTGTGTGGTGAGGATACCTATATATGTATGTGGTGGGGATACCTATAGATGGGTGTGGTGGGGATACCTATATATGTGTGTGGTGAGGATACCTATATATGTATGTGGCGGGGAGACCTATATATATATGTGGCGGGGATAACTATATATGTGTGTGGTGGTGATACCTATATATATGTGTGTGGTGGGGATACCTATATATGTGTGTGGTGGGGATACCTATAGATGTGTGTGGTGGGGATACCTATATATGTATGTGGTGGAGAGACCTATATATGTGTGTGGTGGAGAGACCTATAGATGTGTGTGGTGGGGATACCTATATATGTATGTGGTGGAGAGACCTATATATGTGTGTGGTGGGGATACCTATATATGTGTGTGGTGGTGATATCTATATATGTGTGTGGCGAGGATACCTATATATGTTTGTGGTGGGATACCTATATATGTGTGTGGCGGTGATACCTATATATGTATGTGCTGGGGATACCGATATATATGTGGTGTGGATACCTATATATGTATGTGGTGGGGATACATATATATATGTGTGGTGGGGATACCTATATATATGTGTGGTGTGGATACCTATATATGTATGTGGTGGGGATACCTATATATATGTGTGGTGGTGATACCTATATATGTGTGTGGCGAGTATACCTATATATGTGTGTGGTGGGGATACCTATATATGTGTGTGGCGGGGATACCTATATAAGTATGTGGTGGGGATACCTATAGATGTGTGTGGCTGGGATACCTATATATGTATGTGGTAGTGATACCTATATATGTGTGTGGTGGTGATACCTATATATGTGTGTGGAGGGGGTACCTATAGATGTGTGTGGTGGGGATACCTATAGATGTATGTGGTGTGGAGACCTATATATGTTTGTGGTGGGGATACCTATATATGTGTGTGGCGGGGAGACCTATATATGTATGTGGTGGGGAGACCTATATATGTGTGTGGTGAGGATACCTATATATGTATGTGGTGGGGATACCTATATATATGTGTGTGGTGGGGATACCTATATATGTATGTGGTGGTGATACCTATATATGTGTGTGGTGGAGAGACCTATAGATGTGTGGTGGGGATACCTATATATGTATGTGGTGGGATACATATAGATGTATGTGGCGAGGAGACCTATATATGTATGTGGCGGGAATACCTATATATATGTGTGTGGTGGGGATACCTATATATGTATGTGGTGGTGATACCTATATATGTGTGTGGTGGAGAGACCTATAGATGTGTGGTGGGGATACCTATATATGTATGTGGTGGGGATACCTATATATGTATGTGGTGGGGATACCTATATATGTGTGTAGTGGTGATACCTATATATGTGTGTGGCGAGGATACCTATATATGTGTGTGGTGGGGATACCTATATATGTGTGTGGCGGGGATACCTATATATGTTTGTGCTGGGGATACCTATAGATGTGTGTGTTGGGGATACCTATATATGTATGTGGTGGGGATACCTATATATATGTGTGGTGGGGATACCTATATATATGTGTGGTGTGGATACCTATATATGTATGTGGTGGGGATACCTATAGATGTGTGTGATGGGGATACCTATATATGTATGTGGCGGTGATACCTATATATGTGTGTGGCGGGGATACCTTTATATGTATGTGGTGGTGATACCTATATATGTGTGTGGTGAGGATACCTATATATGTGTGTGGTGAGGATACCTATATATGTATGTGGTGGGGATACCTATAGATGTATGTGGTGGGGATACCTATATATGTATGTGGCGTGGAAACCTATATATGTGTGTGGTAGGGATACCTATATATGTATGTGGTGGGGATACCTATATATGTATGTGGTGGTAATACCTATATATGTATGTGGTGGGGAGACCTATGTATGTATGTGGCGTGGAGACCTATATATGTGTGTGGTGAGGATACCTATATATGTTTGTGGTGCGGATACCTATATATGTGTGGCGGGGTTACATATATATGTGTGTGGTGGGGATACCTATATATGTATGTGGTGGGGATACCTATATATGTATGTGGTGGTGATACCTATATATGTATGTGGTGGGGAGACCAATAGATGTATGTGGCGGGGAGACCTATATATGTGTGTGGTGATGATACCTATATATGTGTGTGTTGGGGAGACCAATAGATGTATGTGGCAGGGATATCTATATATGTGTGTGGTGAGGAGACCAATATATGTGTGTAGTGGGGATACCTATAAATGTGGAGTGGGGATACCTATATATGTATGTGGCGGGGAGACCTATATATGTATGGGGAGGGGATACCTATATATGTGTGTGGTGGGGAGACCAATATATGTGTGTGGTGGGGATACCTATAGATGTTTGGTGGAGATACCTATATATGTATGTGGCGGGAGACCTATATATGTATGTGGCGGGGATACCTATATATGTGTGTGGTGGGGATACCTATATATGTATGTGGTGGGGATACCTATATACGTATGTGGCGGGGATACCTATATATGTATGTGGCGGGGAGACCTATAGATGTGTTTGGCGGGGATACCTATAGATATTTGTGGCGGGGATACCTATATATGTATGTGGTGGGGATACCTATATATGTATGTGGTGGGGATACCTATATATGTATGTGGCGGGGATACCTGTATATGTGTGTGGTGAGGAGACCTATATATGTGTGTGGCGGGGAGACCTATATATGTGTGTGGCGGGGAGACCTATATATGTGTGTGGTGAGGAGACCTATATATGTGTGTGGCGGGGAGACCTATATATGTGTGTGGTGGGGATACCTATATATGTATGTGGCGGGGATACCTATATATGTGTGTGGCGGGGATACCTATCTATGTATGTGGTGGGTATACCTATATATGTATGTGGCGGGGAGACCTATATATGTGTGTGGCGGGGATACCTATATATGTGTGTGGCGGGGAGACATATATATGTGTGTGGTGGGGATACCTATATATGTATGTGGCGGGGATACCTATATATGTGTGTGGCGGGATACCTATCTATGTATGTGGTGGGGATACCTATATATGTATGTGGCGGGGAGACCTATATATGTGTGTGGCGGGGATACCTATATATGTATGTGGCGGGGAGACCTATATATGTGTGTGGCGGGGAGACATATATATGTGTGTGGCGGGGATACCTTTATATGTATGTGGCGGGGATACCTATATATGTGTGTGGCGGGGATACCTATATATATATGTGGCGGGGATACCTATATATGGGTGTGGCGGGGATACCTATATATGGGTGTGGTGGGGATACCTATATATGTATGTGATGGGGATACCTATATATGTATGTGGTGGGGATACCTATATATGTATGTGATGGGGATACCTATATATGTATGTGGTGGGGATACCTATATATGTGTGTGGTGGGGATACCTTAATGTGTGTGGTGGGGATACCTATAGATGTGTGTGGTGGGGATACCTATAGATGTATGTGGTGGGGAGACCTATATATGTGTGTGGTGGGGATACCTATAGATGTGTGTGGTGGGGATACCTATAGATGTATGTGGTGGGGAGACCTATATATGTATGTGGTGGGGATACCTATATATGTGTGTGGCGGGGAGACCTATATATGTATGTGGTGGGGAGACCTATATATGTGTGTGGTGAGGATACCTATATATGTATGTGGTGGGGTTACCTATAGACGGGTGTGGTGGGGATACCTATATATGTATGTGGTGGGTTACATATAGATGTATGTGGCGGGTAGACCTATATATGTATGTGGCGGGGATAACTATATATGTGTGTGGTGGTGATACCTATATATATGTGTGTGGTGGGGATACCTATATATGTGTGTGGTGGGGATACCTATAGATGTGTGTGGTGGGGATACCTATATATGTATGAGGTGGTGATACCTATAGATGTGTGTGGTGGAGAGACCTATAGATGTGTGGTGGGGATACCTATATATGTATGTGGTGGGGATACCTATATATGTATGTGGTGGGAATACCTATATATGTGTGTGGTGGTGATACCTATATATGTGTGTGGCGAGTATACCTATATGTGTGTGTGGTGGGGATACCTATATATGTGTGTGGCGGGGATACCTATATATGTATGTGCTGGGGATACCTATAGAGGTGTGTGTTGGGGATACCTATATATGTATGTGGTGGGGATACCTATATATATGTGTGGTGGGGATAGATATATATATGTGTGGTGTGGATACCTATATATGTATGTGGTGGGGATATCTATATATATGTGTGGTGGTGATACCTATATATGTGTGTGGCGAGTATACCTATATATGTGTGTGGTGGGGATACCTATATATATGTGTGGCGGGGATACCTATATAAGTATGTGGTGGGGATACCTATAGATGTGTGTGGCTGGGATACCTATATATGTATGTGGTAGTGATACATATATATGTGTGTGGTGGTGATACCTATATATGTGTGTGGAGGGGGTACCTATAGATGTGTGTGGTGGGGATACCTATAGATGTATGTGGTGGGGAGACCTATATATGTATGTGGTGGGGATACCTATATATGTGTGTGGTGAGTATACCTATATATGTATGTGGTGGGGATACCTATATATGTGTGTGGTGAGTATACCTATATATGTATGTGGTGGGGATACCTATAGATGGGTGTGGTGGGGATACCTATATATGTGTGTGGTGAGGATACCTATATATGTATGTGGCGGGGAGACCTATATATATATGTGGCGGGGATAACTATATATGTGTGTGGTGGTGATACCTATATATATGTGTGTGGTGGGGATACCTATATATGTGTGTGGTGGGGATACCTATAGATGTGTGTGGTGGGGATACCTATATATGTATGTGGTGGAGAGACCTATATATGTGTGTGGTGGAGAGACCTATAGATGTGTGTGGTGGGGATACCTATATATGTATGTGGTGGAGAGACCTATATATGTGTGTGGTGGGGATACCTATATATGTGTGTGGTGGTGATATCTATATATGTGTGTGGCGAGGATACCTATATATGTTTGTGGTGGGATACCTATATATGTGTGTGGCGGTGATACCTATATATGTATGTGGTGGGGATACCTATATATATGTGGTGTGGATACCTATATATGTATGTGGTGGGAATACATATATATATGTGTGGTGGGGATACCTATATATATGTGTGGTGTGGATACCTATACATGTATGTGGTGGGGATACCTATATATATGTGTGGTGGTGATACCTATATATGTGTGTGGCGAGTATACCTATATATGTGTGTGGTGGGGATACCTATATATGTGTGTGGCGGGATACCTATATAAGTATGTGGTGGGGATACCTATAGATGTGTGTGGCTGGGATACCTATATATGTATGTGGTAGTGATACCTATATATGTGTGTGGTGGTGATACCTATATATGTGTGTGGAGGGGGTACCTATAGATGTGTGTGGTGGGGATACCTATAGATGTATGTGGTGTGGAGACCTATATATGTTTGTGGTGGGGATACCTATATATGTGTGTGGCGGGGAGACCTATATATGTATGTGGTGGGGAGACCTATATATGTGTGTGGTGAGGATACCTATATATGTATGTGGTGGGGATACCTATAGATGGGTGTGGTGGGGATACCTATATATGTATGTGGTGGGATACATATAGATGTATGTGGCGAGGAGACCTATATATGTATGTGGCGGGAATACCTATATATATGTGTGTGGTGGGGATACCTATATATGTATGTGGTGGTGATACCTATATATGTGTGTGGTGGAGAGACCTATAGATGTGTGGTGGGGATACCTATATATGTATGTGGTGGGGATACCTATATATGTATGTGGTGGGGATACCTATATATGTGTGTAGTGGTGATACCTATATATGTGTGTGGCGAGGATACCTATATATGTGTGTGGTGGGGATACCTATATATGTGTGTGGCGGGGATACCTATATATGTTTGTGCTGGGGATACCTATAGATGTGTGTGTTGGGGATACCTATATATGTATGTGGTGGGGATACCTATATATATGTGTGGTGGGGATACCTATATATATGTGTGGTGTGGATACCTATATATGTATGTGGTGGGGATACCTATAGATGTGTGTGATGGGGATACCTATATATGTATGTGGCGGTGATACCTATATATGTGTGTGGCGGGGATACCTTTATATGTATGTGGTGGTGATACCTATATATGTGTGTGGTGAGGATACCTATATATGTGTGTGGTGAGGATACCTATATATGTATGTGGTGGGGATACCTATAGATGTATGTGGTGGGGATACCTATATATGTATGTGGCGTGGAAACCTATATATGTGTGTGGTAGGGATACCTATATATGTATGTGGTGGGGATACCTATATATGTATGTGGTGGTAATACCTATATATGTATGTGGTGGGGAGACCTATGTATGTATGTGGCGTGGAGACCTATATATGTGTGTGGTGAGGATACCTATATATGTTTGTGGTGGGGATACCTATATATGTGTGGCGGGGTTACATATATATGTGTGTGGTGGGGATACCTATATATGTATGTGGTGGGGATACCTATATATGTATGTGGTGGTGATACCTATATATGTATGTGGTGGGGAGACCAATAGATGTATGTGGCGGGGAGACCTATATATGTGTGTGGTGATGATACCTATATATGTGTGTGTTGGGGAGACCAATAGATGTATGTGGCAGGGATATCTATATATGTGTGTGGTGAGGAGACCAATATATGTGTGTAGTGGGGATACCTATAAATGTGGGGTGGGGATACCTATATATGTATGTGGCGGGGAGACCTATATATGTATGGGGCGGGGATACCTATATATGTGTGTGGTGGGGAGACCAATATATGTGTGTGGTGGGGATACCTATAGATGTTTGGTGGAGATACCTATATATGTATGTGGCGGGAGACCTATATATGTATGTGGCGGGGATACCTATATATGTGTGTGGTGGGGATACCTATATATGTGTGTGGCGGCGATACCTATATATGTGTGTGGCGGGGATACCTATATATGCTTGTGGTGGGGAGACCTATATATGTGTGTGTGGTGGGGATACCTATATGTATGTGGCGGGGATACCTATATGTATGTGGTGGGGATACCTATATGTGTGTGGTTGTGATACCTATATAAGTATGTGGTGGTGATACCTATATATGTATGTGGTGGGGATACCTCTATATGTGTGTGGTTGGGATACCTATATATGTATGTGGTGGGGATACCTATAGATGTGTGTGTTGGGGATACCTATATATGTATGTGGTGGGGAGACCTATATATGTATGTGGTGGGGATACCTATATATTTGTGTGGCGGGGATACCTATATATATGTGTGTGGTGGGGATACCTATAGATGTGTGTGGTGGGGATACCTATATATGTATGTGGTGGTGATACATATATATGTATGTGGTTGGGATACCTATAGATGTGTGTGGTGGGGATACCTATATATGTATGTGGCGGGGATACCTATATATGTGTGTGGCGGGGATACCTTTATATGTATGTGGTGGTGATACCTATATATGTGTGTGGTGAGGATACCTATATATGTATGTGGTGGGGATACCTATAGATGTATGTGGTGGGGAGACCTATATATGTATGTGGTGGGGATACCTATATATGTGTGTGGCGGGGAGACCTATATATGTATGTGGTGGGGAGACCTATATATGTGTGTGGTGAGGATACCTATATATGTATGTGGTGGGGTTACCTATAGACGGGTGTGGTGGGGATACCTATATATGTATGTGGTGGGTTACATATAGATGTATGTGGCGGGTAGACCTATATATGTATGTGGCGGGGATAACTATATATGTGTGTGGTGGTGATACCTATATATATGTGTGTGGTGGGGATACCTATATATGTGTGTGGTGGGGATACCTATAGATGTGTGTGGTGGGGATACCTATATATGTATGTGGTGGTGATACCTATAGATGTGTGTGGTGGAGAGACCTATAGATGTGTGGTGGGGATACCTATATATGTATGTGGTGGGGATACCTATATATGTGTGTGGTGGTGATACCTATATATGTGTGTGGCGAGTATACCTATATGTGTGTGTGGTGGGGATACCTATATATGTGTGTGGCGGGGATACCTATATATGTATGTGCTGGGGATACCTATAGATGTGTGTGTTGGGGATACCTATATATGTATGTGGTGGGGATACCTATATATATGTGTGGTGGGGATAGCTATATATATGTGTGGTGTGGATACCTATATATGTATGTGGTGGGGATACCTATATATATGAGTGGTGGTGATACCTATATATGTGTGTGGCGAGTATACCTATATATGTGTGTGGTGGGGATACCTATATATATGTGTGGCGGGGATACCTATATAAGTATGTGGTGGGGATACCTATAGATGTGTGTGGCTGGGATACCTATATATGTATGTGGTAGTGATACCTATATATGTGTGTGGTGGTGATACCTATATATGTGTGTGGAGGAGGTACCTATAGATGTGTGTGGTGGGAATACCTATAGATGTATGTGGTGGGGAGACCTATATATGTATGTGGTGGGGATACCTATATATGTGTGTGGCGGGGAGACCTATATATGTATGTGGTGGGGAGACCTATATATGTGTGTGGTGAGGATACCTATATATGAATGTGGTGGGGATACCTATAGATGGGTGTGGTGGGGATACCTATATATGTATGTGGTGGGATACATATAGATGTATGTGGCGGGGAGACCTATATATATATGTGGCGGGGATAACTATATATGTGTGTGGTGGTGATACCTATATATATGTGTGTGGTGGGGATACCTATATATGTGTGTGGTGGGGATACCTATAGATGTGTGTGGTGGGGATACCTATATATGTATGTGGTGGAGAGACCTATATATGTGTGTGGTGGAGAGACCTATAGATGTGTGGTGGGGATACCTATATATGTATGTGGTGGGGATACCTATATATGTATGTGGTGGGGATACCTATATATGTGTGTGGTGGTGATATCTATATATGTGTGTGGCGAGGATACCTATATATGTTTGTGGTGGGATACCTATATATGTGTGTGGCGGTGATACCTATATATGTATGTGCTGGGGATACCTATATATGTGTGGTGTGGATACGTATATATGTATGTGGTGGGGAAACATATATATATGTGTGGTGGGGATACCTATATATATGTGTGGTGTGGATACCTATATATGTATGTGGTGGGGATACCTATATATATGTGTGGTGGTGATACCTATATATGTGTGTGGCGAGTATACCTATATATGTGTGTGGTGGGGGATACCTATATATGTGTGTGGCGGGGATACCTATATAAGTATGTGGTGGGGATACCTATAGATGTGTGTGGCTGGGATACCTATATATGTATGTGGTAGTGATACCTATATATGTGTGTGGTGGTGATACCTATATATGTGTGTGGAGGGGGTACCTATAGATGTGTGTGGTGGGGATACCTATAGATGTATGTGGTGGGGAGACCTATATGTTTGTGGTGGGGATACCTATATATGTGTGTGGCGGGGAGACCTATATATGTATGTGGTGGGGAGACCTATATATGTGTGTGGTGAGGATACCTATATATGTATGTGGTGGGGATACCTATAGATGGGTGTGGTGGGGATACCTATATATGTATGTGGTGGGATACCTATATATGTGTGTGGTGGGGATACCTATAGATGTGTGTGGTGGGGATACCTATATATGTGTGTGATGGGGATACCTATATATGTATGTGGTGGGGATACCTATATATGTATGTGGTGGGGATACCTATATATGTGTGTGGTGGGGATACCTATATGTGTGTGGTGGGGATACCTATAGATGTGTGTGGTGGGGATACCTATAGATGTATGTGGTGGGGAGACCTATATATGTATGTGGTTGGGATACCTATATATGTGTGTGGTGGGGAGACCTATATATGTATGTGGTGGGGATACCTATATATGTGTGTGGCGGGGAGATCTATATATGTATGTGGTGGGGAGACCTATATATGTGTGTGGTGAGGATACCTATATATGTATGTGGTGGGGATACCTATAGATGGGTGTGGTGGGGATACCTATATATGTATGTGGTGGGTTACATATAGATGTATGTGGCGGGGAGACCTATATATGTATGTGGCGGGGATAACTATATATGTGTGTGGTGGTGATACCTATATATATGTGTGTGGTGGGGATACCTATATATGTGTGTGGTGGGGATACCTATCGATGTGTGTGATGGGGATACCTATATATGTATGTGGTGGTGATACATATAGATGTGTGTGGTGGAGAGACCTATAGATGTGTGGTGGGGATACCTATATATGTATGTGGTGGGGATACCTATATATGTGTGTGGCGAGGATACCTATATATGTGTGTGGTGGGGATACCTATATATGTGTGTGGCGGGGATACCTATATATGTATGTGCTGGGGATACCTATAGATGTGTGTGTTGGGGATACCTATATATGTATGTGGTGGGGATACCTATATATGTGTGTGTTGGGGATACCTATATATGTATGTGGTGGGGATACCTATATATATGTGTGGTGGGGATAGCTATATATATGTGTGGTGTGAATACCTATATATGTATGTGGTGGGGATACCTATATATATGTGTGGTGGTGATACCTATATATGTGTGTGGCGAGTATACCTATATATGTGTGTGGTGGGGATACTATATATGTATGTGGTGGGGATACCTATATATGTGTGTGGTGAGGATACCTATATATGTATGTGGTGGGGATACCTATATATGTATGTGGTAGTGATACCTATATATGTGTGTGGTGGTGATACCTATATATGTGTGTGGAGGGGGTACCTTTAGATGTGTGTGGTGGGGATACCTATAGATGTATGTGGTGGGAGACCTATATATGTATGTGGTGGGGATACCTATATATGTGTGTGGCGGGGATACCTATATATGTATGTGGTGGGGAGACCTATATATGTGTGTGGTGAGGATACCTATATATGTATGTGGTGGGGATACCTATAGATGGGTGTGGTGGGGATACCTATATATGTATATGGTGGGATACATATAGATGTATGTGGCGGGGAGACCTATATATGTATGTGGCGGGGATAACTATATATGTGTGTGGTGGTGATACCTATATATATGTGTGTGGTTGGGATACCTATATATGTGTGTGGTGGGGATACCTATAGATGTGTGTGGTGGGGATACCTATATATGTATGTGGTGGAGAGACCTATAGATGTGTGGTGGGGATACCTATATATGTGTGGTGGGGATACCTATATATGTATGTGGTGGGGATACCTATATATATATGTGGTGGGGATACCTATATATGTGTGTGGTGGTGATACCTATATATGTGTGGGGCGAGGATACCTTTATATGTGTGTGGTGGGGATACCTATATATGTGTGTGGCGGGGATACCTATAGATGTGTGTGTTGGGGATACCTATAGATGTGTGTGTTGGGGATACCCATATATGTATGTGGTGGGGATACCTATATATATGTGTGGTGGGGATACCTATATATATGTGTGGTGTGGATACCTATATATGTATGTGGTGGGGATACCTATATATATGTGTGGTGGTGATACCTATATATGTGTGTGGCGTGTATACCTATATATGTGTGTGGTGGGGATACCTATATATGTGTGTGGCGGGGATACCTATATAAGTATGTGGTGGGGATACCTATAGATGTGTGTGGCGGGATACCTATATATGTATGTGGTGGTGATACCTATAGATGTATGTGGTGGGTAGACCTATATATGTATGTGGTAGGGAGACCTATATATGTGTGTGGTGAGGATACATATATATGTATGTGGTGGGGATACCTATATATGTGTGTGGTGAGGATACCTATATATGTATGTGGTGGGGATACCTATATATGTGTGTGGTGGGGATACCTATATATGTATGTGGTGGGGATACCTATATACGTATGTGGCGGGGATACCTATATATGTATGTGGCGGGGAGACCTATAGATGTGTTTGGCGGGGATACCTATAGATATTTGTGGCGGGGATACCTATATATGTATGTGGTGGGGATACCTATATATGTATGTGGCGGGGATACCTGTATATGTGTGTGGTGAGGAGACCTATATATGTGTGTGGCGGGGAGACCTATATATGTGTGTGGCGGGGAGACCTATATATTTGTGTGGTGAGGAGACCTATATATGTGTGTGGCGGGGAGACCTATATATGTGTGTGGTGGGGATACCTATATATGTATGTGGCGGGGATACCTATATATGTGTGTGGCGGGGATACCTATCTATGTATGTGGTGGGGATACCTATATATGTATGTGGCGGGGAGACCTATATATGTGTGTGGCGGGGATACCTATATATGTATGTGGCGGGGAGACCTATATATGTGTGTGGCGGGGAGACATCTATATGTGTGTGGCGGGGATACATTTATATGTATGTGGCGGGGATACCTATATATGTGTGTGGCGGGGATACCTATATATATATGTGGCGGGGATACCTATATATGGGTGTGGCGGGGATACCTATATATGGGTGTGGTGGGGATACCTATATATGTATGTGATGGGGATACCTATATATGTATGTGGTGGGGATACCTATATATGTATGTGATGGGGATACCTATATATGTGTGTGGTGGGGATACCTTAATGTGTGTGGTGGGGATACCTATAGATGTGTGTGGTGGGGATACCTATAGATGTATGTGGTGGGGAGACCTATATATGTATGTGGTGGGGATACCTATATATGTGTGTGGCGGGGAGACCTATATATGTATGTGGTGGGGAGACCTATATATGTGTGTGGTGAGGATACCTATATATGTATGTGGTGGGGTTACCTATAGACGGGTGTGGTGGGGATACCTATATATGTATGTGGTGGGTTACATATAGATGTATGTGGCGGGTAGACCTATATATGTATGTGGCGGGGATAACTATATATGTGTGTGGTGGTGATACCTATATATATGTGTGTGGTGGGGATACCTATATATGTGTGTGGTGGGGATACCTATAGATGTGTGTGGTGGGGATACCTATATATGTATGTGGTGGTGATACCTATAGATGTGTGTGGTGGAGAGACCTATAGATGTGTGGTGGGGATACCTATATATGTATGTGGTGGGGATACCTATATATGTATGTGGTGGGGATACCTATATATGTGTGTGGTGGTGATGCCTATATATGTGTGTGGCGAGTATACCTATATGTGTGTGTGGTGGGGATACCTATATATGTGTGTGGCGGGGATACCTATATATGTATGTGCTGGGGATACCTATAGATGTGTGTGTTGGGGATACCTATATATGTATGTGGTGGGGATACCTATATATATGTGTGGTGGGGATAGATATATATATGTGTGGTGTGGATACCTATATATGTATGTGGTGGGGATATCTATATATATGTGTGGTGGTGATACCTATATATGTGTGTGGCGAGTATACCTATATATGTGTGTGGTGGGGATACCTATATATATGTGTGGCGGGGATACCTATATAAGTATGTGGTGGGGATACCTATAGATGTGTGTGGCTGGGATACATATAGATGTATGTGGCGGGGAGACCTATATATGTATGTGGCGGGGATAACTATATATGTGTGTGGTGGTGATACCTATATATATGTGTGTGGTTGGGATACCTATATATGTGTGTGGTGGGGATACCTATAGATGTGTGTGGTGGGGATACCTATATATGTATGTGGTGGAGAGACCTATTGATGTGTGGTGGGGATACCTATATATGTGTGGTGGGGATACCTATATATGTATGTGGTGGGGATACCTATATATATATGTGGTGGGGATACCTATATATGTGTGTGGTGGTGATACCTATATATGTGTGGGGCGAGGATACCTTTATATGTGTGTGGTGGGGATACCTATATATGTGTGTGGCGGGGATACCTATAGATGTGTGTGTTGGGGATACCTATAGATGTGTGTGTTGGGGATACCCATATATGTATGTGGTGGGGATACCTATATATATGTGTGGTGGGGATACCTATATATATGTGTGGTGTGGATACCTATATATGTATGTGGTGGGGATACCTATATATATGTGTGGTGGTGATACCTATATATGTGTGTGGCGTGTATACCTATATATGTGTGTGGTGGGGATACCTATATATGTGTGTGGCGGGGATACCTATATAAGTATGTGGTGGGGATACCTATAGATGTGTGTGGCGGGATACCTATATATGTATGTGGTGGTGATACCTATAGATGTATGTGGTGGGTAGACCTATATATGTATGTGGTAGGGAGACCTATATATGTGTGTGGTGAGGATACATATATATGTATGTGGTGGGGATACCTATATATGTGTGTGGTGAGGATACCTATATATGTATGTGGTGGGGATACCTATATATGTGTGTGGTGGGGATACCTATATATGTATGTGGTGGGGATACCTATATACGTATGTGGCGGGGATACCTATATATGTATGTGGCGGGGAGACCTATAGATGTGTTTGGCGGGGATACCTATAGATATTTGTGGCGGGGATACCTATATATGTATGTGGTGGGGATACCTATATATGTATGTGGCGGGGATACCTGTATATGTGTGTGGTGAGGAGACCTATATATGTGTGTGGCGGGGAGACCTATATATGTGTGTGGCGGGGAGACCTATATATTTGTGTGGTGAGGAGACCTATATATGTGTGTGGCGGGGAGACCTATATATGTGTGTGGTGGGGATACCTATATATGTATGTGGCGGGGATACCTATATATGTGTGTGGCGGGGATACCTATCTATGTATGTGGTGGGGATACCTATATATGTATGTGGCGGGGAGACCTATATATGTGTGTGGCGGGGATACCTATATATGTATGTGGCGGGGAGACCTATATATGTGTGTGGCGGGGAGACATCTATATGTGTGTGGCGGGGATACATTTATATGTATGTGGCGGGGATACCTATATATGTGTGTGGCGGGGATACCTATATATATATGTGGCGGGGATACCTATATATGGGTGTGGCGGGGATACCTATATATGGGTGTGGTGGGGATACCTATATATGTATGTGATGGGGATACCTATATATGTATGTGGTGGGGATACCTATATATGTATGTGATGGGGATACCTATATATGTGTGTGGTGGGGATACCTTAATGTGTGTGGTGGGGATACCTATAGATGTGTGTGGTGGGGATACCTATAGATGTATGTGGTGGGGAGACCTATATATGTATGTGGTGGGGATACCTATATATGTGTGTGGCGGGGAGACCTATATATGTATGTGGTGGGGAGACCTATATATGTGTGTGGTGAGGATACCTATATATGTATGTGGTGGGGTTACCTATAGACGGGTGTGGTGGGGATACCTATATATGTATGTGGTGGGTTACATATAGATGTATGTGGCGGGTAGACCTATATATGTATGTGGCGGGGATAACTATATATGTGTGTGGTGGTGATACCTATATATATGTGTGTGGTGGGGATACCTATATATGTGTGTGGTGGGGATACCTATAGATGTGTGTGGTGGGGATACCTATATATGTATGTGGTGGTGATACCTATAGATGTGTGTGGTGGAGAGACCTATAGATGTGTGGTGGGGATACCTATATATGTATGTGGTGGGGATACCTATATATGTATGTGGTGGGGATACCTATATATGTGTGTGGTGGTGATGCCTATATATGTGTGTGGCGAGTATACCTATATGTGTGTGTGGTGGGGATACCTATATATGTGTGTGGCGGGGATACCTATATATGTATGTGCTGGGGATACCTATAGATGTGTGTGTTGGGGATACCTATATATGTATGTGGTGGGGATACCTATATATATGTGTGGTGGGGATAGATATATATATGTGTGGTGTGGATACCTATATATGTATGTGGTGGGGATATCTATATATATGTGTGGTGGTGATACCTATATATGTGTGTGGCGAGTATACCTATATATGTGTGTGGTGGGGATACCTATATATATGTGTGGCGGGGATACCTATATAAGTATGTGGTGGGGATACCTATAGATGTGTGTGGCTGGGATACCTATATATGTATGTGGTAGTGATACATATATATGTGTGTGGTGGTGATACCTATATATGTGTGTGGAGGGGGTACCTATAGATGTGTGTGGTGGGGATACCTATAGATGTATGTGGTGGGGAGACCTATATATGTATGTGGTGGGGATACCTATATATGTGTGTGGCGGGGAGACCTATATATGTATGTGGTGGGGAGACCTATATATGTGTGTGGTGAGGATACCTATATATGTATGTGGTGGGGATACCTATAGATGGGTGTGGTGGGGATACCTATATATGTGTGTGGTGAGGATACCTATATATGTATGTGGCGGGGAGACCTATATATATATGTGGCGGGGATAACTATATATGTGTGTGGTGGTGATACCTATATATATGTGTGTGGTGGGGATACCTATATATGTGTGTGGTGGGGATACCTATAAATGTGTGTGGTGGGGATACCTATATATGTATGTGGTGGAGAGACCTATATATGTGTGTGGTGGAGAGACCTATAGATGTGTGTGGTGGGGATACCTATATATGTATGTGGTGGAGAGACCTATATATGTGTGTGGTGGGGATACCTATATATGTGTGTGGTGGTGATATCTATATATGTGTGTGGCGAGGATACCTATATATGTTTGTGGTGGGATACCTATATAAGTGTGTGGCGGTGATACCTATATATGTATGTGCTGGGGATACCTATATATATGTGGTGTGGATACCTATATATGTATGTGGTGGGGATACATATATATATGTGTGGTGGGGATACCTATATATATGTGTGGTGTGGATACCTATATATGTATGTGGTGGGGATACCTATATATATGTGTGGTGGTGATACCTATATATGTGTGTGGCGAGTATACCTATATATGTGTGTGGTGGGGATACCTATATATGTGTGTGGCGGGGATACCTATATAAGTATGTGGTGGGGATACCTATAGATGTGTGTGGCTGGGATACCTATATATGTATGTGGTAGTGATACCTATATATGTGTGTGGTGGTGATACCTATATATGTGTGTGGAGGGGGTACCTATAGATGTGTGTGGTGGGGATACCTATAGATGTATGTGGTGGGGAGACCTATATATGTTTGTGGTGGGGATACCTATATATGTGTGTGGCGGGGAGACCTATATATGTATGTGGTGGGGAGACCTATATATGTGTGTGGTGAGGATACCTATATATGTATGTGGTGGGGATACCTATAGATGGGTGTGGTGGGGATACCTATATATGTATGTGGTGGGATACATATAGATGTATGTGGCGAGGAGACCTATATATGTATGTGGCGGGAATACCTATATATATGTGTGTGGTGGGGATACCTATATATGTATGTGGTGGTGATACCTATATATGTGTGTGGTGGAGAGACCTATAGATGTGTGGTGGGGATACCTATATATGTATGTGGTGGGGATACCTATATATGTATGTGGTGGGGATACCTATATATGTGTGTAGTGGTGATACCTATATATGTGTGTGGCGAGGATACCTATATATGTGTGTGGTGGGGATACCTATATATGTGTGTGGCGGGGATACCTATATATGTTTGTGCTGGGGATACCTATAGATGTGTGTGTTGGGGATACCTATATATGTATGTGGTGGGGATACCTATATATATGTGTGGTGGGGATACCTATATATATGTGTGGTGTGGATACCTATATATGTATGTGGTGGGGATACCTATATATATGTATGTGGTGGTGATACATATATATGTATGTGGTGGGGATACCTATAGATGTGTGTGATGGGGATACCTATATATGTATGTGGCGGTGATACCTATATATGTGTGTGGCGGGGATACCTTTATATGTATGTGGTGGTGATACCTATATATGTGTGTGGTGAGGATACCTATATATGTGTGTGGTGAGGATACCTATATATGTATGTGGTGGGGATACCTATAGATGTATGTGGTGGGGATACCTATATATGTATGTGGCGTGGAAACCTATATATGTGTGTGGTAGGGATACCTATATATGTATGTGGTGGGGATACCTATATATGTATGTGGTGGTAATACCTATATATGTATGTGGTGGGGAGACCTATGTATGTATGTGGCGTGGAGACCTATATATGTGTGTGGTGAGGATACCTATATATGTTTGTGGTGGGGATACCTATATATGTGTGGCGGGGTTACATATATATGTGTGTGGTGGGGATACCTATATATGTATGTGGTGGGGATACCTATATATGTATGTGGTGGTGATACCTATATATGTATGTGGTGGGGAGACCAATAGATGTATGTGGCGGGGAGACCTATATATGTGTGTGGTGATGATACCTATATATGTGTGTGTTGGGGAGACCAATAGATGTATGTGGCAGGGATATCTATATATGTGTGTGGTGAGGAGACCAATATATGTGTGTAGTGGGGATACCTATAAATGTGGGGTGGGGATACCTATATATGTATGTGGCGGGGAGACCTATATATGTATGGGGCGGGGATACCTATATATGTATGTGGCGGGGAGACCTATATATGTATGGGGCGGGGATACCTATATATGTGTGTGGTGGGGAGACCAATATATGTGTGTGGTGGGGATACCTATAGATGTTTGGTGGAGATACCTATATATGTATGTGGTGGGGATACCTATATATGTGTGTGGCGGCGATACCTATATATGTGTGTGGCGGGGATACCTATATATGCTTGTGGTGGGGAGACCTATATATGTGTGTGTGGTGGGGATACCTATATGTATGTGGCGGGGATACCTATATGTATGTGGTGGGGATACCTATATGTGTGTGGTTGTGATACCTATATAAGTATGTGGTGGTGATACCTATATATGTATGTGGTGGGGATACCTCTATATGTGTCTGGTTGGGATACCTATATATGTATGTGGTGGGGATACCTATAGATGTGTGTGTTGGGGATACCTATAGATGTATGTGGTGGGGAGACCTATATATGTATGTGGTGGGGATACCTATATATTTGTGTGGCGGGGATACCTATATATATGTGTGTGGTGGGGATACCTATAGATGTGTGTGGTGGGGATACCTATATATGTATGTGGTGGTGATACATATATATGTATGTGGTTGGGATACCTATAGATGTGTGTGGTGGGGATACCTATATATGTATGTGGCGGGGATACCTATATATGTGTGTGGCGGGGATACCTTTATATGTATGTGGTGGTGATACCTATATATGTGTGTGGTGAGGATACCTATATATGTATGTGGTGGGGATACCTATAGATGTATGTGGTGGGGAGACCTATATATGTATGTGGTGGGGATACCTATATATGTGTGTGGCGGGGAGACCTATATATGTATGTGGTGGGGAGACCTATATATGTGTGTGGTGAGGATACCTATATATGTATGTGGTGGGGTTACCTATAGACGGGTGTGGTGGGGATACCTATATATGTATGTGGTGGGTTACATATAGATGTATGTGGTGGGTAGACCTATATATGTATGTGGCGGGGATAACTATATATGTGTGTGGTGGTGATACCTATATATATGTGTGTGGTGGGGATACCTATATATGTGTGTGGTGGGGATACCTATAGATGTGTGTGGTGGGGATACCTATATATGTATGTGGTGGTGATACCTATAGATGTGTGTGGTGGAGAGACCTATAGATGTGTGGTGGGGATACCTATATATGTATGTGGTGGGGATACCTATATATGTATGTGGTGGGGATACCTATATATGTGTGTGGTGGTGATACCTATATATGTGTGTGGCGAGTATACCTATATGTGTGTGTGGTGGGGATACCTATATATGTGTGTGGCGGGGATACCTATATATGTATGTGCTGGGGATACCTATAGATGTGTGTGTTGGGGATACCTATATATGTATGTGGTGGGGATACCTATATATATGTGTGGTGGGGATAGCTATATATATGTGTGGTGTGGATACCTATATATGTATGTGGTGGGGATACCTATATATATGAGTGGTGGTGATACCTATATATGTGTGTGGCGAGTATACCTATATATGTGTGTGGTGGGGATACCTATATATATGTGTGGCGGGGATACCTATATAAGTATGTGGTGGGGATACCTATAGATGTGTGTGGCAGGGATACCTATATATGTATGTGGTAGTGATACCTATATATGTGTGTGGTGGTGATACCTATATATGTGTGTGGAGGAGGTACCTATAGATGTGTGTGGTGGGAATACCTATAGATGTATGTGGTGGGGAGACCTATATATGTATGTGGTGGGGATACCTATATATGTGTGTGGCGGGGAGACCTATATATGTATGTGGTGGGGAGACCTATATATGTGTGTGGTGAGGATACCTATATATGAATGTGGTGGGGATACCTATAGATGGGTGTGGTGGGGATACCTATATATGTATGTGGTGGGATACATATAGATGTATGTGGCGGGGAGACCTATATATATATGTGGCGGGGATAACTATATATGTGTGTGGTAGTGATACCTATATATATGTGTGTGGTGGGGATACCTATATATGTGTGTGGTGGGGATACCTATAGATGTGTGTGGTGGGGATACCTATATATGTATGTGGTGGAGAGACCTATATATGTGTGTGGTGGAGAGACCTATAGATGTGTGGTGGGGATACCTATATATGTATGTGGTGGGGATACCTATATATGTATGTGGTGGGGATACCTATATATGTGTGTGGTGGTGATATCTATATATGTGTGTGGCGAGGATACCTATATATGTTTGTGGTGGGATACCTATATATGTGTGTGGCGGTGATACCTATATATGTATGTGCTGGGGATACCTATATATGTGTGTGTGGATACGTATATATGTATGTGGTGGGGAAACATATATATATGTGTGGTGGGGATACCTATATATGTGTGGTGGGGATACCTATATATGTATGTGGTGGGGATACCTATATATATGTGTGGTGGGGATACCTATATATGTGTGTGGCGAGTATACCTATATATGTGTGTGGTGGGGATACCTATATATGTGTGTGGCGGGGATACCTATATAAGTATGTGGTGGGGATACCTATAGATGTGTGTGGCTGGGATACCTATATATGTATGTGGTAGTGATACCTATATATGTGTGTGGTGGTGATACCTATATATGTGTGTGGAGGGGGTACCTATAGATGTGTGTGGTGGGGATACCTATAGATGTATGTGGTGGGGAGACCTATATGTTTGTGGTGGGGATACCTAAATATGTGTGTGGCGGGGAGACCTATATATGTATGTGGTGGGGAGACCTATATATGTGTGTGGTGAGGATACCTATATATGTATGTGGTGGGGATACCTATAGATGGGTGTGGTGGGGATACCTATATATGTATGTGTTGGGATACATATAGATGTATGTGGCGGGGAGACCTATATATGTATGTGGCGGCAATACCTATATATATGTGTGTGGTGGGGATACCTATATATGTATGTGGTGGTGATACCTATATATGTGTGTGGTGGAGAGACCTATAGATGTGTGGTGGGGATACCTATATAAGTATGTGGTGGGGATACCTATATATGTATGTGGTGGGGATACCTATATATGTGTGTAGTGGTGATACCTATATATGTGAGTGGCGAGGATACCTATATATGTGTGTGGTGGGGATACCTATATATGTGTGTGGCGGGGATACCTATATATGTATGTGCTGGGGATACCTATAGATGTGTGTGTTGGGGATACCTATATATGTATGAGGTGGGGATACCTATATATATGTGTGGTGTGGATACCTATATATGTATGTGGTGGGGATACCTATATATATGTATGTGGTGGTGATACATATATATGTATGTGGTGGGGATACCTATAGATGTGTGTGATGGGGATACCTATATATGTATGTGGCGGTGATACCTATATATGTGTGTGGCGGGGATACCTATATATGTGTGTGGCGGGGATACCTTTATATGTATGTGGTGGTGATACCTATATATGTGTGTCGTGAGGATACCTATATATGTATGTGGTGGGGATACCTATAGATGTATGTGGTGGGGATACCTATATATGTATGTGGCGTGGAAACCTATATATGTGTGTGGTAGGGATACCTATATATGTATGTGGTGGGGATACCTATATATGTATGTGGTGGGGAGACCAATAGATGTATGTGGCGGGGAGACCTATATATGTGTGTGGTGGGGATACCTATATATATGTATGTGGTGGTAATACCTATATATGTATGTGGTGGGGAGACCTATGTATGTATGTGGCGTGGAGACCTATATATGTGTGTGGTGAGGATAACTATATATGTTTGTGGTGGGGATACCTATATATGTGTGGCGTGGAGACCTATATATGTGTGTGGTGAGGATACCTATATATGTTTGTGGTGGGGATACCTATATATGTGTGGCGGGGTTACCTATATATGTGTGTGGTGGGGATACCTATATATGTATGTGGTGGGGATACCTATATATGTATGTGGTGGTGATACCTATATATGTATGTTGTGGGGAGACCAATAGATGTATGTGGCGGGGAGACCTATATATGTGTGTGGTGATGATACCTATATATGTGTGTGTTGGGGAGACCAATAGATGTATGTGGCAGGGATATCTATATATGTGTGTGGTGAGGAGACCAATATATGTGTGTAGTGGGGATACCTATAGATGTGGGGTGGGGATACCTATATATGTATGTGGCGGGGAGACCTATATATGTATGTGGCGGGGATACCTATATATGTGTGTGGTGGGGAGACCAATATATGTGTGTGGTGGGGATACCTATAGATGTGTGGTGGAGATACCTATATATGTATGTGGCGGGAGACCTATATATGTATGTGGCGGGGATACCTATATATGTGTGTGGTGGGGATACCTATATATGTGTGTGGCGGCGATACCTATATATGTGTGTGGCGGGGATACCTATATATGCTTGTGGTGGGGAGACCTATATATGTGTGTGTGGTGGGGATACCTATATGTATGTGGCGGGGATACCTATATGTATGTGGTGGGTATACCTATATGTGTGTGGTTGTGATACCTATATAAGTATGTGGCGGTGATACCTATATATGTATGTGGTGGGGATACCTCTATATGTGTGTGGTTGGGATACCTATATATGTATGTGGTGGGGATACCTATAGATGTGTATGGTGGGGATACCTATATATGTGTGTGGTGGGGATACCTATAGATGTGTGTGGTGGGGATACCTATAGATGTGTGTGGTGGGGAAACCTATAGATGTGTGTGGTGGGGAAACCTATAGATGTATGTGGTGGGGAGACCTATATATGTGTGTGGTGGTGATACCTATATATGTATGTGGCGGGGATACCTATAAATGTGTGTGGTGGTGATACATATATATGTGTGTGGTGGGGATACCTATAGATGTGTGTGTTGGGGATACCTATAGATGTATGTGGTGGGGAGACCTATATATGTATGTGGTGGGGATACCTATATATTTGTGTGGCGGGGATACCTATATATATGTGTGTGGTGGGGATACCTATATATGTGTGTGGTGGGGATACCTATATATGTATGTGGTGGTGATACATATATATGTATGTGGTTGGGATACCTATATATGTATGTGGCGGGGATACCTATATATGTGTGTGGCGGGGATACCTTTATATGTATGTGGTGGGGAGACCTATATATGTATGTGGTGGGGAGACCTATATATGTATGTGGTGGGGATACCTATATATTTGTGTGGCGGGGATACCTATATATATGTGTGTGGTGGGGATACCTATATATGTGTGTGGTGGGGATACCTATATATGTATGTGGTGGTGATACATATATATGTATGTGGTTGGGAATACCTATATATGTATGTGGCGTGGAAACCTATATATGTGTGTGGTAGGGATACCTATATATGTATGTGGTGGGGATACCTATATATGTATGTGGTGGTAATACCTATATATGTATGTGGTGGGGAGACCTATGGATGTATGTGGCGTGGAGACCTATATATGTATTTGGTGAGGATACCTATATATGTATGTGGTGGGGATACCTATATATGTGTGAGGCGGGGTTACCTATATATGTGTGTGGTGGGGATACCTATATATGTATGTGGTGGGGATACCTATATATGTATGTGGTGGTGATACCTATATATGTATGTGGTGGGGAGACCTATAGATGTATGTGGCGGGGAGACCTATAGATGTGTGTGGTGATGATAGCTATATATATGTGTGGTGGGGAGACCTATAGATGTATGTGGCAGGGATACCTATATATGTGTGTGGTGAGGAGACCAATATATGTGTGTGCTGGGGATACCTATAGATGTGTGGTGGGGATACCTATATATGTATGTGGCGGGGAGACCTATATATGTATGTGGCGGGGATACCTATATATGTGTGTGGTGGGGAGACCAATATATGTGTGTGGTGGGGATACCTATAGATGTGTGGTTGGGATACCTATATATGTATGTGGCGGGGAGACCTATATATGTATGTGGCGGGGATACCTATATATGTGTGTGGTGGGGATACCTATATATGTGTGTGGCGGGGATACCTATATATGTGTGTGGCGGGGATACCTATATATGCTTGTGGTTGGGGAGACCTATATATGTGTGTGTGGTGGGGATACCTATATGTATGTGGCGGGGATACCTATATGTATGTGGTGGGGATACCAATATGTGTGTGGTTGTGATACCTATATATGTATGTGGTGGGGATACCTATATATGTGGGTGGTTGGGATACCTATATATGTATGTGGTGGGGATACCTATATATGTGTATGGTGGGGATACCTATATATGTGTGTGGTGGGGATACCTATAGATGTGTGTGGTCGGGATACCTATAGACGTATGTGGTGGGGAGACCTATATATGTGTGTGGTGGTGATACCTATATATGTATGTGGCGGGGATACCTATAAATGTGTGTGGTGGGGATACCTATATATGTATGTGGTGGGGATACCTATAGATGTGTGTGGTGGGGATACCTATATATGTGTGTGGTGGGGATACCTATATATTTATGTGGTGGGGATACCTATAGATGTATGTGGTGGGGATACCTATATATGTATGTGGTGGTGATACCTATATATGTGTTTGGTGGGGATACCTATAGATGTGTGTGGTGGTGATACCTATAGATGTATGTGGTGGGGATACCTATAGATGTATGTGGTGGGGATACCTATATATGTATGTGGTGGTGATACCTATATATGTATGTGGTGGTGATACCTATATATGTGTGTGGTGAGGATACATATATATGTATGTGGTGGGGATACATATAGATGTATGTGGTGGGATATCTATAGATGTGTGTGGTGGGGATACCTATATATGTATGTGGCGGGGATACCTATATATGTGTGTGGCGGGGATACCTATATATGTATGTGGTGGTGATACCTATATCTGTGTGTGGTGAGGATACCTATATATGTATGTGGTGGGGATACCTATATATGTATGTGGTGGGGATACCTATATATGTGTGTGGCGGGGATACCTATATATGTGTGGTAGGGATACCTATATATGTATGTGGTGGGGATACCTATATATGTATGTGGTGGTGATACCTATATATGTATGTGGTGGGGAGACCTATGGATGTATGTGGCGTGGAGACCTATATATGTATGTGGTGGGGATACCTATATATGTGTGTGGTGGGGATACCTATATATGTATATGGTGGGGATACCTACATATTTATGTGGTGGGGATACCTTTAGATGTGTGTGGTGGGAATACCTATAGATGTGTGTGGTGGGGATACCTATATATGTGTGTGGTGGGGATACCTATATATGTGTGTGGTAGGGATACCTATATATGTATGTGGGGGTGCTACCTATAGATGTATGTGGCAGGGATACCTATATATGTGTGTGGTGAGGAGACCAATATATGTGTGTGGTGGGGATACCTATATATGTGTGGTGGGGATACCTATATATGTATGTGGCGGGGAGACCTATATATGTATGTGGCGGGAATACCTATATATGTGTATGGTGGGGATACCAATATATGTGTGTGGCGGGGAAACCTATAGATGTGTGGTGGGGATACCTATATATGTATGTGGCGGGGATACCTATATATGTATGTGGCGGGAATACCTATATATGTGTGTGGTGGGGATACCTATATATGTGTGTGGCGGGGATACCTATATATGTGTGTGGCGGGGATACCTATATATGCTTGTGGTGGGAAGACCTATATATGTGTGTGTGGTGGGGATACCTATATGTATGTGGCGGGGATACCTATATGTATGTGGTGGGGATACCTATATGTGTGTGGTTGTGACCTATATATGTGTGTGGTGGTGATACCTATATATGTATGTGGCGGGGATACCTATAAATGTGTGTGTTGGGGATACCTATATATGTATGTGGTGGGGATACCTACAGATGTGTGTGGTGGGGATACCTATAGATGTGTGTGGGGGGGATACCTATATATTTATGTGGTGGGGATACCTATAGATGTGTGTGGTGGGGATACCTATATATGTATGTGGTGGTGATACCTATATATGTGTGTGGTGGGGATACCTATAAATGTGTGTGGTGGTGATACTTATAGATGAATGTGGTGGGGATACCTATAGATGTATGTGTTGGGGATACCTATATATGTATGTGGTGGTGATACCTATAGATGTGTGTGGTGGGGATACCTATAGATGGGTGTGGTGGGGATACCTATAGATGTATGTGGTGGGGAGACCTATATATGTATGTGGTGGGGATACCTATATATGTGTGTGGCGGGGATATTTATATATATGTGTGTGGTGGGGATACCTATATATGTGTGTGGTGGGGATACCTATTTATGTATGTGGTGGTGATACCTATATATGTATGTCGTGGTGATACCTATATATGTGTGTGGTGAGGTTACCTATATATGTATGTGGTGGGGATACCTATGGATGTATGTGGTGGGGATACCTATAGATGTGTGTGGTGGGGATACCTATATATGTATGTGGCGGGGATACCTATATATGTGCGTGGCGGGCATACCTATATATGTATGTGGTGGTGATACCTATATATGTGTGTGGTGAGGATACCTATATATGTATGTGGTGGGGATACCTATAGATGTATGTGGTGGGGATACCTATATATGTGTGTGGCGGGGATACCTATATATGTGTGTGGTAGGATACCTATATATGTATGTGGTGGGGATACCTATATATGTATGTGGTGGTGATACCTATATATGTATGTGGTGGGGATACCTACATATTTATGTGGTGGGGATACCTATAGATGTGTGTGGTGGGGATACCTATAGATGTGTGTGGTGGGGATACCTATATATGTGTGTGGTGGGGATACTTATATATGTGTGTGGTAGGGATACCTATATATGTATGTGGTGGGGATACCTATATATGTATGTGGTGGTTGTACCTATATATGTATGTGGTGGGGAGACCTATAGATGTATGTGGCGGGGAGACCTATATATGTGTGTGGTGATGATACCTATATATGTGTGTGGTGGGGAGACCTATAGATGTATGTGGCAGGGATACCTAAATATGTGTGTGGTGAGGAGACCAATATATGTGTGTGGTAGGGAGACCAATATATGTGTGTGGTGGGGATACCTATATATGTATGTGGCGGGGAGACCTATATATGTATGTGGCGGGGATACCTATAAATGTGCGTGGTGGGGATACCTATATATGTGTGTGGCGGGGATACCTATATATGTGTGTGGCGGGGATACCTATATATGCTTGTGGTGGGGAGACCTATATATGTGTGTGTGGTGGGGATACCTATATGTATGTGGCGGGGATACCTATATGTATGTGGTGGGAGTACCTATATGTGTGTGGTGGGGATACCTATATATGTATGTGGTGGGGATACCTATATATGTGTGTGGTTGGGATACCTATATATGTATGTGGTGGGGATACCTATAGATGTGTATGGTGGGGATACCTATATATGTGTGTGGTGTGGATACCTATAAATGTGTGTGGTTGGGATACCTATAGATGTATGTGGTGGAGAGACCTATATATGTGTGTGGTGGTGATACCTATATATGTATGTGGCGGGGATACCTATAAATGTGTGGGGTGGGGATACCTATATATGTATGTGGTAGGAATACCTATAGATGTGTGTGGTGGGGATACCTATAGATGTGTGTATTGGGGATACCTATATATTTATGTGGTAGGGATACCTATATATGTATGTGGTGGTGATACCTATATATGTGTGTGGTGGGGATACCTATAGATGTGTATGGTGGGGATACCTATAGATGTATGTGGTGGGGAGACCTATATATGTATGTGGTGGGGATACCTATATATGTGTGTGGCGGGGATACCTATATATATGTGTGTTGTAGGGATACCTATATATGTGTGTGGCGGGGATACCTATATATATGTGTGTGGTGGGGATACCTATATATATATGTGGCGGGGATACCTATATATGTGAGTGGCGGTGATACCTATATATGTATGTGGTGGCGATACCTATATATGTGTGTGGTGAGGATACCTATATATGTATGAGGTGGGGATACCTATAGATGTATGTGGCGGGGATATCTATATATGTGTGTGGCGGGGATACCTATATATGTGTGTGGTAGGGATACCTATATATGTATGTGGTGGGGATACCTATATATGTATGTGGTGGTGATACCTATATATGTATGTGGTGGGGAGACCTATGGATGTATGTGGCGTGGAGACCGATATATGTATGTGGTGGGGATACCTATATATGTGTGTGGTGGGTATACCTATATATGTATATGGTGGGGATACCTACATATTTATGTGGTGGGGATACCTATAGATGTGTGTGGTGGGGATACCTATAGATGTGTGTGGTGGGGATACCTATAGATGTGTGTGGTGGGGATACATATATATGTATGTGGTGGGGATACCTATATATGTGTGTGGTGGGGATACATATAGATGTATGTGGTGGGGATACCTATATATGTGTTTGGTGGGGATACATATATATGTATGTGGTGGGGATACCTATATATGTATGTGGTGGGGATACCTATAAATGTATGTGGTGGGGATACCTATATATGTGTGTGGTTGGGATACCTATATATGTATGTGGTGGGGATACCTATATATGTATGTGGTGAGGATACCTATATATGTGTGTGGTGGTGATACCTATATATGTATGTGGTGGGGATACCTATATATGGATTTGGCGGGGATACCTATATATCTGTGTGGTGGTGATACCTATAGATGTGTGTCGTGGGGATACCTATATATGTGTGTGGCGGGAGACCTATAGATGTATGTGGTGGGGATACCTATAGATGTATATGGCGGTGATACCAATAGATGTTTGTGGTGGGGATACCTATATATGTATGTGGTGGGGATACCTATATATGTATGTGGTGGGGATACCTATATATGTATGTGGTGGGGATACCTATAGATGTATGTGGTGGGGATACCTATATATGTATGTGGTGGGGATACCTATATATGTATGTGGTGGTGATACCTATATATGTATGTGGTGGGGAGACCTATAGATGTATGTGGCGGGGATACCTATATATGTGTGTGGTGATGATACCTATATATGTGTGTGGTGGGGAGACCGATAGATGTATGTGGCAGGGATACCTATATATGTGTGTGGTGAGGAGACCAATATATGTATGTGGTGGGGATACCTATAGATGTGTGGCGGGGATACCTATATATGCTTGTGGTGGGGAGACCTATATGTGTGTGTGGTGGGGATACCTATATGTATGTGGCGGGGATACCTATATGTATGTGGTGGGAATACCTATATGTGTGTGGTGGTGATACCTATATATGTATGTGGTGGGGATACCTATATATGTGTGTGGTGGGGAGACCACTATATGTGTGTGGTGGGGATACCTATATATGTGTGGTGGGGATACCTATATATGTATGTGGCGGGGATACCTATATATGTGTGTGGTGGGGATACCTATATATCTGTGTGGCGGGGATACCTATATATGTGTGTGGCCGGGATACCTATATATGCTTGTGGTGGGGAGACCTATATGTGTGTGTGTGGTGGGGATACCTATATGTATGTGGCGGGGATACCTATATATGTATGTGGTGGGGATACCTATATGTATGTGGTGGGAATACCTATATATGTGTGGTGGTGATACCTATATATGTATGTGGTGGGGATACCTATATATGTGTGTGGTTGGGATACCTATATATGTATGTGGTGGGGATACCTATATATGTGTATGGTGGGGATACCTATATATGTGTGTGGTGGGGATACCTATATATGTGTGTGGTGGTGATACATATAGATGTGTGTGGTGGGGATACCTATATATGTGTGTGGTGGGGAGACCAATATATGTGTGTGGTGGGGATACCTATAGATGTGTGGTGGGGATACCTATATATGTATGTGGCGGGGAGACCTATATATGTATGCGGCGGGGATACCTATATATGTGTGTGGTGGGGATACCTATATATGTGTGTGGCGGGGATACCTATATATGTGTGTGGCGGGGATACCTATATATGCTTGTGGTGGGGAGACCTATATATGTGTGTGTGGTGGGGATACCTATATGTATGTGGCGGGTATACCTATATGTATGTGGTGGGGATACCTATATGTATGTGGCGGGTATACCTATATGTATGTGGTGGGGATACCTATATATGTGTGTGGTGGGGATACCTATATATGTGTGTGGTGGGGATACGTATATATGTGTGTGGTAGGGATACCTATATATGTATGTGGTGGGGATACCTATATATGTATGTGGTGGTGATACCTATATATGTATGTGGTGGGGAGACCTATATATGTATGTGGTGGTGATACCTATATATGTGTGTGGTGAGGATACCTATATATGTATATGGTGGGGATACCTATATATGTGTGTGGCGGGGTTACCTATATATGGTTGTGGTGGGGATACCTATATATGTATGTGGTGGGGATACCTATACATGTATGTGGTTGTGATACCTATATATGTATGTGGTGGTAGACCTATAGATGTATGTGGCAGGGATACCTATATATTTGTGTGGTGAGGAGATCAATATATGTGTGTGGTGGGTATACATATAGATGTGTGGTGGGGATACCTATATATGTATGTGGCGGGAGACCTATATATGTATGTGGCGGGGATACCTATATATGTGTGTGGTGGGGAGACCACTATATGTGTGTGGTGGGGATACCTATATATGTGTGGTGGGGATACCTATATATGTATGTGGCGGGGAGACCTATATATGTATGTGGCGGGGATACCTATATATGTGTGTGGTGGGGATACCTATATATGTGTGTGGCGGGGATACCTATATATGTGTGTGGCGGGGATACCTATATATGCTTGTGGTGGGGAGACCTATATGTGTGTGTGTGGTGGGGATACCTATATGTATGTGGCGGGGATACCTATATGTATGTGGTGGGAATACCTATATGTGTGTGGTGGTAATACCTATATATGTATGTGGTGGGGATACCTATATATGTGTGTGGTTGGGATACCTATATATGTATGTGGTGGGGATACCTATATATGTGTATGGTGGGGATACCTATAGATGTGTGTGGTGGTGATACCTATAGATGTATGTGGTGGGGATACCTATAGATGTATGTGGTGGGGATACCTATATATGTATGTGGTGGTGATACCTATATATGTATGTGGTGGTGATACCTATATATGTGTGTGGTGAGGATACATATATATGTATGTGGTGGGGATACATATAGATGTATGTGGTGGGATATCTATAGATGTGTGTGGTGGGGATACCTATATATGTATGTGGCGGGGATACCTATATATGTGTGTGGCGGGGATACCTATATATGTATGTGGTGGTGATACCTATATCTGTGTGTGGTGAGGATACCTATATATGTATGTGGTGGGGATACCTATATATGTATGTGGTGGGGATACCTATATATGTGTGTGGCGGGGATACCTATATATGTGTGGTAGGGATACCTATATATGTATGTGGTGGGGATACCTATATATGTATGTGGTGGTGATACCTATATATGTATGTGGTGGGGAGACCTATGGATGTATGTGGCGTGGAGACCTATATATGTATGTGGTGGGGATACCTATATATGTGTGTGGTGGGGATACCTATATATGTATATGGTGGGGATACCTACATATTTATGTGGTGGGGATACCTTTAGATGTGTGTGGTGGGAATACCTATAGATGTGTGTGGTGGGGATACCTATAGATGTGTGTGGTGGGGATACCTATATATGTGTGTGGTAGGGATACCTATATATGTATGTGGGGGTGCTACCTATAGATGTATGTGGCAGGGATACCTATATATGTGTGTGGTGAGGAGACCAATATATGTGTGTGGTGGGGATACCTATATATGTGTGGTGGGGATACCTATATATGTATGTGGCGGGGAGACCTATATATGTATGTGGCGGGAATACCTATATATGTGTATGGTGGGGATACCAATATATGTGTGTGGTGGGGATACCTATAGATGTGTGGTGGGGATACCTATATATGTATGTGGCGGGGATACCTATATATGTATGTGGCGGGAATACCTATATATGTGTGTGGTGGGGATACCTATATATGTGTGTGGCGGGGATACCTATATATGTGTGTGGCGGGGATACCTATATATGCTTGTGGTGGGAAGACCTATATATGTGTGTGTGGTGGGGATACCTATATGTATGTGGCGGGGATACCTATATGTATGTGGTGGGGATACCTATATGTGTGTGGTTGTGACCTATATATGTGTGTGGTGGTGATACCTATATATGTATGTGGCGGGGATACCTATAAATGTGTGTGTTGGGGATACCTATATATGTATGTGGTGGGGATACCTACAGATGTGTGTGGTGGGGATACCTATAGATGTGTGTGGGGGGGATACCTATATATTTATGTGGTGGGGATACCTATAGATGTGTGTGGTGGGGATACCTATATATGTATGTGGTGGTGATACCTATATATGTGTGTGGTGGGGATACCTATAAATGTGTGTGGTGGTGATACTTATAGATGAATGTGGTGGGGATACCTATAGATGTATGTGTTGGGGATACCTATATATGTATGTGGTGGTGATACCTATAGATGTGTGTGGTGGGGATACCTATAGATGGGTGTGGTGGGGATACCTATAGATGTATGTGGTGGGGAGACCTATATATGTATGTGGTGGGGATACCTATATATGTGTGTGGCGGGGATACCTATATATGTGTGTGGTGGGGATACCTATATATGTGTGTGGTGGGGATACGTATATATGTGTGTGGTAGGGATACCTATATATGTATGTGGTGGGGATACCTATATATGTATGTGGTGGTGATACCTATATATGTATGTGGTGGGGAGACCTATGGATGTATGTGGCGTGGAGACCTATATATGTGTGTGGTGAGGATACCTATATATGTATATGGTGGGGATACCTATATATGTGTGTGGTGGTGATACCTATATATGTATGTGGTGGGGAGACCTATGGATGTATGTGGCGTGGAGACCTATATATGTGTGTGGTGAGGATACCTATATATGTATATGGTGGGGATACCTATATATGTGTGTGGCGGGGTTACCTATATATGGTTGTGGTGGGGATACCTATATATGTATGTGGTGGGGATACCTATATATGTATGTGGTTGTGATACCTATATATGTATGTGGTGGTAGACCTATAGATGTATGTGGCAGGGATACCTATATATTTGTGTGGTGAGGAGATCAATATATGTGTGTGGTGGGTATACCTATAGATGTGTGGTGGGGATACCTATATATGTGTGTGGTGGGGAGACCACTATATGTGTGTGGTGGGGATACCTATATATGTGTGGTGGGGATACCTATATATGTATGTGGCGGGGAGACCTATATATGTATGTGGCGGGGATACCTATATATGTGTGTGGTGGGGATACCTATATATGTGTGTGGCGGGGATACCTATATATGTGTGTGGCGGGGATACCTATATATGCTTGTGGTGGGGAGACCTATATGTGTGTGTGTGGTGGGGATACCTATATGTATGTGGCGGGGATACCTATATGTATGTGGTGGGAATACCTATATGTGTGTGGTGGTAATACCTATATATGTATGTGGTGGGGATACCTATATATGTGTGTGGTTGGGATACCTATATATGTATGTGGTGGGGATACCTATATATGTGTATGGTGGGGATACCTATATATGTGTGTGGTGGGGATACCTATATATGTATGTGGTGGGGATACCTATAGATGTGTGTGGTGGGGATACCTATATATGTATGTGGTGGGGAGACCTATATATATGTGGTGGTGATACCTATATAGGTATGTGGCGGGGATACCTATAAATGTCTGGGGTGGGGATACCTATATATGTATGTGGTGGGAATACCTATAGATGTGTGTGGTGGGGATTCCTATAGATGTGTGTATTGGGGATACCTATATATTTATGTGGTGGGGATACCTATAGATGTATGTGGTGGGGATACCTATATATGTATGTGGTGGTGATACCTATATATGTGTTTGGTGGGGATACCTATAGATGTGTGTGGTGGTGATACCTATAGATGTATGTGGTGGGGATACCTATAGATGTATGTGGTGGGGATACCTATATATGTATGTGGTGGTGATACCTATATATGTATGTGGTGGTGATACCTATATATGTGTGTGGTGAGGATACATATATATGTATGTGGTGGGGATACATATAGATGTATGTGGTGGGATATCTATAGATGTGTGTGGTGGGGATACCTATATATGTATGTGGCGGGGATACCTATATATGTGTGTGGCGGGGATACCTATATATGTATGTGGTGGTGATACCTATATCTGTGTGTGGTGAGGATACCTATATATGTATGTGGTGGGGATACCTATATATGTATGTGGTGGGGATACCTATATATGTGTGTGGCGGGGATACCTATATATGTGTGGTAGGGATACCTATATATGTATGTGGTGGGGATACCTATATATGTATGTGGTGGTGATACCTATATATGTATGTGGTGGGGAGACCTATGGATGTATGTGGCGTGGAGACCTATATATGTACGTGGTGGGGATACCTATATATGTGTGTGGTGGGGATACCTATATATGTATATGGTGGGGATACCTACATATTTATGTGGTGGGGATACCTTTAGATGTGTGTGGTGGGAATACCTATAGATGTGTGTGGTGGGGATACCTATAGATGTGTGTGGTGGGGATACCTATATATGTGTGTGGTAGGGATACCTATATATGTATGTGGGGGTGCTACCTATAGATGTATGTGGCAGGGATACCTATATATGTGTGTGGTGAGGAGACCAATATATGTGTGTGGTGGGGATACCTATATATGTGTGGTGGGGATACCTATATATGTATGTGGCGGGGAGACCTATATATGTATGTGGCGGGAATACCTATATATGTGTATGGTGGGAATACCAATATATGTGTGTGGTGGGGATACCTATAGATGTGTGGTGGGGATACCTATATATGTATGTGGCGGGGATACCTATATATGTATGTGGCGGGAATACCTATATATGTGTGTGGTGGGGATACCTATATATGTGTGTGGCGGGGATACCTATATATGTGTGTGGCGGGGATACCTATATATGCTTGTGGTGGGAAGACCTATATATGTGTGTGTGGTGGGGATACCTATATGTATGTGGCGGGGATACCTATATGTATGTGGTGGGGATACCTATATGTGTGTGGTTGTGACCTATATATGTGTGTGGTGGTGATACCTATATATGTATGTGGCGGGGATACCTATAAATGTGTGTGTTGGGGATACCTATATATGTATGTGGTGGGGATACCTACAGATGTGTGTGGTGGGGATACCTATAGATGTGTGTGGGGGGGATACCTATATATTTATGTGGTGGGGATACCTATAGATGTGTGTGGTGGGGATACCTATATATGTATGTGGTGGTGATACCTATATATGTGTGTGGTGGGGATACCTATAAATGTGTGTGGTGGTGATACTTATAGATGAATGTGGTGGGGATACCTATAGATGTATGTGTTGGGGATACCTATATATGTATGTGGTGGTGATACCTATAGATGTGTGTGGTGGGGATACCTATAGATGGGTGTGGTGGGGATACCTATAGATGTATGTGGTGGGGAGACCTATATATGTATGTGGTGGGGATACCTATATATGTGTGTGGCGGGGATACCTATATATGTGTGTGGTGGGGATACCTATATATGTGTGTGGTGGGGATACGTATATATGTGTGTGGTAGGGATACCTATATATGTATGTGGTGGGGATACCTATATATGTATGTGGTGGTGATACCTATATATGTATGTGGTGGGGAGACCTATGGATGTATGTGGCGTGGAGACCTATATATGTGTGTGGTGAGGATACCTATATATGTATATGGTGGGGATACCTATATATGTGTGTGGCGGGGTTACCTATATATGGTTGTGGTGGGGATACCTATATATGTATGTGGTGGGGATACCTATATATGTATGTGGTTGTGATACCTATATATGTATGTGGTGGTGAGACCTATAGATGTATGTGGCAGGGATACCTATATATTTGTGTGGTGAGGAGATCAATATATGTGTGTGGTGGGTATACCTATAGATGTGTGGTGGGGATACCTATATATGTATGTGGCGGGAGACCTATATATGTATGTGGCGGGGATACCTATATATGTGTGTGGTGGGGAGACCACTATATGTGTGTGGTGGGGATACCTATATATGTGTGGTGGGGATACCTATATATGTATGTGGCGGGGAGACCTATATATGTATGTGGCGGGGATACCTATATATGTGTGTGGTGGGGATACCTATATATGTGTGTGGCGGGGATACCTATATATGTGTGTGGCGGGGATACCTATATATGCTTGTGGTGGGGAGACCTATATGTGTGTGTGTGGTGGGGATACCTATATGTATGTGGCGGGGATACCTATATGTATGTGGTGGGAATACCTATATGTGTGTGGTGGTAATACCTATATATGTATGTGGTGGGGATACCTATATATGTGTGTGGTTGGGATACCTATATATGTATGTGGTGGGGATACCTATATATGTGTATGGTGGGGATACCTATATATGTGTGTGGTGGGGATACCTATATATGTATGTGGTGGGGATACCTATAGATGTGTGTGGTGGGGATACCTATATATGTATGTGGTGGGGAGACCTATATATATGTGGTGGTGATACCTATATAGGTATGTGGCGGGGATACCTATAAATGTCTGGGGTGGGGATACCTATATATGTATGTGGTGGGAATACCTATAGATGTGTGTGGTGGGAATACCTATAGATGTGTGTGGTGGGGATACCTATAGATGTGTGTGGTGGGGATACCTATATATGTGTGTGGTAGGGATACCTATATATGTATGTGGGGGTGCTACCTATAGATGTATGTGGCAGGGATACCTATATATGTGTGTGGTGAGGAGACCAATATATGTGTGTGGTGGGGATACCTATATATGTGTGGTGGGGATACCTATATATGTATGTGGCGGGGAGACCTATATATGTATGTGGCGGGAATACCTATATATGTGTATGGTGGGAATACCAATATATGTGTGTGGTGGGGATACCTATAGATGTGTGGTGGGGATACCTATATATGTATGTGGCGGGGATACCTATATATGTATGTGGCGGGAATACCTATATATGTGTGTGGTGGGGATACCTATATATGTGTGTGGCGGGGATACCTATATATGTGTGTGGCGGGGATACCTATATATGCTTGTGGTGGGAAGACCTATATATGTGTGTGTGGTGGGGATACCTATATGTATGTGGCGGGGATACCTATATGTATGTGGTGGGGATACCTATATGTGTGTGGTTGTGACCTATATATGTGTGTGGTGGTGATACCTATATATGTATGTGGCGGGGATACCTATAAATGTGTGTGTTGGGGATACCTATATATGTATGTGGTGGGGATACCTACAGATGTGTGTGGTGGGGATACCTATAGATGTGTGTGGGGGGGATACCTATATATTTATGTGGTGGGGATACCTATAGATGTGTGTGGTGGGGATACCTATATATGTATGTGGTGGTGATACCTATATATGTGTGTGGTGGGGATACCTATAAATGTGTGTGGTGGTGATACTTATAGATGAATGTGGTGGGGATACCTATAGATGTATGTGTTGGGGATACCTATATATGTATGTGGTGGTGATACCTATAGATGTGTGTGGTGGGGATACCTATAGATGGGTGTGGTGGGGATACCTATAGATGTATGTGGTGGGGAGACCTATATATGTATGTGGTGGGGATACCTATATATGTGTGTGGCGGGGATACCTATATATGTGTGTGGTGGGGATACCTATATATGTGTGTGGTGGGGATACGTATATATGTGTGTGGTAGGGATACCTATATATGTATGTGGTGGGGATACCTATATATGTATGTGGTGGTGATACCTATATATGTATGTGGTGGGGAGACCTATGGATGTATGTGGCGTGGAGACCTATATATGTGTGTGGTGAGGATACCTATATATGTATATGGTGGGGATACCTATATATGTGTGTGGCGGGGTTACCTATATATGGTTGTGGTGGGGATACCTATATATGTATGTGGTGGGGATACCTATATATGTATGTGGTTGTGATACCTATATATGTATGTGGTGGTGAGACCTATAGATGTATGTGGCAGGGATACCTATATATTTGTGTGGTGAGGAGATCAATATATGTGTGTGGTGGGTATACCTATAGATGTGTGGTGGGGATACCTATATATGTATGTGGCGGGAGACCTATATATGTATGTGGCGGGGATACCTATATATGTGTGTGGTGGGGAGACCACTATATGTGTGTGGTGGGGATACCTATATATGTGTGGTGGGGATACCTATATATGTATGTGGCGGGGAGACCTATATATGTATGTGGCGGGGATACCTATATATGTGTGTGGTGGGGATACCTATATATGTGTGTGGCGGGGATACCTATATATGTGTGTGGCGGGGATACCTATATATGCTTGTGGTGGGGAGACCTATATGTGTGTGTGTGGTGGGGATACCTATATGTATGTGGCGGGGATACCTATATGTATGTGGTGGGAATACCTATATGTGTGTGGTGGTAATACCTATATATGTATGTGGTGGGGATACCTATATATGTGTGTGGTTGGGATACCTATATATGTATGTGGTGGGGATACCTATATATGTGTATGGTGGGGATACCTATATATGTGTGTGGTGGGGATACCTATATATGTATGTGGTGGGGATACCTATAGATGTGTGTGGTGGGGATACCTATATATGTATGTGGTGGGGAGACCTATATATATGTGGTGGTGATACCTATATAGGTATGTGGCGGGGATACCTATAAATGTCTGGGGTGGGGATACCTATATATGTATGTGGTGGGAATACCTATAGATGTGTGTGGTGGGGATTCCTATAGATGTGTGTATTGGGGATACCTATATATTTATGTGGTGGGGATACCTATATATGTATGTGGTGGGGATACCTATATATGTATGTGGTAGTGATACCTATATATGTGTGTGGTGGGGATACCTATATATGTATGTGGTGGTGATACCTATATATGTGTGTGGTGGGGATACCTATATATGTATGTGGCGGGGATACCTATATATGTGTGTGGCGGGGATACATATATATGTATGTGGTGGTGATACCTATATATGTGTGTGGTGAGGATACCTATATATGTATGTGGTGGGGATACCTATAGATGTATGTGGTGGGGGTACCTATATATGTGTGTGGCGGGGATACCTATATATGTGTGTGGTAGGGATACCTATATATGTATGTGGTGGGGATACCTATATATGTATGTGGTGGTGATACCTATATATGTATGTGGTTGGGAGACCTATAGTTGTATGTGGCGGGGATACCTATATATGTGTGTGGTGATGATACCTATATATGTGTGTGGTGTGGAGACCTATAGATGTATGTGGCAGGGATACCTATATATGTGTGTGATGAGGAGACCAATATATGTGTGTGGTGGGGAGACCTATAGATGTGTGGTGGGGATACCTATATATGTATGTGGCGGGAGACCTATATATGTAAGTGGCGGGGATACCTATATATGTGTGTGGCGGGGAGACCAATATATGTGTGTGGTGGGGATACCTATAGATGTGTGGTGGGGATACCTATATATGTATGTGGCGGGAGACCTATATATGTATGTGGCGGGGATACCTATATATGTGTGTGGTGGGGAGACCAATATATGTGTGTGGTGGGGATACCTATAGATGTGTGGTGGGGATACCTATATATGTATGTGGCGGGGAGACCTATATATGTATGTGGCGGGGATACCGATATATGTGTGTGGTGGGGATACCTATATATGTGTGTGGCGGGGATACCTATATATGTGTGTGGCGGGGATACCTATATGCTTGTGCTGGGGAGACCTATATATGTGTGTGTGGTGGGGATACCTATATGTATGTGGCGGGTATACCTATATGTATGTGGTGGGGATACCTATAGATGTGTGTGGTTGTGATACCTCTATATGTATGTGGTGGGAATACCTATATATGTGTGTGGTGGGGATACCTATATATGTGTGTGGTGGGGATACATATATATGTGTGTGGTAGGGATACCTATATATGTATGTGGTGGGGATACCTATATATGTATGTGGTGGTGATACCTATATATGTATGTGGTGGGGAGACCTATGGATGTATGTAGCGTGGAGACCTATATATGTGTGTGGTGAGGATACCTATATATGTATATGGTGGGATACCTGTATATGTGTGTGGCGGGGTTACCTATATATGGTTGTGGTGGGGATACCTATATATGTATGTGGCGTGGAGACCTATATATGTATGTGGTGGTGATACCTATATATGTATATGGTGGGGATACCTGTATATGTGTGTGGCGGGGTTACCTATATATGGTTGTGGTGGGGATACCTATATATGTATGTGGTGGGGATACCTATATATGTATGTGGTGGTGATACCTATATATGTATGTGGTGGTGAGACCTATAGATGTATGTGGCAGGGATACCTATATATTTGTGTGGTGAGGAGATCAATATATGTGTGTGGTGGGTATACCTATAGATGTGTGGTGGGGATACCTATATATGTATGTGGCGGGAGACCTATATATGTATGTGGCGGGGATACCTATATATGTGTGTGGTGGGGAGACCACTATATGTGTGTGGTGGGGATACCTATATATGTGTGGTGGGGATACCTATATATGTATGTGGCGGGGAGACCTATATATGTATGTGGCGGGGATACCTATATATGTGTGTGGTGGGGATACCTATATATGTGTGTGGCGGGGATACCTATATATGTGTGTGGCGGGGATACCTATATATGCTTGTGGCGGGGAGACCTATATGTGTGTGTGGTGGGGATACCTATATGTATGTGGCTGGGATACCTATATGTATGTGGTGGGAATACCTATATGTGTGTGGTGGTTATACCTATATATGTATGTGGTGGGGATACCTATATATGTGTGTGGTTGGGATAGCTATATATGTATGTGGTGGGGATACCTATATATGTGTATGGTGGGGATACCTATATATGTGTGTGGTGGGGATACCTATATATATGTGTGGTGGGGATACCTATAGATGTGTGTGATGGGGATACCTATATATGTATGTGGTGGGGAGACCTATATATATGTGGTGGTGATACCTATATAGGTATGTGGCGGGGATACCTATAAATGTCTGGGGTGGGGATACCTATATATGTATGTGGTGGGAATACCTATAGATGTGTGTGGTGGGGATTCCTATAGATGTGTGTATTGGGGATACCTATATATTTATGTGGTGGGGATACCTATATATGTATGTGGTGGGGATACCTATATATGTATGTGGTGGTGATACCTATATATGTATGTGGTGGGGATACCTATATATGTATGTGGTGGTGATACCTATATATGTGTGTGGTGGGGATACCTATATATGTATGTGGCGGGGATACCTATATATGTGTGTGGCGGGGATACATATATATGTATGTGGTGGTGATACCTATATATGTGTGTGGTGAGGATACCTATATATGTATGTGGTGGGGATACCTATAGATGTATGTGGTGGGGATACCTATATATGTGTGTGGCGGGGATACCAATATATGTGTGTGGTAGGGATACCTATATATGTATGTGGTGGGGATACCTATATATGTATGTGGTGGGGAGACCTATAGATGTATGTGGCGGGGATACCTATATATGTGTGTGGTGATGATACCTATATATGTGTGTGGTGTGGATACCTATAGATGTATGTGGCAGGGATACCTATATATGTGTGTGACGAGGAAACCAATATATGTGTGTGGTGGGGATACCTATATATGTGTGTGATGAGGAGACCAATATATGTGTGTGGCGGGAGACCTATATATGTATGTGGCGGGGATACCTATATATGTGTGTGGCGGGGAGACCAATATATGTGTGTGGTGGGGATACCTATAGATGTGTGGTGGGGATACCTATATATGTAAATGGCGGGGAGAGCTATATATGTATGTGGCGGGGATACCTATATATGTGTGTGGTGGGGATACCTATATATGTGTGTGGCGGGGATACCTATATATGTGTGTGGCGGGGATACCTATATATGCTTGTGGTGGGGAGACCTATATATGTGTGTGTGGTGGGGATACCTATATGTATGTGGCGGGCATACTTATATGTATGTGGTGGGGATACCTATATGTGTGTGGTGGTGATACCTCTATATGTATGTGGTGGGGATACCTATATATGTGTGTGGTTGGGATACCTATATATGTATTTGGTGGGGATACCTATAGATGTGTATGGTGGGGATACCTATATATGTGTGTGGTGGGGATACCTATATAAGTGTGTGGTGGGGATACATATATATGTGTGTGGTAGGGGTACCTATATATGTATGTGGTGGGGATACCTATATATGTACGTGGTGGTGATACCTATATATGTATGTGGTGGGGAGACCTATGGATGTATGTGGCGTGGATACCTATATATGTGTGTGGTGAGGATACCTATATATGTATATGGTGGGGATACCTATATATGTCTGTGGCGGGGTTACCAATATATGGGTGTGGTGGGGATACCTATATATGTATGTGGTGGGGATACATATATATGTATGTGGTGGTGATACCTATATATGTATGTGGTGTGGAGACCTATAGATGTATGTGGCAGGGATACCTATATATTTGTGTGGTGAGGAGACCAATATATGTGTGTGGTGGGTATACCTATAGATGTGTGGTGGGGATACCTATATATGCTTGTGGTGGGGAGACCTATATATGTGTGTGTGGTGGGGATACCTATATGTATGTGGCGGGTATACCTATATGTATGTGGTGGGGATACCTATAGATGTGTGTGGTGGTGATACCTCTATATGTATGTGGTGGGGATACCTATATATGTGTGTGGTGGGGATACCTATATATGTGTGTGGTGGGGATACATATATATGTGTGTGGTAGGGATACCTATATATGTATGTGGTGGGGATACCTATATATGTATGTGGTGGTGATACCTATATATGTATGTGGTGGGGAGACCTATGGATGTATGTGGCGTGGAGACCTATATATGTGTGTGGTGAGGATACCTATATATGTATATGGTGGGGATACCTATATATGTGTGTGGCGGGGTTACCTATATATGGTTGTGGTGGGGATACCTATATATGTATGTGGTGGGGATACCTATATATGTATGTGGTGGTGATACCTATATATGTATGTGGTGGTGAGACCTATAGATGTATGTGGCAGGGATACCTATATATTTGTGTGGTGAGGAGATCAATATATGTGTGTGGTGGGTATACCTATAGATGTGTGGTGAGGATACCTATATATGTATGTGGCGGGAGACCTACATATGTATGTGGCGGGGATACCTATATATGTGTGTGGTGGGGAAACCACTATATGTGTGTGGTGGGGATACCTATATATGTGTGGTGGGGATACCTATATATGTATGTGGCGGGGAGACCTATATATGTATGTGGCGGGGATACCTATATATGTGTGTGGTGGGGATACCTATATATGTGTGTGGCGGGGATACCTATATATGTGTGTGGCGGGGATACCTATATATGCTTGTGGTGGGGAGACCTATATGTGTGTGTGGTGGGGATACCTATATGTATGTGGCGGGGATATCTATATGTGTATGGTGGGGATACCTATATATGTGTGTGGTGGGGATACCTATCTATGTGTGTGGTGGGGATACCTATAGATGTGTGTGGTGGGGATACCTATATATGTATGTGGTGGGGAGACCTATATATATGTGGTGGTGATACCTATATAGGTATGTGGCGGGGATACCTATAAATGTCTGGGGTGGGGATACCTATATATGTATGTGGTGGGAATACCTATATATGTGTGTGGTGGGGATTCCTATAGATGTGTGTATTGGGGATACCTATATATTTATGTGGTGGGGATACCTATATATGTATGTGGTGGGGATACCTATATATGTATGTGGTGGTGATACCTATATATGTGTGTGGTGGGGATACCTATATATGTATGTGGCGGGGATACCTATATATGTGTGTGGCGGGGATACATATATATGTATGTGGTGGTGATACCTATATATGTGTGTGGTGAGGATACATATATATGTATGTTGTGGGGATACCTATAGATGTATGTGGTGGGGATACCTATATATGTGTGTGGCGGGGATACCTATATATGTGTGTGGTAGGGATACCTATATAGGTATGTGGTGGGGATACCTATATATGTATGTGGTGGTGATACCTATATATGTATGTGGTGGGGAGACCTATAGATGTATGTGGCGGGGATACCTATATATGTGTGTGGTGATGATACCTATATATGTGTGTGGTGTGGAGACCTATAGATGTATGTGGCAGGGATACCTATATATGTGTGTGATGAGGAGACCAATATATGTGTGGTGGGGATACCTATATATGTGTGTGATGAGGAGACCAATATATGTGTGTGGCGGGAGACCTATAAATGTATGTGGCGGGGATACCTATATATGTGTGTGGCGGGGAGACCAATATATGTGTGTGGTGGGGATACCTATAGATGTGTGGTGGGGATACCTATATATGTATGTGGCGGGGAGACCTATATATGTATGTGGCGGGGATACCTATATATGTGTGTGGTGGGGATACCTATATATGTGTGTGGCGGGGATACCTATATATGTTTGTGGCGGGGATACCTATATATGCTTGTGGTGGGGAGACCTATATATGTGTGTGTGGTGGGGATACCGATATGTATGTGGCGGGCATACTTATATGTATGTGGTGGGGATACCTATATGTGTGTGGTGGTGATACCTCTATATGTATGTGGTGGGGATACCTATATATGTGTGTGGTTGGGATACCTATATATGTATTTGGTGGGGATACCTATAGATGTGTATGGTGGGGATACCTATATATGTGTGTGGTGGGGATACCTATATATGTGTGTGGTGGGGATACATATATATGTGTGTGGTAGGGGTACCTATATATGTATGTGGTGGGGATACCTATATATGTACGTGGTGGTGATACCTATATATGTATGTGGTGGGGAGACCTATGGATGTATGTGGCGTGGATACCTATATATGTGTGTGGTGAGGATACCTATATATGTATATGGTGGGGATACCTATATATGTGTGTGGCGGGGTTACAAATATATGGGTGTGGTGGGGATACCTATATATGTATGTGGTGGGGATACATATATATGTATGTGGTGGTGATACCTATATATGTATGTGGTGGGGATACCTATATATGTGTGTGGTGGGGATACATATAGATGTATGTGGAAGGATACCTATATATGTATGTGGTGGGGATACCTATATATGTGTGTGGTGGTGATACCTATATATGTATGTGGTGGGGATACCTATATATGTATTTGGCGGGGATACCAATATAGTTGTGTGTGGTGGTGATACCTATATATGTGTGTCGTGGGGATACCTATATATGTGAGTGGCGGGAGACCTATATATGTATGTGGTGGGGATACCTATAGATGTATTTGGCGGTGATACCAATGGATGTATGTGGTGGGGATACCTATATATGTATGTGGTGGGGATACATATATATGTGTGTGGTAGGGGTACCTATATATGTATGTGGTGGGGATACCTATATATGTACGTGGTGGTGATACCTATATATGTATGTGGTGGGGAGACCTATGGATGTATGTGGCGTGGATACCTATATATGTGTGTGGTGAGGATACCTATATATGTATATGGTGGGGATACCTATATATGTCTGTGGCGGGGTTACCAATATATGGGTGTGGTGGGGATACCTATATATGTATGTGGTGGGGATACATATATATGTATGTGGTGGTGATACCTATATATGTATGTGGTGTGGAGACCTATAGATGTATGTGGCAGGGATACCTATATATTTGTGTGGTGAGGAGACCAATATATGTGTGTGGTGGGTATACCTATAGATGTGTGGTGGGGATACCTATATATGCTTGTGGTGGGGAGACCTATATATGTGTGTGTGGTGGGGATACCTATATGTATGTGGCGGGTATACCTATATGTATGTGGTGGGGATACCTATAGATGTGTGTGGTGGTGATACCTCTATATGTATGTGGTGGGGATACCTATATATGTGTGTGGTGGGGATACCTATATATGTGTGTGGTGGGGATACATATATATGTGTGTGGTAGGGATACCTATATATGTATGTGGTGGGGATACCTATATATGTATGTGGTGGTGATACCTATATATGTATGTGGTGGGGAGACCTATGGATGTATGTGGCGTGGAGACCTATATATGTGTGTGGTGAGGATACCTATATATGTATATGGTGGGGATACCTATATATGTGTGTGGCGGGGTTACCTATATATGGTTGTGGTGGGGATACCTATATATGTATGTGGTGGGGATACCTATATATGTATGTGGTGGTGATACCTATATATGTATGTGGTGGTGAGACCTATAGATGTATGTGGCAGGGATACCTATATATTTGTGTGGTGAGGAGATCAATATATGTGTGTGGTGGGTATACCTATAGATGTGTGGTGAGGATACCTATATATGTATGTGGCGGGAGACCTACATATGTATGTGGCGGGGATACCTATATATGTGTGTGGTGGGGAAACCACTATATGTGTGTGGTGGGGATACCTATATATGTGTGGTGGGGATACCTATATATGTATGTGGCGGGGAGACCTATATATGTATGTGGCGGGGATACCTATATATGTGTGTGGTGGGGATACCTATATATGTGTGTGGCGGGGATACCTATATATGTGTGTGGCGGGGATACCTATATATGCTTGTGGTGGGGAGACCTATATGTGTGTGTGGTGGGGATACCTATATGTATGTGGCGGGGATATCTATATGTGTATGGTGGGGATACCTATATATGTGTGTGGTGGGGATACCTATCTATGTGTGTGGTGGGGATACCTATAGATGTGTGTGGTGGGGATACCTATATATGTATGTGGTGGGGAGACCTATATATATGTGGTGGTGATACCTATATAGGTATGTGGCGGGGATACCTATAAATGTCTGGGGTGGGGATACCTATATATGTATGTGGTGGGAATACCTATATATGTGTGTGGTGGGGATTCCTATAGATGTGTGTATTGGGGATACCTATATATTTATGTGGTGGGGATACCTATATATGTATGTGGTGGGGATACCTATATATGTGTGTGGTGGGGATTCCTATAGATGTATTTGGCGGGGATACCAATATAGTTGTGTGTGGTGGTGATACCTATATATGTGTGTCGTGGGGATACCTATATATGTGAGTGGCGGGAGACCTATATATGTATGTGGTGGGGATACCTATAGATGTATTTGGCGGTGATACCAATGGATGTATGTGGTGGGGATACCTATATATGTATGTGGTGGGGATACCTATATATGTATGTGGTGGGGATACCTATATATGTATGTGGTGGGGGTACCTATAGATGTATGTGGTGGGGATACCTATATATGTATGTGGTGGGGATACCTATATATGTATGTGGTGGGGATACCTATATATGTATGTGGTGGGGAGACATCTATAGATGTATGTGGCGGGGAGACCTATATATGTGTGTGGTGATGATACCTATATATGTGTGTGGTGGGGAGACCTCTATAGATGTATGTGGCAGGGATACCTTTATATGTGTGTGGTGAGGAGACCAATATATGTGTGTGGTGGGGATACCTATAGATGTGTGGTGGGGATACCTATATATGTATGTGGCGGGAGACCTATATATGTATGTGGCGGGGATACCTATATATGTGTGTGGTGGGGAGACCAATATATGTGTGTGGTGGGGATACCTATATATGTGTGAGGTGGGGATACATATATATGTGTGTGGTAGGGGTACCTATATATGTATGTGGTGGGGATACCTATATATGTACGTGGTGGTGATACCTATATATGTATGTGGTGGGGAGACCTATGGATGTATGTGGCGTGGATACCTATATATGTGTGTGGTGAGGATACCTATATATGTATATGGTGGGGATACCTATATATGTGTGTGGCGGGGTTACAAATATATGGGTGTGGTGGGGATACCTATATATGTATGTGGTGGGGATACATATATATGTATGTGGTGGTGATACCTATATATGTATGTGGTGGGGAGACCAATAGATGTATGTGGCAGGGATACCTATATATTTGTGTGGTGAGGAGACCAATATATGTGTGTGGTGGGTATACCTATAGATGTGTGGTGGGGATACCTATATATGTATGTGGCGGGAGACCTATATATGTATGTGGCGGTGATACCTATATATGTGTGTGGTGGGGAGACCAATATATGTGTGTGGTGGGGATACCTATAGATGTGTGGTGGGGATACCTATATATGTATGTGGCGGGGAGACCTATATATGTATGTGGCGGGGATACCTATATATGTGTGTGGTGGGGATACCTATATATGTATGTGGTGGGAATACCTATAGATGTGTATGGTGGGGATACCTATATATGTGTGTGGTGGGGATACCTATATATTTGTGTGGTGGGGATACCTATAGATGTGTGTGGTGGGGATACCTATAGATGTATCCCCACCACACACATATATATAGGTATCCCCGCCACACACATATATAGGTATCCCCACCACATACATATATAGGTCTCCCCACCACATATGGTATGTGGTGGGGATACCTATATATGTATGTGGTGGGGGTACCTATAGATGTATGTGGTGGGGATACCTATATATGTATGTGGTGGGGATACCTATATATGTATGTGGTGGGGAGACATCTATAGATGTATGTGGCGGGGAGACCTATATATGTGTGTGGTGATGATACCTATATATGTGTGTGGTGGGGAGACCTCTATAGATGTATGTGGCAGGGATACCTTTATATGTGTGTGGTGAGGAGACCAATATATGTGTGTGGTGGGGATACCTATAGATGTGTGGTGGGGATACCTATATATGTATGTGGCGGGAGACCTATATATGTATATGGCGGGGATACCTATATATGTGTGTGGTGGGGAGACCAATATATGTGTGTGGTGGGGATACATATATATGTGTGTGGTAGGGGTACCTATATATGTATGTGGTGGGGATACCTATATATGTACGTGGTGGTGATACCTATATATGTATGTGGTGGGGAGACCTATGGATGTATGTGGCGTGGATACCTATATATGTGTGTGGTGAGGATACCTATATATGTATGTGGTGGTGATACCTATATATGTATGTGGTGGGGAGACCTATAGATGTATGTGGCGGGGATACCTATATATGTGTGTGGTGATGATACCTATATATGTGTGTGGTGGGGAGACCGATAGATGTATGTGGCAGGGATACCTATATATGTGTGTGGTGAGGAGACCAATATATGTATGTGGTGGGGATACCTATAGATGTGTGGCGGGGATACCTATATATGCTTGTGGTGGGGAGACCTATATGTGTGTGTGTGGTGGGGATACCTATATGTATGTGGCGGGGATACCTATATGTATGTGGTGGGAATACCTATATGTGTGTGGTGGTGATACCTATATATGTATGTGGTGGGGATACCTATATATGTGTGTGGTGGGGAGACCACTATATGTGTGTGGTGGGGATACCTATATATGTGTGGTGGGGATACCTATATATGTATGTGGCGGGGATACCTATATATGTGTGTGGTGGGGATACCTATATATCTGTGTGGCGGGGATACCTATATATGTGTGTGGCCGGGATACCTATATATGCTTGTGGTGGGGAGACCTATATGTGTGTGTGTGGTGGGGATACCTATATGTATGTGGCGGGGATACCTATATATGTATGTGGTGGGGATACCTATATGTATGTGATGGGAATACCTATATATGTGTGGTGGTGATACCTATATATGTATGTGGTGGGGATACCTATATATGTATGTGGTTGGGATACCTATATATGTATGTGGTGGGGATACCTATATATGTGTATGGTGGGGATACCTATATATGTGTGTGGTGGGGATACCTATATATGTGTGTGGTGGGGATACATATAGATGTGTGTGGTGGGGATACCTATATATGTGTGTGGTGGGGAGACCAATATATGTGTGTGGTGGGGATACCTATAGATGTGTGGTGGGGATACCTATATATGTATGTGGCGGGGAGACCTATATATGTATGTGGCGGGGATACCTATATATGTGTGTGGTGGGGATACCTATATATGTGTGTGGCGGGGATACCTATATATGTGTGTGGCGGGGATACCTATATATGCTTGTGGTGGGGAGACCTATATATGTGTGTGTGGTGGGGATACCTATATGTATGTGGCGGGTATACCTATATGTATGTGGTGGGGATACCTATAGATGTGTGTGGTGGTGATACCTCTATATGTATGTGGTGGGGATACCTATATATGTGTGTGGTGGGGATACCTATATATGTGTGTGGTGGGGATACGTATATATGTGTGTGGTAGGGATACCTATATATGTATGTGGTGGGGATACCTATATATGTATGTGGTGGTGATACCTATATATGTATGTGGTGGGGAGACCTATGGATGTATGTGGCGTGGAGACCTATATATGTGTGTGGTGAGGATACCTATATATGTATATGGTGGGGATACCTATATATGTGTGTGGCGGGGTTACCTATATATGGTTGTGGTGGGGATACCTATATATGTATGTGGTGGGGATACCTATATATGTATGTGGTTGTGATACCTATATATGTATGTGGTGGTAGACCTATAGATGTATGTGGCAGGGATACCTATATATTTGTGTGGTGAGGAGATCAATATATGTGTGTGGTGGGTATACCTATAGATGTGTGGTGGGGATACCTATATATGTATGTGGCGGGAGACCTATATATGTATGTGGCGGGGATACCTATATATGTGTGTGGTGGGGAGACCACTATATGTGTGTGGTGGGGATACCTATATATGTGTGGTGGGGATACCTATATATGTATGTGGCGGGGAGACCTATATATGTATGTGGCGGGGATACCTATATATGTGTGTGGTGGGGATACCTATATATGTGTGTGGCGGGGATACCTATATATGTGTGTGGCGGGGATACCTATATATGCTTGTGGTGGGGAGACCTATATGTGTGTGTGTGGTGGGGATACCTATATGTATGTGGCGGGGATACCTATATGTATGTGGTGGGAATACCTATATGTGTGTGGTGGTAATACCTATATATGTATGTGGTGGGGATACCTATATATGTGTGTGGTTGGGATACCTATATATGTATGTGGTGGGGATACCTATATATGTGTATGGTGGGGATACCTATATATGTGTGTGGTGGGGATACCTATATATGTATGTGGTGGGGATACCTATAGATGTGTGTGGTGGGGATACCTATATATGTATGTGGTGGGGAGACCTATATATATGTGGTGGTGATACCTATATAGGTATGTGGCGGGGATACCTATAAATGTCTGGGGTGGGGATACCTATATATGTATGTGGTGGGAATACCTATGGATGTGTGTGGTGGGGATTCCTATAGATGTGTGTATTGGGGATACCTATATATTTATGTGGTGGGGATACCTATAGATGTATGTGGTGGGGATACCTATATATGTATGTGGTGGTGATACCTATATATGTGTTTGGTGGGGATACCTATAGATGTGTGTGGTGGTGATACCTATAGATGTATGTGGTGGGGATACCTATAGATGTATGTGGTGGGGATACCTATATATGTATGTGGTGGTGATACCTATATATGTATGTGGTGGTGATACCTATATATGTGTGTGGTGAGGATACATATATATGTATGTGGTGGGGATACATATAGATGTATGTGGTGGGATATCTATAGATGTGTGTGGTGGGGATACCTATATATGTATGTGGCGGGGATACCTATATATGTGTGTGGCGGGGATACCTATATATGTATGTGGTGGTGATACCTATATCTGTGTGTGGTGAGGATACCTATATATGTATGTGGTGGGGATACCTATATATGTATGTGGTGGGGATACCTATATATGTGTGTGGCGGGGATACCTATATATGTGTGGTAGGGATACCTATATATGTATGTGGTGGGGATACCTATATATGTATGTGGTGGTGATACCTATATATGTATGTGGTGGGGAGACCTATGGATGTATGTGGCGTGGAGACCTATATATGTATGTGGTGGGGATACCTATATATGTGTGTGGTGGGGATACCTATATATGTATATGGTGGGGATACCTACATATTTATGTGGTGGGGATACCTTTAGATGTGTGTGGTGGGAATACCTATAGATGTGTGTGGTGGGGATACCTATAGATGTGTGTGGTGGGGATACCTATATATGTGTGTGGTAGGGATACCTATATATGTATGTGGGGGTGCTACCTATAGATGTATGTGGCAGGGATACCTATATATGTGTGTGGTGAGGAGACCAATATATGTGTGTGGTGGGGATACCTATATATGTGTGGTGGGGATACCTATATATGTATGTGGCGGGGAGACCTATATATGTATGTGGCGGGAATACCTATATATGTGTATGGTGGGGATACCAATATATGTGTGTGGTGGGGATACCTATAGATGTGTGGTGGGGATACCTATATATGTATGTGGCGGGGATACCTATATATGTATGTGGCGGGAATACCTATATACATTATGTGTGTGGTGGGGATACCTATATATGTGTGTGGCGGGGATACCTATATATGTGTGTGGCGGGGATACCTATATATGCTTGTGGTGGTAAGACCTATATATGTGTGTGTGGTGGGGATACCTATATGTATGTGGCGGGGATACCTATATGTATGTGGTGGGGATACCTATATGTGTGTGGTTGTGACCTATATATGTGTGTGGTGGTGATACCTATATATGTATGTGGCGGGGATACCTATAAATGTGTGTGTTGGGGATACCTATATATGTATGTGGTGGGGATACCTACAGATGTGTGTGGTGGGGATACCTATAGATGTGTGTGGGGGGGATACCTATATATTTATGTGGTGGGGATACCTATAGATGTGTGTGGTGGGGATACCTATATATGTATGTGGTGGTGATACCTATATATGTGTGTGGTGGGGATACCTATAAATGTGTGTGGTGGTGATACTTATAGATGAATGTGGTGGGGATACCTATAGATGTATGTGTTGGGGATACCTATATATGTATGTGGTGGTGATACCTATAGATGTGTGTGGTGGGGATACCTATAGATGGGTGTGGTGGGGATACCTATAGATGTATGTGGTGGGGAGACCTATATATGTATGTGGTGGGGATACCTATATATGTGTGTGGCGGGGATACCTATATATGTGTGTGGTGGGGATACCTATATATGTGTGTGGTGGGGATACGTATATATGTGTGTGGTAGGGATACCTATATATGTATGTGGTGGGGATACCTATATATGTATGTGGTGGTGATACCTATATATGTATGTGGTGGGGAGACCTATGGATGTATGTGGCGTGGAGACCTATATATGTGTGTGGTGAGGATACCTATATATGTATATGGTGGGGATACCTATATATGTGTGTGGTGGTGATACCTATATATGTATGTGGTGGGGAGACCTATGGATGTATGTGGCGTGGAGACCTATATATGTGTGTGGTGAGGATACCTATATATGTATATGGTGGGGATACCTATATATGTGTGTGGCGGGGTTACCTATATATGGTTGTGGTGGGGATACCTATATATGTATGTGGTGGGGATACCTATATATGTATGTGGTTGTGATACCTATATATGTATGTGGTGGTAGACCTATAGATGTATGTGGCAGGGATACCTATATATTTGTGTGGTGAGGAGATCAATATATGTGTGTGGTGGGTATACCTATAGATGTGTGGTGGGGATACCTATATATGTGTGTGGTGGGGAGACCACTATATGTGTGTGGTGGGGATACCTATATATGTGTGGTGGGGATACCTATATATGTATGTGGCGGGGAGACCTATATATGTATGTGGCGGGGATACCTATATATGTGTGTGGTGGGGATACCTATATATGTGTGTGGCGGGGATACCTATATATGTGTGTGGCGGGGATACCTATATATGCTTGTGGTGGGGAGACCTATATGTGTGTGTGTGGTGGGGATACCTATATGTATGTGGCGGGGATACCTATATGTATGTGGTGGGAATACCTATATGTGTGTGGTGGTAATACCTATATATGTATGTGGTGGGGATACCTATATATGTGTGTGGTTGGGATACCTATATATGTATGTGGTGGGGATACCTATATATGTGTATGGTGGGGATACCTATATATGTGTGTGGTGGGGATACCTATATATGTATGTGGTGGGGATACCTATAGATGTGTGTGGTGGGGATACCTATATATGTATGTGGTGGGGAGACCTATATATATGTGGTGGTGATACCTATATAGGTATGTGGCGGGGATACCTATAAATGTCTGGGGTGGGGATACCTATATATGTATGTGGTGGGAATACCTATAGATGTGTGTGGTGGGGATTCCTATAGATGTGTGTATTGGGGATACCTATATATTTATGTGGTGGGGATACCTATAGATGTATGTGGTGGGGATACCTATATATGTATGTGGTGGTGATACCTATATATGTGTTTGGTGGGGATACCTATAGATGTGTGTGGTGGTGATACCTATAGATGTATGTGGTGGGGATACCTATAGATGTATGTGGTGGGGATACCTATATATGTATGTGGTGGTGATACCTATATATGTATGTGGTGGTGATACCTATATATGTGTGTGGTGAGGATACATATATATGTATGTGGTGGGGATACATATAGATGTATGTGGTGGGATATCTATAGATGTGTGTGGTGGGGATACCTATATATGTATGTGGCGGGGATACCTATATATGTGTGTGGCGGGGATACCTATATATGTATGTGGTGGGGATACCTATATATGTATGTGGTGGGGATACCTATATATGTGTGTGGCGGGGATACCTATATATGTGTGGTAGGGATACCTATATATGTATGTGGTGGGGATACCTATATATGTATGTGGTGGTGATACCTATATATGTATGTGGTGGGGAGACCTATGGATGTATGTGGCGTGGAGACCTATATATGTATGTGGTGGGGATACCTATATATGTGTGTGGTGGGGATACCTATATATGTATATGGTGGGGATACCTACATATTTATGTGGTGGGGATACCTTTAGATGTGTGTGGTGGGAATACCTATAGATGTGTGTGGTGGGGATACCTATAGATGTGTGTGGTGAGGATACCTATATATGTGTGTGGTAGGGATACCTATATATGTATGTGGGGGTGCTACCTATAGATGTATGTGGCAGGGATACCTATATATGTGTGTGGTGAGGAGACCAATATATGTGTGTGGTGGGGATACCTATATATGTGTGGTGGGGATACCTATATATGTATGTGGCGGGGAGACCTATATATGTATGTGGCGGGAATACCTATATATGTGTATGGTGGGAATACCAATATATGTGTGTGGTGGGGATACCTATAGATGTGTGGTGGGGATACCTATATATGTATGTGGCGGGGATACCTATATATGTATGTGGCGGGAATACCTATATATGTGTGTGGTGGGGATACCTATATATGTGTGTGGCGGGGATACCTATATATGTGTGTGGCGGGGATACCTATATATGCTTGTGGTGGGAAGACCTATATATGTGTGTGTGGTGGGGATACCTATATGTATGTGGCGGGGATACCTATATGTATGTGGTGGGGATACCTATATGTGTGTGGTTGTGACCTATATATGTGTGTGGTGGTGATACCTATATATGTATGTGGCGGGGATACCTATAAATGTGTGTGTTGGGGATACCTATATATGTATGTGGTGGGGATACCTATAGATGTGTGTGGGGGGGATACCTATATATTTATGTGGTGGGGATACCTATAGATGTGTGTGGTGGGGATACCTATATATGTATGTGGTGGTGATACCTATATATGTGTGTGGTGGGGATACCTATAAATGTGTGTGGTGGTGATACTTATAGATGAATGTGGTGGGGATACCTATAGATGTATGTGTTGGGGATACCTATATATGTATGTGGTGGTGATACCTATAGATGTGTGTGGTGGGGATACCTATAGATGGGTGTGGTGGGGATACCTATAGATGTATGTGGTGGGGAGACCTATATATGTATGTGGTGGGGATACCTATATATGTGTGTGGCGGGGATACCTATATATGTGTGTGGTGGGGATACCTATATATGTGTGTGGTGGGGATACGTATATATGTGTGTGGTAGGGATACCTATATATGTATGTGGTGGGGATACCTATATATGTATGTGGTGGTGATACCTATATATGTATGTGGTGGGGAGAACTATGGATGTATGTGGCGTGGAGACCTATATATGTGTGTGGTGAGGATACCTATATATGTATATGGTGGGGATACCTATATATGTGTGTGGCGGGGTTACCTATATATGGTTGTGGTGGGGATACCTATATATGTATGTGGTGGGGATACCTATATATGTATGTGGTTGTGATACCTATATATGTATGTGGTGGTGAGACCTATAGATGTATGTGGCAGGGATACCTATATATTTGTGTGGTGAGGAGATCAATATATGTGTGTGGTGGGTATACCTATAGATGTGTGGTGGGGATACCTATATATGTATGTGGCGGGAGACCTATATATGTATGTGGCGGGGATACCTATATATGTGTGTGGTGGGGAGACCACTATATGTGTGTGGTGGGGATACCTATATATGTGTGGTGGGGATACCTATATATGTATGTGGCGGGGAGACCTATATATGTATGTGGCGGGGATACCTATATATGTGTGTGGTGGGGATACCTATATATGTGTGTGGCGGGGATACCTATATATGTGTGTGGCGGGGATACCTATATATGCTTGTGGTGGGGAGACCTATATGTGTGTGTGTGGTGGGGATACCTATATGTATGTGGCGGGGATACCTATATGTATGTGGTGGGAATACCTATATGTGTGTGGTGGTAATACCTATATATGTATGTGGTGGGGATACCTATATATGTGTGTGGTTTGGATACCTATATATGTATGTGGTGGGGATACCTATATATGTGTATGGTGGGGATACCTATATATGTGTGTGGTGGGGATACCTATATATGTATGTGGTGGGGATACCTATAGATGTGTGTGGTGGGGATACCTATATATGTATGTGGTGGGGAGACCTATATATATGTGGTGGTGATACCTATATAGGTATGTGGCGGGGATACCTATAAATGTCTGGGGTGGGGATACCTATATATGTATGTGGTGGGAATACCTATAGATGTGTGTGGTGGGGATTCCTATAGATGTGTGTATTGGGGATACCTATATATTTATGTGGTGGGGATACCTATATATGTATGTGGTGGGGATACCTATATATGTATGTGGTAGTGATACCTATATATGTGTGTGGTGGGGATACCTATATATGTATGTGGTGGTGATACCTATATATGTGTGTGGTGGGGATACCTATATATGTATGTGGCGGGGATACCTATATATGTGTGTGGCGGGGATACATATATATGTATGTGGTGGTGACCCTTACCAAAATGTCCTAGGATATCCAAGGAATTCCTAGGATATCCTAGGAATAAAAGCTTGGAAAAGTTAGGAAAATTCCTTGGAATTCCTAGGATATCCTAGGATTAGAGACCTTGGAAAAGCTGGGAAATCCTTGGGGCGGTATTGGCCCGTTTCAAGTTCGGAAAACCTTGGAATACCTCAGCAAATTAAACCGAGCTTATCCAAGGATTTCCAAGCTTTACAAAATCTTAATCATAACTTTACCAAGCTTTACCAAGGTTTCCAATCTAGCTTTACCTAGCTTTACCAAGCTTTACCAAGGTTCCAGCCTAACTTTACCTAGCTTTACCATGTTCCAGCCTAGCTTTACCTAGCTTTACCAAGGTTCCAGCCTAGCTTTACCAAGCTTTACCAAGGTTCCAGCTCAGCTTTTCCAAGCTTTACCAAGGTTCCAGCCTAGCCTTTCCAAGCTTTACAAAGCTTTCCAACCTAACTTTACCAAGCTTTACCAAGGTTGTAAATGACCTTGGCCAAGGTTGTAACTCAGCTTTACCAAGCTTTACCAAGGTTGCAATTGTTTTGTATTTAAAAGGTGAAAATCTCTAATGACACTGCAAAGGCTTCAACTTTGACAATATTATCATCATTAATGATACAATCTCTTGAAATTTACAACAGTCATGAACCATGCCATATAATCATTCATGATATTATTCATTCAAAGTTCACTTTTCAGTCAGAATTTTGTTATTATATTTAGATTGAGATAAATGGTACCTTATACCCTGTAAAATGTATAGAATAATATTCACAGGTATATGTTTATGGATCTGAGGTATTTGGAGTGTGATAAAACAGTTAAATTATATAAATTAGCTGAGAATATATAATGATAGAGACAAGCCTTTGGAATGAAAAGGTAGATAGTGGTCCTGAAGGTTATTCTTGGAAATGGTAAAATAATTGTTAACATAATATCATAAATAAAAATATCACTACAACCTATTCTATGAGTCAAATAGAAAACATTAGGGCCACACAAGCAATAACTTACCTGGAGATTGTTGTGATAAAACATGGATTTAAACTCAGTGCAACAGTTAATTCAAAATGCTGCCACAGACAACAGTGACGTCTGCATAGTCATGTGACCCAGTCATGTGACCTACAACTAAGCTTTACCAAGCTTTTCCAAGGATTTCCAAGCTTTACTTAACTTTACCAAGGTTTGATTAGGATTTCCGAGCTTTTCCAAGCTTTTCCCACTTTATGTGCAACCTTGGTAAAGCTTGGTAAAGTTAGGTAAAATTTAGATCCAAGCTTTACTCAGCTTTACCAAGGTTTGGTCAACACTGAGTCAAGGATTTCCAAGCTTTTCCAAGCTTTTCAAAGGTTTAACTTTATGTGACAACTTTGGTAAACCTTAGATCCAAGCTTTACTTAGCTTTACCAAGGTTCCAACCAAGGATTTCCCAACCTTGCTGAAGAGTACATTTTTTCATTCAAAAAGCTTGGATCAAACCTAGGAAATCCTATGAATTCCTAGGATTCCCAAACTTGTTTAAAAAAGCTTGGATTTCTTTTTGCAAGGGGATACCTATATATGTGTGTGGTGAGGATACCTATATATGTATGTGGTGGGGATACCTATAGATGTATGTGGTGATGGTACCTATATATGTGTGTGGCGGGGATACCTATATATGTGTGTGGTAGGGATACCTATATATGTATGTGGTGGGGATACCTATATATGTATGTGGTGGTGATACCTATATATGTATGTGGTTGGGAGACCTATAGTTGTATGTGGCGGGGATACCTATATATGTGTGTGGTGATGATACCTATATATGTGTGTGGTGTGGAGACCTATAGATGTATGTGGCAGGGATACCTATATATGTGTGTGAAGAGGAGACCAATATATGTGTGTGGTGGGGAGACCTATAGATGTGTGGTGGGGATACCTATATATGTATGTGGCGGCAGACCTATATATGTAAGTGGCGGGGATACCTATATATGTGTGTGGCGGGGAGACCAATATATGTGTGTGGTGGGGATACCTATAGATGTGTGGTGGGGATACCTATATATGTATGTGGCGGGAGACCTATATATGTATGTGGCGGGGATACCTATATATGTGTGTGGTGGGGAGACCAATATATGTGTGTGGTGGGGATACCTATAGATGTGTGGTGGGGATACCTATATATGTATGTGGCGGGGAGACCTATATATGTATGTGGCGGGGATACCGATATATGTGTGTGGTGGGGATACCTATATATGTGTGTGGCGGGGATACCTATATATGTGTGTGGCGGGGATACCTATATGCTTGTGCTGGGGAGACCTATATATGTGTGTGTGGTGGGGATACCTATATGTATGTGGCGGGTATACCTATATGTATGTGGTGGGGATACCTATAGATGTGTGTGGTTGTGATACCTCTATATGTATGTGGTGGGAATACCTATATATGTGTGTGGTGGGGATACCTATATATGTGTGTGGTGGGGATACATATATATGTGTGTGGTAGGGATACCTATATATGTATGTGGTGGGGATACCTATATATGTATGTGGTGGTGATACCTATATATGTATGTGGTGGGGAGACCTATGGATGTATGTAGCGTGGAGACCTATATATGTGTGTGGTGAGGATACCTATATATGTATGTGGCGTGGAGACCTATATATGTATGTGGTGGTGATACCTATATATGTATATGGTGGGGATACCTGTATATGTGTGTGGCGGGGTTACCTATATATGGTTGTGGTGGGGATACCTATATATGTATGTGGTGGGGATACCTATATATGTATGTGGTGGTGATACCTATATATGTATGTGGTGGTGAGACCTATAGATGTATGTGGCAGGGATACCTATATATTTGTGTGGTGAGGAGATCAATATATGTGTGTGGTGGGTATACCTATAGATGTGTGGTGGGGATACCTATATATGTATGTGGCGGGAGACCTATATATGTATGTGGCGGGGATACCTATATATGTGTGTGGTGGGGAGACCACTATATGTGTGTGGTGGGGATACCTATATATGTGTGGTGGGGATACCTATATATGTATGTGGCGGGGAGACCTATATATGTATGTGGCGGGGATACCTATATATGTGTGTGGTGGGGATACCTATATATGTGTGTGGCGGGGATACCTATATATGTGTGTGGCGGGGATACCTATATATGCTTGTGGTGGGGAGACCTAATTGTGTGTGTGGTGGGGATACCTATATGTATGTGGCTGGGATACCTATATGTATGTGGTGGGAATACCTATATGTGTGTGGTGGTTATACCTATATATGTATGTGGTGGGGATACCTATATATGTGTGTGGTTGGGATAGCTATATATGTATGTGGTGGGGATACCTATATATGTGTATGGTGGGGATACCTATATATGTGTGTGGTGGGGATACCTATATATATGTGTGGTGGGGATACCTATAGATGTGTGTGATGGGGATACCTATATATGTATGTGGTGGGGAGACCTATATATATGTGGTGGTGATACCTATATAGGTATGTGGCGGGGATACCTATAAATGTCTGGGGTGGGGATACCTATATATGTATGTGGTGGGAATACCTATAGATGTGTGTGGTGGGGATTCCTATAGATGTGTGTATTGGGGATACCTATATATTTATGTGGTGGGGATACCTATATATGTATGTGGTGGTGATACCTATATATGTATGTGGTGGGGATACCTATATATGTATGTGGTGGTGATACCTATATATGTGTGTGGTGGGGATACCTATATATGTATGTGGCGGGGATACCTATATATGTGTGTGGCGGGGATACATATATATGTATGTGGTGGTGATACCTATATATGTGTGTGGTGAGGATACCTATATATGTATGTGGTGGGGATACCTATAGATGTATGTGGTGGGGATACCTATATATGTGTGTGGCGGGGATACCAATATATGTGTGTGGTAGGGATACCTATATATGTATGTGGTGGGGATACCTATATATGTATGTGGTGGGGAGACCTATAGATGTATGTGGCGGGGATACCTATATATGTGTGTGGTGATGATACCTATATATGTGTGTGGTGTGGATACCTATAGATGTATGTGGCAGGGATACCTATATATGTGTGTGACGAGGAAACCAATATATGTGTGTGGTGGGGATACCTATATATGTGTGTGATGAGGAGACCAATATATGTGTGTGGCGGGAGACCTATATATGTATGTGGCGGGGATACCTATATATGTGTGTGGCGGGGAGACCAATATATGTGTGTGGTGGGGATACCTATAGATGTGTGGTGGGGATACCTATATATGTAAATGGCGGGGAGAGCTATATATGTATGTAGCATGGAGACCTATATATGTGTGTGGTGAGGATACCTATATATGTATATGGTGGGATACCTGTATATGTGTGTGGCGGGGTTACCTATATATGGTTGTGGTGGGGATACCTATATATGTATGTGGCGTGGAGACCTATATATGTATGTGGTGGTGATACCTATATATGTATATGGTGGGGATACCTGTATATGTGTGTGGCGGGGTTACCTATATATGGTTGTGGTGGGGATACCTATATATGTATGTGGTGGGGATACCTATATATGTATGTGGTGGTGATACCTATATATGTATGTGGTGGTGAGACCTATAGATGTATGTGGCAGGGATACCTATATATTTGTGTGGTGAGGAGATCAATATATGTGTGTGGTGGGTATACCTATAGATGTGTGGTGGGGATACCTATATATGTATGTGGCGGGAGACCTATATATGTATGTGGCGGGGATACCTATATATGTGTGTGGTGGGGAGACCACTATATGTGTGTGGTGGGGATACCTATATATGTGTGGTGGGGATACCTATATATGTATGTGGCGGGGAGACCTATATATGTATGTGGCGGGGATACCTATATATGTGTGTGGTGGGGATACCTATATATGTGTGTGGCGGGGATACCTATATATGTGTGTGGCGGGGATACCTATATATGCTTGTGGTGGGGAGACCTATATGTGTGTGTGGTGGGGATACCTATATGTATGTGGCTGGGATACCTATATGTATGTGGTGGGAATACCTATATGTGTGTGGTGGTTATACCTATATATGTATGTGGTGGGGATACCTATATATGTGTGTGGTTGGGATAGCTATATATGTATGTGGTGGGGATACCTATATATGTGTATGGTGGGGATACCTATATATGTGTGTGGTGGGGATACCTATATATATGTGTGGTGGGGATACCTATAGATGTGTGTGATGGGGATACCTATATATGTATGTGGTGGGGAGACCTATATATATGTGGTGGTGATACCTATATAGGTATGTGGCGGGGATACCTATAAATGTCTGGGGTGGGGATACCTATATATGTATGTGGTGGGAATACCTATAGATGTGTGTGGTGGGGATTCCTATAGATGTGTGTATTGGGGATACCTATATATTTATGTGGTGGGGATACCTATATATGTATGTGGTGGTGATACCTATATATGTATGTGGTGGGGATACCTATATATGTATGTGGTGGTGATACCTATATATGTGTGTGGTGGGGATACCTATATATGTATGTGGCGGGGATACCTATATATGTGTGTGGCGGGGATACATATATATGTATGTGGTGGTGATACCTATATATGTGTGTGGTGAGGATACCTATATATGTATGTGGTGGGGATACCTATAGATGTATGTGGTGGGGATACCTATATATGTGTGTGGCGGGGATACCAATATATGTGTGTGGTAGGGATACCTATATATGTATGTGGTGGGGATACCTATATATGTATGTGGTGGGGAGACCTATAGATGTATGTGGCGGGGATACCTATATATGTGTGTGGTGATGATACCTATATATGTGTGTGGTGTGGATACCTATAGATGTATGTGGCAGGGATACCTATATATGTGTGTGACGAGGAAACCAATATATGTGTGTGGTGGGGATACCTATATATGTGTGTGATGAGGAGACCAATATATGTGTGTGGCGGGAGACCTATATATGTATGTGGCGGGGATACCTATATATGTGTGTGGCGGGGAGACCAATATATGTGTGTGGTGGGGATACCTATAGATGTGTGGTGGGGATACCTATATATGTAAATGGCGGGGAGAGCTATATATGTATGTGGCGGGGATACCTATATATGTGTGTGGTGGGGATACCTATATATGTGTGTGGCGGGGATACCTATATATGTGTGTGGCGGGGATACCTATATATGCTTGTGGTGGGGAGACCTATATATGTGTGTGTGGTGGGGATACCTATATGTATGTGGCGGGCATACTTATATGTATGTGGTGGGGATACCTATATGTGTGTGGTGGTGATACCTCTATATGTATGTGGTGGGGATACCTATATATGTGTGTGGTTGGGATACCTATATATGTATTTGGTGGGGATACCTATAGATGTGTATGGTGGGGATACCTATATATGTGTGTGGTGGGGATACCTATATAAGTGTGTGGTGGGGATACATATATATGTGTGTGGTAGGGGTACCTATATATGTATGTGGTGGGGATACCTATATATGTACGTGGTGGTGATACCTATATATGTATGTGGTGGGGAGACCTATGGATGTATGTGGCGTGGATACCTATATATGTGTGTGGTGAGGATACCTATATATGTATATGGTGGGGATACCTATATATGTCTGTGGCGGGGTTACCAATATATGGGTGTGGTGGGGATACCTATATATGTATGTGGTGGGGATACATATATATGTATGTGGTGGTGATACCTATATATGTATGTGGTGTGGAGACCTATAGATGTATGTGGCAGGGATACCTATATATTTGTGTGGTGAGGAGACCAATATATGTGTGTGGTGGGTATACCTATAGATGTGTGGTGGGGATACCTATATATGCTTGTGGTGGGGAGACCTATATATGTGTGTGTGGTGGGGATACCTATATGTATGTGGCGGGTATACCTATATGTATGTGGTGGGGATACCTATAGATGTGTGTGGTGGTGATACCTCTATATGTATGTGGTGGGGATACCTATATATGTGTGTGGTGGGGATACCTATATATGTGTGTGGTGGGGATACATATATATGTGTGTGGTAGGGATACCTATATATGTATGTGGTGGGGATACCTATATATGTATGTGGTGGTGATACCTATATATGTATGTGGTGGGGAGACCTATGGATGTATGTGGCGTGGAGACCTATATATGTGTGTGGTGAGGATACCTATATATGTATATGGTGGGGATACCTATATATGTGTGTGGCGGGGTTACCTATATATGGTTGTGGTGGGGATACCTATATATGTATGTGGTGGGGATACCTATATATGTATGTGGTGGTGATACCTATATATGTATGTGGTGGTGAGACCTATAGATGTATGTGGCAGGGATACCTATATATTTGTGTGGTGAGGAGATCAATATATGTGTGTGGTGGGTATACCTATAGATGTGTGGTGAGGATACCTATATATGTATGTGGCGGGAGACCTACATATGTATGTGGCGGGGATACCTATATATGTGTGTGGTGGGGAGACCACTATATGTGTGTGGTGGGGATACCTATATATGTGTGGTGGGGATACCTATATATGTATGTGGCGGGGAGACCTATATATGTATGTGGCGGGGATACCTATATATGTGTGTGGTGGGGATACCTATATATGTGTGTGGCGGGGATACCTATATATGTGTGTGGCGGGGATACCTATATATGCTTGTGGTGGGGAGACCTATATGTGTGTGTGGTGGGGATACCTATATGTATGTGGCGGGGATATCTATATGTATGTGGTGGGAATACCTATATGTGTGTGGTGGTGATACCTATATATGTATGTGGTGGGGATACCTATATATGTGTGTGGTTGGGATACCTATATATGTATGTGGTGGGGATACCTATATATGTGTATGGTGGGGATACCTATATATGTGTGTGGTGGGGATACCTATCTATGTGTGTGGTGGGGATACCTATAGATGTGTGTGGTGGGGATACCTATATATGTATGTGGTGGGGAGACCTATATATATGTGGTGGTGATACCTATATAGGTATGTGGCGGGGATACCTATAAATGTCTGGGGTGGGGATACCTATATATGTATGTGGTGGGAATACCTATATATGTGTGTGGTGGGGATTCCTATAGATGTGTGTATTGGGGATACCTATATATTTATGTGGTGGGGATACCTATATATGTATGTGGTGGGGATACCTATATATGTATGTGGTGGTGATACCTATATATGTGTGTGGTGGGGATACCTATATATGTATGTGGCGGGGATACCTATATATGTGTGTGGCGGGGATACATATATATGTATGTGGTGGTGATACCTATATATGTGTGTGGTGAGGATACATATATATGTATGTGGTGGGGATACCTATAGATGTATGTGGTGGGGATACCTATATATGTGTGTGGCAGGGATACCTATATATGTGTGTGGTAGGGATACCTATATAGGTATGTGGTGGGGATACCTATATATGTATGTGGTGGTGATACCTATATATGTATGTGGTGGGGAGACCTATAGATGTATGTGGCGGGGATACCTATATATGTGTGTGGTGATGATACCTATATATGTGTGTGGTGTGGAGACCTATAGATGTATGTGGCAGGGATACCTATATATGTGTGTGATGAGGAGACCAATATATGTGTGGTGGGGATACCTATATATGTGTGTGATGAGGAGACCAATATATGTGTGTGGCGGGAGACCTATAAATGTATGTGGCGGGGATACCTATATATGTGTGTGGCGGGGAGACCAATATATGTGTGTGGTGGGGATACCTATAGATGTGTGGTGGGGATACCTATATATGTATGTGGCGGGGAGACCTATATATGTATGTGGCGGGGATACCTATATATGTGTGTGGTGGGGATACCTATATATGTGTGTGGCGGGGATACCTATATATGTTTGTGGCGGGGATACCTATATATGCTTGTGGTGGGGAGACCTATATATGTGTGTGTGGTGGGGATACCTATATGTATGTGGCGGGCATACTTATATGTATGTGGTGGGGATACCTATATGTGTGTGGTGGTGATACCTCTATATGTATGTGGTGGGGATACCTATATATGTGTGTGGTTGGGATACCTATATATGTATTTGGTGGGGATACCTATAGATGTGTATGGTGGGGATACCTATATATGTGTGTGGTGGGGATACCTATATATGTGTGTGGTGGGGATACATATATATGTGTGGGGTAGGGGTACCTATATATGTATGTGATGGGGATACCTATATATGTACGTGGTGGTGATACCTATATATGTATGTGGTGGGGAGACCTATGGATGTATGTGGCGTGGATACCTATATATGTGTGTGGTGAGGATACCTATATATGTATATGGTGGGGATACCTATATATGTGTGTGGCGGGGTTACAAATATATGGGTGTGGTGGGGATACCTATATATGTATGTGGTGGATACATATATATGTATGTGGTGGTGATACCTATATATGTATGTGGTGGGGATACCTATATATGTGTGTGGTGGGGATACATATAGATGTATGTGGAAGGATACCTATATATGTATGTGGTGGGGATACCTATATATGTGTGTGGTGGTGATACCTATATATGTATGTGGTGGGGATACCTATATATGTATTTGGCGGGGATACCAATATAGTTGTGTGTGGTGGTGATACCTATATATGTGTGTCGTGGGGATACCTATATATGTGTGTGGCGGGAGACCTATATATGTATGTGGTGGGGATACCTATAGATGTATTTGGCGGTGATACCAATGGATGTATGTGGTGGGGATACCTATATATGTATGTGGTGGGGATACCTATATATGTATGTGGTGGGGATACCTATATATGTATGTGGTGGGGTTACCTATAGATGTATGTGGTGGGGATACCTATATATGTATGTGGTGGGGATACCTATATATGTATGTGGTGGGGATACCTATATATGTATGTGGTGGGGAGACATCTATAGATGTATGTGGCGGGGAGACCTATATATGTGTGTGGTGATGATACCTATATATGTGTGTGGTGGGGAGACCTCTATAGATGTATGTGGCAGGGATACCTTTATATGTGTGTGGTGAGGAGACCAATATATGTGTGTGGTGGGGATACCTATAGATGTGTGGTGGGGATACCTATATATGTATGTGGCGGGAGACCTATACATGTATGTGGCGGGGATACCTATATATGTGTGTGGTGGGGAGACCAATATATGTGTGTGGTGGGGATACCTATATATGTGTGAGGTGGGGATACATATATATGTGTGTGGTAGGGGTACCTATATATGTATGTGGTGGGGATACCTATATATGTACGTGGTGGTGATACCTATATATGTATGTGGTGGGGAGACCTATGGATGTATGTGGCGTGGATACCTATATATGTGTGTGGTGAGGATACCTATATATGTATATGGTGGGGATACCTATATATGTGTGTGGCGGGGTTACAAATATATGGGTGTGGTGGGGATACCTATATATGTATGTGGTGGGGATACATATATATGTATGTGGTGGTGATACCTATATATGTATGTGGTGGGGAGACCAATAGATGTATGTGGCAGGGATACCTATATATTTGTGTGGTGAGGAGACCAATATATGTGTGTGGTGGGTATACCTATAGATGTGTGGTGGGGATACCTATATATGTATGTGGCGGGAGACCTATATATGTATGTGGCGGTGATACCTATATATGTGTGTGGTGGGGAGACCAATATATGTGTGTGGTGGGGATACCTATAGATGTGTGGTGGGGATACCTATATATGTATGTGGCGGGGAGACCTATATATGTATGTGGCGGGGATACCTATATATGTGTGTGGTGGGGATACCTATATATGTATGTGTTGGGAATACCTATAGATGTGTATGGTGGGGATACCTATATATGTGTGTGGTGGGGATACCTATATATTTGTGTGGTGGGGATACCTATAGATGTGTGTGGTGGGGATACCTATAGATGTATCCCCACCACACACATATATATAGGTATCCCCGCCACACACATATATAGGTATCCCCACCACATACATATATAGGTCTCCCCACCACATATGGTATGTGGTGGGGATACCTATATATGTATGTGGTGGGGGTACCTATAGATGTATGTGGTGGGGATACCTATATATGTATGTGGTGGGGATACCTATATATGTATGTGGTGGGGAGACATCTATAGATGTATGTGGCGGGGAGACCTATATATGTGTGTGGTGATGATACCTATATATGTGTGTGGTGGGGAGACCTCTATAGATGTATGTGGCAGGGATACCTTTATATGTGTGTGGTGAGGAGACCAATATATGTGTGTGGTGGGGATACCTATAGATGTGTGGTGGGGATACCTATATATGTATGTGGCGGGAGACCTATATATGTATGTGGCGGGGATACCTATATATGTGTGTGGTGGGGAGACCAATATATGTGTGTGGTGGGGATACATATATATGTGTGTGGTAGGGGTACCTATATATGTATGTGGTGGGGATACCTATATATGTACGTGGTGGTGATACCTATATATGTATGTGGTGGGGAGACCTATGGATGTATGTGGCGTGGATACCTATATATGTGTGTGGTGAGGATACCTATATATGTATATGGTGGGGATACCTATATATGTGTGTGGCGGGGTTACAAATATATGGGTGTGGTGGGGATACCTATATATGTATGTGGTGGGGATACATATATATGTATGTGGTGGTGATACCTATATATGTATGTGGTGGGGAGACCTATAGATGTATGTGGCAGGGATACCTATATATTTGTGTGGTGAGGAGACCAATATATGTGTGTGGTGGGTATACCTATAGATGTGTGGTGGGGATACCTATATATGTATGTGGCGGGAGACCTATATATGTATGTGGCGGTGATACCTATATATGTGTGTGGTGGGGAGACCAATATATGTGTGTGGTGGGGATACCTATAGATGTGTGGTGGGGATACCTATATATGTATGTGGTGGGGAGACCTATATATGTATGTGGCGGGGATACCTATATATGTGTGTGGTGGGGATACCTATATATGTATGTGGTGGGAATACCTATAGATGTGTATGGTGGGGATACCTATATATGTGTGTGGTGGGGATACCTATATATTTGTGTGGTGGGGATACCTATAGATGTGTGTGGTGGGGATACCTATAGATGTATGTGGTGGGGAGACCTATATATATGTGGTGGTGATACCTATATAGGTATGTGACGAGGATACCTATACATGTGTGGGGTGGGGATACCTATATATGTATGTGGTGGGAATACCTATAGATGTGTGTGGTGCGGATACCTATAGATGTGTGTGGTGGGGATACCTATATATGTGTGTGGTGGGGATACCTATATATGTATGTGGCGGGGATACCTATAGATGTGTGTGGTGGGGAAACCTATATATGTATGTGGTGGGGATACCTATATATGTATGTGGTGGGGATACCTATATAAATGTGTTGTGGGGATACCTATATAAATGTGTGGTGGGGATACCTATATATATATGTGGTGGGGATACCTATATATGTATGTGGTGGGGATACCTATATATGTATGTGGTGGTGATACATATATATGTGTGTGGTGGGGATACCTATAGATGTGTATGGTGGTGATACCTATAGATGTATGTGGTGGGGAGACCTATATATGTATGTGGTGGGGATACCTATATATGTGTGTGGCGGGGATACCTATATATATGTGTGTGGTGGGGATACCTATATATGTGTGTGGCGGGGAAACCTATATATATGTATGTGGTGGGGATACCTATGTATGTATGCGGTGGGGATACCTACAGATGTGTGAGGTGGGGATACCTATATATGTATGTGGCGGGGATACCTATATATGTGTGTGGCGGGGGATACATATATATGTATGTGGTGGTGATACCTATATATGTGTGTGGTGAGGATACCTATATATGTATGTGGTGGGGATACCTATAGATGTATGTGGTGGGGATACCTATATATGTGAGTGGTGGGGATACCTATATATTTGTGTGGTAGTGATACCTATATATGTATGTGGTGGGGATACCTATATATGTATCTGGTGGTGATACCTATATATGTATGTGGTGGGGAGACCTATGGATGTATGTGGCGTGGAGACCTATATATGTGTGTGGTGGGGATACCTATATATGTGTGTGGTGGGGATACCTATAAATGTATATGGTGGGGATACCTACATATTTATGTGGTGGGGATACCTATAGATGTGTGTGGTGGGGATACATATAGATGTGTGTGGTGGGGATACCTATAGATGTGTGTGGTGGGGATACCTATATATGTATGTGGTGGGGATACCTATATATGTGTGTGGTGGGGATACCTATAGATGCATGTGGTGGGGATACCTATATTTGTGTGTGGTGGGGATACATATATATGTATGTGGTGGGAATACATATATATGTATGTAGTGGGGATACCTATATATGTATGTGGTGGGGATACCTATATATGTGTGTGGTGGGGATACATATAGATGTATGTGGTGGGGATACCTATATATGTATGTGGTGGGGATACCTATATATGTGTGTGGTGGTGATACCTATATATGTATGTGGTGGGGATACCTATATATGTATTTGGCGGGGATACCAATATAGTTGTTTGTGGTGGTGATACCTATATATGTGTGTCGTGGGGATACCTATATATGTGTGTGGCGGGAGACCTATATATGTATGTGGTGGGGATACCTATAGATGTATTTGGCGGTGATACCAATGGATGTATGTGGTGGGGATACCTATATATGTATGTGGTGGGGATACCTATATATGTATGTGGTGGGGATACCTATATATGTATGTGGTGGGGGTACCTATAGATGTATGTGGTGGGGATACCTATATATGTATGTGGTGGGGATACCTATATATGTATGTGGTGGGGATACCTATATATGTATGTGGTGGGGAGACATCTATAGATGTATGTGGCGGGGAGACCTATATATGTGTGTGGTGATGATACCTATATATGTGTGTGGTGGGGAGACCTCTATAGATGTATGTGGCAGGGATACCTTTATATGTGTGTGGTGAGGAGACCAATATATGTGTGTGGTGGGGATACCTATAGATGTGTGGTGGGGATACCTATATATGTATGTGGCGGGAGACCTATATATGTATGTGGCGGGGATACCTATATATGTGTGTGGTGGGGAGACCAATATATGTGTGTGGTGGGGATACCTATAGATGTGTGGTGGGGATACCTATATATGTATGTGGCGGGGAGACCTATATATGTATGTGGCGGGGATACCTATATATGTGTGTGGTGGGGATACCTATAGATGTGTATGGTGGGGATACCTATAAATGTGTGTGGTGGGGATACATATATATGTGTGTGGTGGGGATACATATAGATGTGTGTGGTGGGGATACCTATAGATGTATGTGGTGGGGAGACCTATATATGTGTGTGGTGGTGATACATATATATGTATGTGGCGGGGATACCTATAAATGTGTATGGTGGGGATACCTATAAATGTGTGTGGTGGGGATACATATATATGTGTGTGGTGGGGATACATATAGATGTGTGTGGTGGGGATACCTATAGATGTATGTGGTGGGGAGACTTATATATGTGTGTGGTGGTGATACCTATATATGTATGTGGCGGGGATACCTATAAATGTGTATGGTGGGGATACCTACAGATGTATGTCGTGGGGAGACCTATATATGTATGTGGTGGGGATACATATATATGTGTGTGGCGGGGAAACCTATATATATGTGTGTGGTGGGGATACCTATATATGTATGTGGTGGGGATACCTATAGATGTGTGAGGTGGGGATACCTATATATGTATGTGGCGGGGATACCTATATATGTGTGTGGCGGGGATACATATATATGTATGTGGTGGTGATACCTATATATGTGTGTGGTGAGGATACCTATATATGTATGTGGTGGGGATACCTATATATGTATGTGGTGGGGATACCTATATATGTATATGGTGGTGATACCTATATATGTATGTGGTGGGGAGACCTATGGATGTATGTGGCGTTGAGACCTATATATGTATGTGGTGGGGATACCTATATATGTGTGTGGTGGGGATACCTATAAATGTATATGGTGGGGATACCTACATATTTATGTGGTGGGGATACCTATAGATGTGTGTGGTGGGGATACCTATAGATGTGTGTGGTGGGGATACCTATAGATGTGTGTGGTGGGGATACCTATATATGTATGTGGTGGGGATACCTATATATGTGTGTGGTGGGGATACCTATAGATGTATGTGGTGGGGATACATATATATGTATGTGGTGGGAATACATATATATGTATGTGGTGGGGATACCTATATATGTATGTGGTGGGAATACCTATATATTTGTGTGGCGGGGATACCTATATATGTATGTGGTGGGGATACCTATAGATGTATGTGGATGGGAGACCTATATATGTGTGTGGTGGTGATTCCTATATACATGTGTGTGGTGGGAATACCTATATATGTGTGTGGTGGTGATACCTATATATGTTTGTGGTGGGGATACCTATAGATGTGTGTTGCGGGGATACCTATATATGTATGTGGTGAGGATACCTATATATGTATGTGGTGATGATACCTATATCTGTATGTGGTGGGGATACCTATATATGTGTGTGATGGGGATACCTATATATGTATGTGGTGGGGATACTCATATATGTATGTGGTGGGGATACTTATATATGTATGTGGTGGGGATACCTATATATGTGTGTGGTGGGGATACCTATATATGTATGTGGTGAGGATACCTATATGAGTGTGTGGTGGGGAGACCTATATCTGTGTGTGGAGAGGATACCTATATATGTGTGTGGCGGGGATACCTATATATGTGTGTGGCGGGGATACCTATATATGTGTATGGTGAGGATACCTATACATGTGTGTGGTGAGGATACCTATAGATGTATGTGGTGGGGATACCTATAGATGTATGTGGCGGGGATACCTATATATGTATGTGTTGGGGATACCTATAGATGTATGTGGCGGGGAGACATATATATGTATGTGGCGGTGATATCTATATATGTGTGAGGTGGTGATACCTATATATATGTGTGTGGTGGGAATACCTATATATGTGTGTGGTGGGGATACCTATATATGTTTGTGGTGGGGATACCTATATATGTGTGTGGTGGGGATACCTATATATGTATGTGGCGGGGATACCTATAGATGTGTGTGGTGGGGATACCTATATATGTATGTGGTGGGGATACCTATATATGTATGTGGTGGGGATACCTATATAAATGTGTGGTGGGGATACCTATATATGTATGTGGTGGGATACCCATAGATATGTGTGGCGGGGATACCTATATATGTATGTTGTGGGGATACCTATATATGTATGTGGTGGGGATAACTATATATGTATGTGGTGGGGATACCTATATATATGTGTGGTGGTCATACCTATATATGTGTGTGGCGAGTATACCTATATATGTGTGTGGTGGGGATACCTATATATTTGTGTGGCGGGGATACCTATTTATGTATTTGGTGGGGATACCTATATATGTATGTTGTGGGGATACCTATATATGTATGTGGTGGGGATACCTATATATGTATGTGGTTGGGATACCTATATATATGTGTGGTGGTGATACCTATATATGTGTGTGGCGAGTATACCTATATATGTGTGTGGTGGGGATACCTATATATTTGTGTGGCGGGGATACCTATATATGTGTGTGGTGGGGATACCTATATATGTATGTGGTGAGGATACCTATATATGTATGTGGTGAGGATACCTATATATGTATGTGGTGAGGATACCTATATCTGTATGTGGTGGGGATACCTACATATGTGTGTGATGGGGATACCTATATATGTATGTTGTGGGGATACTTATATATGTATGTGGTGGGGATACCTATATATGTGTGTGGTGGGGATACCTATATATGTATGTGGTGGCGATACCTATATATGTATGTGGTGGTGATACCTATATATGTGTGTGGTGGGGAGACCTATATATGTGTGTGGCGGGGATACCTATATATGTATGTAGTGAGGATACCTATATGTGTGTGTGGTGGGGAGACCTATATCTGTGTGTGGAGAGGATACCTATATATGTATGTGGCGGGGATACCTATATATGTGTGTGGCGGGGATACCTATATATGAGTATGGTGAGGATACCTATATATGTGTGTGGTGAGGATACCTATAGATGAATGTGGTGGGGATACCTATAAATGTATGTGGCGGGGATACCTATATATGTATGTGTTGGGGATACCTATATATGTGTGTGGTGGTGATACCTATAAATGTTTGTGGTGGGGATACCTATAGATGTGTGTGGTGGGGATACCTATATATGTATGTGGCGGGGATAGCTATAGATGTGTGTGGTGGGGATACCTATATATGTATGTGGTGGGATACCTATATATGTATGTGGTGGGGATACCTATATATATGTGTGGTGGGGAGACCTATATATGTGTGTGGCGGGGATACCTATATATGTATGTGGTGAGGATACCTATATATGTATGTGGTGAGGATACCTATATCTGTATGTGGTGGGGATACCTATATATGTGTGTGATGGGGATACCTATATATGTATGTGGTGGGGATACTTATATATGTATGTGGTGGGGATACTTATATATGTATGTGGTGGGGATACCTATATATGTGTGTGGTGGGGATACCTATATATGTATGTGGTGGCGATACCTATATATGTATGTGGTGGTGATACCTATATATGTGTGGTGGGGAGACCTATATATGTGTGTGGCGGGGATACCTATATATGTATGTGGTGAGGATACCTATATGAGTGTGTGGTGGGGAGACCTATATCTGTGTGTGGAGAGGATACCTATATATGTGTGTGGCGGGGATACCTATATATGTGTATGGTGAGGATACCTATACATGTGTGTGGTGAGGATACCTATATATGTATGTGGTGGGGATACCTATAGACGTATGTGGCGGGGATACCTATATATGTATGTGTTGGGGATACCTATAGATGTATGTGGCAGGGAGACATATATATGTATGTGGCGGTGATATCTATATATTTGTGTGGTGGTGATACCTATATATATGTGTGTGGTGGGAATACCTATATATGTGTGTGGTGGGGATACCTATATATGTTTGTGGTGGGGATACCTATATATGTGTGTGGTGGGGATATCTATATATGTATGTGGCGGGGATACCTATAGATGTGTGTGGTGGGGATACCTATATATGTATGTGGTGGGGATACCTATATATGTATGTGGTGGGGATACCTATATAAATATGTGGTGGGGATACCTATATATGTATGTGGTGGGATACCTATATATGTGTGGCGGGGATACCTATATATGTATGTTGTGGGGATACCTATATATGTATGTGGTGGGGATACCTATATATGTATGTGGTGGGGATACCTATATATATGTGTGGTGGTGATACCTATATATGCGTGTGGCGAGTATACCTATATATGTGTGTGGTGGGGATACCTATATATTTGTGTGGCGGGGATACCTATATATGTATTTGGTGGGGATACCTATAGATGTATGTGGAGGGGAGACCTATATATGTGTGGTGGTGGGGAGACCTATATATGTGTGTGGTGAGGATACCTTTATATGTATGTAGTGATGTGTGTGGCGGGGATACCTATATATGTGTGTGGCGGGGATACCTATATATGTGTGGTGGTGATACCTATATATGTGTGTGGTGGGGAGACCTATATATGTGTGTGGCGGGGATACCTATATATGTTTGTGGTGGGGATAACTATAGATGTGTGTGGTGGGGATACCTATATATGTATGTGGCGGGGATACCTATAGATGTGTGTGGTGGGGATACCTATATATGTATGTGGTGGGGATACCTATATATATGTGTGGTGGAGATACCTATTTATGTATGTGGTGGGATACCTATAGATGTGTGTGGCGGGGATACCTATATATGTATGTTGTGGGAATACCTATATATGTATGTGGTGGGGATACCTATATATGTATGTGGTGGGGATACCTATATATATGTGTGGTGGGGAGACCTATATATGTGTGTGGCGGGGATACCTACATATGTATGTGGTGAGGATACCTATATATATATGTGGTGGGGATACCTATATATGTGTGTGTGTGGGGATACCTATATATGTATTTGGTGGGGATACCTATATATGTGTGTGGTGGGGATACCTATATATGTATGTGGAGGTGATACCTATATATGTGTGTGGTGGGGATACCTATATATGTATGTGGTGAGGATACCTATATATGTGTGTGGTGGGGATACCTATATATGTATGTGGTGGCGATACCTATATATGTATGTGGTGGTGATACCTATATATGTGTGAGGTGGGGAGACCTATATATGTGTGTGGCGCGGATACCTATATATGCATGTGGTGAGGATACCTATATGAGTGTGTGGTGGGGAGATCTATATATGTATGTGGTGGGGATACATATATATGTATGTGGTGGGGATACCTATATATATGTGTGGTGGTGATACCTATATATGTGTGTGGCGAGTATACCTATATATGTGTGAGGTGGGGATACCTATATATTTGTGTGGCGGGGATACCTATATATGTATTTGGTGGGGATACCTATAGATGTATGTGGAGGGGAGACCTATATATGTGTGGTGGTGGGGAGACCTATATATGTGTGTGGTGAGGATACCTTTATATGTATGTGGTGATGTGTGTGGCGGGGATACCTATATATGTGTGTGGCGGGGATACCTATATATGTGTGGTGGTGATACCTATATATGTGAGTGGTGGGGAGACCTATATATGTGTGTGGCGGGGATACCTATATATGTTTGTGGTGGGGATACCTATAGATGTGTGTGGTGGGGATACCTATATATGTATGTGGCGGGGATACCTATAGATGTGTGTGGTGGGGATACCTATATATGTATGTGGTGGGGATACCTATATATGTATGTGGTGGGGATACCTATATATATGTGTGGTGGAGATACCTATATATGTATGTGGTGGGATACCTATAGATGTGTGTGGCGGGGATACCTATATATGTATGTTGTGGGGATACCTATATATGTATGTGGTGGGGATAACTATATATGTATGTGGTGGGGATACCTATATATATGTGTGGTGGTGATACCTATATATGTGTGTGGCGAGTATACCTATATATGTGTGTGGTGGGGATACCTATATATTTGTGTGGCGGGGATACCTATATATGTATTTGGTGGGGATACCTATAGATGTGTGTGGCGGGGATACCTATATATGTATGTTGTGGGGATACCTATATATGTATGTGTTGGGGATACCTATATATGTATGTGGTGGGGATACCTATATATATGTGTGGTGGTGATAACTATATATGTGTGTGGCGAGTATACATATATATGTGTGTGGTGGGGATACCTATATATTTGTGTGGCGGGGATACCTATATATGTGTGTGGTGGGGATACCTATATATGTATGTGGTGAGGATACCTATATATGTATGTGTTGAGGATACCTATATATGTATGTGGTGAGGATACCTATATCAGTATGTGGTGGGGATACCTATATATGTGTGTGATGGGGATACCTATATATGTATGTTGTGGGGATACTTATATATGTATGTGGTGGGGATACCTATATATGTGTGTGGTGGGGATACCTATATATGTATGTGGTGGCGATACCTATATATGTATGTGGTGGTGATACCTATATATGTGTGTGGTGGGGAGACCTATATATGTGTGTGGCGGGGATACCTATATATGTATGTAGTGAGGATACCTATATGTGTGTGTGGTGGGGAGACCTATATCTGTGTGTGGAGAGGATACCTATATATGTGAGTGGCGGGGATACCTATATATGTGTGTGGCGGGGATACCTATATATGAGTATGGTGAGGATACCTATATATGTATGTGGTGAGGATACCTATATATGTATGTGGTGAGGATACCTATATCTGTATGTGGTGGGGATACCTATATATGTGTGTGATGGGGATACCTATATATGTATGTTGTGGGGATACTTATATATGTATGTGGTGGGGATACCTATAGATGTGTGTGGTGGGGATACCTATATATGTATGTGGTGGGGATACCTATATATGTATGTGGTGGGGATACCTATATATATGTGTGGTGGGGAGACCTATATATGTGTGTGGCGGGGATACCTATATATGTATGTGGTGAGGATACCTATATATCTATGTGGTGAGGATTCCTATATCTGTATGTGGTGGGGATACCTATATATGTGTGTGATGGGGATACCTATATATGTATGTGGTGGGGATACTTATATATGTATGTGGTGAGGATACCTATATATGTATGTGGTGAGGATACCTATATCTGTATGTGGTGGGGATACCTATATATGTTTGTGATGGGGATACCTATATATGTATGTTGTGGGGATACTTATATATGTATGTGGTGGGGATACCTATATATGTGTGTGGTGGGGATACCTATATATGTATGTGGTGGCGATACCTATATATGTATGTGGTGGTGATACCTATATATGTGTGTGGTGGGGAGTACTATATATGTGTGTGGCGGGGATACCTATATATGTATGTAGTGAGGATACCTATATATGTGAGTGGCGGGGATACCTATGTATGTGTGTGGAGAGGATACCTATATATGTGAGTGGCGGGGATACCTATATATGTGTGTGGCGGGGATACCTATATATGAGTATGGTGAGGATACCTATATATGTATGTGGTGAGGATACCTATATATGTATGTGGTGAGGATACCTATATCTGTATGTGGTGGGGATACCTATATATGTGTGTGATGGGGATACCTATATATGTATGTTGTGGGGATACTTATATATGTATGTGGTGGGGATACCTATAGATTTGTGTGGTGGGATACCTATATATGTATGTGGTGGGGATACCTATATATGTATGTGGTGGGGATACCTATATATATGTGTGGTGGGGAGACCTATATATGTGTGTGGCGGGGATACGTATATATGTATGTGGTGAGGATACCTATATATGTATGTGGTGAGGATACCTATATCTGTATGTGGTGGGGATACCTATATATGTGTGTGATGGGGATACCTATATATGTATGTGGTGGGGATACTTATATATGTATGTGGTGGGGATACTTATATATGTATGTGGTGGGGATACCTATATATGTGTGTGTTGGGGATACCTATATATGTATGTGGTGGCGATACCTATATATGTATGTGGTGGTGATACCTATATATGTGTGTGGTGGGGAGACCTATATATGTGTGTGGCGGGGATACCTATATATGTATGTGGTGAGGATACCTATATGAGTGTGTGGTGGGGAGACCTATATCTGTGTGTGGAGAGGATACCTATATATGTGTGTGGCGGGGATACCTATATATGTGTGTGGCGGGGATACCTATATATGTGTATGGTGAGGATACCTATACATGTGTGTGGTGAGGATACCTATAGATGTATGTGGTGGGGATACCTATAGACGTATGTGGCGGGGATACCTATATATGTATGTGTTGGGGATACCTATAGATGTATGTGGTGGGGAGACATCTATATGTATGTGGCGGTGATATCTATATATGTGTGTGGTGGTGATACCTATATATATGTGTGTGGTGGGAATACCTATATATGTGTGTGGTGGGGATACCTATATATGTTTGTGGTGGGGATACCTATATATGTGTGTGATGGGGATACCTATATATGTATGTGGCGGGGATACCTATAGATGTGTGTGGTGGGGATACCTATATATGTATGTGGTGGGGATACCTATATATGTATGTGGTGGGGATACCTATATAAATGTGTGGTGGGGATACCTATATATGTATGTGGTGGGATACCTATAGATGTGTGTGGCGGGGATACCTATATATGTATGTTGTGGGGATACCTATATATGTATGTGGTGGGGATACCTATATATGTATGTGGTGGGGATACCTATATATAAGTGTGGTGGTGATACCTATATATGTGTGTGGCGAGTATACCTATATATGTGTGTGGTGGGGATACCTATATATTTGTGTGGCGGGGATACCTATATATGTATTTGGTGGGGATACCTATAGATGTATGTGGAGGGGAGACCTATATATGTGTGGTGGTGGGGAGACCTATATATGTGTGTGGTGAGGATACCTTTATATGTATGTGGTGATGTGTGTGGTGGGGATACCTATATATGTGTGTGGCGGGGATACCTATATATGTGTGGTGGTGATACCTATATATGTGTGTGGTAGGGAGACCTATATATGTGTGTGGCGGGGATACCTATATATGTTTGTGGTGGGGATACCTATAGATGTGTGTGGTGGGGACACCTATATATGTATGTGGCGGGGATACCTATAGATGTGTGTGGTGGGGATACCTATATATGTATGTGGTGGGGATACCTATATATGTATGTGGTGGGGATACCTATATATATGTGTGGTGGAGATACCTATATATGTATGTGGTGGGATACCTATAGATGTGTGTGGCGGGGATACCTATATATGTATGTTGTGGGGATACCTATATATGTATGTGGTGGGGATACCTATATATATGTGTGGTGGGGAGACCTATATATGTGTGTGGCGGGGATACCTATATATGTATGTGGTGAGGATACCTATATATGTATGTGGTGGGGATACCTATATATGTGTGTGTGTGGGGATACCTATATATGTATGTGGTGGGGATACCTATATATGTGTGTGGTGGGGATACCTATATATGTATGTGGAGGTGATACATATATATGTGTGTGGTAGGGATACCTATATATGTATGTGGTGAGGATACCTATATATATATGTGGTGAGGATACCTATATATGTATGTTGTGAGGATACCTATATATGTGTGTGGTGGGGATACCTATATATGTATGTGGTGGCGATACCTATATATGTATGTGGTGGTGATACCTATATATGTGTGTGGTGGGGAGTCCTATATATGTGTGTGGCGGGGATACCTATATATGTATGTGGTGAGGATACCTATATGAGTGTGTGGTGGGGAGATCTATATATGTATGTGGTGGGGATACCTATATATGTATGTGGTGGGGATACCTATATATATGTGTGGTGGTGATACCTATATGTGTGTGTGGCGAGTATACCTATATATGTGTGAGGTGGGATACCTATATATTTGTGTGGCGGGGATACCTATATATGTATTTGGTGGGGATACCTATAGATGTATGTGGAGGGGAGACCTATATATGTGTGGTGGTGGGGAGACCTATATATGTGTGTGGTGAGGATACCTTTATATGTATGTGGTGATGTGTGTGGCGGGGATACCTATATATGTGTGTGGCGGGGATACCTATATATGTTTGGTGGTGATACCTATATATGTGTGTGGTGGGGAGACCTATATATGTGTGTGGCGGGGATACCTATATATGTTTGTGGTGGGGATACCTATAGATGTGTGTGGTGGGGATACCTATATATGTATGTGGCGGGGATACCTATAGATGTGTGTGGTGGGGATACCTATATATGTATGTGGTGGGGTTACCTATATATGTATGTGGTGGGGATACCTATATATATGTGTGGTGGAGATACCTATATATGTATGTGGTGGGATACCTATAGATGTGTGTGGCGGGGATACCTATATATGTATGTTGTGGGGATACCAATATATGTATGTGGTGGGGATACCTATATATGTATGTGGTGGGGATACCTATATATATGTGTGGTGGTGATACCTATATATGTGTGTGGCGAGTATACCTATATATGTGTGTGGTGGGGATACCTATATATTTGTGTGGCGGGGATACCTATATATGTATGTGGTGGGGATACCTATAGATGTATGTGGAGGGGAGACCTATATATGTGTGGTGGTGGGGAGACCTATATATGTGTGTGGTGAGGATACCTTTATATGTATGTGGTGATGTGTGTGGTGGGGAGACCTATATATGTGTGTGGCGGGGATACCTATATATGTTTGTGGTGGGGATGGTGAGGATACCTATACATGTGTGTGGTGAGGATACCTATAGATGTATGTGGTGGGGAGACCTATAGATGTATGTGGCGGGGATACCTATATATGTATGTGTTGGGGATACCTATAGATGTATGTGGCGGGGAGACATATATATGTATGTGGCGGTGATATCTATATATGTGTGAGGTGGTGATACCTATATATACGTGTGTGGTGGGAATACCTATATATGTGTGTGGTGGGGATACCTATATATGTTTGTGGTGGGGATACCTATATATGTGTGTGGTGGGGATACCTATATATGTATGTGGCGGGGATACCTATAGATGTGTGTGGTGGGGATACCTATATATGTATGTGGTGGGGATACCTATATATGTATGTGGTGGGGATACCTATATAAATGTGTGGTGGTGATACCTATATATGTATGTGGTGGGATACCTATAGATGTGTGTGGCGGGGATACCTATATATGTATGTTGTGGGGATACCTATATATGTATGTGGTGGGGATAAGTTTATATGTATGTGGTGGGGATACCTATATATATGTGTGGTGGTGATACCTATATATGTGTGTGGCGAGTATACCTATATATGTGTGTGGTGGGGATACCTATATATTTGTGTGGCGGGGATACCTATATATGTATTTGGCGGGGATACCTATAGATGTGTGTGGCGGGGATACCTATATATGTATGTTGTGGGGATACCTATATATGTATGTGGTGGGGATACCTATATATGTATGTGGTGGGGATACCTATATATATGTGTGGTGGTGATACCTATATATGTGTGTGGCGAGTATACCTATATATGTGTGTGGTGGGGATACCTATATATTTGTGTGGTGGGGATACCTATATATGTATGTGGTGGGGTTACCTATATATGTATGTGGTGGGGATACCTATATATATGTGTGGTGGAGATACCTATATATGTATGTGGTGGGATACCTATAGATGTGTGTGGCGGGGATACCTATATATGTATGTTGTGGGGATACCAATATATGTATGTGGTGGGGATACCTATATATGTATGTGGTGGGGATACCTATATATATGTGTGGTGGTGATACCTATATATGTGTGTGGCGAGTATACCTATATATGTGTGTGGTGGGGATACCTATATATTTGTGTGGCGGGGATACCTATATATGTATGTGGTGGGGATACCTATAGATGTATGTGGAGGGGAGACCTATATATGTGTGGTGGTGGGGAGACCTATATATGTGTGTGGTGAGGATACCTTTATATGTATGTGGTGATGTGTGTGGTGGGGAGACCTATATATGTGTGTGGCGGGGATACCTATATATGTTTGTGGTGGGGATGGTGAGGATACCTATACATGTGTGTGGTGAGGATACCTATAGATGTATGTGGTGGGGAGACCTATAGATGTATGTGGCGGGGATACCTATATATGTATGTGTTGGGGATACCTATAGATGTATGTGGCGGGGAGACATATATATGTATGTGGCGGTGATATCTATATATGTGTGAGGTGGTGATACCTATATATACGTGTGTGGTGGGAATACCTATATATGTGTGTGGTGGGGATACCTATATATGTTTGTGGTGGGGATACCTATATATGTGTGTGGTGGGGATACCTATATATGTATGTGGCGGGGATACCTATAGATGTGTGTGGTGGGGATACCTATATATGTATGTGGTGGGGATACCTATATATGTATGTGGTGGGGATACCTATATAAATGTGTGGTGGTGATACCTATATATGTATGTGGTGGGATACCTATAGATGTGTGTGGCGGGGATACCTATATATGTATGTTGTGGGGATACCTATATATGTATGTGGTGGGGATAAGTTTATATGTATGTGGTGGGGATACCTATATATATGTGTGGTGGTGATACCTATATATGTGTGTGGCGAGTATACCTATATATGTGTGTGGTGGGGATACCTATATATTTGTGTGGCGGGGATACCTATATATGTATTTGGCGGGGATACCTATAGATGTGTGTGGCGGGGATACCTATATATGTATGTTGTGGGGATACCTATATATGTATGTGGTGGGGATACCTATATATGTATGTGGTGGGGATACCTATATATATGTGTGGTGGTGATACCTATATATGTGTGTGGCGAGTATACCTATATATGTGTGTGGTGGGGATACCTATATATTTGTGTGGCGGGGATACCTATATATGTGTGTGGTGGGGATACCTATATATGTATGTGGTGAGGATACCTATATATGTATGTGGTGAGGATACCTATATATGTATGTGGTGAGGATACCTATATCTGTATGTGGTGGGGATACCTATATATGTGTGTGATGGGGATACCTATATATGTATGTTGTGGGGATACTTATATATGTATGTGGTGGGGATACCTATATATGTGTGTGGTGGCGATACCTATATATGTATGTGGTGGCGATACCTATATATGTATGTGGTGGTGATACCTATATATGTGTGTGGTGGGGAGACCTATATATGTGTGTGGCGGGGATACCTATATATGTATGTAGTGAGGATACCTATATGTGTGTGTGGTGGGGAGACCTATATCTGTGTGTGGAGAGGATACGTATATATGTGTGTGGCGGGGATAGCTATATATGTGTGTGGCGGGGATACCTATATATGAGTATGGTGAGGATACCTATATATGTGTGTGGTGAGGATACCTATAGATGTATGTGGTGGGGATACCTATAAATGTATGTGGCGGGGATACCTATATATGTATGTGTTGGGGATACCTATATATGTGTGTGGTGGTGATACCTATAAATGTTTGTGGTGGGGATACCTATATATGTGTGTGGTGGGGATACCTATATATGTATGTGGCGGGGATAGCTATAGATGTGTGTGGTGGGGATACCTATATATGTATGTGGTGGGGATACCTATATATGTATGTGGTGGGGATACCTATATATATGTGTGGTGGGGAGACCTATATATGTGTGTGGCGGGGATACCTATATATGTATGTGGTGAGGATACCTATATATGTATGTGGTGAGGATACCTATATCTGTATGTGGTGGGGATACCTATATATGTGTGTGATGGGGATACCTATATATGTATGTGGTGGGGATACTTATATATGTATGTGGTGGGATACTTATATATGTATGTGGTGGGGATACCTATATATGTGTGTGGTGGGGATACCTATATATGTATGTGGTGGCGATACCTATATATGTATGTGGTGGTGATACCTATATATGTGTGTGGTTGGGAGACCTATATATGTGTGTGGCGGGGATACCTATATATGTATGTGGTGAGGATGCCTATATGAGTGTGTGGTGGGGAGACCTATATCTGTGTGTGGAGAGGATACCTATATATGTGTGTGGCGGGGATACCTATATATGTGTGTGGCGGGGATACCTATATGTGTGTATGGTGAGGATACCTATACATGTGTGTGGTGAGGATACCTATAGATGTATGTGGTGGGGATACCTATAGACGTATGTGGCGGGGATACCTATATATGTATGTGTTGGGGATACCTATAGATGTATGTGGCGGGGAGACATATATATGTATGTGGCGGTGATATCTATATATGTGTGTGGTGGTGATACCTATATATATGTGTGTGGTGGGAATACCTATATATGTGTGTGGTGGGGATACCTATATATGTTTGTGGTGGGGATACCTATATATGTGTGTGGTGGGGATACCTATATATGTATGTGGCGGGGATACCTATAGATGTGTGTGGTGGGGATACCTATATATGTATGTGGTGGGGATACCTATATATGTATGGGGATACATATATAAATGTGTGGTGGGGATACCTATATATGTATGTGGTGGGATACCTATAAATGTGTGTGGCGGGGATACCTATATATGTATGTTGTGGGGATACCTATATATGTATGTGGTGGGGATACCTATATATGTATGTGGTGGGGATACCTATATATATGTGTGGTGGTGATACCTATATATGTGTGTGGCGAGTATACCTATATATGTGTGTGGTGGGGATACCTATATATTTGTGTGGCGGGGATACCTATATATGTATTTGGTGGGGATACCTATAGATGTATGTGGAGGGGAGACCTATATATGTTTGGTGGTGGGGAGACCTATATATGTGTGTGGTGAGGATACCTTTATATGTATGTGGTGATGTGTGTGGCGGGGATACCTATATATGTGTGTGGCGGGGATACCTATATATGTGTGGTGGTGATACCTATATATGTGTGTGGTGGGGAGACCTATATATGTGTGTGGCGGGGATACCTATATATGTTTGTGGTGGGGATACCTATATATGTGTGTGGTGGGGATACCTATATATGTATGTGGCGGGGATACCTATAGATGTGTGTGGTGGGGATACCTATATATGTATGTGGTGGGGATACCTATATATGTATGTGGTGGGGATACCTATATATATGTGTGGTGGATATACCTATATATGTATGTGGTGGGATACCTATAGATGTGTGTGGCGGGGATACCTATATATGTATGTTGTGGGGATACCTATATATGTATGTGGTGGGGATACCTATATATGTATGTGGTGGGGATACCTATATATATGTGTGGTGGGGAGACCTATATATGTGTGTGGCGGGGATACCTATATATGTATGTGGTGAGGATACCTATAAATGTATGTGGTGGGGATACCTATATATGTGTGTGTGTGGGGATACATATATATGTATGTGGTGGGGATACCTATATATGTGTGTGGTGGGGATACATATATATGTATGTGGAGGTGATACCTATATATGTGTGTGGTGGGGATACCTATATATGTATGTGGTGAGGATACCTATATATGTATGTGGTGAGGATACCTATATATGTATGTGGTGAGGATACCTATATATGTGTGTGGTGGGGATACCTATATATGTATGTGGTGGCGATACCTATATATGTATGTGGTTGTGATACCTATATATGTGTGTGGTGGGGAGACCTATATATGTGTGTGGCGGGGATACCTATATATGCATGTGGTGAGGATACCTATACGAGTGTGTGGTGGGGAGATCTATATATGTATGTGGTGGGGATACCTATATATGTATGTGGTGGGGATACCTATATATATGTGTGGTGGTGATACCTATATATGTGTGTGGCGAGTATACCTATATATGTGTGAGGTGGGGATACCTATATATTTGTGTGGCGGGGATACCTATATATGTATTTGGTGGGGATACCTATAGATGTATGTGGAGGGGAGACCTATATATGTGTGGTGGTGGGGAGACCTATATATGTGTGTGGTGAGGATACCTTTATATGTATGTGGTGATGTGTGTGGCGGGGATACCTATATATGTGTGTGGCGGGGATACCTATATATGTGTGGTGGTGATACCTATATATGTGAGTGGTGGGGAGACCTATATATGTGTGTGGCGGGGATACCTATATATGTTTGTGGTGGGGATACCTATAGATGTGTGTGGTGGGGATACCTATATATGTATGTGGCGGGGATACCTATAGATGTGTGTGGTGGGGATACCTATATATGTATGTGGTGGGGATACCTATATATGTATGTGGTGTGGATACCTATATATATGTGTGGTGGAGATACCTATATATGTATGTGGTGGGATACCTATAGATGTGTGTGGCGGGGATACCTATATATGTATGTTGTGGGGATACCTATATATGTATGTGGTGGGGATATCTATATATGTATGTGGTGGGGATACCTATATATATGTGTGGTGGTTATACCTATATATGTGTGTGGCGAGTATACCTATATATGTGTGTGGTGGGGATACCTATATATTTGTGTGGCGGGGATACCTATATATGTATTTGGTGGGGATACCTATAGATGTGTCTGGCGGGGATACCTATATATGTATGTTGTGGGGATACCTATATATGTATGTGGTGGGGATACCTATATATGTATGTGGTGGGGATACCTATATATATGTGTGGTGGTGATACCTATATATGTATGCGGTGAGGATACCTATATATGTATGTGGTGAGGATACCTATATCTGTATGTGGTGGGGATACCTATATATGTGTGTGATGGGGATACCTATATATGTATGTTGTGGGGATACTTATATATGTATGTGGTGGGGATACCTATATATGTGTGTGGTGCGGATACATATATATGTATGTGGTGGCGATACCTATATATGTATGTGGTGGTGATACCTATATATGTGTGTGGTGGGGAGACCTATATATGTGTGTGGCGGGGATACTTATATATGTATGTAGTGAGGATACCTATATGTGTGTGGTGGGGAGACCTATATCTGTGTGTGGAGAGGATACATATATATGTGTGTGGCGGGGATACCTATATATGTGTGTGGCGGGGATACCTATATATGAGTATGGTGAGGATACCTATATATGTATGTGGTGAGGATACCTATATATGTATGTGGTGAGGATACCTATATTTGTATGTGGTGGGGATACCTATATATGTGTGTGATGGGGATACCTATATATGTATGTTGTGGGGATACTTATATATGTATGTGGTGGGGATACCTATAGATGTGTGTGGTGGGGATACCTATATATGTATGTGGTGGGGATACCTATATATGTATGTGGTGGGGATACCTATATATATGTGTGGTGGGGAGACCTATATATGTGTGTGGCGGGGATACCTATATATGTATGTGGTGAGGATACCTATATATGTATGTGGTGAGGATACCTATATCTGTATGTGGTGGGGATACCTATATATGTGTGTGATGGGGATACCTATATATGTATGTGGTGGGGATACATATATATGTATGTGGTGGGGATACTTATATATGTATGTGGTGGGGATACCTATATATGTGTGTGGTGGGGATACCTATATATGTATGTGGTGGCGATACCTATATATGTACGTGGTGGTGATACCTATATATGTGTGTGGTGGGGAGACCTATATATGTGTGTGGCGGGGATACCTATATATGTATGTGGTGAGGATACCTATATGAGTGTGTGGTGGGGAGACCTATATCTGTGTGTGGAGAGGATACCTATATATGTGTGTGGCGGGGATACCTATATATGTGTGTGGCGGGGATACCTATATATGTGTATGGTGAGGATACCTATACATGTGTGTGGTGAGGATACCTATAGATGTATGTGGTGGGGATACCTATAGACGTATGTTGCGGGGATACCTATATATGTATGTGTTGGGGATACCTATAGATGTATGTGGTGGGGAGACATATATATGTATGTGGCGGTGATATCTATATATGTGTGTGGTGGTGATACCTATATATATGTGTGTGGTGGGAATACCTATATATGTGTGTGGTGGGGATACCTATATGTTTGTGGTGGGGATACCTATATATGTATGTGGCGGGGATACCTATAGATGTGTGTGGTGGGGATACCTATATATGTATGTGGTGGGGATACCTATATATGTATGTGGTGGGGATACCTATATAAATGTGTGGTGGGGATACCTATATATGTATGTGGTGGGATACCTATAGATGTGTGTGGCGGGGATACCTATATATGTATGTTGTGGGGATACCTATATATGTATGTGGTGGGGATACCTATATATGTATGTGGTGGGGATACCTATATATATGTGTGGTGGTGATACCTATATATGTGTGTGGCGAGTATACCTATATATGTGTGTGGTGGGGATACCTATATATTTGTGTGGCGGGGATACCTATATATGTATTTGGTGGGGATACCTATAGATGTATGTGGAGGGGAGACCTATATATGTGTGGTGGTGGGGAGACCTATATATGTGTGTGGTGAGGATACCTTTATATGTATGTGGTGATGTGTGTGGCGGGGATACCTATATATGTGTGTGGCGGGGATACCTATATATGTGTGGTGGTGATACCTATATATGTTTGTGGTGGGGAGACCTATATATGTGTGTGGCGGGGATACCTATATATGTTTGTGGTGGGGATACCTATAGATGTGTGTGGTGGGGAAACCTATATATGTATGTGGCTGGGATACCTATAGATGTGTGTGGTGGGGATACCTATATATGTATGTGGTGGGGATACCTATATATGTATGTGGTGGGGATACCTATATATATGTGTGGTGGAGATACCTATATATGTATGTGGTGGGATACCTATAGATGTGTGTGGCGGGGATACCTATATTTGTATGTTGTGGGGATACCTATATATGTATGTGGTGGGGATACCTATATATATGTGGTGGGGAGACCTATATATGTGTGTGGCGGGGATACCTATATATGTATGTGGTGAGGATACCTATATATGTATGTGGTGGGGATACCTATATATGTGTGTGTGTGGGGATACCTATATATGTATGTGGTGGGGATACCTATATATGTGTGTGGTGGTGATACCTATATATGTGTGTGGCGAGTATACCTATATATGTGTGTGGTGGGGATACCTATATATTTGTGTGGCGGGGATACCTATATATGTATTTGGTGGGGATACCTATAGATGTGTGTGGCGGGGATACCTATATATGTATGTTGTGGGGATACCTATATATGTATGTGGTGGGGATACCTATATATGTATGTGGTGGGGATACCTATATATATGTGTGGTGGTAATACCAATATATGTGTGTGGCGAGTATACCTATATATGTGTGTGGTGGGTATACCTATATATTTGTGTGGCGGGGATACCTATATATGTGTGTGGTGGGGATACCTATATATGTATGTGGTGAGGATACCTATATATGTATGCGGTGAGGATACCTATATATGTATGTGGTGAGGATACCTATATCTGTATGTGGTGGGGATACCTATATATGTATGTGGTGAGGATACCTATATATGTATGTGGTGGGGATACCTATATATGTGTGTGTGTGGGGATACCTATATATGTATGTGGTGGGGATACCTATATATGTGTGTGGTGGTGATACCTATATATGTGTGTGGCGAGTATACCTATATATGTGTGTGGTGGGGATACCTATATATTTGTGTGGTGGTAATACCAATATATGTGTGTGGCGAGTATACCTATATATGTGTGTGGTGGGTATACCTATATATTTGTGTGGCGGGGATACCTATATATGTGTGTGGTGGGGATACCTATATATGTATGTGGTGAGGATACCTATATATGTATGCGGTGAGGATACCTATATATGTATGTGGTGAGGATACCTATATCTGTATGTGGTGGGGATACCTATATATGTGTATGATGGGGATACCTATATATGTATGTTGTGGGGATACTTATATATGTATGTGGTGGGGATACCTATATATGTGTGTGGTGGGGATACCTATATATGTATGTGGTGGCGATACCTATATATGTATGTGGTGGTGATACCTATATATGTGTGTGGTGGGGAGACCTATATATGTGTGTGGCGGGGATACCTATATATGTATGTAGTGAGGATACCTATATGTGTGTGTGGTGGGGAGACCTATATCTGTGTGTGGAGAGGATACCTATATATGTGTGTGGCGGGGATACCTATATATGTGTGTGGCGGGGATACCTATATATGAGTATGGTGAGGATACCTATATATGTATGTGGTGAGGATACCTATATATGTATGTGGTGAGGATACCTATATCTGTATGTGGTGGGGATACCTATATATGTGTGTGATGGGGATACCTATATATGTATGTTGTGGGGATACTTATATATGTATGTGGTGGGGATACATATAGATGTGTGTGGTGGGGATACCTATATATGTATGTGGTGGGGATACCTATATATGTATGTGGTGGGGATACCTATATATATGTGTGGTGGGGAGACCTATATATGTGTGTGGCGGGGATACCTATATATGTATGTGGTGAGGATACCTATATATGTATGTGGTGAGGATACCTATATCTGTATGTGGTGGGGATACCTATATATGTGTGTGATGGGGATACCTATATATGTATGTGGTGGGGATACTTATATATGTATGTGGTGGGGATACTTATATATGTATGTGGTGGGGATACCTATATAGGTGTGTGGTGGGGATACCTATATATGTATGTGGTGGCGATACCTATATATGTATGTGGTGTTGATACCTATATATGTGTGTGGTGGGGAGACCTATATATGTGTGTGGCGGGGATACCTATATATGTATGTGGTGAGGATACCTATATGAGTGTGTGGTGGGGAGACCTATATCTGTGTGTGGAGAGGATACCTATATATGTGTGTGGCGGGGATACCTATATATGTGTGTGGCGGGGATACCTATATATGTGTATGGTGAGGATACCTATACATGTGTGTGGTGAGGATACCTATAGATGTATGTGGTGGGGATACCTATAGACGTATGTGGCGGGGATACCTATATATGTATGTGTTGGGGATACCTATAGATGTATGTGGTGGGGAGACATATATATGTATGAGGCGGTGATATCTATATATGTGTGTGGTGGTGATACCTATATATATGTGTGTGGTGGGAATACCTATATATGAGTGTGGTGGGGATACCTATATATGTTTGTGGTGGGGATACCTATATATGTATGTGGCGGGGATACCTATAGATGTGTGTGGTGGGGATACCTATATATGTATGTGGTGGGGATACCTATATATGTATGTGGTGGGGATACCTATATAAATGTGTGGTGGGGATACCTATATATGTATGTGGTGGGATACCTATAGATGTGTGTGGCGGGGATACCTATATATGTATGTTGTGGGGATACCTATATATGTATGTGGTGGGGATACCTATATATGTATGTGGTGGGGATACCTATATATATGTGTGGTGGTGATACCTATATATGTGTGTGGCGAGTATACCTATATATGTGTGTGGTGGGGATACCTATATATTTGTGTGGCGGGGATACCTATATATGTATTTGGTGGGAATACCTATAGATGTATGTGGAGGGGAGACCTATATATGTGTGGTGGTGGGGAGACCTATATATGTGTGTGGTGAGGATACATTTATATGTATGTGGTGATGTGTGTGGCGGGGATACCTATATATGTGTGTGGCGAGGATACCTATATATGTGTGGTGGTGATACCTATATATGTGTGTGGTGGGGAGACCTATATATGTGTGTGGCGGGGATACCTATATATGTTTGTGGTGGGGATACCTATAGATGTGTGTGGTGGGGAAACCTATATATGTATGTGGCTGGGATACCTATAGATGTGTGTGGTGGGGATACCTATATATGTATGTGGTGGGGATACCTATATATGTATGTGGTGGGGATACCTATATATATGTGTGGTGGAGATACCTATATATGTATGTGGTGGGATACCTATAGATGTGTGTGGCGGGGATACCTTTATATGTATGTTGTGGGGATATCTATATATGTATGTGGTGGGAATACCTATATATATGTGTGGTGGGGAGACCTATATATGTGTGTGGCGGGGATACCTATATATGTATGTGGTGAGGATACCTATATATGTATGTGGTGGGGATACCTATATATGTGTGTGTGTGGGGATACCTATATATGTATGTGGTGGGGATACCTATATATGTGTGTGTGGTGGGGATACCTATATATGTATGTGGAGGTGATACCTATATATGTGTGTGGTGGGGATACCTATATATGTATGTGGTGAGGATACCTATATATGTATGTGGTGAGGATACCTATATATGTATGTGGTGAGGATACCTATATATGTGTGTGGTGGGGATACCTATATATGTATGTGGTGGCGATACCTATATATGTATGTGGTGGTGATACCTATATATGTGTGTGGTGGGGAGACCTATATATGTGTGTGGCGGGGATACCTATATATGTATGTGGTGAGGATACCTATATGAGTGTGTGGTGGGGAGATCTATATATGTATGTGGTGGGGATACCTATATATGTATGTGGTGGGGATACCTATATATATGTGCGGTGGTGATACCTATATATGTGTGTGGCGAGTATACCTATATATGTGTGAGGTGGGGATACCTATATATTTGTGTGGCGGGGATACCTATATATGTATTTGGTGGGGATACCTATAGATGTATGTGGAGGGGAGACCTATATATGTGTGGTGGTGGGGAGACCTATATATGTGTGTGGTGAGGATACCTTTATATGTGTGTGGTGATGTGTGTGGCGGGGATACCTATATATGTGTGTGGCGGGGATACCTATATATGTGTGGTGGTGATACCTATATATGTGTGTGGTGGGGAGACCTATATATGTGTGTGGCGGGGATACCTATATATGTTTGTGGTGGGGATACCTATAGATGTGTGTGGTGGGGATAGCTATATATGTATGTGGCGGGGATACCTATAGATGTGTGTGGTGGGGATACCTATATATGTATGTGGTGGGGATACCTATATATGTAAGTGGTGGGGATACCTATATATATGTGTGGTGGAGATACCTATATATGTATGTGGTGGGATACCTATAGATGTGTGTGGCGGGGATACCTATATATGTATGTTGTGGGGATACCAATATATGTATGTGGTGGGGATACCTATATATGTATGTGGTGGGGATACCTATATATATGTGTGGTGGTGATACCTATATATGTGTGTGGCGAGTATACCTATATATGTGTGTGGTGGGGATACCTATATATTTGTGTGGCGGGGATACCTATATATGTATGTGGTGGGGATACCTATAGATGTATGTGGAGGGGAGACCTATATATGTGTGGTGGTGGGGAGACCTATATATGTGTGTGGTGAGGATACCTTTATATGTATGTGGTGATGTGTGTGGTGGGGAGACCTATATATGTGTGTGGCGGGGATACCAATATATGTTTGTGGTGGGGATACCTATAGATGTGTGTGGTGGGGATACCTATATATGTATGTGGCGGAGATACCTATAGATGTGTGTGGTGGGGATACCTATATATGTATGTGGTGGGGATACCTATATATGTATGTGGTGGGGATACCTATATATATGTGAGGTGGAGATACCTATATATGTATGTGGTGGGGATACCTATATATGTGTGTGGTGGGGATACCTATATATGTATGTGGTGGTGATACCTATATATGTATGTGGTGGGATACCTATAGATGTGTGTGGCGGGGATACCTATATATGTATGTTGTGGGGATACCTATATATGTATGTGGTGGGGATACATATATATGTATGTGGTGGGGATACCTATATATATGTGTGGTGGAGGGACCTATATATGTGTGTGGCGGGGATACCTATATATGTATGTGGTGAGGATACCTATATATGTATGTGGTGGGGATACCTATATATGTGTGTGTGTGGGGATACCTATATATGTATGTGGTGGGGATAACTATATATGTGTGTGGTGGGGATACCTATATATGTATGTTGTGGTGATACCTATATATGTGTGTGGTGGGGATACCTATATATGTATGTGGTGAGGATACCTATATATGTATGTGGTGAGGATACCTATATATGTATGTGGTGAGGATACCTATATCTGTATGTGGTGGGGACACCTATATATGTGTGTGATGGGGATACCTATATATGTATGTGGTGGGGATACTTATATATGTATGTGGTGGGGATACTTATATATGTATGTGGTGGGGATACCTATATATGTGTGTGGTGGGGATACCTATATATGTATGTGGTGGCGATACCTATATATGTATGTGGTGGTGATACCTATATATGTGTGTGGTGGGGAGACCTATATATGTGTGTGGCGGGGATACCTATATATGTATGTGGTGAGGATACCTATATGAGTGTGTGGTGGGGAGATCTATATCTGTGTGTGGAGAGGATACCTATATATGTGTGTGGCGGGGATACCTATATATGTGTGTGGCGGAGATACCTATATATGTGTATGGTGAGGATACATATACATGTGTGTGGTGAGGATACCTATAGATGTATGTGGTGGGGATACCTATAGATGTATGTGGCGGGGATACCTATATATGTATGTGTTGGGGATACCTATATATGTATGTGGCGGGGAGACATATATATGTATGTGGCGGTGATATATATATATGTGTGTGGTGGTGATACCTATATATATGTGTGTGGTGGGAATACCTATATATGTGTGTGGTGGGGATACCTATATATGTTTGTGGTGGGGATACCTATATATGTGTGTGGTGGGGATACCTATATATGTATGTGGCGGGGATACCTATAGATGTGTGTGGTGGGGATACCTGTATATGTATGTGGTGGGGATACCTATATATGTATGTGGTGGGGATACCTATATAAATGTGTGGTGGGGATACCTATATATGTATGTGGTGGGATACCTATAGATGTGTGTGGCGGGGATACCTATATATGTATGTTGTGGGGATACCTATATATGTATGTGGTGGGGATACCTATATATGTATGTGGTGGGGATACCTATATATATGTGTGGTGGTGATACTTATATATGTGTGTGGCGAGTATACCTATATATGTGTGTGGTGGGGATACCTATATATTTGTGTGGCGGGGATACCTATATATGTATTTGGTGTGGATACCTATAGATGTATGTGGAGGGGAGACCTATATATGTGTGGTGGTGGGGAGACCTATATATGTGTGTGGTGAGGATACCTTTATATGTATGTGGTGATGTGTGTGGCGGGGATACCTATATATGTGTGTGGCGGGGATACCTATATATGTGTGGTGGTGATACCTATATATGTGTGTGGTGGGGATACCTATATATGTGTGTGGCGGGGATACCTATATATGTTTGTGGTGGGGATACCTATAGATGTGTGTGGTGGGGATACCTATATATGTATGTGGCGGGGATACCTATAGATGTGTGTGGTGGGGATACCTATATATGTATGTGGTGGGGATACCTATATATGTGTGTGGTGGGGATACCTATAGATGTGTGGTGGGGATACCTATATATGTATATGGCGGGAGACCTATATATGTATGTTGCGGGGATACCTATATATGTGTGTGGTGGGGAGACCAATATATGTGTGTGGTGGGGATACCTATAGATGTGTGGTGGGGATACCAATATATGTATGTGGCGGGGAGACCTATATATGTATGTGGCGGGGATACCTATATATGTGTGTGGTGGGGATACCTATATATGTGTGTGGCGGGGATACCTATATATGTGTGTGGCGGGGATACCTATATATCCCTTGTGGTGGAGAGACCTATTTATGTGTGTGTGGTGGGGATTCCTATATGTGTGTGGTGGTGATACCTATATATGTATGTGGTGGGGATACCTATATATGTGTGTGGTTGGGATACCTATATATGTATGTGGTGGGGATACTTATAGATGTGTATGGTGGGGATACCTATATATGTGTGTGCTGGGGATACCTATATATGTGTGTGTTGGGGATATCTATAGATGTGTGTGGTGGGGATACCTATAGATGTATGTGGTGGGGAGACCTATATATGTGTGTGGTGGTGATACCTATATATGTATGTGGTGGGGATACCTATAAATGTGTGTGGTGGGTATACCTATATATGTATGTGGTGGGGATACCTATAGATTTGTGTGGTGGGGATACCTATATATGTATGTGGTGGGAAGACCTATATATGTGTGTGGTGGTGATACCTATATATGTATGTGGCCGGGATACCTATAAATGTGTGTGGTGGGGATGCCTATATATGTAAGTGGTGGGGATACCTATAGATGTGTGTGGTGGGGATACCTATAGATGTGTATATTGGGGATATCTATATATTTATGTGGTGGGGATACCTATATATGTATGTGGTGGGGATACCTATATATGTATGTGGTGGAGATACCTATATATGTGTGTGGGGAGGATACCTATATATGTATGTGGTGGGGATACCTATAGATGTATGTGGTGGGGATACCTATATATGTGTGTGGCGGGGATACATATATATGTGTGTGGTAGGGATACCTATATATGTATGTGGTGGGGATACCTATATATGTATGTGGTGGTGATACCTATATATGTATGTGGTGGGGAGACCTATGGATGTATGTGGCGGGTAGACCTTTATATGTATGTGGTGGGGATACCTATATATTTGTGTGGTGGGGATACCTATATATGTATATGGTGGGGATACCTACATATTCATGTGGTGGGAATACCTATAGATGTGTGTGGTGGGGTTACATATAAATGTGTGTGGTGGGGATACCTATATATGTGTGTGGTGGGGATACCTATATATGTATGTGGTGTGGATACCTATATATGTGTGTGGTGGGGATACATATAGATGTATGTGGTGGGGATACCTATATATGTGTATGGTGGGGATACATATATATGTATGTGGTGGGGATACCTATATATGTATGTGGTAGGGATACCTATATATGTGTGTGGTGGGGATACCTATAGATGTATGTGGTTGGGATACCTATATATGTATGTGGTGGGGATACCTATATATGTGTGTGGTGGTGATACCTATATATGTATGTGGTGGGGATACCTATATATGTATTTGGCGGGGATACCTATATATGTGTGTGGTGGTGATACCTATATATGTGTGTCGTGGGGATACCTATATATGTGTGTGGCGGGAGACCTATAGATGTATGTGGTGGGGATACCTATAGATGTATGTGGCGGTGATACCAATAGATATATGTGGTGGGGATACCTGTATATGTATGTGGTGGGGATACCTATATATGTATGTGGTGGGGATACCTATATATGTATGTGGTGGGGATACCTATAGATGTATGTGGTGGGGATACCTATATATGTATGTGGTGGGGATACCTATATATGTATATGGTGGTGATACCTATATATGTATGTGGTGGGGAAACCTATAGATGTATGTGGCGGGGAGACCTATATATGTGTGTGGTGATGATACCTATATATGTGTGTGGTGGGGAGACCTATAGATGTATGTGGCAGGGATACCTATATATGTGTGTGGTGAGGAGACCAATATATGTGTGTGGTGGGGATACCTATAGATGTGTGGTGGGGATACCTATATATGTATGTGGCGGGAGACCTATATATGTATGTTGCGGGGATACCTATATATGTGTGTGGTGGGGAGACCAATATATGTGTGTGGTGGGGATACCTATAGATGTGTGGTGGGGATACCAATATATGTATGTGGCGGGGAGACCTATATATGTATGTGGCGGGGATACCTATATATGTGTGTGGTGGGGATACCTATATATGTGTGTGGCGGGATACCTATATATGTGTGTGGCGGGGATACCTATATATGCTTGTGGTGGAGAGACCTATATATGTGTGTGTGGTGGGGATTCCTATATGTGTGTGGTGGTGATACCTATATATGTATGTGGTGGGGATACCTATATATGTGTGTGGTTGGGATACCTATATATGTATGTGGTGGGGATACTTATAGAAGTGTATGGTGGGGATACCTATATATGTGTGTGGTGGGGATACCTATATATGTGTGTGTTGGGGATATCTATAGATGTGTGTGGTGTGGATACCTATAGATGTATGTGGTGGGGAGACCTATATATGTGTGTGGTGGTGATACCTATATATGTATGTGGCGGGGATACCTATAAATGTGTGTGGTGGGGATACCTAAATATGTATGTGGTGGGGATACCTATAGATGTGTGTGGGGGGGATACCTATATATGTATGTATTGGGGATATATATATATGTATGTGGTGGGGATACCTATATATGTATGTGGTGGGGATACCTATATATGTATGTGGTGGTGATACATATATATGTGTGTGGTGGGGATACCTATAGATGTGTGTGGTGGGGATACCTATAGATGTATGTGGTGGGGAGACCTATATATGTATGTGGTGGGGATACCTATATATGTGTGTTGCGAGGATACCTAAATATATGTGTGTTGTGGGGATACCTATATATGTGTGTGGTGGGGATACCTATATATGTATGCGGTGGTGATACCTATATATGTATGTGGTGGGGATACCTATAGATGTGTGTGGTGGGGATACCTATATATGTATGTGGCGGGGATACCTATATATGTGTGTGGCTGGGATACCTATATATGTATGTGGTGGTGATACCTATATATGTATGTGGTGGGGATACCTATATATGTGTGTGGTGCGGATACCTATAGATGTATGTGGTGGTGATACCTATATATGTGTGTGGTGGGGATACATATAGATGAATGTGGTGGGGTTACCTATATATGTATGTGGTGGGGATACCTATATATGTATGTGGTGGTGATACATATATGTGTGTGGTGAGGATACCTATATATGTATGTGGTGGGGATACCTATAGATGTATGTGGCGGGGATACCTATATATGTGTGTGGTAGGGATACCTATATATGTATGTGGTGGGGATACCTATATATGTATGTGGTGGTGATACCTATATATGTATGTGGTGGGGAGACCTATGGATGTATGTGGCGTCGAGACCTATATATGTATGTGGCGGGGATACCTATATATGTGTGTGGTGGGGATTCCTATATATGTATATGGTGGGGATACCTACATATTTATGTGGTGGGGATACCTATAGATGTGTGTGGTGGGGATACCTATAGATGCGTGTGGTAGGGATACCTATAGATGTGTGTGGTGGGGATACCTATATATGTATGTGGTGGGGATACCTATATGTGTGTGGTGGTGATACCTATATATGTATGTGGTGGGGATACCTCTATATGTGTGTGGTTGGGATACCTATATATGTATTTGGTGGGGATACCTATAGATGTGTATGGTGGGGATACCTATATATGTGTGTGGTGGGGATACATATATATGTGTGTGGTGGGGATACATATAGATGTGTGTGGTGGGGATACCTATAGATGTATGTGGTGGGGAGACCTATATATGTGTGTGGTGGTGATACCTATATATGTATGTGGCCGGGATACCTATAAATGTGTGTGGTGGGGACACCTATATATGTAAGTGGTGGGGATACCTATAGATGTGTGTGGTGGGGATACCTATAGATGTGTGTATTGGGGATACCTATATATTTATGTGGTGGGGATACCTATATATGTATGTGGTGGGGATACCTATATATGTATGTGGTGGAGATACCTATATATGTGTGTGGTGAGGATACCTATATATGTATGTGGTGGGGATACCTATAGATGTATGTGGTGGGGATACCTATATATGTGTGTGGCGGGGATACATATATATGTGTGTGGTAGGGATACCTATATATGTATGTGGTGGGGATACCTATATATGTATGTGGTGGTGATACCTATATATGTATGTGGTGGGGGGACCTATGGATGTATGTGGCGGGTAGACCTTTATATGTATGTGGTGGGGATACCTATATATGTGTGTGGTGGGGATACCTATATATGTATATGGTGGGGATACCTACATATTCATGTGGTGGGAATACCTATAGATGTGTGTGGTGGGGTTACATATATATGTGTGTGGTGGGGATACCTATATATGTGTGTGGTGGGGATACCTATATATGTATGTGGTGGGGATACCTATATATGTGTGTGGTGGGGATACCTATATATGTATGTGGTGGGGATACCTATATATTTGTGTGGTGGGGATAACTATAGATGTATGTGGTGGGGATACCTATATATGTGTGTGGTGGGGATACATATATATGTATGTGGTGGGGATACCTATATATGTATGTGGTGGGGATACCTATATATGTATGTGATGGGGATACCTATATATGTGTGTGGTGGGGATACCTATAGATGTATGTGGTGGGGATACCTATATATGTATGTGGTGAGGATACCTATATATGTGTGTGGTGATGATACCTATATATGTATGTGGTGGGGATACCTATATATGTATTTGGCGGGGATACCTATATATGTGTGTGGTGGTGATACCTATATATGTGTGTGGCGGGAGACCTATAGATGTATGTGGTGGGGATACCTATAAATATATGTGGCGGTGATACCAATTGATATATGTGGTGGGGATACCTATATATGTATGTGGTGGGGATACCTATATATGTATGTGGTGGGGATACCTATATATGTATGTGGTGGGGATACCTATAGATGTATGTGGTGGGGATACCTATATATGTATGTGGTGGGGATACCTATAGATATGTGTGGTGGGGATACCTATATATGTATGTATTGGGGATACCTATATATGTATGTGGTGGGGATACCTATATATGTATGTGGTGGGGATACCTATATATGTATGTGGTGGTGATACCTATATATGTGTGTGGCGGAGAGACCTATATATGAGTGTGTGGTGGGGATTCCTATATGTGTGTGGTGGTGATACCTATATATGTATGTGGTGGGGATACCTATATATGTGTGTGGTTGGGATACCTATATATGTATGTGGTGGGGATACTTATAGATGTGTATGGTGGGGATACCTATATATGTGTGTGGTGGGGATACCTATATATGTGTGTGTTGGGGATATCTATAGATGTGTGTGGTGGTGATACCTATATATGTATGTGGCGGGGATACCTATAAATGTGTGTGGTGGGGATACCTATATATGTATGTGGTGGGGATACCTATAGATGTGTGTGGTGGGGATACCTATATATGTATGTATTGGGGATACCTATATATGTATGTGGTGGGGATACCTATATATGTATGTGGTGGGGATACCTATATATGTGTGTGTGGTGGGGATTCCTATATGTTTGTGGTGGTGATACCTATATATGTATGTGGCGGGGATACCTATATATGTGTGTGGTAGGGATACCTATATATGTATGTGGTGGGGATACCTATATATGTATGTGGTGGTGATACCTATATATGTATGTGGTGGGGAGACCTATGGATGTATGTGGCGTCGAGACCTATATATGTATGTGGCGGGGATACCTATATATGTGTGTGGTGGGGATTCCTATATATGTATATGGTGGGGATACCTACATATTTATGTGGTGGGGATACCTATAGATGTGTGTGGTGGGGATACCTATAGATGCGTGTGGTAGGGATACCTATAGATGTGTGTGGTGGGGATACCTATATATGTATGTGGTGGGGATACCTATATGTGTGTGGTGGTGATACCTATATATGTATGTGGTGGGGATACCTCTATATGTGTGTGGTTGGGATACCTATATATGTATTTGGTGGGGATACCTATAGATGTGTATGGTGGGGATACCTATATATGTGTGTGGTGGGGATACATATATATGTGTGTGGTGGGGATACATATAGATGTGTGTGGTGGGGATACCTATAGATGTATGTGGTGGGGAGACCTATATATGTGTGTGGTGGTGATACCTATATATGTATGTGGCCGGGATACCTATAAATGTGTGTGGTGGGGACACCTATATATGTAAGTGGTGGGGATACCTATAGATGTGTGTGGTGGGGATACCTATAGATGTGTGTATTGGGGATACCTATATATTTATGTGGTGGGGATACCTATATATGTATGTGGTGGGGATACCTATATATGTATGTGGTGGAGATACCTATATATGTGTGTGGTGAGGATACCTATATATGTATGTGGTGGGGATACCTATAGATGTATGTGGTGGGGATACCTATATATGTGTGTGGCGGGGATACATATATATGTGTGTGGTAGGGATACCTATATATGTATGTGGTGGGGATACCTATATATGTATGTGGTGGTGATACCTATATATGTATGTGGTGGGGGGACCTATGGATGTATGTGGCGGGTAGACCTTTATATGTATGTGGTGGGGATACCTATATATGTGTGTGGTGGGGATACCTATATATGTATATGGTGGGGATACCTACATATTCATGTGGTGGGAATACCTATAGATGTGTGTGGTGGGGTTACATATATATGTGTGTGGTGGGGATACCTATATATGTGTGTGGTGGGGATACCTATATATGTATGTGGTGGGGATACCTATATATGTGTGTGGTGGGGATACCTATATATGTATGTGGTGGGGATACCTATATATTTGTGTGGTGGGGATAACTATAGATGTATGTGGTGGGGATACCTATATATGTGTGTGGTGGGGATACATATATATGTATGTGGTGGGGATACCTATATATGTATGTGGTGGGGATACCTATATATGTATGTGATGGGGATACCTATATATGTGTGTGGTGGGGATACCTATAGATGTATGTGGTGGGGATACCTATATATGTATGTGGTGAGGATACCTATATATGTGTGTGGTGATGATACCTATATATGTATGTGGTGGGGATACCTATATATGTATTTGGCGGGGATACCTATATATGTGTGTGGTGGTGATACCTATATATGTGTGTGGCGGGAGACCTATAGATGTATGTGGTGGGGATACCTATAAATATATGTGGCGGTGATACCAATTGATATATGTGGTGGGGATACCTATATATGTATGTGGTGGGGATACCTATATATGTATGTGGTGGGGATACCTATATATGTATGTGGTGGGGATACCTATAGATGTATGTGGTGGGGATACCTATATATGTATGTGGTGGGGATACCTATAGATATGTGTGGTGGGGATACCTATATATGTATGTATTGGGGATACCTATATATGTATGTGGTGGGGATACCTATATATGTATGTGGTGGGGATACCTATATATGTATGTGGTGGTGATACCTATATATGTGTGTGGCGGAGAGACCTATATATGAGTGTGTGGTGGGGATTCCTATATGTGTGTGGTGGTGATACCTATATATGTATGTGGTGGGGATACCTATATATGTGTGTGGTTGGGATACCTATATATGTATGTGGTGGGGATACTTATAGATGTGTATGGTGGGGATACCTATATATGTGTGTGGTGGGGATACCTATATATGTGTGTGTTGGGGATATCTATAGATGTGTGTGGTGGTGATACCTATATATGTATGTGGCGGGGATACCTATAAATGTGTGTGGTGGGGATACCTATATATGTATGTGGTGGGGATACCTATAGATGTGTGTGGTGGGGATACCTATATATGTATGTATTGGGGATACCTATATATGTATGTGGTGGGGATACCTATATATGTATGTGGTGGGGATACCTATATATGTGTGTGTGGTGGGGATTCCTATATGTTTGTGGTGGTGATACCTATATATGTATGTGGTGGGGATACCTATATATGTGTGTGGTTGGGATACCTATATATGTATGTGGTGGGGATACTTATAGATGTTTATGGTGGGGATACCTATATATGTGTGTGGTGGGGATACCTATATATGTGTGTGTTGGGGATATCTATAGATGTGTGTTGTGGGGATACCTATAGATGTATGTGGTGGGGAGACCTATATATGTGTGTGGTGGTGATACCTATATATGTATGTGGCGGGGATACCTATAAATGTGTGTGGTGGGGATACCTATATATGTATGTGGTGGGGATACCTATAGATGAGTTTGGTGGGGATACCTATATATGTATGTGGTGGGGATACCTATATATGTATGTGGTGGGGATACCTATATATGTATGTGGTGGTGATACATATATATGTGTGTGGTGGGGATACCTATAGATGTGTGTGGTGGGGATACCTATAGATGTATGTGGTGGGGAGACCTATATATGTATGTGGTGGGGATACCTATATATGTGTGTGGCGAGGATACCTAAATATATGTGTGTTGTGGGGATACCTATATATGTGTGTGGTGGGGATACCTATATATGTATGTGGTGGTGATACCTATATATGTATGTGGTGGGGATACCTATAGATGTGTGTGGTGGGGATACCTATATATGTATGTGGCGGGGATACCTATATATGTGTGTGGCTGGGATACCTATATATGTATGTGGTGGTGATACCTGTATATGTATGTGGTGGGGATACCTATATATGTGTGTGGTGCGGATACCTATAGATGTATGTGGTGGTGATACCTATATATGTGTGTGGTGGGGATACATATAGATGTATGTGGTGGGGATACCTATATATGTATGTGGTGGGGATACCTATATATGTATGTGGTGGTGATACATATATGTGTGTGGTGGTGATACCTATATATGTGTGTCGTGGGGATACCTATATATGTGTGTGGCGGGAGACCTATAGATGTATGTGGTGGGGATACCTATAAATATATGTGGCGGTGATACCAATTGATATATGTGGTGGGGATACCTATATATGTATGTGGTGGGGATACCTATATATGTATGTGGTGGGGATACCTATATATGTATGTGGTGGGGACACCTATAGATGTATGTGGTGGGGATACCTATATATGTATGTGGTGGTGATACCTATAGCTATGTGTGGTGGGGATACCTATATATGTATGTATTGGGGATACCTATATATGTATGTGGTGGGGATACCTATATATGTATGTGGTGGGGATACCTATATATGTATGTGGTGGTGATACCTATATATGTGTGTGGCGGAGAGACCTATATATGTGTGTGTGGTGGGGATTCCTATATGTGTGTGGTGGTGATACCTATATATGTATGTGGTGGGGATACCTATATATGTGTGTGGTTGGGATACCTATATATGTATGTGGTGGGGATACTTATAGATGTGTATGGTGGGGATACCTATATATGTGTGTGGTGGGGATACCTATATATGTGTGTGTTGGGGATATCTATAGATGTGTGTGGTGGGGATACCTATAGATGTATGTGGTGGGGAGACCTATATATGTGTGTGGTGGTGATACCTATATATGTATGTGGCGGGGATACCTATAAATGTGTGTGGTGGGGATACCTATATATGTATGTGGTGGGGATACCTATAGATGTGTGTGGTGGGGATACCTATATATGTATGTATTGGGGATACCTATATATGTATGTGGTGGGGATACCTATATATGTATGTGGTGGGGATACCTATATATGTGTGTGTGGTGGGGATTCCTATATGTGTGTGGTGGTGATACCTATATATGTATGTGGTGGGGATACCTATATATGTGTGTGGTTGGGATACCTATATATGTATGTTGTGGGGATACTTATAGATGTTTATGGTGGGGATACCTATATATGTGTGTGGTGGGGATACCTATATATGTGTGTTGGGGATATCTATAGATGTGTGTGGTGGGGATACCTATAGATGTATGTGGTGGGGAGATATATATATGTGTGTGGTGGTGATACCTATATATGTATGTGGCGGGGATACCTATAAATGTGAGTGGTGGGGATACCTATATATGTATGTGGTGGGGATACCTATAGATGTGTGTGGTGGGGATACCTATATATGTATGTATTGGGGATACCTATATATGTATGTGGTGGGGATACCTATATATGTATGTGGTGGGGATACCTATATATGTATGTGGTGGTGATACATATATATGTGTGTGGTGGGGATACCTATAGATGTGTGTGGTGGGGATACCTATAGATGTATGTGGTGGGGAGACCTATATATGTATGTGGTGGGGATACCTATATATGTGTGTGGCGAGGATACCTAAATATATGTGTGTTGTGGGATACCTATATATGTGTGTGGTGGTGATACCTATATATGTATGTGGTGGGGATACCTATAGATGTATGTGGTGGGGATACCTATATATGTATGTGGTGGGGATACCTATAGATATGTGTGGTGGGGATACCTATATATGTATGTATTGGGGATACCTATATATGTATGTGGTGGGGATACCTATATATGTATGTGGTGGGGATACCTATATATGTATGTGGTGGTGATACCTATATATGTGTGTGGCGGAGAGACCTATATATGAGTGTGTGGTGGGGATTCCTATATGTGTGTGGTGGTGATACCTATATATGTATGTGGTGGGGATACCTATATATGTGTGTGGTTGGGATACCTATATATGTATGTGGTGGGGATACTTATAGATGTGTATGGTGGGGATACCTATATATGTGTGTGGTGGGGATACCTATATATGTGTGTGTTGGGGATATCTATAGATGTGTGTGGTGGTGATACCTATATATGTATGTGGCGGGGATACCTATAAATGTGTGTGGTGGGGATACCTATATATGTATGTGGTGGGGATACCTATAGATGTGTGTGGTGGGGATACCTATATATGTATGTATTGGGGATACCTATATATGTATGTGGTGGGGATACCTATATATGTATGTGGTGGGGATACCTATATATGTGTGTGTGGTGGGGATTCCTATATGTTTGTGGTGGTGATACCTATATATGTATGTGGTGGGGATACCTATATATGTGTGTGGTTGGGATACCTATATATGTATGTGGTGGGGATACTTATAGATGTTTATGGTGGGGATACCTATATATGTGTGTGGTGGGGATACCTATATATGTGTGTGTTGGGGATATCTATAGATGTATGTGGTGGGGATACCTATAGATGTATGTGGTGGGGAGACCTATATATGTGTGTGGTGGTGATACCTATATATGTATGTGGCGGGGATACCTATAAATGTGTGTGGTGGGGATACCTATATATGTATGTGGTGGGGATACCTATAGATGTGTGTGGTGGGGATACCTATATATGTATGTATTGGGGATACCTATATATGTATGTGGTGGGGATACCTATATATGTATGTGGTGGGGATACCTATATATGTATGTGGTGGTGATACATATATATGTGTGTGGTGGGGATACCTATAGATGTGTGTGGTGGGGATACCTATAGATGTATGTGGTGGGGAGACCTATATATGTATGTGGTGGGGATACCTATATATGTGTGTGGTGAGGATACCTAAATATATGTGTGTTGTGGGGATACCTATATATGTGTGTGGTGGGGATACCTATATATGTATGTGGTGGTGATACCTATATATGTATGTGGTGGGGATACCTATAGATGTGTGTGGTGGGGATACCTATATATGTATGTGGCGGGGATACCTATATATGTGTGTGGCTGGGATACCTATATATGTATGTGGTGGTGATACCTATATATGTATGTTGTGGGGATACCTATATATGTGTGTGGTGCGGATACCTATAGATGTATGTGGTGGTGATACCTATATATGTGTGTGGTGGGGATACATATAGATGTATGTGGTGGGGATACCTATATATGTATGTGGTGGGGATACCTATATATGTATGTGGTGGTGATACATATATGTGTGTGGTGGTGATACCTATATATGTGTGTCGTGGGGATACCTATATATGTGTGTGGCGGGAGACCTATAGATGTATGTGGTGGGGATACCTATAAATATATGTGGCGGTGATACCAATTGATATATGTGGTGGGGATACCTATATATGTATGTGGTGGGGATACCTATATATGTATGTGGTGGGGATACCTATATATGTATGTGGTGGGGACACCTATAGATGTATGTGGTGGGGATACCTATATATGTATGTGATGGGGATACCTATAGCTATGTGTGGTGGGGATACCTATATATGTATGTATTGGGGATACCTATATATGTATGTATTGGGGATACCTATATATGTATGTGGTGGTGATACATATATGTGTGTGGTGGTGATACCTATATATGTGTGTCGTGGGGATACCTATATATGTGTGTGGCGGGAGACCTATAGATGTATGTGGTGGGGATACCTATATATGTGTGTGGTGCGGATACCTATAGATGTATGTGGTGGTGATACCTATATATGTATGTGGTGGGGATACCTATATATGTATGTGGTGGGGACACCTATAGATGTATGTGGTGGGGATACCTATATATGTATGTGATGGGGATACCTATAGCTATGTGTGGTGGGGATACCTATATATGTATGTATTGGGGATACCTATATATGTATGTGGTGGGGATACCTATATATGTATGTGGTGGTGATACATATATGTGTGTGGTGGTGATACCTATATATGTGTGTCGTGGGGATACCTATATATGTGTGTGGCGGGAGACCTATAGATGTATGTGGTGGGGATACCTATATATGTGTGTGGTGCGGATACCTATAGATGTATGTGGTGGTGATACCTATATATGTGTGTGGTGGGGATACATATAGATGTATGTGGTGGGGATACCTATATATGTATGTGGTGGGGATACCTATATATGTATGTGGTGGTGATACATATATGTGTGTGGTGGTGATACCTATATATGTGTGTCGTGGGGATACCTATATATGTGTGTGGCGGGAGACCTATATATGTATGTGGTGGGGATACCTATAAATATATGTGGCGGTGATACCAATTGATATATGTGGTGGGGATACCTATATATGTATGTGGTGGGGATACCTATATATGTATGTGGAGGGGATACCTATATATGTATGTGGTGGGGACACCTATAGATGTATGTGGTGGGGATACCTATATATGTATGTGGTGGGGATACCTATAGCTATGTGTGGTGGGGATACCTATATATGTATGTATTGGGGATACCTATATATGTATGTGGTGGGGATACCTATATATGTATGTGGTGGGGATACCTATATATGTATGTGGTGGTGATACCTATATATGTGTGTGGCGGAGAAACCTATATATGTGTGTGTGGTGGGGATTCCTATATGTGTGTGGTGGTGATACCTATATATGTATGTGGTGGGGATACCTATATATGTGTGTGGTTGGGATACCTATATATGTATGTGGTGGGGATACTTATAGATGTGTATGGTGGGGATACCTATATATGTGTGTGGTGGGGATACCTATATATGTGTGTTGGGGATATCTATAGATGTGTGTGGTGGGGATACCTATAGATGTATGTGGTGGGGAGATCTATATATGTGTGTGGTGGTGATACCTATATATGTATGTGGCGGGGATACCTATAAATGTGAGTGGTGGGGATACCTATATATGTATGTGGTGGGGATACCTATAGATGTGTGTGGTGGGGATACCTATATATGTATGTATTGGGGATACCTATATATGTATGTGGTGGGGATACCTATATATGTATGTGGTGGGGATACCTATATATGTATGTGGTGGTGATACATATATATGTGTGTGGTGGGATACCTATAGATGTGTGTGGTGGGGATACCTATAGATGTATGTGGTGGGGAGACCTATATATGTATGTGGTGGGGATACCTATATATGTGTGTGGCGAGGATACCTAAATATATGTGTGTTGTGGGGATACCTATATATGTGTGTGGTGGTGATACCTATATATGTATGTGGTGGGGATACCTATAGATGTATGTGGTGGGGATACCTATATATGTATGTGGTGGGGATACCTATAGATATGTGTGGTGGGGATACCTATATATGTATGTATTGGGGATAACTATATATGTATGTGGTGGGGATACCTATATATGTATGTGGTGGGGATACCTATATATGTATGTGGTGGTGATACCTATATATGTGTGTGGCGGAGAGACCTATATATGAGTGTGTGGTGGGGATTCCTATATGTGTGTGGTGGTGATACCTATATATGTATGTGGTGGGGATACCTATATATGTGTGTGGTTGGGATACCTATATATGTATGTGGTGGGGATACTTATAGATGTGTATGGTGGGGATACCTATATATGTGTGTGGTGGGGATACCTATATATGTGTGTGTTGGGGATATCTATAGATGTGTGTGGTGGTGATACCTATATATGTATGTGGCGGGGATACCTATAAATGTGTGTGGTGGGGATACCTATATATGTATGTGGTGGGGATACCTATAGATGTGTGTGGTGGGGATACCTATATATGTATGTATTGGGGATACCTATATATGTATGTGGTGGGGATACCTATATATGTATGTGGTGGGGATACCTATATATGTGTGTGTGGTGGGGATTCCTATGTTTGTGGTGGTGATACCTATATATGTATGTGGTGGGGATACCTATATATGTGTGTGGTTGGGATACCTATATATGTATGTGGTGGGGATACTTATAGATGTTTATGGTGGGGATACCTATATATGTGTGTGGTGGGGATACCTATATATGTGTGTGTTGGGGATATCTATAGATGTGTGTGGTGGGGATACCTATAGATGTATGTGGTGGGGAGACCTATATATGTGTGTGGTGGTGATACCTATATATGTATGTGGCGGGGATACCTATAAATGTGTGTGGTGGGGATACCTATATATGTATGTGGTGGGGATACCTATAGATGTGTGTGGTGGGGATACCTATATATGTATGTATTGGGGATACCTATATATGTATGTGGTGGGGATACCTATATATGTATGTGGTGGGGATACCTATATATGTATGTGGTGGTGATACATATATATGTGTGTGGTGGGGATACCTATAGATGTGTGTGGTGGGGATACCTATAGATGTATGTGGTGGGGAGACCTATATATGTATGAGGTGGGGATACCTATATATGTGTGTGGCGAGGATACCTAAATATATGTGTGTTGTGGGGATACCTATATATGTGTGTGGTGGGGATACCTATATATGTATGTGGTGGTGATACCTATATACGTATGTGGTGGGAATACCTATATATGTGTGTGGTGGGGATACCTATATATGTATGTGGCGGGGATACCTATATATGTGTGTGGCTGGGATACCTATATATGTATGTGGTGGAGATACCTATATATGTATGTTGTGGGGATACCTATATATGTGTGTGGTGCGGATACCTATAGATGTATGTGGTGGTGATACCTATATATGTGTGTGGTGGGGATACATATAGATGTATGTGGTGGGGATACCTATATATGTATGTGGTGGGGATACCTATATATGTATGTGGTGGTGATACATATATGTGTGTGGTGGTGATACCTATATATGTGTGTCGTGGGGATACCTATATATGTGTGTGGCGGGAGACCTATAGATGTATGTGGTGGGGATACCTATAAATATATGTGGCGGTGATACCAATTGATATATGTGGTGGGGATACCTATATATGTATGTGGTGGGGATACCTATATATGTATGTGGTGGGGATACCTATATATGTATGTGGTGGGGACACCTATAGATGTATGTGGTGGGGATACCTATATATGTATGTGATGGGGATACCTATAGCTATGTGTGGTGTGGATACCTATATATGTATGTATTGGGGATACCTATATATGTATGTGGTTGGGATACCTATATATGTATGTGGTGGGGATACCTATATATGTATGTGGTGGTGATACCTATATATGTGTGTGGCGGAGAGACCTATATATGTGTGTGTGGTGGGGATTCCTATATGTGTGTGGTGGTGATACCTATATATGTATGTGGTGGGGATACCTATATATGTGTGTGGTTGGGATACCTATATATGTATGTGGTGGGGATACTTATAGATGTGTATGGTGGGGATACCTATATATGTGTGTGGTGGGGATACCTATATATTAGTGTGTTGGGGATATCTATAGATGTGTGTGGTGGGGATACCTATAGATGTATGTGGTGGGGAGACCTATATATGTGTGTGGTGGTGATACCTATATATGTATGTGGCGGGGATACCTATAAATGTGTGTGGTGGGGATACCTATATATGTATGTGGTGGGGATACCTATAGATGTGTGTGGTGGGGATACCTATATATGTATGTATTGGGGATACCTATATATGTATGTGGTGGGGATACCTATATATGTATGTGGTGGGGATACCTATATATGTGTGTGTGGTGGGGATTCCTATATGTGTGTGGTGGTGATACCTATATATGTATGTGGTGGGGATACCTATATATGTGTGTGGTTGGGATACCTATATATGTATGTGGTGGGATACTTATAGATGTTTATGGTGGGGATACCTATATATGTGTGTGGTGGGGATACCTATATATGTGTGTGTTGGGGATATCTATAGATGTGTGTGGTGGGGATACCTATAGATGTATGTGGTGGGGAGACCTATATATGTGTGTGTGGTGATACCTATATATGTATGTGGCGGGGATACCTATAAATGTGTGTGGTGGGGATACCTATATATGTATGTGGTGGGGATACCTATAGATGTGTGTGGTGGGGATACCTATATATGTATGTATTGGGGATACCTATATATGTATGTGGTGGGGATACCTATATATGTATGTGGTGGGGATACCTATATATGTATGTGGTGGTGATACATATATATGTGTGTGGTGGGGATACCTATAGATGTGTGTGGTGGGGATACCTATAGATGTATGTGGTGGGGAGACCTATATATGTATGTGGTGGGGATACCTATATATGTGTGTGGCGAGGATACCTAAATATATGTGTGTTGTGGGGATACCTATATATGTGTGTGGTGGGGATACCTATATATGTATGTGGTGGTGATACCTATATATGTATGTGGTGGGGATACCTATAGATGTGTGTGGTGGGGATACCTATATATGTATGTGGCGGGGATACCTATATATGTGTGTGGCTGGGATACCTATATATGTATGTGGTGGTGATACCTATATATGTATGTGGTGGGGATACCTATATATGTGTGTGGTGCGGATACCTATAGATGTATGTGGTGGTGATACCTATATATGTGTGTGGTGGGGATACATATAGATGTATGTGGTGGGGATACCTATATATGTATGTGGTGGGGATACCTATATATGTATGTGGTGGTGATACATATATGTGTGTGGTGAGGATACCTATATATGTATGTGGTGGGGATACATATAGATGTATGTGGCGGGGATACCTATATATGTGTGTGGTAGGGATACCTATATATGTATGTGGTGGGGATACCTATATATGTATGTGGTGGTGATACCTATATATGTATGTGGTGGGGAGACCTATGGATGTATGTGGCGTCGAGACCTATATATGTATGTGGCGGGGATACCTATAGATGTGTGTGGTGGGGATTCCTATATATGTATATGGTGGGGATACCTACATATTTATGTGGTGGGGATACCTATAGATGTGTGTGGTGGGGATACCTATAGATGCGTGTGGTAGGGATACCTATAGATGTGTGTGGTGGGGATACCTATATATGTATGTGGTGGGGATACCTATATGTGTGTGGTGGTGATACCTATATATGTATGTGGTGGGGATACCTATATATGTGTGTGGTTGGGATACCTATATATGTATTTGGTGGGGATACCTATAGATGTGTATGGTGGGGATACCTATATATGTGTGTGGTGGGGATACATATATATGTGTGTGGTGGGGATACATATAGATGTGTGTGGTGGGGATACCTATAGATGTATGTGGTGGGGAGACCTATATATGTGTGTGGTGGTGATACCTATATATGTATGTGGCCGGGATACCTATAAATGTGTGTGGTGGGGATACCTATATATGTAAGTGGTGGGGATACCTATAGATGTGTGTGGTGGGGATACCTATAGATGTGTGTATTGGGGATACCTATATATTTATGTGGTGGGGATACCTATATATGTATGTGGTGGGGATACCTATATATGTATGTGGTGGAGATACCTATATATGTGTGTGGTGAGGATACCTATATATGTATGTGGTGGGGATACCTATAGATGTATGTGGTGGGGATACCTATATATGTGTGTGGCGGGGATACATATATATGTGTGTGGTAGGGATACCTATATATGTAAGTGGTGGGGATACCTATAGATGTGTGTGGTGGGGATACCTATAGATGTGTGTATTGGGGATACCTATATATTTATGTGGTGGGGATACCTATATATGTATGTGGTGGGGATACCTATATATGTATGTGGTGGAGATACCTATATATGTGTGTGGTGAGGATACCTATATATGTATGTGGTGGGGATACCTATAGATGTATGTGGTGGGGATACCTATATATGTGTGTGGCGGGGATACATATATATGTGTGTGGTAGGGATACCTATATATGTATGTGGTGGGGATACCTATATATGTATGTGGTGGTGATACCTATATATGTATGTGGTGGGGAGACCTATGGATGTATGTGGCGGGTAGACCTTTATATGTATGTGGTGGGGATACCTATATATGTGTGTGGTGGGGATACCTATATATGTATATGGTGGGGATACCTACATATTCATGTGGTGGGAATACCTATAGATGTGTGTGGTGGGGTTACATATAGATGTGTGTGGTGGGGATACCTATATATGTGTGTGGTGGGGATACCTATATATGTATGTGGTGGGGATACCTATATATGTGTGTGGTGGGGATACCTATATATGTATGTGGTGGGGATACCTATATATTTGTGTTGTGGGGATAACTATAGATGTATGTGGTGGGGATACCTATATATGTGTGTGGTGGGGATACATATATATGTATGTGGTGGGGATACCTATATATGTATGTGGTGGGGATACCTATATATGTATGTGGTGGGGATACCTATATATGTGTGTGGTGGGGATACCTATAGATGTATGTGGTGGGGATACCTATATATGTATGTGGTGAGGATACCTATATATGTGTGTGGTGGTGATACCTATATATGTATGTGGTGGGGATACCTATATATGTATTTGGCGGGGATACCTATATATGTGTGTGGTGGTGATACCTATATATGTGTGTCGTGGGGATACCTATATATGTGTGTGGCGGGAGACCTATAGATGTATGTGGTGGGGATACCTATAAATATATGTGGCGGTGATACCAATTGATATATGTGGTGGGGATACCTATATATGTATGTGGTGGGGATACCTATATATGTATGTGGTGGGGATACCTATATATGTATGTGATGGGGATACCTATAGATGTATGTGGTGGGGATACCTATATATGTATGTGGTGGGGATACCTATAGATATGTGTGGTGGGGATACCTATATATGCATGTATTGGGGATACATATATATGTATGTGGTGGGGATACCTATATATGTATGTGGTGGGGATACCTATATATGTATGTGGTGGTGATACCTATATATGTGTGTGGCGGGGATACCTATAGATGTGTGTGGTGGGGATACCTATAGATGTATGTGGTGGGGAGACCTATATATGTATGTGGTGGGGATACCTATATATGTGTGTGGCGAGGATACCTAAATATATGTGTGTTGTGGGGATACCTATATATGTGTGTGGTGGGGATACCTATATATGTATGTGGTGGTGATACCTATATATGTATGAGGTGGGGATACCTATAGATGTGTGTGGTGGGGATACCTATATATGTATGTGGCGGGGATACCTATATATGTGTGTGGCTGGGATACCTATATATGTATGTGGTGGTGATACCTATATATGTATGTGGTGGGGATACCTATATATGTGTGTGGTGCGGATACCTATAGATGAATGTGGTGGTGATACCTATATATGTGTGTGGTGGGGATACATATAGATATATGTGGTGGGGATACCTATATATGTATGTGGTGGGGATACCTATATATGTATGTGGTGGTGATACATATATGTGTGAGGTGAGGATACCTATATATGTATGTGGTGGGGATACCTATAGATGTATGTGGCGGGGATACCTATATATGTGTGTGGTAGGTATACCTATATATGTATGTGGTGGGGATACCTATATATGTATGTGGTGGTGATACCTATATATGTATGTGGTGGGGAGACCTATGGATGTATGTGGCGTCGAGACCTACATATGTATGTGTGGGGATACCTATATGTGTGTGGTGTGATACCTATATATGTATGTGGTGGGGATACCTATATATGTGTGTGGTGGGGATACCTATATATGTATGTGTGGGGATACCTATATGTGTGTGGTGGTGATACCTATATATGTATGTGGTGGGGATACCTATATATGTGTGTGGTTGGGATACCTATATATGTATTTGGTGGGGATACCTATATATGTATGTGGTGGGGATACCTATATATGTATGTGGTGGGGAAACCTATAGATGTATGTGGCGGGGAGACGTATATATGTGTGTGGTGATGATACCTATATATGTGTGTGGTGGGGAGACCTATAGATGTATGTGGCAGGGATACCTATATATGTGTGTGGTGAGGAGACCAATATATGTGTGTGGTGGGGATACCTATAGATGTGTGGTGGGGATACCTATATATGTATGTGGCGGGAGACCTATATATGTATGTAGCGGGGATACCTATATATGTGTGTGGTGGGGAGACCAATATATGTGTGTGGTGGGGATACCTATAGATGTGTGGTGGGGATACCAATATATGTATGTGGCGGGGAGACCTATATATGTATGTGGCGCGGATACCTATATATGTGTGTGGTGGGGATACCTATATATGTGTGTGGCGGGGATACCTATATATGTGTGTGGCGGGGATACCTATATATGCTTGTGGTAGGGAGACCTATATATGTGTGTGTGGTGGGGATTCCTATATGTGTGTGATGGTGATACCTATATATGTATGTGGTGGGGATACCTATATATGTGTGTGGTTGGGATACCTATATATGTATGTGGTGGGGATACTTATAGATGTGTATGGTGGGGATACCTATATATGTGTGTGGTGGGGATACCTATATATGTATGTGGTGGGGATACCTATAGATGTGTGTGGTGGGGATACCTATAGATGTATGTGGTGGGGAGACCTATATATGTGTGTGGTGGTGATACCTATATATGTATGTGGCGGGGATACCTATAAATGTGTGTGGTGGGGATACCTATATATGTATGTGGTGGGGATACCTATAGATGTGTGTGGTGGGGATACCTATATATGTATGTATTGGGGATAACTATATATGTATGTGGTGGGGATACCTATATATGTATGTGGTGGGGATACCTATATATGTATGTGGTGGTGATACCTATATATGTGTGTGGTGGGGATACCTATAGATGTGTGTGGTGGGGATACCTATAGATGTATGTGGTGGGGAGACCTATATATGTATGTGGTGGGGATACCTATAAATGTGTGTGGCGAGGATACCTAAATATATGTGTGTGGTGGGGATACCTATATATGTGTGTGGTGGGGATACCTATATATGTATGTGGTGGTGATACCTATATATGTATGTGGTGGGGATACCTATAGATGTGTGTGGTGGGGATACCTATATATGTATGTGGCGGGGATACCTATCTATGTGTGTGGCTGGGATACCTATATATGTATGTGGTGGTGATACCTATATATGTATGTGGTGGGGATACCTATATATGTGTGTGGTGCGGATACCTATAGATGTATGTGGTGGTGATACCTATATATGTGTGTGGTGGGGATACATATAGATGTATGTGGTGGGGATACCTATATATGTATGTGGTGGGGATACCTATATATGTATGTGGTGGTGATACATATATGTGTGTGGTGAGGATACCTATATATGTATGTGGTGGGGATACCTATAGATGTATGTGGCGGGGATACCTATATATGTGTGTGGTAGGGATACCTATATATTTGTATGTGGTGGGGATACCTATATATGTATGTGGTGTTGATACCTATATATGTATGTGGTGGGGAGACCTATGGATGTATGTGGCGTCGAGACCTATATATGTATGTGGCGGGGATACCTATATATGTGTGTGGTGGGGATTCTTATATATGTATATGGTGGGGATACCTACATATTTATCTGGTGGGGATACCTATAGATGTGTGTGGTGGGGATACCTATAGATGCGTGTGGTAGGGATACCTATAGATGTGTGTGGTGGGGATACCTATATATGTATGTGGTGGGGATACCTATATATGTGTGTGGTGGGGATACCTATAGATGTATGTGGTGGGGATACCTATATATTTATGTGGTGGGGATACCTATATATGTATGTGGTGGTGATACCTATATATGTATGTGGTGGGGAGACATATAGATGTATGTGGCGGGGAGACCTATATATGTGTGTGGTGAGGAGACCAATATATGTGTGTGGTGGGGATACCTATAGATGTGTGGTGGGGATACCTATATATGTATGTGGCGGGAGACCTATATATGTATGTGGCGGGGATACCTATATATGTGTGTGGTGGGGAGACCAATATATGTGTGTGGTGGGAATACCTATAGATGTGTGGTGGGGATACCTATATATGTATTTGGCGGGGAGACCTATATATGTATGTGGCGGGGATACCTATATATGTGTGTGGTGGGGATACCTATATATGTGTGTGGCGGGGATACCTATATATGTGTGTGGCGGGATACCTATATATGCTTGTGGTGGGGAGACCTATATATGTGTGTGTGGTGGGGATACCTAAATGTATGTGGCGGGGATACCTATATGTATGTGGTGGGGATACCTATATGTGTGTGGTGGTGATACCTATATATGTATGTGGTGGGGATACCTATATATGTGCGTGGTTGGGATACCTATATATGTATTTGGTGGGGATACCTATAGATGTGTATGGTGGGGATACCTATATATGTGTGTGATGGGGATACATATATATGTGTGTGGTGGGGAGACCTATAGATGTATGTGGCAGGGATACCTATATATGTGTGTGGTGAGGAGACCAATATATGTGTGTGGTGGGGATACCTATAGATGTGTGGTGGGGATACCTATATATGTATGTGGCGGGAGACCTATATATGTATGTTGCGGGGATACCTATATATGTGTGTGGTGGGGAGACCAATATATGTGTGTGGTGGGGATACCTATAGATGTGTGGTGGGGATACCAATATATGTATGTGGCGGGGAGACCTATATATGTATGTGGCGCGGATACCTATATATGTGTGTGGTGGGGATACCTATATATGTGTGTGGCGGGGATACCTATATATGTGTGTGGCGGGGATACCTATATATGCTTGTGGTGGGGAGACCTATATATGTGTGTGTGGTGGGGATTCCTATATGTGTGTGATGGTGATACCTATATATGTATGTGGTGGGGATACCTATATATATGTGTGGTTGGGATACCTATATATGTATGTGGTGGGGATACCTATATATGTATGTGGTGGTGATACCTATATATGTGTGTGGTGGGGATACCTATAGATGTGTGTGGTGGGGATACCTATAGATGTATGTGGTGGGGAGACCTATATATGTATGTGGTGGGGATACCTATATATGTGTGTGGCGAGGATACCTAAATATATGTGTGTGGTGGGGATACCTATATATGTGTGTGGTGGGGATACCTATATATGTATGTGGTGGTGATACCTATATATGTATGTGGTGGTGATACCTATATATGTATGTGGTGGGGATACCTATATATGTATGTGGCGGGGATACCTATATATGTGTGTGGCTGGGATACCTATATATGTATGTGGTGGTGATACCTATATATGTATGTGGTGGGGATACCTATATATGTGTGTGGTGCGGATACCTATAGATGTATGTGGTGGTGATACCTATATATGTGTGTTGTGGGGATACATATAGATGTATGTGGTGGGGATACCTATATATGTATGTGGTGGGGATACCTACATATGTATGTGGTGGTGATACATACATGTGTGTGGTGAGGATACCTATATATGTATGTGGTGGGGATACCTATAGATGTATGTGGCGGGGATACCTATATATGTGTGTGGTAGGGATACCTATATATGTATGTGGTGGGGATACCTATATATGTATGTGGTGTTGATACCTATATATGTATGTGGTGGGGAGACCTATGGATGTATGTGGCGTCGAGACCTATATATGTATGTGGCGGGGATACCTATATATGTGTGTGGTGGGGATTCTTATATATGTATATGGTGGGGATACCTACATATTTATCTGGTGGGGATACCTATAGATGTGTGTGGTGGGGATACCTATAGATGCGTGTGGTAGGGATACCTATAGATGTGTGTGGTGGGGATACCTATATATGTATGTGGTGGGGATACCTATATATGTGTGTGGTGGGGATACCTATAGATGTATGTGGTGGGGATACCTATATATTTATGTGGTGGGGATACCTATATATGTATGTGGTGGTGATACCTATATATGTATGTGGTGGGGAGACATATAGATGTATGTGGCGGGGAGACCTATATATGTGTGTGGTGAAGAGACCAATATATGTGTGTGGTGGGGATACCTATAGATGTGTGGTGGGGATACCTATATATGTATGTGGCGGGAGACCTATATATGTATGTGGCGGGGATACCTATAAATGTGTGTGGTGGGGAGACCAATATATGTGTGTGGTGGGAATACCTATAGATGTGTGGTGGGGATACCTATATATGTATTTGGCGGGGAGACCTATATATGTATGTGGCGGGGATACCTATATATGTGTGTGGTGGGGATACCTATATATGTGTGTGGCGGGGATACCTATATATGTGTGTGGCGGGATACCTATATATGCTTGTGGTGGGGAGACCTATATATGTGTGTGTGGTGGGGATACCTATATGTATGTGGCGGGGATACCTATATGTATGTGGTGGGGATACCTATATGTGTGTGGTGGTGATACCTATATATGTATGTGGTGGGGATACCTATATATGTGCGTGGTTGGGATACCTATATATATATTTGGTGGGGATACCTATAGATGTGTATGGTGGGGATACCTATATATGTGTGTGATGGGGATACATATATATGTGTGTGGTGGGGATACATATAGATGTGTGTGGTGGGGATACCTATATATGTATGTGGTGGGGAGACCTATATATGTGTGTGGTGGTGATACCTATATATGTACGTGGCCGGGATACCTATAAATGTGTGTGGTGGGATATCTATATATTTATGTGGTGGGGATACCTATATATGTATGTGGTGGGGATACCTATATATGTATGTGGTGGAGATACCTATATATGTGTGTGGTGAGGATACCTATATATGTATGTGGTGGGGATACCTATAGATGCATGTGGTGGGGATACCTATATATGTGTGTGGCGGGGATACATATATATGTGTGTGGTAGGGATACCTATAGATGTATGTGGTGGAGATACCTATATATGTATGTGGTGGTGATACCTATATATGTATGTGGTGGGGAGACCTATGGATGTATGTGGCGGGTAGACCTTTATATGTATGTGGTGGGGATACCTATATATGTGTGTGGTGGGGATACCTATATATGTATATGGTGGGGATACCTACATATTCATGTGGTGGGAATACCTATAGATGTGTGTGGTGGGGTTACATATAGATGTGTGTGGTGGGGATACCTATATATGTGTGTGGTGGGGATACCTATATATGTATGTGGTGTGGATACCTATATATGTGTGTGGTGGGGATACCTATAGATGTATGTGGTGGGGATACCTATATATGTGTGTGGTGGGGATACATATATATGTATGTGGTGGGGATACCTATATATGTATGTGGTAGGGATACCTATATATGTGTGTGGTGGGGATACCTATAGATGTATGTGGTGGGGATACCTATATATGTATGTGGTGGGGATACTTATATATGTGTGTGGTGGTGATACCTATATATGTATGTGGTGGGGATACCTATATATGTATTTGGCGGGGATACCTATATATGTGTGTGGTGGTGATACCTATATATGTGTGTCGTGGGGATACCTATATATGTGTGTGGCGGGAGACCTATAGATGTATGTGGTGGGGATACCTATAGATGTATGTGGCGGTGATACCAATAGATATATGTGGTGGGGATACCTATATATGTATGTGGTGGGGATACCTATATATGTATGTGGTGGGGATACCTATATATGTATGTGGTGGGGATACCTATAGATGTATGTGGTGGGGATACCTATATATGTATGTGGTGGGGATACCTATATATGTATGTGGTGGTGATACCTATATATGTATGTGGTGGGGAGACCTATAGATGTATGTGGCGGGGAGACCTATATATGTGTGTGGTGATGATACCTATATATGTGTGTGGTGGGGAGACCTATAGATGTATGTGGCAGGGACACCTATATATGTGTGTGGTGAGGAGACCAATATATGTGTGTGGTGGGGATACCTATAGATGTGTGGTGGGGATACCTATATATGTATGTGGTGGGGATACCTATATATGTGTGTGGTTGGGATACCTATATATGTATGTGGTGGGGATACTTATAGATGTGTATGGTGGGGATACCTATATATGTGTGTGGTGGGGATACCTATATATTAGTGTGTTGGGGATATCTATAGATGTGTGTGGTGGGGATACCTATAGATGTATGTGGTGGGGAGACCTATATATGTGTGTGGTGGTGATACCTATATATGTATGTGGCGGGGATACCTATAAATGTGTGTGGTGGGGATACCTATATATGTATGTGGTGGGGATACCTATAGATGTGTGTGGTGGGGATACCTATATATGTATGTATTGGGGATACCTATATATGTATGTGGTGGGGATACCTATATATGTATGTGGTGGGGATACCTATATATGTGTGTGTGGTGGGGATTCCTATATGTGTGTGGTGGTGATACCTATATATGTATGTGGTGGGGATACCTATATATGTGTGTGGTTGGGATACCTATATATGTATGTGGTGGGGATACTTATAGATGTTTATGGTGGGGATACCTATATATGTGTGTGGTGGGGATACCTATATATGTGTGTGTTGGGGATATCTATAGATGTGTGTGGTGGGGATACCTATAGATGTATGTGGTGGGGAGACCTATATATGTGTGTGTGGTGATACCTATATATGTATGTGGCGGGGATACCTATAAATGTGTGTGGTGGGGATACCTATATATGTATGTGGTGGGGATACCTATAGATGTGTGTGGTGGGGATACCTATATATGTATGTATTGGGGATACCTATATATGTATGTGGTGGGGATACCTATATATGTATGTGGTGGGGATACCTATATATGTATGTGGTGGTGATACATATATATGTGTGTGGTGGGGATACCTATAGATGTGTGTGGTGGGGATACCTATAGATGTATGTGGTGGGGAGACCTATATATGTATGTGGTGGGGATACCTATATATGTGTGTGGTGGGGATACCTATAGATGTATGTGGTGGGGATACCTATATATGTATGTGGTGGGGATACTTATATATGTGTGTGGTGGTGATACCTATATATGTATGTGGTGGGGATACCTATATATGTATTTGGCGGGGATACCTATATATGTGTGTGGTGGTGATACCTATATATGTGTGTCGTGGGGATACCTATATATGTGTGTGGCGGGAGACCTATAGATGTATGTGGTGGGGATACCTATAGATGTATGTGGCGGTGATACCAATAGATATATGTGGTGGGGATACCTATATATGTATGTGGTGGGGATACCTATATATGTATGTGGTGGGGATACCTATATATGTATGTGGTGGGGATACCTATAGATGTATGTGGTGGGGATACCTATATATGTATGTGGTGGGGATACCTATATATGTATGTGGTGGTGATACCTATATATGTATGTGGTGGGGAGACCTATAGATGTATGTGGCGGGGAGACCTATATATGTGTGTGGTGATGATACCTATATATGTGTGTGGTGGGGAGACCTATAGATGTATGTGGCAGGGACACCTATATATGTGTGTGGTGAGGAGACCAATATATGTGTGTGGTGGGTATACCTATAGATGTGTGGTGGGGATACCTATATATGTATGTGGTGGGGATACCTATATATGTGTGTGGTTGGGATACCTATATATGTATGTGGTGGGGATACTTATAGATGTGTATGGTGGGGATACCTATATATGTGTGTGGTGGGGATACCTATATATTAGTGTGTTGGGGATATCTATAGATGTGTGTGGTGGGGATACCTATAGATGTATGTGGTGGGGAGACCTATATATGTGTGTGGTGGTGATACCTATATATGTATGTGGCGGGGATACCTATAAATGTGTGTGGTGGGGATACCTATATATGTATGTGGTGGGGATACCTATAGATGTGTGTGGTGGGGATACCTATATATGTATGTATTGGGGATACCTATATATGTATGTGGTGGGGATACCTATATATGTATGTGGTGGGGATACCTATATATGTGTGTGTGGTGGGGATTCCTATATGTGTGTGGTGGTGATACCTATATATGTATGTGGTGGGGATACCTATATATGTGTGTGGTTGTGATACCTATATATGTATGTGGTGGGGATACTTATAGATGTTTATGGTGGGGATACCTATATATGTGTGTGGTGGGGATACCTATATATGTGTGTGTGGTGATACCTATATATGTATGTGGCGGGGATACCTATAAATGTGTGTGGTGGGGATACCTATATATGTATGTGGTGGGGATACCTATAGATGTGTGTGATGGGGATACCTATATATGTATGTATGTGGTGGGGATACCTATATATGTATGTGGTGGGGATACCTATATATGTATGTGGTGGTGATACATATATATGTGTGTGGTGGGAATACCTATAGATGTGTGTGGTGGGGATACCTATAGATGTATGTGGTGGGGAGACCTATATATGTATGTGGTGGGGATACCTATATATGTGTGTGGCGAGGATACCTAAATATATGTGTGTTGTGGGGATACCTATATATGTGTGTGGTGGGGATACCTATATATGTATGTGGTGGTGATACCTATATATGTATGTGGTGGGGATACCTATAGATGTGTGTGGTGGGGATACCTATATATGTATGTGGCGGGGATACCTATATATGTGTGTGGCTGGGATACCTATATATGTATGTGGTGGTGATACCTATATATGTATGTGGTGGGGATACCTATATATGTGTGTGGTGCGGATACCTATAGATGTATGTGGTGGTGATACCTATATATGTGTGTGGTGGGGATACATATAGATGTATGTGGTGGGGATACCTATATATGTATGTGGTGGGGATACCTATATATGTATGTGGTGGTGATACATATATGTGTGTGGTGAGGATACCTATATATGTATGTGGTGGGGATACCTATAGATGTATGTGGCGGGGATACCTATATATGTGTGTGGTAGGGATACCTATATATGTATGTGGTGGGGATACCTATATATGTATGTGGTGGTGATACCTATATATGTATGTGGTGGGGAGACCTATGGATGTATGTGGCGTCGAGACCTATATATGTATGTGGCGGGAATACCTATATATGTGTGTGGTGGGGATTCCTATATATGTATATGGTGGGGATACCTACATATTTATGTGGTGGGGATACCTATAGATGTGTGTGGTGGGGATACCTATAGATGCGTGTGGTAGGGATACCTATAGATGTGTGTGGTGGGGATACCTATATATGTATGTGGTGGGGATACCTATATGTGTGTGGTGGTGATACCTATATATGTATGTGGTGGGGATACCTATATATGTGTGTGGTTGGGATACCTATATATGTATTTGGTGGGGATACCTATAGATGTGTATGGTGGGGATACCTATATATGTGTGTGGTGGGGATACATATATATGTGTGTGGTGGGGATACATATAGATGTGTGTGGTGGGGATACCTATAGATGTATGTGGTGGGGAGACCTATATATGTGTGTGGTGGTGATACCTATATATGTATGTGGCCGGGATACCTATAAATGTGTGTGGTGGGGATACCTATATATGTAAGTGGTGGGGATACCTATAGATGTGTGTGGTGGGGATACCTATAGATGTGTGTATTGGGGATACCTATATATTTATGTGGTGGGGATACCTATATATGTATGTGGTGGGGATACCTATATATGTATGTGGTGGAGATACCTATATATGTGTGTGGTGAGGATACCTATATATGTATGTGGTGGGGATACCTATAGATGTATGTGGTGGGGATACCTATATATGTGTGTGGCGGGGATACATATATATGTGTGTGGTAGGGATACCTATATATGTAAGTGGTGGGGATACCTATAGATGTGTGTGGTGGGGATACCTATAGATGTGTGTATTGGGGATACCTATATATTTATGTGGTGGGGATACCTATATATGTATGTGGTGGGGATACCTATATATGTATGTGGTGGAGATACCTATATATGTGTGTGGTGAGGATACCTATATATGTATGTGGTGGGGATACCTATAGATGTATGTGGTGGGGATACCTATATATGTGTGTGGCGGGGATACATATATATGTGTGTGGTAGGGATACCTATATATGTATGTGGTGGGGATACCTATATATGTATGTGGTGGTGATACCTATATATGTATGTGGTGGGGAGACCTATGGATGTATGTGGCGGGTAGACCTTTATATGTATGTGGTGGGGATACCTATATATGTGTGTGGTGGGGATACCTATATATGTATATGGTGGGGATACCTACATATTCATGTGGTGGGAATACCTATAGATGTGTGTGGTGGGGTTACATATAGATGTGTGTGGTGGGGATACCTATATATGTGTGTGGTGGGGATACCTATATATGTATGTGGTGGGGATACCTATATATGTGTGTGGTGGGGATACCTATATATGTACGTGGTGGGGATACCTATATATTTGTGTTGTGGGGATAACTATAGATGTATGTGGTGGGGATACCTATATATGTGTGTGGTGGGGATACATATATATGTATGTGGTGGGGATACCTATATATGTATGTGGTGGGGATACCCATATATGTATGTGGTGGGGATACCTATATATGTGTGTGGTGGGGATACCTATAGATGTATGTGGTGGGGATACCTATATATGTATGTGGTGAGGATACCTATATATGTGTGTGGTGGTGATACCTATATATGTATGTGGTGGGGATACCTATATATGTATTTGGCGGGGATACCTATATATGTGTGTGGTGGTGATACCTATATATGTGTGTCGTGGGGATACCTATATATGTGTGTGGCGGGAGACCTATAGATGTATGTGGTGGGGATACCTATAAATATATGTGGCGGTGATACCAATTGATATATGTGGTGGGGATACCTATATATGTATGTGGTGGGGATACCTATATATGTATGTGCTGGGGATACCTATAGATGTATGTGGTGGGGATACCTATATATGTATGTGGTGGGGATACCTATAGATATGTGTGGTGGGGATACCTATATATGTATGTATTGGGGATACATATATATGTATGTGGTGGGGATACCTATATATGTATGTGGTGGGGATACCTATATATGTATGTGGTGGTGATACCTATATATGTGTGTGGCGGGGATACCTATAGATGTGTGTGGTGGGGATACCTATAGATGTATGTGGTGGGGAGACCTATATATGTATGTGGTGGGGATACCTATATATGTGTGTGGCGAGGATACCTAAATATATGTGTGTTGTGGGGATACCTATATATGTTTGTGGTGGGGATACCTATATATGTATGTGGTGGTGATACCTATATATGTATGAGGTGGGGATACCTATAGATGTGTGTGGTGGGGATACCTATATATGTATGTGGCGGGGATACCTATATATGTGTGTGGCTGGGATACCTATATATGTATGTGGTGGTGATACCTATATATGTATGTGGTGGGGATACCTATATATGTGTGTGGTGCGGATACCTATAGATGAATGTGGTGGTGATACCTATATATGTGTGTGGTGGGGATACATATAGATATATGTGGTGGGGATACCTATATATGTATGTGGTGGGGATACCTATATATGTATGTGGTGGTGATACATATATGTGTGAGGTGAGGATACCTATATATGTATGTGGTGGGGATACCTATAGATGTATGTGGCGGGGATACCTATATATGTGTGTGGTAGGTATACCTATATATGTATGTGGTGGGGATACCTATATATGTATGTGGTGGTGATACCTATATATGTATGTGTGGGGAGACCTATGGATGTATGTGGCGTCGAGACCTACATATGTATGTGTGGGGATACCTATATGTGTGTGGTGGTGATACCTATATATGTATGTGGTGGGGATACCTATATATGTGTGTGGTGGGGATACCTATATATGTATGTGGTGGGGATACCTATATATGTGTGGTGGTGATACCTATATATGTATGTGGTGGGGATACCTATATATGTGTGTGGTTGGGATACCTATATATGTATTTGGTGGGGATACCTATATATGTATGTGGTGGGGATACCTATATATGTATGTGGTGGGGAAACCTATAGCTGTATGTGGCGGGGAGACGTATATATGTGTGTGGTGATGATACCTATATATGTGTGTGGTGGGGAGACCTATAGATGTATGTGGCAGGGATACCTATATATGTGTGTGGTGAGGAGACCAATATATGTGTGTGGTGGGGATACCTATAGATGTGTGGTGGGGATACCTATATATGTATGTGGTGGGAGACCTATATATGTATGTAGCGGGGATACCTATATATGTGTGTGGTGGGGAGACCAATATATGTGTGTGGTGGGGATACCTATAGATGTGTGGTGGGGATACCAATATATGTATGTGGCGGGAAGACCTATATATGTATGTGGCGCGGATACCTATATATGTGTGTGGTGGGGATACCTATATATGTGTGTGGCGGGGATACCTATATATGTGTGTGGCGGGGATACCTATATATGCTTGTGGTAGGGAGACCTATATATGTGTGTGTGGTGGGGATTCCTATATGTGTGTGATGGTGATACCTATATATGTATGTGGTGGGGATACCTATATATGTGTGTGGTTGGGATACCTATATATGTATGTGGTGGGGATACTTATAGATGTGTATGGTGGGGATACTTATATATGTGTGTGGTGGGGATACCTATATATGTGTGTGTTGGGGATATCTATAGATGTGTGTGGTGGGGATACCTATAGATGTATGTGGTGGGGAGACCTATATATGTGTGTGGTGGTGATACCTATATATGTATGTGGCGGGGATACCTATAAATGTGTGTGGTGGGGATACCTATATATGTATGTGGTGGGGATACCTATAGATGTGTGTGGTGGGGATACCTATATATGTATGTATTGGGGATACCTATATATGTATGTGGTGGGGATACCTATATATGTATGTGGTGGGGATACCTATATATGTATGTGGTGGTGATACCTATATATGTGTGTGGTGGGGATACCTATAGATGTGTGTGGTGGGGATACCTATAGATGTATGTGGTGGGGAGACCTATATATGTATGTGGTGGGGATACCTATATATGTGTGTGGCGAGGATACCTAAATATATGTGTGTGGTGGGGATACCTATATATGTGTGTGGTGGGGATACCTATATATGTATGTGGTGGTGATACCTATATATGTATGTGGTGGGGATACCTATAGATGTGTGTGGTGGGAATACCTATATATGTATGTGGCGGGGATACCTATCTATGTGTGTGGCTGGGATACCTATATATGTATGTGGTGGTGATACCTATATATGTATGTGGTGGGGATACCTATATATGTGTGTGGTGCGGATACCTATAGATGTATGTGGTGGTGATACCTATATATGTGTGTGGTGGGGATACATATAGATGTATGTGGTGGGGATACCTATATATGTATGTGGTGGGGATACCTATATATGTATGTGGTGGTGATACATATATGTGTGTGGTGAGGATACCTATATATGTATGTGGTGGGGATACCTATAGATGTATGTGGCGGGAATACCTATATATGTGTGTGGTAGGGATACCTATATATGTATGTGGTGGGGATACCTATATATGTATGTGGTGTTGATACCTATATATGTATGTGGTGGGGAGACCTATGGATGTATGTGGCGTCGAGACCTATATATGTATGTGGCGGGGATACCTATATATGTGTGTGGTGGGGATTCTTATATATGTATATGGTGGGGATACCTACATATTTATCTGGTGGGGATACCTATAGATGTGTGTGGTGGGGATACCTATAGATGCGTGTGGTAGGGATACCTATAGATGTGTGTGGTGGGAATACCTATATATGTATGTGGTGGGGATACCTATATATGTGTGTGGTGGGGATACCTATAGATGTATGTGGTGGGGATACCTATATATTTATGTGGTGGGGATACCTATATATGTATGTGGTGGTGATACCTATATATGTATGTGGTGGAGAGACATATAGATGTATGTGGCGGGGAGACCTATATATGTGTGTGGTGAGGAGACCAATATATGTGTGTGGTGGGGATACCTATAGATGTGTGGTGGGGATACCTATATATGTATGTGGCGGGAGACCTATATATGTATGTGGCGGGGATACCTATATATGTGTGTGGTGGGGAGACCAATATATGTGTGTGGTGGGAATACCTATAGATGTGTGGTGGGGATACCTATATATGTATTTGGCGGGGAGACCTATATATGTATGTGGCGGGGATACCTATATATGTGTGTGGTGGGGATACCTATATATGTGTGTGGCGGGGATACCTATATATGTGTGTGGCGGGAAGACCTATATATGTATGTGGCGCGGATACCTATATATGTGTGTGGTGGGGATACCTATATATGTGTGTGGCGGGGATACCTATATATGTGTGTGGCGGGGATACCTATATATGCTTGTGGTAGGGAGACCTATATATGTGTGTGTGGTGGGGATTCCTATATGTGTGTGATGGTGATACCTATATATGTATGTGGTGGGGATACCTATATATGTGTGTGGTTGGGATACCTATATATGTATGTGGTGGGGATACTTATAGATGTGTATGGTGGGGATACTTATATATGTGTGTGGTGGGGATACCTATATATGTGTGTGTTGGGGATATCTATAGATGTGTGTGGTGGGGATACCTATAGATGTATGTGGTGGGGAGACCTATATATGTGTGTGGTGGTGATACCTATATATGTATGTGGCGGGGATACCTATAAATGTGTGTGGTGGGGATACCTATATATGTATGTGGTGGGGATACCTATAGATGTGTGTGGTGGGGATACCTATATATGTATGTATTGGGGATACCTATATATGTATGTGGTGGGGATACCTATATATGTATGTGGTGGGGATACCTATATATGTATGTGGTGGTGATACCTATATATGTGTGTGGTGGGGATACCTATAGATGTGTGTGGTGGGGATACCTATAGATGTATGTGGTGGGGAGACCTATATATGTATGTGGTGGGGATACCTATATATGTGTGTGGCGAGGATACCTAAATATATGTGTGTGGTGGGGATACCTATATATGTGTGTGGTGGGGATACCTATATATGTATGTGGTGGTGATACCTATATATGTATGTGGTGGGGATACCTATAGATGTGTGTGGTGGGAATACCTATATATGTATGTGGCGGGGATACCTATCTATGTGTGTGGCTGGGATACCTATATATGTATGTGGTGGTGATACCTATATATGTATGTGGTGGGGATACCTATATATGTGTGTGGTGCGGATACCTATAGATGTATGTGGTGGTGATACCTATATATGTGTGTGGTGGGGATACATATAGATGTATGTGGTGGGGATACCTATATATGTATGTGGTGGGGATACCTATATATGTATGTGGTGGTGATACATATATGTGTGTGGTGAGGATACCTATATATGTATGTGGTGGGGATACCTATATATGTATGTGGTGGGGATACCTATATATGTATGTGGTGGTGATACCTATATATGTGTGTGGTGGGGATACCTATAGATGTGTGTGGTGGGGATACCTATAGATGTATGTGGTGGGGAGACCTATATATGTATGTGGTGGGATACCTATATATGTGTGTGGCGAGGATACCTAAATATATGTGTGTGGTGGGGATACCTATATATGTGTGTGGTGGGGATACCTATATATGTATGTGGTGGTGATACCTATATATGTATGTGGTGGGGATACCTATAGATGTGTGTGGTGGGAATACCTATATATGTATGTGGCGGGGATACCTATCTATGTGTGTGGCTGGGATACCTATATATGTATGTGGTGGTGATACCTATATATGTATGTGGTGGGGATACCTATATATGTGTGTGGTGCGGATACCTATAGATGTATGTGGTGGTGATACCTATATATGTGTGTGGTGGGGATACATATAGATGTATGTGGTGGGGATACCTATATATGTATGTGGTGGGGATACCTATATATGTATGTGGTGGTGATACATATATGTGTGTGGTGAGGATACCTATATATGTATGTGGTGGGGATACCTATAGATGTATGTGGCGGGTATACCTATATATGTGTGTGGTAGGGATACCTATATATGTATGTGGTGGGGATACCTATATATGTATGTGGTGTTGATACCTATATATGTATGTGGTGGGGAGACCTATGGATGTATGTGGCGTCGAGACCTATATATGTATGTGGCGGGGATACCTATATATGTGTGTGGTGGGGATTCTTATATATGTATATGGTGGGGATACCTACATATTTATCTGGTGGGGATACCTATAGATGTGTGTGGTGGGGATACCTATAGATGCGTGTGGTAGGGATACCTATAGATGTGTGTGGTGGGAATACCTATATATGTATGTGGTGGGGATACCTATATATGTGTGTGGTGGGGATACCTATAGATGTATGTGGTGGGGATACCTATATATTTATGTGGTGGGGATACCTATATATGTATGTGGTGGTGATACCTATATATGTATGTGGTGGGGAGACATATAGATGTATGTGGCGGGGAGACCTATATATGTGTGTGGTGAGGAGACCAATATATGTGTGTGGTGGGGATACCTATAGATGTGTGGTGGGGATACCTATATATGTATGTGGCGGGAGACCTATATATGTATGTGGCGGGGATACCTATATATGTGTGTGGTGGGGAGACCAATATATGTGTGTGGTGGGAATACCTATAGATGTGTGGTGGGGATACCTATATATGTATTTGGCGGGGAGACCTATATATGTATGTGGCGGGGATACCTATATATGTGTGTGGTGGGGATACCTATATATGTGTGTGGCGGGGATACCTATATATGTGTGTGGCGGGAAGACCTATATATGTATGTGGCGCGGATACCTATATATGTGTGTGGTGGGGATACCTATATATGTGTGTGGCGGGGATACCTATATAAGTGTGTGGCGGGGATACCTATATATGCTTGTGGTAGGGAGACCTATATATGTGTGTGTGGTGGGGATTCCTATATGTGTGTGATGGTGATACCTATATATGTATGTGGAGGGATACCTATATATGTGTGTGGTTGGGATACCTATATATGTATGTGGTGGGGATACTTATAGATGTGTATGGTGGGGATACTTATATATGTGTGTGGTGGGGATACCTATATATGTGTGTGTTGGGGATATCTATAGATGTGTGTGGTGGGGATACCTATAGATGTATGTGGTGGGGAGACCTATATATGTGTGTGGTGGTGATACCTATATATGTATGTGGCGGGGATACCTATAAATGTGTGTGGTGGGGATACCTATATATGTATGTGGTGGGGATACCTATAGATGTGTGTGGTGGGGATACCTATATATGTATGTATTGGGGATACCTATATATGTATGTGGTGGGGATACCTATATATGTATGTGGTGGGGATACCTATATATGTATGTGGTGGTGATACCTATATATGTGTGTGGTGGGGATACCTATAGATGTGTGTGGTAGGGATACCTATAGATGTATGTGGTGGGGAGACCTATATATGTATGTGATGGGGATACCTATATATGTGTGTGGCGAGGATACCTAAATATATGTGTGTGGTGGGGATACCTATATATGTGTGTGGTGGGGATACCTATATATGTATGTGGTGGTGATACCTATATATGTATGTGGTGGGGATACCTATAGATGTGTGTGGTGGGAATACCTATATATGTATGTGGCGGGGATACCTATCTATGTGTGTGGCTGGGATACCTATATATGTATGTGGTGGTGATACCTATATATGTATGTGGTGGGGATACCTATATATGTGTGTGGTGCGGATACCTATAGATGTATGTGGTGGTGATACCTATATATGTGTGTGGTGGGGATACATATAGATGTATGTGGTGGGGATACCTATATATGTATGTGGTGGGGATACCTATATATGTATGTGGTGGTGATACATATATGTGTGTGGTGAGGATACCTATATATGTATGTGGTGGGGATACCTATAGATGTATGTGGCGGGTATACCTATATATGTGTGTGGTAGGGATACCTATATATGTATGTGGTGGGGATACCTATATATGTATGTGGTGTTGATACCTATATATGTATGTGGTGGGGAGACCTATGGATGTATGTGGCGTCGAGACCTATATATGTATGTGGCGGGGATACCTATATATGTGTGTGGTGGGGATTCTTATATATGTATATGGTGGGGATACCTACATATTTATCTGGTGGGGATACCTATAGATGTGTGTGGTGGGGATACCTATAGATGCGTGTGGTAGGGATACCTATAGATGTGTGTGGTGGGAATACCTATATATGTATGTGGTGGGGATACCTATATATGTGTGTGGTGGGGATACCTATAGATGTATGTGGTGGGGATACCTATATATTTATGTGGTGGGGATACCTATATATGTATGTGGTGGTGATACCTATATATGTATGTGGTGGGGAGACATATAGATGTATGTGGCGGGGAGACCTATATATGTGTGTGGTGAGGAGACCAATATATGTGTGTGGTGGGGATACCTATAGATGTGTGGTGGGGATACCTATATATGTATGTGGCGGGAGACCTATATATGTATGTGGCGGGGATACCTATATATGTGTGTGGTGGGGAGACCAATATATGTGTGTGGTGGGAATACCTATAGATGTGTGGTGGGGATACCTATATATGTATTTGGCGGGGAGACCTATATATGTATGTGGCGGGGATACCTATATATGTGTGTGGTGGGGATACCTATATATGTGTGTGGCGGGGATACCTATATATGTGTGTGGCGGGATACCTATATATGCTTGTGGTGGGGAGACCTATATATGTGTGTGTGGTGGGGATACCTAAATGTATGTGGCGGGGATACCTATATGTATGTGGTGGGGATACCTATATGTGTGTGGTGGTGATACCTATATATGTATGTGGTGGGGATACCTATATATGTGCGTGGTTGGGATACCTATATATGTATTTGGTGGGGATACCTATAGATGTGTATGCTGGGGATACCTATATATGTGTGTGATGGGGATACATATATATGTGTGTGGTGGGGAGACCTATAGATGTATGTGGCAGGGATACCTATATATGTGTGTGGTGAGGAGACCAATATATGTTTGTGGTGGGGATACCTATAGATGTGTGGTGGGGATACCTATATATGTATGTGGCGGGAGACCTATATATGTATGTTGCGGGGATACCTATATATGTGTGTGGTGGGGAGACCAATATATGTGTGTGGTGGGGATACCTATAGATGTGTGGTGGGGATACCAATATATGTATGTGGCGGGGAGACCTATATATGTATGTGGCGCGGATACCTATATATGTGTGTGGTGGGGATACCTATATATGTGTGTGGCGGGGATACCTATATATGTGTGTGGCGGGGATACCTATATATGCTTGTGGTGGGGAGACCTATATATGTGTGTGTGGTGGGGATTCCTATATGTGTGTGATGGTGATACCTATATATGTATGTGGTGGGGATACCTATATATATGTGTGGTTGGGATACCTATATATGTATGTAGCGGGGATACCTATATATGTGTGTGGTGGGGAGACCAATATATGTGTGTGGTGGGGATACCTATAGATGTGTGGTGGGGATACCAATATATGTATGTGGCGGGAAGACCTATATATGTATGTGGCGCGGATACCTATATATGTGTGTGGTGGGGATACCTATATATGTGTGTGGCGGGGATACCTATATATGTGTGTGGCGGGGATACCTATATATGCTTGTGGTAGGGAGACCTATATATGTGTGTGTGGTGGGGATTCCTATATGTGTGTGATGGTGATACCTATATATGTATGTGGTGGGGATACCTATATATGTGTGTGGTTGGGATACCTATATATGTATGTGGTGGGGATACTTATAGATGTGTATGGTGGGGATACTTATATATGTGTGTGGTGGGGATACCTATATATGTGTGTGTTGGGGATATCTATAGATGTGTGTGGTGGGGATACCTATAGATGTATGTGGTGGGGAGACCTATATATGTGTGTGGTGGTGATACCTATATATGTATGTGGCGGGGATACCTATAAATGTGTGTGGTGGGGATACCTATATATGTATGTGGTGGGGATACCTATAGATGTGTGTGGTGGGGATACCTATATATGTATGTATTGGGGATACCTATATATGTATGTGGTGGGGATACCTATATATGTATGTGGTGGGGATACCTATATATGTATGTGGTGGTGATACATATATATGTGTGTGGTGGGGATACCTATAGATGTGTGTGGTGGGGATACCTATAGATGTATGTGGTGGGGAGACCTATATATGTATGTGGTGGGGATACCTATATATGTGTGTGGCGAGGATACCTAAATATATGTGTGTGGTGGGGATACCTATATATGTGTGTGGTGGGGATACCTATATATGTATGTGGTGGTGATACCTATATATGTATGTGGTGGGGATACCTATAGATGTGTGTGGTGGGAATACCTATATATGTATGTGGCGGGGATACCTATCTATGTGTGTGGCTGGGATACCTATATATGTATGTGGTGGTGATACCTATATATGTATGTGGTGGGGATACCTATATATGTGTGTGGTGCGGATACCTATAGATGTATGTGGTGGTGATACCTATATATGTGTGTGGTGGGGATACATATAGATGTATGTGGTGGGGATACCTATATATGTATGTGGTGGGGATACCTATATATGTATGTGGTGGTGATACATATATGTGTGTGGTGAGGATACCTATATATGTATGTGGTGTGGATACCTATAGATGTATGTGGCGGGTATACCTATATATGTGTGTGGTAGGGATACCTATATATGTATGTGGTGGGGATACCTATATATGTATGTGGTGTTGATACCTATATATGTATGTGGTGGGGAGACCTATGGATGTATGTGGCGTCGAGACCTATATATGTATGTGGCGGGGATACCTATATATGTGTGTGGTGGGGATTCTTATATATGTATATGGTGGGGATACCTACATATTTATCTGGTGGGGATACCTATAGATGTGTGTGGTGGGGATACCTATAGATGCGTGTGGTAGGGATACCTATAGATGTGTGTGGTGGGAATACCTATATATGTATGTGGTGGGGATACCTATATATGTGTGTGGTGGGGATACCTATAGATGTATGTGGTGGGGATACCTATATATTTATGTGGTGGGGATACCTATATATGTATGTGGTGGTGATACCTATATATGTATGTGGTGGGGAGACATATAGATGTATGTGGCGGGGAGACCTATATATGTGTGTGGTGAGGAGACCAATATATGTGTGTGGTGGGGATACCTATAGATGTGTGGTGGGGATACCTATATATGTATGTGGCGGGAGACCTATATATGTATGTGGCGGGGATACCTATATATGTGTGTGGTGGGGAGACCAATATATGTGTGTGGTGGGAATACCTATAGATGTGTGGTGGGGATACCTATATATGTATTTGGCGGGGAGACCTATATATGTATGTGGCGGGGATACCTATATATGTGTGTGGTGGGGATACCTATATATGTGTGTGGCGGGGATACCTATATATGTGTGTGGCGGGATACCTATATATGCTTGTGGTGGGGAGACCTATATATGTGTGTGTGGTGGGGATACCTAAATGTATGTGGCGGGGATACCTATATGTATGTGGTGGGGATACCTATATGTGTGTGGTGGTGATACCTATATATGTATGTGGTGGGGATACCTATATATGTGCGTGGTTGGGATACCTATATATGTATTTGGTGGGGATACCTATAGATGTGTATGGTGGGGATACCTATATATGTGTGTGATGGGGATACATATATATGTGTGTGGTGGGGAGACCTATAGATGTATGTGGCAGGGATACCTATATATGTGTGTGGTGAGGAGACCAATATATGTTTGTGGTGGGGATACCTATAGATGTGTGGTGGGGATACCTATATATGTATGTGGCGGGAGACCTATATATGTATGTTGCGGGGATACCTATATATGTGTGTGGTGGGGAGACCAATATATGTGTGTGGTGGGGATACCTATAGATGTGTGGTGGGGATACCAATATATGTATGTGGCGGGGAGACCTATATATGTATGTGGCGCGGATACCTATATATGTGTGTGGTGGGGATACCTATATATGTGTGTGGCGGGGATACCTATATATGTGTGTGGCGGGGATACCTATATATGCTTGTGGTGGGGAGACCTATATATGTGTGTGTGGTGGGGATTCCTATATGTGTGTGATGGTGATACCTATATATGTATGTGGTGGGGATACCTATATATATGTGTGGTTGGGATACCTATATATGTATGTGGTGGGGATACCTATATATGTATGTGGTGGTGATACCTATATATGTGTGTGGTGGGGATACCTATAGATGTGTGTGGTGGGGATACCTATAGATGTATGTGGTGGGGAGACCTATATATGTATGTGGTGGGGATACCTATATATGTGTGTGGCGAGGATACCTAAATATATGTGTGTGGTGGGGATACCTATATATGTGTGTGGTGGGGATACCTATATATGTATGTGGTGGTGATACCTATATATGTATGTGGTGGTGATACCTATATATGTATGTGGTGGGGATACCTATATATGTATGTGGCGGGGATACCTATATATGTGTGTGGCTGGGATACCTATATATGTATGTGGTGGTGATACCTATATATGTATGTGGTGGGGATACCTATATATGTGTGTGGTGCGCATACCTATAGATGTATGTGGTGGTGATACCTATATATGTGTGTGGTGGGGATACATATAGATGTATGTGGTGGGGATACCTATATATGTATGTGGTGGGGATACCTACATATGTATGTGGTGGTGATACATATATGTGTGTGGTGAGGATACCTATATATGTATGTGGTGGGGATACCTATAGATGTATGTGGCGGGGATACCTATATATGTGTGTGGTAGGGATACCTATATATGTATGTGGTGGGGATACCTATATATGTATGTGGTGTTGATACCTATATATGTATGTGGTGGGGAGACCTATGGATGTATGTGGCGTCGAGACCTATATATGTATGTGGCGGGGATACCTATATATGTGTGTGGTGGGGATTCTTATATATGTATATGGTGGGGATACCTACATATTTATCTGGTGGGGATACCTATAGATGTGTGTGGTGGGGATACCTATAGATGCGTGTGGTAGGGATACCTATAGATGTGTGTGGTGGGGATACCTATATATGTATGTGGTGGGGATACCTATATATGTGTGTGGTGGGGATACCTATAGATGTATGTGGTGGGGATACCTATATATTTATGTGGTGGGGATACCTATATATGTATGTGGTGGTGATACCTATATATGTATGTGGTGGGGAGACATATAGATGTATGTGGCGGGGAGACCTATATATGTGTGTGGTGAAGAGACCAATATATGTGTGTGGTGGGGATACCTATAGATGTGTGGTGGGGATACCTATATATGTATGTGGCGGGAGACCTATATATGTATGTGGCGGGGATACCTATATATGTGTGTGGTGGGGAGACCAATATATGTGTGTGGTGGGAATACCTATAGATGTGTGGTGGGGATACCTATATATGTATTTGGCGGGGAGACCTATATATGTATGTGGCGGGGATACCTATATATGTGTGTGGTGGGGATACCTATATATGTGTGTGGCGGGGATACCTATATATGTGTGTGGCGGGATACCTATATATGCTTGTGGTGGGGAGACCTATATATGCGTGTGTGGTGGGGATACCTATATGTATGTGGCGGGGATACCTATATGTATGTGGTGGGGATACCTATATGTGTGTGGTGGTGATACCTATATATGTATGTGGTGGGGATACCTATATATGTGTGTGGTGAGGAGACCAATATATGTTTGTGGTGGGGATACCTATAGATGTGTGGTGGGGATACCTATATATGTATGTGGCGGGAGACCTATATATGTATGTTGCGGGGATACCTATATATGTGTGTGGTGGGGAGACCAATATATGTGTGTGGTGGGGATACCTATAGATGTGTGGTGGGGATACCAATATATGTATGTGGCGGGGAGACCTATATATGTATGTGGCGCGGATACCTATATATGTGTGTGGTGGGGATACCTATATATGTGTGTGGCGGGGATACCTATATATGTGTGTGGCGGGGATACCTATATATGCTTGTGGTGGGGAGACCTATATATGTGTGTGTGGTGGGGATTCCTATATGTGTGTGATGGTGATACCTATATATGTATGTGGTGGGGATACCTATATATATGTGTGGTTGGGATACCTATATATGTATGTGGTGGGGATACCTATATATGTATGTGGTGGTGATACCTATATATGTGTGTGGTGGGGATACCTATAGATGTGTGTGGTGGGGATACCTATAGATGTATGTGGTGGGGAGACCTATATATGTATGTGGTGGGGATACCTATATATGTGTGTGGCGAGGATACCTAAATATATGTGTGTGGTGGGGATACCTATATATGTGTGTGGTGGGGATACCTATATATGTATGTGGTGGTGATACCTATATATGTATGTGGTGGTGATACCTATATATGTATGTGGTGGGGATACCTATATATGTATGTGGCGGGGATACCTATATATGTGTGTGGCTGGGATACCTATATATGTATGTGGTGGTGATACCTATATATGTATGTGGTGGGGATACCTATATATGTGTGTGGTGCGGATACCTATAGATGTATGTGGTGGTGATACCTATATATGTGTGTGGTGGGGATACATATAGATGTATGTGGTGGGGATACCTATATATGTATGTGGTGGGGATACCTACATATGTATGTGGTGGTGATACATATATGTGTGTGGTGAGGATACCTATATATGTATGTGGTGGGGATACCTATAGATGTATGTGGCGGGGATACCTATATATGTGTGTGGTAGGGATACCTATATATGTATGTGGTGGGGATACCTATATATGTATGTGGTGTTGATACCTATATATGTATGTGGTGGGGAGACCTATGGATGTATGTGGCGTCGAGACCTATATATGTATGTGGCGGGGATACCTATATATGTGTGTGGTGGGGATTCTTATATATGTATATGGTGGGGATACCTACATATTTATCTGGTGGGGATACCTATAGATGTGTGTGGTGGGGATACCTATAGATGCGTGTGGTAGGGATACCTATAGATGTGTGTGGTGGGGATACCTATATATGTATGTGGTGGGGATACCTATATATGTGTGTGGTGGGGATACCTATAGATGTATGTGGTGGGGATACCTATATATTTATGTGGTGGGGATACCTATATATGTATGTGGTGGTGATACCTATATATGTATGTGGTGGGGAGACATATAGATGTATGTGGCGGGGAGACCTATATATGTGTGTGGTGAAGAGACCAATATATGTGTGTGGTGGGGATACCTATAGATGTGTGGTGGGGATACCTATATATGTATGTGGCGGGAGACCTATATATGTATGTGGCGGGGATACCTATATATGTGTGTGGTGGGGAGACCAATATATGTGTGTGGTGGGAATACCTATAGATGTGTGGTGGGGATACCTATATATGTATTTGGCGGGGAGACCTATATATGTATGTGGCGGGGATACCTATATATGTGTGTGGTGGGGATACCTATATATGTGTGTGGCGGGGATACCTATATATGTGTGTGGCGGGATACCTATATATGCTTGTGGTGGGGAGACCTATATATGCGTGTGTGGTGGGGATACCTATATGTATGTGGCGGGGATACCTATATGTATGTGGTGGGGATACCTATATGTGTGTGGTGGTGATACCTATATATGTATGTGGTGGGGATACCTATATATGTGCGTGGTTGGGATACCTATATATATATTTGGTGGGGATACCTATAGATGTGTATGGTGGGGATACCTATATATGTGTGTGATGGGGATACATATATATGTGTGTGGTGGGGATACATATAGATGTGTGTGGTGGGGATACCTATATATGTATGTGGTGGGGAGACCTATATATTTGTGTGGTGGTGATACCTATATATGTACGTGGCCGGGATACCTATAAATGTGTGTGGTGGGATATCTATATATTTATGTGGTGGGGATACCTATATATGTATGTGGTGGGGATACCTATATATGTATGTGGTGGAGATACCTATATATGTGTGTGGTGAGGATACCTATATATGTATGTGGTGGGGATACCTATAGATGCATGTGGTGGGGATACCTATATATGTGTGTGGCGGGGATACATATATATGTGTGTGGTAGGGATACCTATAGATGTATGTGGTGGAGATACCTATATATGTATGTGGTGGTGATACCTATATATGTATGTGGTGGGGAGACCTATGGATGTATGTGGCGGGTAGACCTTTATATGTATGTGGTGGGGATACCTATATATGTGTGTGGTGGGGATACCTATATATGTATATGGTGGGGATACCTACATATTCATGTGGTGGGAATACCTATAGATGTGTGTGGTGGGGTTACATATAGATGTGTGTGGTGGGGATACCTATATATGTGTGTGGTGGGGATACCTATATATGTATGTGGTGTGGATACCTATATATGTGTGTGGTGGGGATACCTATAGATGTATGTGGTGGGGATACCTATATATGTGTGTGGTGGGGATACATATATATGTATGTGGTGGGGATACCTATATATGTATGTGGTAGGGATACCTATATATGTGTGTGGTGGGGATACCTATAGATGTATGTGGTGGGGATACCTATATATGTATGTGGTGGGGATACTTATATATGTGTGTGGTGGTGATACCTATATATGTATGTGGTGGGGATACCTATATATGTATTTGGCGGGGATACCTATATATGTGTGTGGTGGTGATACCTATATATGTGTGTCGTGGGGATACCTATATATGTGTGTGGCGGGAGACCTATAGATGTATGTGGTGGGGATACCTATAGATGTATGTGGCGGTGATACCAATAGATATATGTGGTGGGGATACCTATATATGTATGTGGTGGGGATACCTATATATGTATGTGGTGGGGATACCTATATATGTATGTGGTGGGGATACCTATAGATGTATGTGGTGGGGATACCTATATATGTATGTGGTGGGGATACCTATATATGTATGTGGTGGTGATACCTATATATGTATGTGGTGGGGAGACCTATAGATGTATGTGGCGGGGAGACCTATATATGTGTGTGGTGATGATACCTATATATGTGTGTGGTGGGGAGACCTATAGATGTATGTGGCAGGGACACCTATATATGTGTGTGGTGAGGAGACCAATATATGTGTGTGGTGGGGATACCTATAGATGTGTGGTGGGGATACCTATATATGTATGTGGCGGGAGACCTATATATGTATGATGCGGGGATACCTATATATGTGTGTGGTGGGGAGACCAATATATGTGTGTGGTGGGGATACCTATAGATGTGGGGTGGGGATACCAATATATGTATGTGGCGGGGAGACCTATATATGTATGTGGCGGGGATACCTATATATGTGTGTGGTGGGGATACCTATATATGTGTGTGGCGGGGATACCTATATATGTGTGTGGCGGGGATATCTATATATGCTTGTGGTGGAGAGACCTATATATGTGTGTGTGGTGGGGATTCCTATATGTGTGTGGTGGTGATACCTATATATGTATGTGGTGGGGATACCTATATATGTGTGTGGTTGGGATACCTATATATGTATGTGGTGGGGATACTTATAGATGTGTATGGTGGGGATACCTATATATGTGTGTGGTGGGGATACCTATATATGTGTGTGTTGGGGATATCTATAGATGTGTGTGGTGGGGATACCTATAGATGTATGTGGTGGGGAGACCTATATATGTGTGTGGTGGTGATACCTATATATGTATGTGGCGGGGATACCTATAAATGTGTGTGGTGGGGATACCTACATATGTATGTGGTGGGGATACCTATAGATGTATGTGGTGGGGAGACCTATAGATGTATGTGGCGGGGAGACGTATATATGTGTGTGGTGATGATACCTATATATGTGTGTGGTGGGAAGACCTATAGATGTATGTGGCAGGGATACCTATATATGTGTGTGGTGAGGAGACCAATATATGTGTGTGGTGGGGATACCTATAGATGTGTGGTGGGGATACCTATATATGTATGTGGCGGGAGACCTATATATGTATGTTGCGGGGATACCTATATATGTGTGTGGTGGGGAGACCAATATATGTGTGTGGTGGGGATACCTATAGATGTGTGGTGGGGATACCAATATATGTATGTGGCGGGGAGACCTATATATGTATGTGGCGCGGATACCTATATATGTGTGTGGTGGGGATACCTATATATGTGTGTGGCGGGGATACCTATATATGTGTGTGGCGGGAATACCTATATATGCTTGTGGTGGGGAGACCTATATATGTGTGTGTGGTGGGGATTCCTATATGTGTGTGATGGTGATACCTATATATGTATGTGGTGGGGATACCTATATATGTGTGTGGTTGGGATACCTATATATGTATGTGGTGGGGATACTTATAGATGTGTATGGTGGGGATACCTATATATGTGTGTGGTGGGGATACCTAGATATGTGTGTGTTGGGGATATCTATAGATGTGTGTGGTGGGGATACCTATAGATGTATGTGGTGGGGAGACCTATATATGTGTGTGGTGGTGATACCTATATATGTATGTGGCGGGGATACCAATAAATGTGTGTGGTGGGGATACCTATATATGTATGTGGTGGGGATACCTATAGATGTGTGAGGTGGGGATACCTATATATGTATGTATTGGGGATACCTATATATGTATGTGGCGGGGATACCAATAAATGTGTGTGGTGGGGATACCTATATATGTGTGTGGTGGGGATACCTATAGATGTGTGTGGTGGGGATACCTATAGATGTATGTGGTGGGGAGACCTATATATGTATGTGGTGGGGATACCTATATATGTGTGTGGCGAGGATACCTAAATATATGTGTGTGGTGGGGATACCTATATATGTGTGTGGTGGGGATACCTATATATGTATGTGGTGGTGATAACTATATATGTATGTGGTGGGGATACCTATAGATGTGTGTGGTGGGGATACCTATATATGTATGTGGCGGGGATACCTATATATGTGTGTGGCTGGGATACCTATATATGTATGTGGTGGTGATACCTATATATGTATGTGGTGGGGATACCTATATATGTGTGTGGTGCGGATACCTATAGATGTATTTGGTGGTGATACCTATATATGTTTGTGGTGGGGATACATATAGATGTATGTGGTGGGGATACCTATATATGTATGTGGTGGGGATACCTATATATGTATGTGGTGGTGATACATATATGTGTGTGGTGAGGATACCTATATATGTATGTGGTGGGGATACCTATAGATGTATGTGGCGGGGATACCTATATATGTGTGTGGTAGGGATACCTATATATGTATATGGTGGGGATACCTATATATGTATGTGGTGGTGATACCTATATATGTATGTGGTGGTGAGACCTATGGATGTATGTGGCATCGAGACCTATATATGTATGTGGCGGGGATACCTATATATGTTTGTGGTGGGGATTCCTATATATGTATATGGTGGGGATACCTACATATTTATGTGGTGGGGATACCTATAGATGTGTGTGGTGGGGATACCTATAGATGCGTGTGGTAGGGATACCTATAGATGTGTGTGGTGGGGATACCTATATATGTATGTGGTGGGGATACCTATATATGTGTGTGGTGGGGATACCTATAGATGTATGTGGTGGGGATACCTATATATTTATGTGGTGGGGATACCTATATATGTATGTGGTGGTGATACCTATATATGTATGTGGTGGGGAGACATATAGATGTATGTGGCGGGGAGACCTATATATGTGTGTGGTGATGATACCTATATATGTGTGTGGTGGGGAGACCTATAGATGTATGTGGCATGGATACCTATATATGTGTGTGGTGAGGAGACCAATATATGTGTGTGGTGGGGATACCTATAGATGTGTGGTGGGGATACCTATATATGTATGTGGCGGGAGACCTATATATGTATGTGGCGGGGATACCTATATATGTGTGTGGTGGGGAGACCAATATATGTGTGTGGTGGGGATACCTATAGATGTGCGTGGTGGGGATACCTATAGATGTGTGTATTGGGGATATCTATATATTTATGTGGTGGGGATACCTATATATGTATGCGGTGGGGATACCTATATATGTATGTGGTGGAGATACCTATATATGTATGTGGTGAGGATACCTATATATGTATGTGGTGGGGATACCTATAGATGTATGTGGTGGGGATACCTATATATGTGTGTGGCGGGGATACATATATATGTGTGTGGTAGGGATACCTATATATGTATGTGGTGGTGATAACTATATATGTATGTGGTGGGGAGACCTATGGATGTATGTGGCGGGTAGACCTTTATATGTATGTGGTGGGGATACCTATATATGTGTGTGGTGGGGATACCTATATATGTATATGGTGGGGATACCTATATATGTGTGTGGTGGGGATACCTATAGATGTATGTGGTGGGGATACATATATATGTGTGTGGTGGGGATACATATATATGTATGTGGTGGGGATACCTATATATGTATGTGGTAGGGATACCTATATATGTGTGTGGTGGGGATACCTATAGATGTATGTGGTGGGGATACCTATATATGTATGTGGTGGGGATACCTATATATGTGTGTGGTGGTGATACCTATATATGTATGTGGTGGGGATACCTATATATGTATTTGGCGGGGATACCTATATATGTGTGTGGTGGTGATACCTATATATGTGTGTCGTGGGGATACCTATATATGTGTGTGGCGGGAGACCTATAGATGTATGTGGTGGGGATACCTATAGATGTATGTGGCGGTGATACCAAAAGATATATGTGGTGGGGATACCTATATATGTATGTGGTGGGAATACCTATATATGTATGTGGTGGGGATACCTATATATGTATGTGGTGGGGATACCTATAGATGTATGTGGTGGGGATACCTATATATGTATGTGGTGGGGATACATATATATGTATGTGGTGGTGATACCTATATATGTATGTGGTGGGGAGACCTATAGATGTATGTGGCGGGGAGACCTATATATGTGTGTGGTGATGATACCTATATATGTGTGTGGTGGGGAGACCTATAGATGTATGTGGCAGGGATACCTATATATGTGTGTGGTGAGGAGACCAATATATGTGTGTGGTGGGGATACCTATAGATGTGTGGTGGGGATACCTATATATGTATGTGGCGGGAGACCTATATATGTATGTTGCGGGGATACCTATATATGTGTGTGGTGGGGAGACCAATATATGTGTGTGGTGGGGATACCTATAGATGTGTGGTGGGGATACCAATATATGTATGTGGCGGGGAGACCTATATATGTATGTGGCGGGGATACCTATATATGTGTGTGGTGGGGATACCTATATGTGTGTGTGGCGGGGATACCTATATATGTGTGTGGCGGGGATACCTATATATGCTTGTGGTGGAGAGACCTATATATGTGTGTGTGGTGGGGATTCCTATATGTTTGTGGTGGTGATACCTATATATGTATGTGGTGTGGATACCTATATATGTGTGTGGTTGGGATTCCTATATATGTATGTGGTGGGGATACTTATAGATGTGTATGTTGGGGATACCTATATATGTGTGTGGTGGGGATACCTATATATGTGTGTGTTGGGGATATCTATAGATGTGTGTGGTGGGGATACCTATAGATGTATGTGGTGGGGAGACCTATATATGTGTGTGGTGGTGATACCTATATATGTATGTGGCGGGGATACCTATAAATGTGTGTGGTGGGGATACCTATATATGTATGTGGTGGGGATACCTATAGATGTATGAGGTGGGGAGACCTATAGATGTATGTGGCGGGGAGACGTATATATGTGTGTGGTGATGATACCTATATATGTGTGTGGTGGGGAGACCTATAGATGTATATGGCAGGGATACCTATATATGTGTGTGGTGAGGAGACCAATATATGTGTGTGGTGGGGATACCTATAGATGTGTGGTGGGGATACCTATATATGTATGTGGCGGGAGACCTATATATGTATGTTGCGGGGATACCTATATATGTGTGTGGTGGGGAGACCAATATATGTGTGTGGTGGGGATACCTATAGATGTGTGGTGGGGATACCTATATATGTATGTGGCGGGGAGACCTATATATGTATGTGGCGCGGATACCTATATATGTGTGTGGTGGGGATACCTATATATGTGTGTGGCGGGGATACCTATATATGTGTGTGGCGGGGATACCTATATATGCTTGTGGTGGGGAGACCTATATATGTGTGTGTGGTGGGGATTCCTATATGTGTGTGATGGTGATACCTATATATGTATGTGGTGGGGATACCTATATATGTGTGTGGTTGGGATACCTATATATGTATGTGGTGGGGATACTTATAGATGTGTATGGTGGGGATACCTATATATGTGTGTGGTGGGGATACCTATGTATGTGTGTGTTGCGGATATCTATAGATGTGTGTGGTGGGGATACCTATAGATGTATGTGGTGGGGAGACCTATATATGTGTGTGGTGGTGATACCTATATATGTATGTGGCGGGGATACCAATAAATGTGTGTGGTGGGGATACCTATATATGTATGTGGTGGGGATACCTATAGATGTGTGTGGTGGGGATACCTATATATGTATGTTTTGGGGATACCTATATATGTTTGTGGTGGGGATACCTATATATGTATGTGGTGGGGATACCTATATATGTATGTGGTGGTGATACCTATATATGTGTGTGTGGGGATACCTATAGATGTGTGTGGTGGGGATACCCATAGATGTATGTGGTGGGGAGACCTATATATGTATGTGGTGGGGATACCTATATATGTGTGGGGCGAGGATACCTAAATATATGTGTGTGGTGGGGATACCTATATATGTGTGTGGTGGGGATACCTATATATGTATATGGTGGTGATACCTATATATGTATGTGGTGGGGATACCTATATATGTATGTGGTGGGGAGACATATAGATGTATGTGGCGGGGAGACCTATATATGTGTGTGGTGATGATACCTATATATGTGTGTGGTGGGGAGACCTATAGATGTATGTGGCATGGATACCTATATATGTGTGTGGTGAGGAGACCAATATATGTGTGTGGTGGGGATACCTATAGATGTGTGGTGGGGATACCTATATATGTATGTGGCGGGAGACCTATATATGTATGTGGCGGGGATACCTATATATGTGTGTGGTGGGGAGACCAATATATGTGTGTGGTGGGGATACCTATAGATGTGCGTGGTGGGGATACCTATAGATGTGTGTATTGGGGATATCTATATATTTATGTGGTGGGGATACCTATATATGTATGCGGTGGGGATACCTATATATGTATGTGGTGGAGATACCTATATATGTATGTGGTGAGGATACCTATATATGTATGTGGTGGGGATACCTATAGATGTATGTGGTGGGGATACCTATATATGTGTGTGGCGGGGATACATATATATGTGTGTGGTAGGGATACCTATATATGTATGTGGTGGTGATAACTATATATGTATGTGGTGGGGAGACCTATGGATGTATGTGGCGGGTAGACCTTTATATGTATGTGGTGGGGATACCTATATATGTGTGTGGTGGGGATACCTATATATGTATATGGTGGGGATACCTATATATGTGTGTGGTGGGGATACCTATAGATGTATGTGGTGGGGATACATATATATGTGTGTGGTGGGGATACATATATATGTATGTGGTGGGGATACCTATATATGTATGTGGTAGGGATACCTATATATGTGTGTGGTGGGGATACCTATAGATGTATGTGGTGGGGATACCTATATATGTATGTGGTGGGGATACCTATATATGTGTGTGGTGGTGATACCTATATATGTATGTGGTGGGGATACCTATATATGTATTTGGCGGGGATACCTATATATGTGTGTGGTGGTGATACCTATATATGTGTGTCGTGGGGATACCTATATATGTGTGTGGCGGGAGACCTATAGATGTATGTGGTGGGGATACCTATAGATGTATGTGGCGGTGATACCAAAAGATATATGTGGTGGGGATACCTATATATGTATGTGGTGGGAATACCTATATATGTATGTGGTGGGGATACCTATATATGTATGTGGTGGGGATACCTATAGATGTATGTGGTGGGGATACCTATATATGTATGTGGTGGGGATACATATATATGTATGTGGTGGTGATACCTATATATGTATGTGGTGGGGAGACCTATAGATGTATGTGGCGGGGAGACCTATATATGTGTGTGGTGATGATACCTATATATGTGTGTGGTGGGGAGACCTATAGATGTATGTGGCAGGGATACCTATATATGTGTGTGGTGAGGAGACCAATATATGTGTGTGGTGGGGATACCTATAGATGTGTGGTGGGGATACCTATATATGTATGTGGCGGGAGACCTATATATGTATGTTGCGGGGATACCTATATATGTGTGTGGTGGGGAGACCAATATATGTGTGTGGTGGGGATACCTATAGATGTGTGGTGGGGATACCAATATATGTATGTGGCGGGGAGACCTATATATGTATGTGGCGGGGATACCTATATATGTGTGTGGTGGGGATACCTATATGTGTGTGTTGCGGGGATACCTATATATGTGTGTGGCGGGGATACCTATATATGCTTGTGGTGGAGAGACCTATATATGTGTGTGTGGTGGGGATTCCTATATGTTTGTGGTGGTGATACCTATATATGTATGTGGTGTGGATACCTATATATGTGTGTGGTTGGGATTCCTATATATGTATGTGGTGGGGATACTTATAGATGTGTATGTTGGGGATACCTATATATGTGTGTGGTGGGGATACCTATATATGTGTGTGTTGGGGATATCTATAGATGTGTGTGGTGGGGATACCTATAGATGTATGTGGTGGGGAGACCTATATATGTGTGTGGTGGTGATACCTATATATGTATGTGGCGGGGATACCTATAAATGTGTGTGGTGGGGATACCTATATATGTATGTGGTGGGGATACCTATAGATGTATGAGGTGGGGAGACCTATAGATGTATGTGGCGGGGAGACGTATATATGTGTGTGGTGATGATACCTATATATGTGTGTGGTGGGGAGACCTATAGATGTATATGGCAGGGATACCTATATATGTGTGTGGTGAGGAGACCAATATATGTGTGTGGTGGGGATACCTATAGATGTGTGGTGGGGATACCTATATATGTATGTGGCGGGAGACCTATATATGTATGTTGCGGGGATACCTATATATGTGTGTGGTGGGGAGACCAATATATGTGTGTGGTGGGGATACCTATAGATGTGTGGTGGGGATACCTATATTTGTATGTGGCGGGGAGACCTATATATGTATGTGGCGCGGATACCTATATATGTGTGTGGTGGGGATACCTATATATGTGTGTGGCGGGGATACCTATATATGTGTGTGGCGGGGATACCTATATATGCTTGTGGTGGGGAGACCTATATATGTGTGTGTGGTGGGGATTCCTATATGTGTGTGATGGTGATACCTATATATGTATGTGGTGGGGATACCTATATATGTGTGTGGTTGGGATACCTATATATGTATGTGGTGGGGATACTTATAGATGTGTATGGTGGGGATACCTATATATGTGTGTGGTGGGGATACCTATGTATGTGTGTGTTGCGGATATCTATAGATGTGTGTGGTGGGGATACCTATAGATGTATGTGGTGGGGAGACCTATATATGTGTGTGGTGGTGATACCTATATATGTATGTGGCGGGGATACCAATAAATGTGTGTGGTGGGGATACCTATATATGTATGTGGTGGGGATACCTATAGATGTGTGTGGTGGGGATACCTATATATGTATGTTTTGGGGATACCTATATATGTTTGTGGTGGGGATACCTATATATGTATGTGGTGGGGATACCTATATATGTATGTGGTGGTGATACCTATATATGTGTGTGTGGGGATACCTATAGATGTGTGTGGTGGGGATACCCATAGATGTATGTGGTGGGGAGACCTATATATGTATGTGGTGGGGATACCTATATATGTGTGGGGCGAGGATACCTAAATATATGTGTGTGGTGGGGATACCTATATATGTGTGTGGTGGGGATACCTATATATGTATATGGTGGTGATACCTATATATGTATGTGGTGGGGATACCTATAGATGTGTGTGGTGGGGATACCTATATATGTATGTGGCGGGGATACCTATATATGTGTGTGGCTGGGATACCTGTATATGTATGTGGTGGTGATACCTATATATGTATGTGGCGGGGATACCTATATATGTGTGTGGTGCGGATACCTATATATGTGTGTGGTGGGGATACCTATATGTGTGTGTGGCGGGGATACCTATATATGTGTGTGGCGGGGATACCTATATATGTGTGTGGTGGGAGACCTATATATGTGTGTGTGTGGGGATACCTATATGTATGTGGCGGGGATACCTATATGTATGTGGTGGGGATACCTATATGTGTGTGGTGGTGATACCTATATATGTATGTGGTGGGGATACCTATATATGTGTGTGGTTGGGATACCTATATATGTATTTGGTGGGGATACCTATAGATGTGTATGGTGGGGATACCTATATATGTGTGTGGTGGGATACATATATATGTGTGTGGTGGGGATACATATAGATGTGTGTGGTGGGGATACCTATATATGTATGTGGTGGGGAGACCTATATATGTGTGTGGTGGTGATACCTATATATGTATGTGGCCGGGATACCTATAAATGTGTGTGGTGGGGATACCTATATATGAAAGTGGTGGGGATACCTATAGATGTGTGTGGTGGGGATACCTATAGATGTGTGTATTGGGGATATCTATATATTTATGTGGTGGGGATACCTATATATGTATGTGGTGGGGATACCTATATATGTATGTGGTGGAGATACCTATATATGTGTGTGGTGAGGATACCTATATATGTATGTGGTGGGGATACCTTTAGATGTATGTGGTGGGGATACCTATATTTGTGTGTGGCGGGGATACATATATATGTGTGTGGTAGGGATACCTATATATGTATGTGGTGGGGATACCTATATATGTATGTGGTGGTGATACCTATATATGTATGTGGTGGGTAGACCTATGGATGTATGTGGCGGGTAGACCTTTATATGCATGTGGTGGGGATACCTATATATGTGTGTGGTGGGGATACCTATATATGTATATGGTGGGAATACCTACATATTCATGTGGTGGGAATACCTATAGATGTGTGTGGTGGGGTTACATATAGATGTGTGTGGTGGGGATACCTATATATGTGTGTGGTGGGAATACCTATATATGTATGTGGTGTGGATACCTATATATGTGTGTGGTGGGGATACCTATAGATGTATGTGGTGGGGATACCTATATATGTGTGTGGTGGGGATACATATATATGTATGTGGTGGGGATACCTATATATGTATGTGGTAGGGATACCTATATATGTGTGTGGTGGGGATACCTATAGATGTATGTGGTGGGGATACCTATATATGTATGTGGTGGGGATACCTATATATGTGTGTGGTGGTGATACCTATATATGTATGTGGTGGGGATACCTATATATGTATTTGGCGGGGATACCTATATATGTGTGTGGTGGTGATACCTATATATGTGTGTCGTGGGGATACCTATATATGTGTGTGGCGGGAGACCTATAGATGTATGTGGTGGGGATACCTATAGATGTATGTGGCGGTGATACCAATAGATATATGTGGTGGGGATACCTATATATGTATGTGGTGGGGATACCTATATATGTATGTGGTGGGAATACCGATATATGTATGTGGTGGGGATACCTATAGATGTATGTGGTGGGGATACCTATATATGTATGTGGTGGGGATACCTATATATGTATGTGGTGGTGATACCTATATATGTATGTGGTGGGGAGACCTATAGATGTATGTGGCGGGGAGACCTATATATGTGTGTGGTGATGATACCTATATATGTGTGTGGTGGGGAGACCTATAGATGTATGTGGCAGGGATACCTATATATGTATGTGGTGAGGAGACCAATATATGTGTGTGGTGGGGATACCTATAGATGTGTGGTGGGGATACCTATATATGTATGTGGCGGGAGACCTATATATGTATGTTGCGGGGATACCTATATATGTGTGTGGTGGGGAGACCAATATATGTGCGTGGTGGGGATACCTATAGATGTGTGGTGGGGATACCAATATATGTATGTGGCGGGGAGAACTATATATGTATGTGGCGGGGATACCTATATATGTGTGTGGTGGGGATACCTATATATGTGTGTGGCGGGGATACCTATATATGTGTGTGGCGGGGATACCTATATATGCTTGTGGTGGAGAGACCTATATATGTGTGTGTGGTGGGGATTCCTATATGTGTGTGGTGGTGATACCTATATATGTATGTGGTGGGGATACCTATATATGTGTGTGGTTGGGATACCTATATATGTATGTGGTGGGGATACTTATAGATGTGTATGGTGGGGATACCTATATATGTGTGTGGTGGGGATACCTATATATGTGTGTGTTGGGGATATCTATAGATGTGTGTGGTGGGGATACCTATAGATGTATGTGGTGGGGAGACCTATATATGTGTGTGGTGGTGATACCTATATATGTATGTGGCGGGGATACCTATAAATGTGTGTGGTGGGGATACCTATATATGTATGTGGTGGGGATATCTATAGATGTGTGTGGTGGGGATACCTATATATGCATGTGGTGGGGAGACCTATATATGTGTGTGGTGGTGATACCTATATATGTATGTGGCCGGGATACCTATAAATGTGTGTGGTGGGGATACCTATATATGTAAGTGGTGGGGATACCTATAGATGTGTGTGGTGGGGATACCTATAGATGTGTATATTGGGGATATCTATATATTTATGTGGTGGGGATACCTATATATGTATGTGGTGGGGATACCTATATATGTATGTGGTGGAGATACCTATATATGTGTGTGGTGAGGATACCTATATATGTATGTGGTGGGGATACCTATAGATGTATGTGGTGGGGATACCTATATATGTGTGTGGCGGGGATACATATATATGTGTGTGGTAGGGATACCTATATATGTATGCGGTGGGGATACCTATATATGTATGTGGTGGTGATACCTATATATGTATGTGATGGGGAGACCTATGGATGTATGTGGCGGGTAGACCTTTATATGTATGTGGTGGGGATACCTATATATGTGTGTGGTGGGGATACCTATATATGTATATGGTGGGGATACCTACATATTCATGTGGTGGGAATACCTATAGATGTGTGTGGTGGGGTTACATATAGATGTGTGTGGTGGGGATACCTATATATGTGTGTGGTGGGGATACCTATATATGTATGTGGTGTGGATACCTATATATGTGTGTGGTGGGGATACCTATAGATGTATGTGGTGGGGATACCTATATATGTGTGTGGTGGGGATACATATATATGTATGTGGTGGGGATACCTATATATGTATGTGGTAGGGACACCTATATATGTGTGTGGTGGGGATACTTATATATGTATGTGGTGGGGTACCTATATATGTGTGTGGTGGTGATACCTATATATGTATGTGGTGGGGATACCTATATATGTATTTGGCGGGGATACCTATATATGTGTGTGGTGGTGATACCTATATATGTGTGTCGTGGGGATACCTATATATGTGTGTGGCGGGAGACCTATAGATGTATGTGGTGGGGATACCTATAGATGTATGTGGCGGTGATACCAATAGATATATGTGGTGGGGATACCTATATATGTATGTGGTGGGGATACCTATATATATATGTGGTGGGGATACCTATATATGTTTGTGGTGGGGATACCTATAGATGTATGTGGTGGGAATACCTATATATGTATGTGGTGGGGATACCTATATATGTATGTGGTGGTGATACCTATATATGTATGTGGTGGGGAGACCTATAGATGTATGTGGCGGGGATACCTATATATGTATGTGGTGGGGAGACCTATAGATGCATGTGGCGGGGAGACCTATATATGTGTGTGGTGATGATACCTATATATGTGTGTGGTGGGGAGACCTATAGATGTATGTGGCAGGGATACCTATAAATGTATGTGGTGAGGAGACCAATATATGTGTGTGGTGGGGATACCTATAGATATGTGGTGGGGATACCTATATATGTATGTGGTGGGGATACCTATATATGTATGTGGTGGGGATACCGATATATGTATGTGGTGGGGATACCTATAGATGTATGTGGTGGGGATACCTATATATGTATTTGGTGGGGATACCTATATATGTATGTGGAGGTGATACCTATATATGTATGTGGTGGGGAGACCTATAGATGTATGTGGCGGGGAGACCTATATATGTGTGTGGTGATGATACCTATATATGTGTGTGGTGGGGAGACCTATAGATGTATGTGGCAGGGATACCTATATATGTATGTGGTGAGGAGACCAATATATGTGTGTGGTGGGGATACCTATAGATGTGTGGTGGGGATACCTATATATGTATGTGGCGGGAGACCTATATATGTATGTTGCGGGGATACCTATATATGTGTGTGGTGGGGAGACCAATATATGTGTGTGGTGGGGATACCTATAGATGTGTGGTGGGGATACCAATATATGTATGTGGCGGGGAGACCTATATATGTATGTGGCGGGGATACCTATATATGTGTGTGGTGGGGATACCTATATATGTGTGTGGCGGGGATACCTATATATGTGTGTGGCGGGGATACCTATATATGCTTGTGGTGGAGAGACCTATATATGTGTGTGTGGTGGGGATTCCTATATGTGTGTGGTGGTGATACCTATATATGTATGTGGTGGGGATACCTATATATGTGTGTGGTTGGGATACCTATATATGTATGTGGTGGGGATACTTATAGATGTGTATGGTGGGGATACCTATATATGTGTGTGGTGGGGATACCTATATATGTGTGTGTTGGGGATATCTATAGATGTGTGTGGTGGGGATACCTATAGATGTATGTGGTGGGGAGACCTATATATGTGTGTGGTGGTGATACCTATATATGTATGTGGCGGGGATACCTATAAATGTGTGTGGTGGAGATACCTATATATGTATGTGGTGGGGATACCTATAGATGTGTGTGGTGGGAATACCTATATATGCATGTGGTGGGGAGACCTATATATGTGTGTGGTTGTGATACCTATATATGTATGTGGCCGGGATACCTATAAATGTGTGTGGTGGGGATACCTATATATGTAAGTGGTGGGGATACCTATAGATGTGTGTGGTGGGGATACCTATAGATGTGTATATTGGGGATATCTATATATTTATGTGGTGGGGATACCTATATATGTATGTGGTGGGGATACCTATATATGTATGTGGTGGAGATACCTATATATGTGTGTGGTGAGGATACCTATATATGTATGTGGTGGAGATACCTATAGATGTATGTGGTGGGGATACCTATATATGTGTGTGGCGGGGATACATATATATGTGTGTGGTAGGGATACCTATATATGTATGCGGTGGGGATACCTATATATGTATGTGGTGGTGATACCTATATATGTATGTGGTGGGGAGACCTATGGATGTATGTGGCGGGTAGACCTTTATATGTATGTGGTGGGGATACCTATATATGTGTGTGGTGGGGATACCTATATATGTATATGGTGGGGATACCTACATATTCATGTGGTGGGAATACCTATAGATGTGTGTGGTGGGGTTACATATAGATGTGTGGGGTGGGGATACCTATATATGTGTGTGGTGGGGATACCTATATATGTATGTGGTGTGGATACCTATATATGTGTGTGGTGGGGATACCTATAGATGTATGTGGTGGGGATACCTATATATGTGTGTGGTGGGGATACATATATATGTATGTGGTGGGGATACCTATATATGTATGTGGTGGGGATACCTATATATGTATGTGGTAGGGACACCTATATATGTGTGTGGTGGGGATACCTATATATGTATGTGGTGGGGTACCTATATATGTGTGTGGTGGTGATACCTATATATGTATGTGGTGGGGATACCTATATATGTATTTGGCGGGGATACCTATATATGTGTGTGGTGGTGATACCTATATATGTGTGTCGTGGGGATACCTATATATGTGTGTGGCGGGAGACCTATAGATGTATGTGGTGGGGATACCTATAGATGTATGTGGTGGTGATACCAATAGATATATGTGGTGGGGATACCTATATATGTATGTGGTGGGGATACCTATATATGTATGTGGTGGGGATACCTATATATGTATGTGGTGGGGATACCTATAGATGTATGTGGTGGGGATACCTATATATGTATGTGGTGGGGATACCTATATATGTATGTGGTGGTGATACCTATATATGTATGTGGTGGGGAGACCTATAGATGTATGTGGCGGGGATACCTATATATGTATGTGGTGGGGAGACCTATAGATGTATGTGGCGGGGAGACCTATATATGTGTGTGGTGATGATACCTATATATGTGTGTGGTGGGGAGACCTATAGATGTATGTGGCAGGGATACCTATATATGTATGTGGTGAGTAGACCAATATATGTGTGTGGTGGGGATACCTATAGATGTGTGGTGGGGATACCTATATATGTATGTGGCGGGAGACCTATATGTGTATGTTGCGGGGATACCTATATATGTGTGTGGTGGGGAGACCAATATATGTGTGTGGTGGGGATACCTATAGATGTGTGGTGGGGATACCAATATATGTATGTGGCGGGGAGACCTATATATGTATGTGGCGGGGATACCTATATATGTGTGTGGTGGGGATACCTATATATGTGTGTGGCGGGGATACCTATATATGTGTGTGGCGGGGGATACCTATATATGCTTGTGGTGGAGAGACCTATATATGTGTGTGTGGTGGGGATTCCTATATGTGTGTGGTGGTGATACCTATATATGTATGTGGTGGGGATACCTATATATATGTGTGGTTGGGATACCTATATATGTATGTGGTGGGGATACTTATAGATGTGTATGGTGGGGATACCTATATATGTGTGTGGTGGGGATACCTATATATGTGTGTGTTAGGGATATCTATAGATGTGTGTGGTGGGGATACCTATAGATGTATGTGGTGGGGAGACCTATATATGTGTGTGGTGGTGATACCTATATATGTATGTGGCGGGGATACCTATAAATGTGTGTGGTGGGGATACCTATATATGTATGTGGTGGGGATACCTATAGATGTGTGTGGTGGGGATACCTATATATGCATGTGGTGGGGAGACCTATATATGTGTGTGGTGGTGATACCTATATATGTATGTGGCCGGGATACCTATAAATGTGTGTGGAGGGGATACCTATATATGTAAGTGGTGGGGATACCTATAGATGTGTGTGGTGGGGATACCTATAGATGTGTATATTGGGGATATCTATATATTTATGTGGTGGGGATAACTGTATATGTATGTGGTGGGGATACCTATATATGTATGTGGTGGAGATACCTATATATGTGTGTGGTGAGGATACCTATATATGTATGTGGTGGGGATACCTATAGATGTATGTGGTGGGGATACCTATATATGTGTGTGGCGGGGATACATATATATGTGTGTGGTAGGGATACCTATATATGTATGTGGTGGGGATACCTATATATGTATGTGGTGGTGATACCTATATATGTATGTGGTGGGGAGACCTATGGATGTATGTGGCGGATAGACCTTTATATGTATGTGGTGGGGATACCTATATATGTGTGTGGTGGGGATACCTATATATGTATATGGTGGGGATACCTACATATTCATGTGGTGGGAATACCTATAGATGTGTGTGGTGGGGTTATATATAGATGTGTGTGGTGGGGATACCTATATATGTGTGGGGTGGGGATACCTATATATGTATGTGGTGTGGATACCTATATATGTGTGTGGTGGGAATACCTATAGATGTATGTGGTGGGGATACCTATATATGTGTGTGGTGGGGATACATATATATGTATGTGGTGGGGATACCTATATATGTATGTGGTAGGGATACCTATATATGTGTGTGGTGGGGATACCTATATATGTATGTGGTGGGGATACCTATATATGTGTGTGGTGGTGATACCTATATATGTATGTGGTGGGGATACCTATATATGTATTTGGCGGGGATACCTATATATGTGTGTGGTGGTGATACCTATATATGTGTGTCGTGGGGATACCTATATATGTATGTGGTGGGGATACCTATAGATGTATGTGGTGGGGATACCTATATATGTATGTGGTGGTGATACCTATATATGTATGTGGTGGGGATACCTATATATGTATGTGGTGGTGATACCTATATATGTATGTGGTGGGGAGACCTATAGATGTATGTGGCGGGGAGACCTATATATGTGTGTGGTGATGATACCTATATATGTGTGTGGTGGGGAGACCTATAGATGTATGTGGCAGGGATACCTATATATGTATGTGGTGAGGAGACCAATATATGTGTGTGGTGGGGATACCTATAGATGTGTGGTGGGGATACCTATATATGTATGTGGCGGGAGACCTATATATGTATGTTGCGGGGATACCTATATATGTGTGTGGTGGGGAGACCAATATATGTGTGTGGTGGGGATACCTATAGATGTGTGGTGGGGATACCAATATATGTATGTGGCGGGGAGACCTATATATGTATGTGGCGGGGATACCTATATATGTGTGTGGTGGGGATACCTATATATGTGTGTGGCGGGGATACCTATATATGTGTGTGGCGGGGATACCTATATATGCTTGTGGTGGAGAGACCTATATATGTGTGTGTGGTGGGGATTCCTATATGTGTGTGGTGGTGATACCTATATATGTATGTGGTGGGGATACCTATATATGTGTGTGGTTGGGATACCTATATATGTATGTGGTGGGGATACTTATAGATGTGTATGGTGGGGATACCTATATATGTGTATGGTGGGGATACCTATATGTGTGTGTGGTGGGGATACCTATATATGTGTGTGTTGGGGATATCTATAGATGTGTGTGGTGGGGATACCTATAGATGTATGTGGTGGGGAGACCTATATATCTGTGTGGTGGTGATACCTATATATGTATGTGGCGGGGATACCTATAAATGTGTGTGGTGGGGATACCTATATATGTATGTGGTGGGGATACCTATATATGTATGTGGTGGGGATACCTATATATGTATGTGGTGGGGATACCTATAGATGTATGTGGTGGGGATACCTATATATGTATGTGGTGGGGATACCTATATATGTATGTGGTGGTGATACCTATATATGTATGTGGTGGGGAGACCTATAGATGTATGTGGCGGGGATACCTATATATGTATGTGGTGGGGAGACCTATAGATGTATGTGGCGGGGAGACCTATATATGTGTGTGGTGATGATACCTATATATGTGTGTGGTGGGGAGACCTATAGATGTATGTGGCAGGGATACCTATATATGTATGTGGTGAGTAGACCAATATATGTGTGTGGTGGGGATACCTATAGATGTGTGGTGGGGATACCTATATATGTATGTGGCGGGAGACCTATATGTGTATGTTGCGGGGATACCTATATATGTGTGTGGTGGGGAGACCAATATATGTGTGTGGTGGGGATACCTATAGATGTGTGGTGGGGATACCAATATATGTATGTGGCGGGGAGACCTATATATGTATGTGGCGGGGATACCTATATATGTGTGTGGTGGGGATACCTATATATGTGTGTGGCGGGGATACCTATATATGTGTGTGGCGGGGGATACCTATATATGCTTGTGGTGGAGAGACCTATATATGTGTGTGTGGTGGGGATTCCTATATGTGTGTGGTGGTGATACCTATATATGTATGTGGTGGGGATACCTATATATATGTGTGGTTGGGATACCTATATATGTATGTGGTGGGGATACTTATAGATGTGTATGGTGGGGATACCTATATATGTGTGTGGTGGGGATACCTATATATGTGTGTGTTAGGGATATCTATAGATGTGTGTGGTGGGGATACCTATAGATGTATGTGGTGGGGAGACCTATATATGTGTGTGGTGGTGATACCTATATATGTATGTGGCGGGGATACCTATAAATGTGTGTGGTGGGGATACCTATATATGTATGTGGTGGGGATACCTATAGATGTGTGTGGTGGGGATACCTATATATGCATGTGGTGGGGAGACCTATATATGTGTGTGGTGGTGATACCTATATATGTATGTGGCCGGGATACCTATAAATGTGTGTGGAGGGGATACCTATATATGTAAGTGGTGGGGATACCTATAGATGTGTGTGGTGGGGATACCTATAGATGTGTATATTGGGGATATCTATATATTTATGTGGTGGGGATAACTGTATATGTATGTGGTGGGGATACCTATATATGTATGTGGTGGAGATACCTATATATGTGTGTGGTGAGGATACCTATATATGTATGTGGTGGGGATACCTATAGATGTATGTGGTGGGGATACCTATATATGTGTGTGGCGGGGATACATATATATGTGTGTGGTAGGGATACCTATATATGTATGTGGTGGGGATACCTATATATGTATGTGGTGGTGATACCTATATATGTATGTGGTGGGGAGACCTATGGATGTATGTGGCGGATAGACCTTTATATGTATGTGGTGGGGATACCTATATATGTGTGTGGTGGGGATACCTATATATGTATATGGTGGGGATACCTACATATTCATGTGGTGGGAATACCTATAGATGTGTGTGGTGGGGTTATATATAGATGTGTGTGGTGGGGATACCTATATATGTGTGGGGTGGGGATACCTATATATGTATGTGGTGTGGATACCTATATATGTGTGTGGTGGGGATACCTATAGATGTATGTGGTGGGGATACCTATATATGTGTGTGGTGGGGATACATATATATGTATGTGGTGGGGATACCTATATATGTATGTGGTAGGGATACCTATATATGTGTGTGGTGGGGATACCTATATATGTATGTGGTGGGGATACCTATATATGTGTGTGGTGGTGATACCTATATATGTATGTGGTGGGGATACCTATATATGTATTTGGCGGGGATACCTATATATGTGTGTGGTGGTGATACCTATATATGTGTGTCGTGGGGATACCTATATATGTATGTGGTGGGGATACCTATAGATGTATGTGGTGGGGATACCTATATATGTATGTGGTGGTGATACCTATATATGTATGTGGTGGGGATACCTATATATGTATGTGGTGGTGATACCTATATATGTATGTGGTGGGGAGACCTATAGATGTATGTGGCGGGGAGACCTATATATGTGTGTGGTGATGATACCTATATATGTGTGTGGTGGGGAGACCTATAGATGTATGTGGCAGGGATACCTATATATGTATGTGGTGAGGAGACCAATATATGTGTGTGGTGGGGATACCTATAGATGTGTGGTGGGGATACCTATATATGTATGTGGCGGGAGACCTATATATGTATGTTGCGGGGATACCTATATATGTGTGTGGTGGGGAGACCAATATATGTGTGTGGTGGGGATACCTATAGATGTGTGGTGGGGATACCAATATATGTATGTGGCGGGGAGACCTATATATGTATGTGGCGGGGATACATATATATGTGTGTGGTGGGGATACCTATATATGTGTGTGGCGGGGATACCTATATATGTGTGTGGCGGGGATACCTATATATGCTTGTGGTGGAGAGACCTATATATGTGTGTGTGGTGGGGATTCCTATATGTGTGTGGTGGTGATACCTATATATGTATGTGGTGGGGATACCTATATATGTGTGTGGTTGGGATACCTATATATGTATGTGGTGGGGATACTTATAGATGTGTATGGTGGGGATACCTATATATGTGTATGGTGGGGATACCTATATGTGTGTGTGGTGGGGATACCAATATATGTGTGTGTTGGGGATATCTATAGATGTGTGTGGTGGGGATACCTATAGATGTATGTGGTGGGGAGACCTATATATCTGTGTGGTGGTGATACCTATATATGTATGTGGCGGGGATACCTATAAATGTGTGTGGTGGGGATACCTATATATGTATGTGGTGGGGATACCTATAGATGTGTGTGGTGGGGATACCTATATATGCATGTGGTGGGGAGACCTATATATGTGTGTGGTGGTGATACCTATATATGTATGTGGCCGGGATACCTATAAATGTGTGTGGTGGGGATACCTATATATGTAAGTGGTGGGGATACCTATAGATGTGTGTGGTGGGGATACCTATAGATGTGTATATTGGGGATATCTATATATTTATGTGGTGGGGATACCTATATATGTATGTGGTGGGGATACCTATATATGTATGTGGTGGAGATACCTATATATGTGTGTGGTGAGGATACCTATATATGTATGTGGTGGGGATACCTATAGATGTATGTGGTGGGGATACCTATATATGTGTGTGGCGGGGATACATATATATGTGTGTGGTAGGGATACCTATATATGTATGTGGTGGGGATTCCTATATATGTATGTGGTGGTGATACCTATATATGTATGTGGTGGGCAGACCTATGGATGTATGTGGCGGATAGACCTTTATATGTATGTGGTGGGGATACCTATATATGTGTGTGGTGGGGATACCTATATATGAATATGGTGGGGATACCTACATATTCATGTGGTGGGAATACCTATAGATGTGTGTGGTGGGGTTACATATAGATGTGTGTGGTGGGGATACCTATATATGTGTGTGGTGGGGATACCTATATATGTATGTGGTGTGGATACCTATATATGTGTGTGGTGGGGATACCTATAGATGTATGTGGTGGGGATACCTATATATGTGTGTGGTGGGGATACATATATATGTATGTGGTGGGGATACCTATATATGTATGTGGTAGGGATACCTATATATGTGTGTGGTGGGGATACCTATATATGTATGTGGTGGGGATACCTATATATGTGTGTGGTGGTGATACCTATATATGTATGTGGTGGGGATACCTATATATGTATTTGGCGGGGATACCTATATATGTGTGTGGTGGTGATACCTATATATGTGTGTCGTGGGGATACCTATATATGTGTGTGGCGGGAGACCTATAGATGTATGTGGTGGGGATACCTATAGATGTATGTGGCGGTGATACCAATAGATATATGTGGTGGGGATACCTATATATGTATGTGGTGGGGATACCTATATATGTATGTGGTGGGGATACCTATATATGTATGTGGTGGGGATACCTATAGATGTATGTGGTGGGGATACCTATATATGTATGTGGTGGGTATACCTATATATGTATGTGGTGGTGATACCTATATATGTATGTGGTGGGGAGACCTATAGATGTATGTGGCGGGGAGACCTATATATATGTGTGGTGATGATACCTATATATGTGTTTGGTGGGGAGACCTATAGATGTATGTGGCAGGGATACCTATATATGTGTGTGGTGAGGAGACCAATATATGTGTGTGGTGGGGATACCTATAGATGTGTGGTGGGGATACCTATATATGTATGTGGCGGGAGACCTATATATGTATGTTGCGGGGATACCTATATATGTGTGTGGTGGGGAGACCAATATATGTGTGTGGTGGGGATACCTATATATGTATGTGGCGGGGATACCTATATATGTGTGTGGTGGGGATACCTATATATGTGTGTGGCGGGGATACCTATATATGTGTGTGGCGGGGATACCTATATATGCTTGTGGTGGAGAGACCTATATATGTGTGTGTGGTGGGGATTCCTATATGTGTGTGGTGGTGATACATATATATGTATGTGGTGGGGATACCTATATATGTGTGTGGTTGGGATACCTATATATGTATGTGGTGGGGATACTTATAGATGTGTATGGTGGGGATACCTATATATGCGTGTGTGGGGATACCTATATATGTGTGAGTTGGGGATATCTATATATGTGTGTGGTGGGGATACCTATAGATGTATGTGGTGGGGAGACCTATATATGTGTGTGGTGGTGATACCTATATATGTATGTGGCGGGAATACCTATAAATGTGTGTGGTGGGGATACCTATATATGTATGTGGTGGGGATACCTATAGATGTGTGTGGTGGGGATACCTATATATGTATGTATTGGGGATACCTATATATGTATGTGGTGGGGATACCTATATATGTACGTGGTGGGGATACCTATATATGTATGTGGTGGTGATACATATATATGTGTGTGGTGGGGATACCTATAGATGTGTGTGGTGGGGATACCTATAGATGTATGTGGTGGGGAGACCTATATATGTATGTGGTGGGGATACCTATATATGTGTGTGGCGAGGATACCTAAATATATGTGTGTTGTGGGGATACCTATATATGTGTGTGGTGGGGATATCTATATATGTATGTGGTGGTGATACCTATATATGTATGTGGTGGGGATACCTATAGATGTGTGTGGTGGGGATACCTATATATGTATGTGGCGGTGATACCTATATATGTGTGTGGCTGGGATACCTATATATGTATGTGGTGGTGATACCTATCTATGTATGTGGTGGGAATACCTATATATGTGTGTGGTGCGGATACCTATAGATGTATGTGGTGGTGATACCTATATATGTGTGTGGTGGGGATACATATAGATGTATGTGGTGGGGATACCTATATATGTATGTGGTGGGGATACCTATATATGTATGTGGTGGTGATACATATATGTGTGTGGTGAGGATACCTATATATGTATGTGGTAGGGATACCTATATATGTATGTGGTGGGGATACATATATATGTATGTGGCGGGAGACCTATATATGTATGTTGCGGGGATACCTATATATGTGTGTGGTAGGGATACCTATATATGTATGTGGTGGGGATACCTATATACGTATGTGGCGGGAGACCTATATATGTATGTTGCGGGGATACCTATATATGTATGTGGCGGGGATACCTATATATGTGTGTGGTGGGGATACCTATATATGTGTGTGGCGGGGATACCTATATATGTGTGTGGTGGGGATACCTATAGATGTATGTGGCGGGGATACCTATATATGTGTGTGGTAGGGATACCTATATATGTATGTGGTTGGGATACCTATATATGTATGTGGCGGGAGACCTATATATGTATGTTGCGGGGATACCTATATATGTGTGTGGTGGGGAGACCAATATATGTGTGTGGTGGGGATACCTATAGATGTGTGGTGGGGATACCAATATATGTATGTGGCGGGGAGACCTATATATGTATGTGGCGGGGATACCTATATATGTGTGTGGTGGGGATACCTATATATGTGTGTGGCGGGGATACCTATATATGTGTGTGGCGGGGATACCTATATATGCTTGTGGTGGAGAGACCTATATATGTGTGTGTGGTGGGGATTCCTATATGTGTGTGGTGGTGATACCTATATATGTATGTGGTGGGGATACCTATATATGTGTGTGGTTGGGATACCTATATATGTATGTGGTGGGGATACTTATAGATGTGTATGGTGGGGCTACCTATATATGTGTGTGGTGGGGATACCTATATATGTGTGTGTTGGGGATATCTATAGATGTGTGTGGTGGGGATACCTATAGATGTATGTGGTGGGGAGACCTATATATGTGTGTGGTGGTGATACCTATATATGTATGTGGCGGGGATACCTATAAATGTGTGTGGTGGGGATACCTATATATGTATGTGGTGGGGATACCTATAGATGTGTGTGGTGGGGATACCTATATATGCATGCGGTGGGGAGACCTATATATGTGTGTGGTGGTGATACCTATATATGTATGTGGCCGGGATCCCTATAAATGTGTGTGGTGGGGATACCTATATATGTAAGTGGTGGGGATACCTATAGATGTGTGTGGTGGGGATACCTATAGATGTGTATATTGGGGATATCTATATATTTATGTGGTGGGGATACCTATATATGTATGTGGTGGGGATACCTATATATGTATGTGGTGGAGATACCTATATATGTGTGTGGTGAGGATACCTATATATGTATGTGGTGGGGATACCTATAGATGTATGTGGTGGGGATACCTATATATGTGTGTGGCGGGGATACATATATATGTGTGTGGTAGGGATACCTATATATGTATGTGGTGGGGATACCTATATATGTATGTGGTGGTGATACCTATATATGTATTTGGTGGGGAGACCTATGGATGTATGTGGCGGGTAGACCTTTATATGTATGTGGTGGGGATACCTATATATGTGTGTGGTGGGGATACCTATATATGTATATGGTGGGGATACCTACATATTCATGTGGTGGGAATACCTATAGATGTGTGTGGTGGGGTTACATATAGATGTGTGTGGTGGGGATACCTATATATGTGTGTGGTGGGGATACCTATATATGTATGTGGTGTGGATACCTATATATGTGTGTGGTGGGGATACCTATAGATGTATGTGGTGGGGATACCTATATATGTGTGTGGTGTGGATATATATGTATGTGGTGGTGATACCTATATATGTGTGTGGTGAGGATACCTATATATGTATGTGGTGGGGATACCTATAGATGTGTGTGGTGGGGATACCTATATATGTATGTGGTGGATATACCTATATATGTATGTGGTGGGGATACCTATATATGTATGTGGTGGGGATACCTATAGATGTGTGTGGTGGGGATACCTATATATGTATGTGGTGGGGATACCTATATGTGTGTGTGGCGGGGGATACCTATATATGAATGTGGTGACGAGACCTATATATGTGTGTGTTGGGGATACCTATATATGTGTGTGGCGGGGATAACTATATATGTATGTGGTGGGGATACCTATATATGTGTGTGGTGGGGATACCTAAATATGTATATGGTGGGGATACCTACATATATATGTGGTGGGCATACCTATAGATGTGTGTGGTGGGGATACCTATAGATGTGTGTGGTGGGGATACCTATAGATGTGTGTGGTGGGGATACCTATATATGTATGTGGTAGGGATACCTATATATGTGTGTGGTGGGGATACATATAGATGTATGTGGTGGGGATACCTATATATGTGTGTGGTGGGGATACATATATATGTATGTGGTGGGGATACACATATATGTATGTGGCGGGGATATCTATATATGTATGTGGTGGTGATACCTATATATCTGTGTGGTGGGGATACCTATAGATGTATTTGGTGGGGATACCTATATATCTGTGTGGTGGGAATACCTATAGATGTATTTGGTGGGGATACCTATATATGTATGTGGTGGGGATACCTATATATGTGTGTGGTGAGGATACCTATAGATGTATGTGGTGGGGATACCTATATATGTATGTGGTGGGGATACCTATATATGTGTGTGGTGGTGATACCTATATATGTATGTGGCGGGGATACCTATATATGTATGTGGTGGGGATACCTATATATGTATGTGGCGTGGATACCTATATATGTATGTGATGGGGATACCTATATATGTATGTGGTGGGGATACCTATATATGTATTTGGTGGGGATACCTATATATGTATGTGGTGGGGATACCTATATGTGTGTGGTGGGGATACCTATATGTATGTGGCGGGGATACCTATATGTATGTGGTGGGGATACCTATATGTGTGTGGTGGTGATACCTTTGTATGTATGTGGTGGGGATACCTATATATGTGTGTGTTGGAATACCTATATATGTATGTGGTGGGGATACCTATAGATGTGTGTGACGGGGATACCTATAGGTGTGTATGGTGGGGATACCTATATATGTGTGTGGTGGGGATACCTATAGATGTGTGTGGTGGGGATACCTATAGATGTGTGTGGTGGGGATACCTATATAAATATGTGGTGGGGATACCTATATATGTATGTGGTGGGGATACCTATATATGTATGTGGTGGGAATACCTATATATGTATGTGGTGGGGATACCTATATATGTATGTGGTGGGGATACCTATATATGTATGTGGTGGTGATACCTATAGATGTGTGCGGTGGGGATACCTATATGTGTGTGGTGGGGATACCTATATGTATGTGGCGGTGATACCTATATGTATGTGATGGGGATACCTATATGTGTGTGGTGGTGATACCTATATATGTATGTGGTGGTGATATCTATATATGTGTGTGGTTGGGATACCTATATATGTGTGTGGTGGGGATACCTATAGATGTGTGTGGTTGGGATACCTATATATGTATGTGGTGGGATACCTATATGTGTGTGGTGGGGATACCTATAGATGTATGTGGTGGGGATACATATATGTGTGTGGTGGGGGATACATATAGATGTATGTGGTGGGGATACATATATATGTATGTGGTGGGGATATATATATATGTATGTGATGGGGATACCTATATTTGTGTGTGGTGGGGATACCTATAGATGTATGTGGTGGGGATACCTATATATGTATGTGGTGGGAAAACCTATATATGTGTGTGGTGGTGATACATATATATGTATGTGGCGGGGATACCTATATATGTATGTGGCGGGGATACCTATATATGTATGTGGTGGGGATACCTATATATGTATGTGGTGGGGATACCTATATATGTATGTGGTGGGGATACCTATATATGTATGTGGTGGGGATACCTATGTGTGTAGTGGGGATACATATAGATGTATGTGGTGGGGATACCTATATGTGTGTGGTGGGGATACATATAGATGAATGTGGTGGGGATACCTATATATGTGTGTGGTGGGGATACATATTGATGTATGTGGTGGGGATACCTATATATGTATGTGGTGGGGATACCTATATATCTATGTGGTGGGGATACATATATATGGGTGTGGTGGGGATACCTATATATGAATGTGGTGGGGATACCTATATATGTATGTGGTGGGGATACCTATATATGTATGTGGTGGTGATACCTATATATGTGTGTGGTGGGGATACCTATATATGTATGTGGCGGGGATACCTATATATGTGTGTGGTGGTGATACCTATATATGTGTGTGGTGGGGATACCTATATATGTGTGTGGTGGGGATACCTATATATGTGTGTGGCGGGGATACCTATATATGTATGTGGTGGGGATACTTATAGATGTCTGTGGTGGGGAGACATATAGATGTATGTGGCAGGGATACCTATATATGTTTGTGGTGAGGAGACCTATATATGTGTGTGGTGGTGATACCTATAGATGTGTGGTGGGGATACCTATATATGTATGTGGCGGGGAGACCTATATATGTATGTGGCAGGGATACCTATATATGTGTGTGATGGGGAGAACTATATATGTATGTGGCGGGGATACCTATATATGTGTGTGGTGGGGATACCTATATATGTGTGTGGCGGGGATACCTATATATGTATGTGGTGGGGTGACCTATATATGTGTGTGGTGGGGATAGCTATATATGTGTGTGGCGGGGATACCTATATATGTATGTGGTGGGGATACCTATATATGTGTGTGGTGGGGATACCTTATATGTATGTGGTGGGGATACCTATATATGTGTGTGCTGGGGATACCTTATATGTATATGGTGGGAATACCTACATATTTATGTGGTGGGAATACCTATAGATGTGTGTGGAGGGGATACCTATAGATGTGTGTGGTGGGGATACCTATAGATGTGTGTGGTGGGGATACCTATATATGTATGTGGTGGGGATACCTATATATGTGTGTGGTGGGGATACCTATAGATGTATGTGGTGGGGATACCTATATATGTGTGTGGTGGGGATACATATAGATGTCTGTGGTGGGGATACATATATATGTATGTGGTGGGGATATCTATATATGTATGTGGTGGGGATACCTACCTATGTGTGTGGTGGGGATACCTATAGATGTATGTGGTGGGGATACCTATATATGTATGTGGTGGGGATACCTATATATGTTTTTGGTGGTGATACTTATATATGTATGTGGCGGGGATACCTATATATGTATGTGGTGGGGATACCTATATATGTATGTGGTGGGGATACCTATATATGTATGTGGTGGCGATACCTATATATGTATGTGTTGGGGATACCTATATATGTATGTGGTGGGGATACCTATATATGTATGTGGTGGGGATACCTATATATGTATGTGTTGGGTATACCTATATATGTATGTGGTGGTGATACCTATAGATGTGTGTGGTGGGGATACCTATATGTGTGTGGTGGGGATACCTATATGTATGTGGCGGGAATACCTATATGTATGTGGTGGGGATACCTATATGTATGTGGCGGGGATACCTATATGTATGTGGTGGTGATACCTATAGATGTGTGTGGTGGGGATACCTATATGTGTGTGGTGGGGATACCTATATGTATGTGGCGGGAATACCTATATGTATGTGGTGGGGATATCTATATGTATGTGGCGGGGATACCTATATGTATGTGGTGGGGATACCTATATGTATGTGGTGGGAATACCTATATATGTATGTGGTGGGGATACCTATATATGTGTGTGGTTGGAATACCTATGTATGTGTGTGGCGGGGATACCTATATATGTGTGTGGTGGTGATACCTATAGATGTGTGCGGTGGGGATACCTATATGTGTGTGGTGGGGATACGTATATGTATGTGGCGGTGATACCTATATGTATGTGATGGGGATACCTATATGTGTGTGGTGGTGATACCTATATATGTATGTGGTGGTGATATCTATATATGTGTGTGGTTGGGATACCTATATATGTGTGTGGTGGGGATACCTATAGATGTGTGTGGTTGGGATACCTATATATGTATGTGGTGGGATACCTATATGTGTGTGGTGGGGATACCTATAGATGTATGTGGTGGGGATACATATATGTGTGTGGTGGGGATACATATAGATGTATGTGGTGGGGATTCATATATATGTATGTGGTGGGGATATATATATATGTATGTGATGGGGATACCTATATGTGTGTGTGGTGGGGATACCTATAGATGTATGTGGTGGGGATACCTATATATGTATGTGGTGGGGAAACCTATATATGTGTGTGGTGGTGATACATATATATGTATGTGGCGGGGATACCTATATATGTATGTGGCGGGGATACCTATATATGTATGTGGTGGGGATACCTATATATGTATGTGGTGGGGATACCTATATATGTATGTGGTGGGGATACCTATATATGTATGTGGTGGGGATACCTATGTGTGTAGTGGGGATACATATAGATGTATGTGGTGGGGATACCTATATGTGTGTGGTGGGGATACATATAGATGAATGTGGTGGGGATACCTATATATGTGTGTGGTGGGGATACATATTGATGTATGTGGTGGGGATACCTATATATGTATGTGGTGGGGATACCTATATATATATGTGGTGGGGATACATATATATGGGTGTGGTGGGGATACCTATATATGAATGTGGTGGGGATACCTATATATGTATGTGGTGGGGATACCTATATATGTATGTGGTGGTGATACCTATATATGTGTGTGGTGGGGATACCTATATATGTATGTGGCGGGGATACCTATATATGTGTGTGGTGGTGATACCTATATATGTGTGTGGTGGGGATACCTATATATGTGTGTGGTGGGGATACCTATATATGTGTGTGGCGGGGATACCTATATATGTATGTGGTGGGGATACTTATAGATGTCTGTGGTGGGGAGACATATAGATGTATGTGGCAGGGATACCTATATATGTTTGTGGTGAGGAGACCTATATATGTGTGTGGTGGTGATACCTATAGATGTGTGGTGGGGATACCTATATATGTATGTGGCGGGGAGACCTATATATGTATGTGGCAGGGATACCTATATATGTGTGTGATGGGGAGAACTATATATGTATGTGGCGGGGATACCTATATATGTGTGTGGTGGGGATACCTATATATGTGTGTGGCGGGGATACCTATATATGTATGTGGTGGGGTGACCTATATATGTGTGTGGTGGGGATAGCTATATATGTGTGTGGCGGGGATACCTATATATGTATGTGGTGGGGATACCTATATATGTGTGTGGTGGGGATACCTTATATGTATATGGTGGGAATACCTACATATTTATGTGGTGGGAATACCTATAGATGTGTGTGGGGGGGATACCTATAGATGTGTGTGGTGGGGATACCTATAGATGTGTGTGGTGGGGATACCTATATATGTATGTGGTGGGGATACCTATATATGTGTGTGGTGGGGATACCTATAGATGTATGTGGTGGGGATACCTATATATGTGTGTGGTGGGGATACATATATATGTCTGTGGTGGGGATACATATATATGTATGTGGTGGGGATATCTATATATGTATGTGGTGGGGATACCTACCTATGTGTGTGGTGGGGATACCTATAGATGTATGTGGTGGGGATACCTATATATGTATGTGGTGGGGATACCTATATATGTTTTTGGTGGTGATACTTATATATGTATGTGGCGGGGATACCTATATATGTATGTGGTGGCGATACCTATATATGTATGTGGTGGGGATACCTATATATGTATGTGGTGGCGATACCTATATATGTATGTGTTGGGGATACCTATATATGTATGTGGTGGGGATACCTATATATGTATGTGGTGGGGATACCTATATATGTATGTGTTGGGTATACCTATATATGTATGTGGTGGTGATACCTATAGATGTGTGTGGTGGGGATACCTATATGTGTGTGGTGGGGATACCTATATGTATGTGGCGGGAATACCTATATGTATGTGGTGGGGATACCTATATGTATGTGGCGGGGATACCTATATGTATGTGGTGGGATACCTATATGTATGTGGTGGGAATACCTATATATGTATGTGGTGGGGATACCTATATATGTGTGTGGTTGGGATACCTATGTATGTGTGTGGCGGGGATACCTATATATGTGTGTGGTGGGGATACCTATATATGTATGTGTTGGGTTATACCTATATATGTATGTGGTGGTGATACCTATAGATGTATGTGTTGGGTATACCTATATATGTATGTGGTGGTGATACCTATAGATGTGTGTGGTGGGGATACCTATATGTGTGTGATGGGGATACCTATATATGTATGTGGTGGGGATACCTATATATGTATGTGTTGGGTATACCTATATATGTATGTGGTGGTGATACCTATAGATGTGTGTGGTGGGGATACATATATGTGTGTGGTGGGGATACCTATATGTATGTGGCGGGGATACCTATATGTATGTGGTGGGGATACCTATATGTATGTGGCGGGGATACCTATATGTATGTGGTGGGGATACCTATATGTATGTGGTGGGAATACCTATATATGTATGTGGTGGGGATACCTATATATGTGTGTGGTTGGGATACCTATGTATGTGTGTGGCGGGGATACCTATATATGTGTGTGGTGATGATACCTATATATGTATGTGGCGGGGATACCTATAAATGTGTGTGGTGATGATACCCATATATGTATGTGGCGGGGATACCTATAAATGTGTGTGGTGGGGAAACCTATATATGTATGTGGTGGGGGATACCCTGATAGATGTGTGTGGTGGGGATACTTATAGATGTGTGTGGTGGGAATACCTATATATATATGTGGTGGGGATACCTATATATGTATGTGGTGGGGATACCTATATATATGTGTGGTGGGGATACTTATAGATGTGTGTGGTGGGGATACCTATAGATGTATGTGGTGGGGAAACCTATATATGTATGTGGTGGGGATACCTATATATGTGTGTGGCGGGGATACCTATATATATGTGTATGGTGGGGATACCTATATATGTGTGTGGTGGGGATACTTATATATATATGTGGTGGTGATTCATATATGTATGTGGTGGGAATACCTATAGATGTGTGGTGGGGATACCTATATATGTATATGGTGGGGATACCTATATATGTGTGTGGCGGGGATACCTATATATGTATGTGGTGGTGATACCTATATATGTGTGTTGTGAGGATACCTATATATGTATGTGGTGGGGAGACCTATATATGTGTGTGGTGGGGATACCTATATATGCTTGTGGTCGGGAGACCTATATATGTGTGTGGTGGGGATACCTATATGTATGTGGCGGGAATACCTATATGTATGAGGTGGGGATACCTATATGTGTGTGGTGGTGATACCTTTGTATGTATGTGGTGGGAATACCTATATATGTGTGTGTTGGAATACCTATATATGTATGTGGCGGGGATACCTATAGATGTGTGTGACGGGGATACCTATAGGTGTGTATGGTGGGGATACCTATATATGTGTGTGGTGTGGATACCTATAGATGTGTGTGGTGGGGATACCTATAGATGTGTGTGGTGGGGATACCTATATATGTATGTGGTGGGGATACCTATATATGTATGTGGTGGGGATACCTATATATGTATGTGGTGGGAATACCTATATATGTATGTGGTGGGGATACTTATATATGTATGTGGTGGGGATACCTATATATGTATGTGGTGGTGATACCTATAGATGTATGTGGTGGGGATACATATATATGTGTGTGGTGGGGATACATATAGATGTATGTGGTGGGGATACATATATATGTATGTGGTGGGGATATATATATATGTATGTGGTGGGGATACCTATATTTGTGTGAGGTGGGGATACCTATAGATGTATGTGGTGGGGATACCTATATATGTATGTGGTGGGGAAACCTATATATGTGTGTGGTGGTGATACATATATATGTATGTGGCGGGGATACCTATATATGTATGTGGTGGGGATACCTATATATGTATGTGGTGGGGATACCTATATATGTATGTGGTGGGGATACCTATATATGTATGTGGTGGGGATACCTATATATGTATGTGGTGGGGATACCTATGTGTGTAGTGGGGATACATATAGATGTGTGTGGTGGGGATACCTATATATGTATGTGGTGGGGATACCTATATATGTGTGTGGTGGGGATACATATAGATGTATGTGGTGGGGATACCTATATATGTGTGTGGTGGGGATACATATTGATGTTTGTGGTGGGGATACCTATATATGTATGTGGTGGGGATACCTATATATGTATGTGGTGGGGATACATATATATGGGTGTGGTGGGGATACCTATATATGTATGTGGTGGGGATACCTATATATGTATGTGGTGGGGATACCTATATATGTATGTGGTGGTGATACCTATATATGTGTGTGGTGGGGATACCTATATATGTATGTGGCGGGGATACCTATATATGTGTGTGGTGGTGATACCTATATATGTGTGTGGTGAGGATACCTATATATGTGTGTGGCGGGGATACCTATATATGTATGTGGTGGGGATACCTATAGATGTCTGTGGTGGGGAGACATATAGATGTATGTGGCAGGGATACCTATATATGTGTGTGGTGAGGAGACCTATATATGTGTGTGGTGGTGATACCTATAGATGTGTGGTGGGGATACCTATATATGTATGTGGCGGGGAGACCTATATATGTATGTGGCGGGGATACCTATATATGTGTGTGATGGGGAGAACTATATATGTATGTGGCGGGGATACCTATATATGTGTGTGGTGGGGATACCTATATATGTGTGTGATGGGGATACCTATATATGTATGTGGTGGGGATACCTATATATGCGTGCGGTGGGGATACCTATATATGTATATGGTGGGGATACCTACATATTTATGTGGTGGGGATACCTATAGATGTGTGTGGTGGGGATACCTATAGATGTGTGTGGTGGGGATACCTATAGATGTGTGTGGTGGGGATACCTATATATGTATGTGGTGGGGATACCTATATATGTGTGTGGTGGGGATACCTATAGATGTATGTGGTGGGGATACCTATATATGTGTGTGGTGGGGATACATATAGATGTCTGTGGTGGGGATACATATATATGTATGTGGTGGGGATATCTATATATGTATGTGGTGGGGATACCTACATATGTGTGTGGTGGGGATACCTATAGATGTATGTGGTGGGGATACCTATATATGTATGTGGTGGGGATACCTATATATGTTTTTGGTGGTGATACTTATATATGTATGTGGCGGGGATACCTATATATGTATGTGGTGGGGATACCTATATATGTATGTGGTGGGGATACCTATATATGTATGTGGTGGGAATACCTATATATGTATGTGTTGGGGATACCTATATATGTATGTGGTGGGGATACCTATATATGTATGTGGTGGGGATACCTATATATGTATGTGTTGGGTATACCTATATATGTATGTGGTGGTGATACCTATAGATGTGTGTGGTGGGGATACCTATATGTGTGTGGTGGGGATACCTATATGTATGTGGCGGGGATACCTATATGTATGTGGTGGGGATACCTATATGTATGTGGCGGGGATACCTATATGTATGTGGTGGGGATACCTATATATGTATGTGGTGGGGATACCTATATATGTGTGTGGTTGGGATACCTATGTATGTGTGTGGCGGGGATACCTATATATGTGTGTGGTGATGATACCTATATATGTATGTGGCGGGGATACCTATAAATGTGTGTGGTGATGATACCCATATATGTATGTGGCGGGGATACCTATAAATGTGTGTGGTGGGGAAACCTATATATGTATGTGGTGGGGATACCTATAGATGTGTGTGGTGGGGATACTTATAGATGTGTGTGGTGGGAATACCTATATATATATGTGGTGGGGATACCTATATATGTATGTGGTGGGGATACCTATATATATGTGTGGTGGGGATACTTATAGATGTGTGTGGTGGGGATACCTATAGATGTATGTGGTGGGGAAACCTATATATGTATGTGGTGGGGATACCTATATATGTGTGTGGCGGGGATACCTATATATATGTGTATGGTGGGGATACCTATATATGTGTGTGGTGGGGATACTTATATATATATGTGGTGGTGATTCATATATGTATGTGGTGGGAATACCTATAGATGTGTGGTGGGGATACCTATATATGTATATGGTGGGGATACCTATATATGTGTGTGGCGGGGATACCTATATATGTATGTGGTGGTGATACCTATATATGTGTGTTGTGAGGATACCTATATATGTATGTGGTGGGGAGACCTATATATGTGTGTGGTGGGGATACCTATATATGCTTGTGGTCGGGAGACCTATATATGTGTGTGGTGGGGATACCTATATGTATGTGGCGGGAATACCTATATGTATGAGGTGGGGATACCTATATGTGTGTGGTGGTGATACCTTTGTATGTATGTGGTGGGAATACCTATATATGTGTGTGTTGGAATACCTATATATGTATGTGGCGGGGATACCTATAGATGTGTGTGACGGGGATACCTATAGGTGTGTATGGTGGGGATACCTATATATGTGTGTGGTGTGGATACCTATAGATGTGTGTGGTGGGGATACCTATAGATGTGTGTGGTGGGGATACCTATATATGTATGTGGTGGGGATACCTATATATGTATGTGGTGGGGATACCTATATATGTATGTGGTGGGAATACCTATATATGTATGTGGTGGGGATACTTATATATGTATGTGGTGGGGATACCTATATATGTATGTGGTGGTGATACCTATAGATGTATGTGGTGGGGATACATATATATGTGTGTGGTGGGGATACATATAGATGTATGTGGTGGGGATACATATATATGTATGTGGTGGGGATATATATATATGTATGTGGTGGGGATACCTATATTTGTGTGAGGTGGGGATACCTATAGATGTATGTGGTGGGGATACCTATATATGTATGTGGTGGGGAAACCTATATATGTGTGTGGTGGTGATACATATATATGTATGTGGCGGGGATACCTATATATGTATGTGGTGGGGATACCTATATATGTATGTGGTGGGGATACCTATATATGTATGTGGTGGGGATACCTATATATGTATGTGGTGGGGATACCTATATATGTATGTGGTGGGGATACCTATATATGTGTGTGGTGGGGATACATATAGATGTATGTGGTGGGGATACCTATATATGTGTGTGGTGGGGATACATATTGATGTTTGTGGTGGGGATACCTATATATGTATGTGGTGGGGATACCTATATATGTATGTGGTGGGGATACATATATATGGGTGTGGTGGGGATACCTATATATGTATGTGGTGGGGATACCTATATATGTATGTGGTGGGGATACCTATATATGTATGTGGTGGTGATACCTATATATGTGTGTGGTGGGGATACCTATATATGTATGTGGCGGGGATACCTATATATGTGTGTGGTGGTGATACCTATATATGTGTGTGGTGAGGATACCTATATATGTGTGTGGCGGGGATACCTATATATGTATGTGGTGGGGATACCTATAGATGTCTGTGGTGGGGAGACATATAGATGTATGTGGCAGGGATACCTATATATGTGTGTGGTGAGGAGACCTATATATGTGTGTGGTGGTGATACCTATAGATGTGTGGTGGGGATACCTATATATGTATGTGGCGGGGAGACCTATATATGTATGTGGCGGGGATACCTATATATGTGTGTGATGGGGAGAACTATATATGTATGTGGCGGGGATACCTATATATGTGTGTGGTGGGGATACCTATATATGTGTGTGATGGGGATACCTATATATGTATGTGGTGGGGATACCTATATATGCGTGCGGTGGGGATACCTATATATGTATATGGTGGGGATACCTACATATTTATGTGGTGGGGATACCTATAGATGTGTGTGGTGGGGATACCTATAGATGTGTGTGGTGGGGATACCTATAGATGTGTGTGGTGGGGATACCTATATATGTATGTGGTGGGGATACCTATATATGTGTGTGGTGGGGATACCTATAGATGTATGTGGTGGGGATACCTATATATGTGTGTGGTGGGGATACATATAGATGTCTGTGGTGGGGATACATATATATGTATGTGGTGGGGATATCTATATATGTATGTGGTGGGGATACCTACATATGTGTGTGGTGGGGATACCTATAGATGTATGTGGTGGGGATACCTATATATGTATGTGGTGGGGATACCTATATATGTTTTTGGTGGTGATACTTATATATGTATGTGGCGGGGATACCTATATATGTATGTGGTGGGGATACCTATATATGTATGTGGTGGGGATACCTATATATGTATGTGGTGGGAATACCTATATATGTATGTGTTGGGGATACCTATATATGTATGTGGTGGGGATACCTATATATGTATGTGGTGGGGATACCTATATATGTATGTGTTGGGTATACCTATATATGTATGTGGTGGTGATACCTATAGATGTGTGTGGTGGGGATACCTATATGTGTGTGGTGGGGATACCTATATGTATGTGGCGGGGATACCTATATGTATGTGGTGGGGATACCTATATGTATGTGGCGGGGATACCTATATGTATGTGGTGGGGATACCTATATATGTATGTGGTGGGGATACCTATATATGTGTGTGGTTGGGATACCTATGTATGTGTGTGGCGGGGATACCTATATATGTGTGTGGTGATGATACCTATATATGTATGTGGCGGGGATACCTATAAATGTGTGTGGTGATGTTACCTATATATGTATGTGGCGGGGATACCTATAAATGTGTGTGGTGGGGAAACCTATATATGTATGTGGTGGGGATACCTATAGATGTGTGTGGTGGGGATACTTATAGATGTGTGTGGTGGGAATACCTATATATATATGTGGTGGGGATACCTATATATGTATGTGGTGGGGATACCTATATATATGTGGGGTGGGGATACTTATAGATGTTTGTGGTGGGGATACCTATAGATGTATGTGGTGGGGAAACCTATATATGTATGTGGTGGGGATACTAATATATATATGTGGTGGGGAAACCTATATATGTATGTGGTGGGGATACTTATATATATATGTGTGTGGCGGGGATACCTATATATATGTGTATGGTGGGGATACCTATATATGTGTGTGGTGGGGATACCTATATATGTATATGGTGGGGATACCTATATATGTGTGTGGCGGGGATACCTATATATGTATGTGGTGGTGATACCTATATATGTGTGTTGTGAGGATACCTATATATGTATGTGGTGGGGAGACCTATATATGTGTGTGGTGGGGATACCTATATATGCTTGTGGTCGGGAGACCTATATATGTGTGTGGTGGGGATACCTATATATGTGTGTGGCGGGGATACCTATATGTGTAAGTGGTGGGGATACCTATATATGTATGTGGTGGGGATACCGATATATGTATGTGGTGGGGAAACCTATATATGTATGTGGTGGGGATACCTATAGATGTGTATGGTGGGGATACCTATAGATGTGTGTGGTGGGGATACATATAGATGTGTGTGGTGGGGATACCTATATATGTATGTGGTGGGGATACCTATATATGTGTGTGGCGGGAATACCTATATATGTATGTGGTGGGGATACCTATAGATGTGTGTGGTGGGGAGACCTATATATGTGTGTGGTGGTGATACCTATATATGTGTGTGGTGAGGAGACCTATATATGTGTGTGGTGGTGATACCTATAGATGTGTGGTGGGGATACCTATTTATGTATGTGGCGGGGAGACCTATATATGTATGTGGCGGGGATACCTATATATGTGTGTGGTGGGGATACCTATATATGTATGTGGCGGGGATACCTATATATGTGTGTGGTGGGGATACCTATATATGTGTGTTGCGGGGATACCTATATATGTATGTGGCGGGGATACCTATATATGTATGTGGTGGGGATACCGATATATGTATGTGGTGGGGAAACCTATATATGTATGTGGTGGGGATACCTATAGATGTGTGGTGGGGATACCTATATATGTATATGGTGGGGATACCTATATATGTGTGTGGCGGGGATACCTATATATGTATGTGGTGGTGATACCTATATATGTGTGTTGTGAGGATACCTATATATGTATGTGGTGGGGAGACCTATATATGTGTGTGGTGGGGATACCTATATATGCTTGTGGTCGGGAGACCTATATATGTGTGTGGTGGGGATACCTATATGTATGTGGCGGGAATACCTATATGTATGAGGTGGGGATACCTATATGTGTGTGGTGGTGATACCTTTGTATGTATGTGGTGGGAATACCTATATATGTGTGTGTTGGAATACCTATATATGTATGTGGCGGGGATACCTATAGATGTGTGTGACGGGGATACCTATAGGTGTGTATGGTGGGGATACCTATATATGTGTGTGGTGGGGATACCTATAGATGTGTGTGGTGGGGATACCTATAGATGTGTGTGGTGGGGATACCTATATATGTATGTGGTGGGGATACCTATATATGTATGTGGTGGGGATACCTATATATGTATGTGGTGGGAATACCTATATATGTATGTGGTGGGGATACTTATATATGTATGTGGTGGGGATACCTATATATGTATGTGGTGGTGATACCTATAGATGTATGTGGTGGGGATACATATATATGTGTGTGGTGGGGATACATATAGATGTATGTGGTGGGGATACATATATATGTATGTGGTGGGGATATATATATATGTATGTGGTGGGGATACCTATATTTGTGTGAGGTGGGGATACCTATAGATGTATGTGGTGGGGATACCTATATATGTATGTGGTGGGGAAACCTATATATGTGTGTGGTGGTGATACATATATATGTATGTGGCGGGGATACCTATATATGTATGTGGTGGGGATACCTATATATGTATGTGGTGGGGATACCTATATATGTATGTGGTGGGGATACCTATATATGTATGTGGTGGGGATACCTATATATGTATGTGGTGGGGATACCTATGTGTGTAGTGGGGATACATATAGATGTGTGTGGTGGGGATACATATATATGTATGTGGTGGGGATACCTATATATGTGTGTGGTGGGGATACATATAGATGTATGTGGTGGGGATACCTATATATGTATGTGGTGGGGATACCTATATATGTATGTGGTGGGGATACCTATATATGTATGTGGTGGTGATACCTATTAATGTGTGTGGTGGGGATACCTATATATGTATGTGGCGGGGATACCTATATATGTGTGTGGTGGTGATACCTATATATGTGTGTGGTGAGGATACCTATATATGTGTGTGGCGGGGATACCTATATATGTATGTGGTGGGGATACCTATAGATGTCTGTGGTGGGGAGACATATAGATGTATGTGGCAGGGATACCTATATATGTGTGTGGTGAGGAGACCTATATATGTGTGTGGTGGTGATACCTATAGATGTGTGGTGGGGATACCTATATATGTATGTGGCGGGGAGACCTATATATGTATGTGGCGGGGATACCTATATATGTGTGTGATGGGGAGAACTATATATGTATGTGGCGGGGATACCTATATATGTGTGTGGTGGGGATACCTATATATGTGTGTGATGGGGATACCTATATATGTATGTGGTGGGGTGACCTATATATGTGTGTGGTGGGGATAGCTATATATGTGTGTGGCGGGGATACCTATATATGTATGTGGTGGGGATACCTATATATGCGTGTGGTGGGGATACCTATATATGTATATGGTGGGGATACCTACATATTTATGTGGTGGGGATACCTATAGATGTGTGTGGTGGGGATACCTATAGATGTGTGTGGTGGGGATACCTATAGATGTGTGTGGTGGGGATACCTATATATGTATGTGGTGGGGATACCTATATATGTGTGTGGTGGGGATACCTATAGATGTATGTGGTGGGGATACCTATATATGTGTGTGGTGGGGATACATATAGATGTCTGTGGTGGGGATACATATATATGTATGTGGTGGGGATATCTATATATGTATGTGGTGGGGATACCTACATATGTGTGTGGTGGGGATACCTATAGATGTATGTGGTGGGGATACCTATATATGTATGTGGTGGGGATACCTATATATGTTTTTGGTGGTGATACTTATATATGTATGTGGCGGGGATACCTATATATGTATGTGGTGGGGATACCTATATATGTATGTGGTGGGGATACCTATATATGTATATGGTGGGAATACCTATATATGTATGTGTTGGGGATACCTATATATGTATGTGGTGGGGATACCTATATATGTATGTGGTGGGGATACCTATATATGTATGTGTTGGGTATACCTATATATGTATGTGGTGGTGATACCTATAGATGTGTGTGGTGGGGATACCTATATGTGTGTGGTGGGGATACCTATATGTATGTGGCGGGGATACCTATATGTATGTGGTGGGGATACCTATATGTATGTGGCGGGGATACCTATATGTATGTGGTGGGGATACCTATATATGTATGTGGTGGGGATACCTATATATGTGTGTGGTTGGGATACCTATGTATGTGTGTGGCGGGGATACCTATATATGTGTGTGGTGATGATACCTATATATGTATGTGGCGGGGATACCTATAAATGTGTGTGGTGATGTTACCTATATATGTATGTGGCGGGGATACCTATAAATGTGTGTGGTGGGGAAACCTATATATGTATGTGGTGGGGATACCTATAGATGTGTGTGGTGGGGATACTTATAGATGTGTGTGGTGGGAATACCTATATATATATGTGGTGGGGATACCTATATATGTATGTGGTGGGGATACCTATATATATGTGGGGTGGGGATACTTATAGATGTTTGTGGTGGGGATACCTATAGATGTATGTGGTGGGGAAACCTATATATGTATGTGGTGGGGATACTAATATATATATGTGGTGGGGAAACCTATATATGTATGTGGTGGGGATACTTATATATATATGTGTGTGGCGGGGATACCTATATATATGTGTATGGTGGGGATACCTATATATGTGTGTGGTGGGGATACCTATATATGTATATGGTGGGGATACCTATATATGTGTGTGGCGGGGATACCTATATATGTATGTGGTGGTGATACCTATATATGTGTGTTGTGAGGATACCTATATATGTATGTGGTGGGGAGACCTATATATGTGTGTGGTGGGGATACCTATATATGCTTGTGGTCGGGAGACCTATATATGTGTGTGGTGGGGATACCTATATATGTGTGTGGCGGGGATACCTATATGTGTAAGTGGTGGGGATACCTATATATGTATGTGGTGGGGATACCGATATATGTATGTGGTGGGGAAACCTATATATGTATGTGGTGGGGATACCTATAGATGTGTATGGTGGGGATACCTATAGATGTGTGTGGTGGGGATACATATAGATGTGTGTGGTGGGGATACCTATATATGTATGTGGTGGGGATACCTATATATGTGTGTGGCGGGAATACCTATATATGTATGTGGTGGGGATACCTATAGATGTGTGTGGTGGGGAGACCTATATATGTGTGTGGTGGTGATACCTATATATGTGTGTGGTGAGGAGACCTATATATGTGTGTGGTGTTGATACCTATAGATGTGTGGTGGGGATACCTATTTATGTATGTGGCGGGGAGACCTATATATGTATGTGGCGGGGATACCTATATATGTGTGTGGTGGGGATACCTATATATGTATGTGGCGGGGATACCTATATATGTGTGTGGTGGGGATACCTATATATGTGTGTTGCGGGGATACCTATATATGTATGTGGCGGGGATACCTATATATGTGTGTGGCGGGGATACCTATATATGTTTGTGGTGTTGATACCTATATATGTGTGTGGCGGGGATACCTATATATGTGTGTGGTGTTGATACCTATATATGTGTGTGTTGGGGATACCTATAGATGTATGTGTTGGGGATACCTATATATGTATGTGGTGGGGATACCTATAGATGTGTGTGGTGGTGATACCTATATATGTATGTTGTGGGGATACCTATAGATGTATGTGGTGGGGATACCTATATATGTGTGCGGCGGGGATACCTATATATGTGTGTGGTGGGGGATACCTATAGATGTGTGTGGTGGTGATACCTATATATGTATGTGGTGGGGATACCTATAGATGTATGTGGTGGGGATACCTATATATGTGTGCGGCGGGGATACCTATATATGTGTGTGGCGGGGATACCTATATATGTGTGTGGTGGGGAGACCTATAGATGTATGTGGTGGGGATACCTATATATGTGTGTGGCGGCGATACCTATATATGTGTATGGCGGGGATACCTATATATGTATGTGGTGGTGATACCTATATATGTGTGTGGTGGGGATACCTATATATGTATGTGGTGGGGATACCTATATATGTATGTGGTGGTGATACCTATATTTGTATGTGGTGGATATACCTATAAATGTATGTGGTGGGGATACCTATATATGTAAGTGGTGGGGATACCTATATATGTATGTGGTGGGGATACCTATATATGTATGTGGTGGGGATACCTATATATGTATGTGGTGGGGATACCTATATATGTATTTGGTGGTGATACCTATATATGTATGTGTTGGGAATACCTATATATGTATTTGGTGGTGATACCTATATATGCATGTGGTGGGGATACCTATAAATGTATGTGGTGGGGATACCTATATATGTGTGTGGTGGGGATACCTATATATGTGTGTGGCGGGGATACCTATATATGTATGTGGTGGTGGTACCTATATATGTGTTACGGGGATACCTATATATGTATTTGGTGGGGATACCTATATATGTATGTGGTGGGGATACCTATATATGTATGTGGTGGGGAAACCTATATATTTGTGTGGTGGTCATATCTATATATGTGTGTGGCGAGTTTACCTATATATGTGTGTAGTGGGGATACCTATATATGTGTGTGGGGGATACCTATATATGTATGTGGTGGGGAAACCTAGAGATGTGTGTGGCGGGGATACCTATATATGTATTTGGTGGGGATACCTATAGATGTATGTGGCGGTGATACCTATAGATGTGTGTGGTGGGGATACCTATATGTATGTGGCGGGGATACCTATATGTGTGTGGTGGTGATACCTATATATGTATGTGGTGGTGATACCTATATATGTATGTGGTGGTGATACCTATAGATGTGTGTGGTGGGTATACCTATATGTGTGTGGTGGGGATACCTATATATGTGTGTGGTTGGGAAACCTATATATGTGTGTGGCGGGGATAACTATAGATGTGTGTGGTGGGGATACATATAGATGTATGTGGTGGGGAGAACTATGTGTGTGGTGATGATACCTATATATGTATGTGGCGGAGATACCTATAAATGTGTGTGGTGGGGAAACCTATATATGTATGTGGTGGGGATACCTATAGATGTGTGTGGTGGGGATACCTATAGATGTGTGTGGTGGGAATACCTATATATATATGTGGTGGGGATACCTATATATGTATGTGGTGGGGATACCTATATATGTGTGTGGTGGGGAAACCTATATATGTATTTGGTGGGATACCTATAGGTGTGTGTGGCGGGGATACCTATATATATGTGTATGGTGGGGATACCTATATATGTGTGTGGTGGGGATACTTATATATATATGTGGTGGTGATACATATATGTATGTGGTGGGAATACCTATAGATGTGTGTGGTGGGGATACCTATATATGTATATGGTGGGGATACCTATATATGTGTGTGGCGGGGATACCTATATATGTATGTGGTGGTGATACCTATATATTTGTGTTGTGAGGATACCTATATATGTATGTGGTGGGGAGACCTATATATGTGTGTGGTGGGGATACCTATATATGCTTGTGGTCGGGAGACCTATATATGTGTGTGGTGGGGATACCTATATATGTGTGTGGCGGGGATACCTATATGTGTATGTGGTGGGGATACCGATATATGTATGTGGTGGGGATACCGATATATGTATGTGGTAGGGATACCTATATATGTATGTGGTGGGGATACCTATAGATGTGTATGGTGGGGATACCTATAGATGTGTGTGGTGGGGATACATATAGATGTGTGTGGTGGGGATACCTATATATGTATGTGGTGGGGATACCTATATATGTGTGTGGCGGGGATACCTATAGATGTGTGTGGCGGGGAGACCTATAGATGTATGTGGCAGGGATACCTATATATGTGTGTGGTGAGGAGACCTATATATGTGTGTGGTGGTGATACCTATAGAAGTGTGGTGGGGATACCTATTTATGTATGTGGCGGGTAGACCTATATATGTATGAGGCGGGATACCTATATATGTGTGTGGTGGGGAGACCTATATATGTATGTTGCTGGGATACCTATATATGTGTGTGGTGGGGATACCTATATATGTGTGTTGCGGGGATACCTATATATGTATGTGGCGGGGATACCTATATATGTGTGTGGCGGGGATACCTATATATGTGTGTGGTGTTGATACCTATATATGTGTGTGGCGGGGATACATATATATGTGTGTGGTGTTGATACCTATATATGTGTGTGTTGGGGATACCTATAGATGTATGTGTTGGGGATACCTATACATGTATGTGGTGGGGATACCTATAGATGTGTGTGGTGGTGATACCTATATATGTATGTTGTGGGGATACCTATAGATGTATGTGGTGGGGATACCTATATATGTGTGCGGCGGGGATACCTATATATGTGTGTGGTGGGGATACCTATAGATGTGTGTGGTGGTGATACCTATATATGTATGTGGTGGGGATACCTATAGATGTATGTGGTGGGGATACCTATATATGTGTGCGGCGGGGATACCTATATATGTGTGTGGCGGGGATACCTATATATGTGTGTGGTGGGGAGACCTATAGATGTATGTGGCGGGGATACCTATATATGTGTGTGGCGGCGATACCTATATATGTGTGTGGCGGGGATACCTATATATGTATGTGGTGGTGATACCTATATATGTGTGTGGTGGGGATACCTATATATGTGTGTGGTGGGGATACCTATATATGTATGTGGTGGTGATACCTATATTTGTATGTGGTGGGGATACCTATAAATGTATGTGGTGGGGATACCTATATATGTAAGTGGTGGGGATACCTATATATGTATGTGGTGGGGATACCTATATATGTATGTGGTGGGGATACCTATATATGTATGTGGTGGGGATACCTATATATGTATTTGGTGGTGATACCTATATATGTATGTGTTGGGAATACCTATATATGTATGTGTTGGGAATACCTATATATGTATTTGGTGGTGATACCTATATATGTATGTGGTGGGGATACCTATAAATGTATGTGGTGGGGATACCTATATATGTGTGTGGTGGGGATACCTATTTATGTGTGTGGCGGGGAGACCTATATATGTATGTGGTGGGGATACCTATATATGTGTGTGGCGGGGATACCTATATATGTATTTGGTGGGGATACCTATATATGTATGTGGTGGGGATACCTATATATGTATGTGGTGGGGATACCTATATATTTGTGTGGTGGTCATATCTATATATGTGTGTGACGAGTTAACCTATATATATGTGTGGTGGGGATACCTATATATGTGTGTGGCGGGGATACCTATATATGTATTTGGTGGGGATACCTATAGATGTGTGTGGTGGGATACCTATATATGTATGTGGTGGGGATACCTATATATGTGTGTGGCGGGGATACCTATATATGTGTGTGGTGGGGATACCTATATATGTATGTGGTGAGGATACCTATATATGTGTGTGGTGGGGAGACCTATACATGTTTGTGGTGGGGATACCTATATATGTGTGTGGCGGCGATACCTATATATGTGTGTGGCGGGGATACCTATATATGTGTGTGGTGGTGATACCTATATATGTGTGTGGTGGGGATACCTATATATGTATGTGGTGGGGATACCTATATATGTATGTGGTGGTGATACCTCTATTTGTATGTGGTGGGGATACCTATAAATGTATGTGGTGGGGATACCTATAAATGTATGTGGTGGGGATACCTATATATGTATGTGGTGGGGATACCTATATATGTATGTGGTGAGGATACCTATATATGAATGTGGTGGGGATACCTATATATGTATTTGGTGGTGATACCTATATATGTATGTGGTGGGGATACCTATAAATGTATGTGGTGGGGATACCTATATATGTGTGTGGTGGGGATACCTATAGATGTATGTGGTGGCGAGACCTATATATGTGTGTGTGGTGGGGATACCTATATATGTATGTGGTGGTGAAACCTAAATATGTATGTGGTGGTGATACCTATATATGTATGTGGTGGGGATACCTATAGCTGTATGTGGTGGGGATATTTATATATGTATGTGGTGGTGATACCTATATATGTATGTGTTGGGGATACCTATATATGTATGTGGCGGTGATACCTATATATGTATGTGGTGGTGATACCTACATATGTATGTGGTGGTGATACCTATAGATGTGTGTGGTGGGGATACCTATATGTGTGTGGTGGGGATACCTATATATGTGTGTGGTTGGGATACCTATATATGTGTGTGGCGGGGATACCTATAGATGTGTGTGGTGGGGATACATATAGATGTATGTGGTGGGGAGAATTATATATGTGTGTGGTGATGATACCTATATATGTATGTGGCGGAGATACCTATAAATGTGTGTGGTGGGGAAACCTATATATGTATGTGGTGGGGATACCTATAGATGTGTGTGGTGGGGAAACCTATAGATGTGTGTGGTGGGAATACCTATATATATATGTGGTGGGGATACCTATATATGTATGTGGTGGGGATACCTATATATGTGTGTGGTGGGGAAACCTATATATGTATGTGGTGGGGATACCTATAGATGTGTGTGGTGGGGATACCTATAGATGTATGTGGTGGGGAAACCTATATATGTATGTGGTAGGGATACCTATATATGTGTGTGGCGGGGATACCTATATATATGTGTGTGGTGGGGATACCTATATATGTGTGCGGTGGGGATACTTATATATATGTGGTGGTGATACATATATGTATGTGGTGGGAATACCTATAGATGTGTGTGGTGGGGATACCTATATATTTATGTGGCGGGGATACCTATATATGTGTGTGGCGGGGCTACCTATATATTTATGTGGTGGTGATACATATATATGTGTGTGGTGAGGAAACCTATATATGTATGTGGTGGGGATACCTATAGATGTGTGTGGTGGGGATACCTATATATGTATGTGGTGGATATACCTATATATGTATGTGGTGGGGATACCTATATATGTATGTGGTGGGGATACCTATAGATGTGTGTGGTGGGGATACCTATAGATGTATGTGGTGGGGATACCTATATGTGTGTGTGGCGGGGATACCTATATATGAATGTGGTGACGAGACATATATATGTGTGTGGTGGGGATACCTATATATGTGAGTGGCGGGAATAACTATATATGTATGTGGTGGGGATACCTATATATGTGTGTGGTGGGGATACCTATATATGTATATGGTGGGGATACCTACATATTTATGTGGTGGGGATACCTATAGATGTGTGTGGTGGGGATACCTATATATGTATATGGTGGGGATACCTATAGATGTGTGTGGTGGGGATACCTATATATGTATGTGGTGGGGATACCTATATATGTGTGTGGTGGGGATACCTATAGATGTATGGGGTTGGGATACCTATATATGTGTGTGGTGGGGATACATATAGATGTATGTGGTGGGGATACATATATATGTATGTGGTGGGGATATCTATATATGTATGTGGTGGTGATACCTATATATATGTGTGGTGGGGATACCTATAGATGTATTTGGTGGGGATACCTATATATCTGTGTGGTAGGGATACCTATATATGTATGTGGTGGGGATACCTATATATGTATGTGGTGGGGATACCTATATATTTGTGTGGTGGGGATACCTATAGATGTATGTGGTGGGGATACCTATATATGTATGTGGTGGGGATACCTATATATGTGTGTGGTTGTGATACCTATATATGTATGTGGCGGGGATACCTATATATGTATGTGGTGGGGATACCTATATATGTATGTGGCGTGGATACCTATATATGTATGTGGTGGGGATACCTATATATGTATGTGGTGGGAATACCTATATATGTATGTGGTGGGGATACCTATATATGTATGTGGTGGGGATACCTATATGTGTGTGGTGGGGATACCTATATGTATGTGGCGGGGATACCTATATGTATGTGGTGGGGATACCTATATGTGTGTGGTGGTGATACCTATGTATGTATGTGGTGGGGATACCTATATATGTGTGTGTTGGGATACCTATAGATGTATGTGGTGGGGATACCTATATATGTATGTGATGGGGATACCTATATATGTGTGTATGGTGGGATACCTATATATGTGTGTGGTGGGGATACCTATATGTGTGTGGTGGGGATACCTATAGATGTGTGTGGTGGGGATACCTATATATGTATGTGGTGGGGATACCTATATATGTATGTGGTGGGGTTACCTATATATGTATGTGGTGGGGATACCTATATATGTATGTGGTGGGGATACCTATATATGTATGTGGTGGGGATACCTATATATGTATGTGGTGGGGATACCTATATATGTATGTGGTGGGGATACCTATATATGTATGTGGTGGGGACACCTATATATGTGTGTGGTGGTGATACATATATATGTATGTGTTTGGGATACCTATATATGTATGTGGTGGTGATACCTATATATGTGTGTGGCGAGGATACCTATATGTGTGTGTGGTGGGGATACCTATATATGTGTGTGGCGGGGATACCTATATATGTATGTGGTGGGGATACCTATATATGTGTGTGGCGGGGATACCTATATATGTATATGGTGGGGATACCTATATATGTATGTGGTGGGGATACCTATATATGTATGTGGTGGGGATACCTATATATGTATGTGGTGGGGATACATATAGATGTGGGTGGCGGGGATACCTATAGATGTGTATGGTGGGGATACCTATAGATGTATGTGGTGGGGAGACCTATATACGTGTGTGGTGGTGATACCTATATATGTATGTGGCGGGGATACCTATATATGTGTGTGGTGGGGAGACCTATATATGCGTGTGGTGGTGATACCTATATATGTATGTGGCGGGGATACCTATATATGTGTGTGGCGGGGATACCTATATATGTATATGGTGGGGATACCTATATATGTATGTGGTGGGGATACCTATATATGTATGTGGTGGGGATACCTATATATGTATGTGGTGGTGATACCTATATGTATGTGGCGGGGATACCTATAAGTGTGTGGTGGGGATACCTATATGTGTGTGGTGGGGATACCTATATGTATGTGGCGGGGATACCTATAAGTGTGTGGTGGGGATACCTATATGTGTGTGGTGGGGATACCTATATGTATGTGGCATGGATACCTATAAGTGTGTGGTGGGGATACCTATATTTGTATGTGGTGGGGATACCTACATAAGTGTGTGGTGGGATACCTATATATGTATGTGGTGGGGATACATATAGATGTGGGTGGCGGGGATACCTATAGATGTGTATGGTGGGGATACCTATAGATGTATGTGGTGGGGAGACCTATATACGTGTGTGGTGGTGATACCTATATATGTATGTGGCGGGGATACCTATATATGTTTGTGGTGGGGAGACCTATATATGCGTGTGGTGGTGATACCTATATATGTATGTGGCGGGGATACCTATATATGTATGTGGTGGTGATACCTATAGACGTATGTGGCGGTGATACCTATATATGTATGTGGTGGGGTTATCTATATATGTGTGTGGTGGGCTTACCTATATATGTATGTGGCGGGGATACCTATATATGTGTGTGGTGGTGATACCTATATATGTGTGTGGTGGGGATACCTATATATGTGTGGGGTGGTGATACCTATATATGTATGTGGTGGGGATACCTATAGATGTATGTGGTGGGGATACCTATATGTGTGTGGTGGTGATACCTATATATGTATGTGGTGGTGATACCTATAGATGTGTGGTGGGATACCTATATATGTATGTGGTGGGGATACCTATAGATGTATGTGGTGGGGATACCTATAGATGTATGTGGTGGGGATACCTATATATGTGTGTGGTGGTGATACCTATATATGTATGTGGTGGGGATACCTATAAATGTATGTGGTGGGGATACCTATAGATGTATGTGGTGGGATACCTATAGATTTATGTGGTGGGGATACCTATCTATGTATGTGGTGGGGATAGCTATATATGTATGTGGTGGGGATACTTATATATGTATGTGTTGGGGATACCTATATATGTATGTGGTGGGGATACCTATATATGTGTGTGGCGGGGATACCTATAGATGTATGTGGTGGGGATACCTATATATGTATGTGGTGGGGATACCTATAGATGTATGTGGTAGGGATACCTATAGATGTATGTGGTGGGGATACCTATATATGTATGTGTTGGGGATACCTATATATGTATGTGGTGGGGATACCTATATATGTATGTGGTGGTGATACAGGTATCCTCACCACATACATATATAGGTATCCCCACCACACACATATATAGGTATCACCACGACATACATATATAGGTATCCCCACCACACACATATATAGGTATCCCCACCTCATACATATATAGGTATCCCCACCACACACATATATAGGTATCCCCACCACATACATATATAGGTATCCTCACCACATACATATATAGGTATCCCCGCCACACACATATATAGGTCTCCCCGATACACACATATATAGGTATCCCCGCCACGTACATATATGGGTATCCCCGCCACATACATATATAGGTATCCCCGCCACACACATATATAGGTCTCCCCGCCACATGCATATAAAGGTCTCCCCGCCACACACATATATAGGTATCCCCGCCACACACATATATAGGTATCCCCACCACATACATATATAGGTATCCCCACCACACACATATATAGGTATCCCCACCACATACATATATAGGTATCCCCACCACACACATATATAGGTATCTCCGCCACATACATATATAGGTATCCCCGTCACACACATATATAGGTATCCCCGCCACACACATCTATAGGTATCCCCACCACATACATCTATAGGTATCCCCACCACACATCTATAGGTATCCCCACCAAACACATATATAGGTATCCCCACCACACACATCTATAGGTGTCCCCATCACATACATATATAGGTATCCCCACCACATACATATATAGGTATCCCCACCACACACATATATAGGTATCACCACCACATACATCTATAGGTATCACCACCACATACATATATAGGTATCCCCACCACATACATATATAGGTATCCCCACCACATACATATATAGGTATCCCCACCACATACATCTATAGGTATCACCACCACATACATATATAGGTATCCCCATCACATACATATATAAGTATCCCCACCACACACATAAATAGGTATCCCCGCCACATACATATATAGGTATCCCCACCACATACATATATTGGTATCCCCACCACACACATATATAGGTATCCCCACCACATACATATATAGGTATCCCCACCACACACATATATAGGTATATCCGCCACATACATATATAGGTATCCCCGCCACACACATATATAGGTATCCCCGCCACACACATCTATAGCTAGGTATCACCACCACATACATCTATAGGTATCCCCACCACACATTTATAGGTATCCCCACCACACATATATAGGTATCCCCACCACACACATCTATAGGTGTCCCCATCACATACATATATAGGTATCCCCCCACATACATTTATAGGTATCCCCACCACACACATATATAGGTATCCCCGCCACATACATCTCTAGGTCTCCCCACCACATATATATATAGGTATCACCACCACATACATCTATAGGTATCACCACCACATACATATATAGGTATCCCCACCACATACATATATAGGTATCCCCATCACATACATCTATAGGTATCACCACCACATACATATATAGGTATCACCACCACATACATACATAGGTATCACCACCACATACATATACAGGTATCCCCACCACACACATATATAGGTCTCCCACCACATACATCTATAAGTATACCCACCACACACATATGTAGGTATCCCCACCACATACATTTATAGGTATCCCCACCACATACATATATATGTATCACCACCACATACATATATAGGTATCCCCACCACATACATATATAGGTATCCCCACCACATACATATATAGGTATCCCCACCACATACATCTATAGGTATCACCACCACATACATATATAGGTATCCCCATCACATACATATATAAGTATCCCCACCACACACATAAATAGGTATCCCCGCCACATACATATATAGGTATCCCCACCACATACATATATTGGTATCCCCACCACACACATATATAGGTATCCCCACCACATACATATATAGGTATCCCCACCACACACATATATAGGTATATCCGCCACATACATATATAGGTATCCCCGCCACACACATATATAGGTATCCCCGCCACACACATCTATAGCTAGGTATCACCACCACATACATCTATAGGTATCCCCACCACACATTTATAGGTATCCCCACCACACATATATAGGTATCCCCACCACACACATCTATAGGTGTCCCCATCACATACATATATAGGTATCCCCCCACATACATTTATAGGTATCCCCACCACACACATATATAGGTATCCCCGCCACATACATCTCTAGGTCTCCCCACCACATATATATATAGGTATCACCACCACATACATCTATAGGTATCACCACCACATACATATATAGGTATCCCCACCACATACATATATAGGTATCCCCATCACATACATCTATAGGTATCACCACCACATACATATATAGGTATCACCACCACATACATACATAGGTATCACCACCACATACATATACAGGTATCCCCACCACACACATATATAGGTCTCCCACCACATACATCTATAAGTATACCCACCACACACATATGTAGGTATCCCCACCACATACATTTATAGGTATCCCCACCACATACATATATATGTATCACCACCACATACATATATAGGTATCCCCACCACATACATATATAGGTATCCCCAACACATACATATATAGGTATCCCCACCACATACATATATAGGTATCCCCTCCACATACATATATAGGTAACCCCACCACATACATTTATAGGTACCACCACCACATACATATATAGGTATCACCACCACATACATATATAGGTATCCCACCACCACATACATAAATAGGTATCCCCACCACACACATATATAGGTATCACCACCACACACATATATAGGTATCCCCGCCACACACGTATATAGGTATCGCCGCCACATACATATATAGGTATCCTCACCACATACATATATAGGTATCCCCGCCACACACATATATAGGTTTCCCCACCACACACATATATAGGTATCCCCACCACATACATCTATAGTTATCCCCACCACATACATATATAGGTATCCCCGCCACACTCATATATAGGTCTCCCCGCAACACACATATATAGGTATTCCCGCCACATACATATATGGGTATCCCCGCCACATACATATATAGGTATCCCCTCCACACACATATAAAGGTCTCCCCGCCACATACATATATAGGTCTCCCCGCCACATACATTAATAGGTATCCCCACCACATACATCTATATGTATCCCCACCACATACATCTATATGTATCCCCACCACATACATCTATAGGTATCCCCACCACATACATATATAGGTATCCCCGCCACATACATCTATAGGTATCCCCACCACATACATATATAGGTATCCCCGCCACATACATATATAGGTGGCCACACCACACACAAATATTGGTATCCCCACTACACATATATAGGTATCCCCACTACACACATATATAGGTATTTCCACCACATACATCTATAGGTATCCACACCACATACATATATAGGTATCCCCACCACACACATCTATAGGTATCACCGCCACATACATCTATAGGTATCCCCACCACATACATATATAGGTATCCCCGCCACACATATATAGGTATCCCCACCACACACATATATAGGTATCACCACCACACACATATATAGGTATCCCCGCCACATACATGTACATATATTGGTATTGTCAGAGTGAATAAATTCCCCCCTTGCTCAAATTGATCACGATTCCATAACTGAGTATTTCTCGTACGTAGATTTCACACGGCATGTTACAAAGTATTAATTATTTCGTGATAAGTATGACATTGTGATATTTCTTACTATTTGTATATCGTATTTTCTGTGGACAAATTATTTCATTGAAGAAACGTATCCGCTATTAACCAGACTTTCCAATACATGTCGAAGTATAATCCCGTGTACAATGGGCAGATAATTACTAAAAACACCATTGTAAAACTTTAATTACAGTCCTATTCAATTCTACCGTATATATAGTTACGCTAATCACACAAATCGAGTTCAATCTTGCCTGTAGCATTGTTTGTAACTTGGAAACTCACAAACACACATGTATAAAAAGCTACGGAAATTTTGGGTAGAGACGATAGAAAACACTAGAGAGATTCAGAATTTGGAAGATTGCTGTCGGACAAGTTTACCCGTCGGGCTGCATGCTATGCGGTCCGGCGGGGTCATAATATGCTAGACAGATGTTATGTGTATATATATATATTGTTGCTGCTGTTACATCTGTTTATCATATATAGGTATCCTCACCACATACATATATAGCTATCCTCACCACATACATATATATGTATCCCCACCACACACATATATAGGTATCCCCACCTCATACATATATAGGTATCCCCACCACACACATATATAGGTATCCCCACCACATACATATATAGGTATCCTCACCACATACATATATAGGTACCCCCGCCACTCACATATATAGGTCTCCCCGATACACACATATATAGGTATCCCCGCCACATACATATATGGGTATCCCCGCCACATACATATATAGGTATCCCCGCCACACACATATATAGGTCTCCCCGCCACATACATATAAAGGTCTCCCCGCCACACACATATATAGGTATCCCCGCCACACACATATATAGGTATCCCCACCACATACATATATAGGTATCCCCACCACATACATATATAGGTATCCCCACCACACACATATATAGGTATCCCCACCACATACATATATAGGTATCCCCACCACACACATATATAGGTATCCCCGCCACATACATTTATAGGTATCCCCGCCATCCACATATATAGGTATCCCCGCCACACACATCTATAGGTATCCCCACCACATACATCTATAGGTATCCCCACCACACATCTATAGGTATCCCCACCACAAATATATAGGTATCCCCACCACACACATCTATAGGTGTCCCCATCACATACATATATAGGTATCCCCACCACATACATATATAGGTATCCCCACCACACACATATATAGGTATCCCCGCCACGTACATCTATAGGTCTCCCCACCACATACATATATAGGTATCACCACCACATACATCTATAGGTATCACCACCACATACATATATAGGTATCCCCACCACATACATATATAGGTATCCCCACCACATACATATATAGGTATCCCCACCACATACATCTATAGGTATCACCACCACATACATATATAGGTATCCCCATCACATACATATATAAGTATCCCCACCACACACATAAATAGGTATCCCCGCCACATACATATATAGGTATCCCCGCCACATACATATATTGGTATCCCCACCACACACATATATAGGTATCCCCACCACATACATATATAGGTATCCCCACCACACACATATATAGGTATCCCCGCCACATACATATATAGGTATCCCCGCCACACACATATATAGGTATCCCCGCCACACACATCTATAGGTATCACCACCACATACATCTATAGGTATCCCCACCACACAGCTATAGGTATCCCCACCACACATATATAGGTATCCCCACCACACACATCTATAGGTATCCCCGCCACATACATATATAGGCAGTCTGAGTAAACTCATACCTAAATATTCATTACAACATTGAATATAAGGTCTGACGGATAACATCGATATTTCATTTCCAAGTCCTCGGGATTCCGTAATCTGATTGATTGCGTAAATTATTTTCCGTCCAATGAAACCGTATGGGTTAATAAACAAGTGTCAGTGGGCGGAGCTAGACTCCCATAATGTCACCTCTAAATATAGTAACAGAGCGGAATTTCTCCGATCGAAAGCGATGCTTGCAAATACAACAGACAGAAACAATGGCTTCGAAATTATATATTCGGATTAATTTGAAGGATGTGCTAGACCTGATAGATAGGCCTGCGCATGGTACCAACTTGGCCTCCCATAAATATAAATAGAACTCACTCACGTCCGTGTATTTGATTTACTTTATTGTACCATGGTTTGCAAATCAAATTATTTGTCGTAAAAAAGTCATCTGAAAGTTAACACCGAGGAAATGACTTAATTTTATGCTTTTAAATAGTTCTAAAGCATCATTTTTGATGACGACCTTATTTTTTGCTCTCGGGTGCAGCTTTCCGGTTGATGCAGCGAGTTCATCTCCCGAAAAAGAATAGTCGCACACACGACAAATATTATCTGCTGTAATCTTACGTCGCGACACAGGCCATTACTATTATTGCGAAGCACAACAAATAACACGTGGGGACACCTGTCAATCATCGATGTATTTTTTTAAATCCGTGACGTCATTTTGGGGAAGCTCTTCGCTGAATAGAAATGGTTTTGGCTACATAAGCTCCAGACTCTATATTTCAAATATAGAGTCGACGTTCACCCAGACTGATATATAGGTATCCCCGCCACACACATATATAGGTATCCCCACCACATACATATATAGGTATCCTCACCACATACATATATAGGTATCCCCGCCACACACATATATAGGTCTCCCCACCACACACATATATAGGTATCACCACCACACATATATAGGTATCCTCACCACATACATATATAGGTCTCCCCGCCACACTCATATATAGGTCTCCCCGCAACACACATATATAGGTATTCCCGCCACATACATATATGGGTATCCCCGCCACATACATATATAGGTATCCCCTCCACACACATATACAGGTCTCCCCGCCACATACATATATAGGTCTCCCCGCCACATACATCTATAGGTATCCCCACCACATACATCTATATGTATCCCCACCACATACATCTATATGTATCCCCACCACATACATCTATAGGTATCCCCACCACGTACATATATAGGTATCCCCGCCACATACATCTATAGGTATCCCCACCATATACATATATAGGTATCCCCACCACATACATATATAGGTATCCCCACCACATACATATATAGGTATCCCCACCACATACATATATAGGTATCACCGCCACATACATCTAGTATCACCGCCACATACATCTATAGGTATCCCCACCACATACATATATAGGTATCCCCGCCACACACATATATAGGTATCACCACCACACACATATATAGGTATCCCCGCCACATACATATATAGGTATCCCCACCACACACATATATAGGTATCACCACCACACACATATATAGGTATCCCCACCACATACATTTATAGGTATCCCCACCACATACATATATAGGTATCCCCACCACATACATCTATAGGTATCCCCACCTCATACATATATAGGTATCACCACCACATACATATATAGGTATCCCCACCACACACATATATAGGTATTCCCACCACACACATATATAGGTATCCCCACCACACACATATATAGGTATCCCCACCACACACATATGTAGGTATCCCCACCATATACATATATAGGTATCACCACCACACACATATAGGTATCCCCGCCACACACATATAGGTATCCCCACCACACACATATAGGTATCCCCACCACACACATCTATAGGTATCACCACCACATACATATATAGGTATCCCCAACACCTACATATATAGGTATCCCCACAACATACATCTATAGGTATCCCCAACACATACATATAGGTATCCCCACCACACACATATAGGTATCCCCACCACACACATCTATAGGTATCACCACCACATACATATATAGGTATCCCCACCACATACATATATAGGTATCCCCACAACATACATCTATAGGTATCCCCACCACATACATGTATAAGTATCACCACCACACACATCTATGTGTATCCCCACCACATACATCTATAGGTATACCCACCACATACATCTATAGGTATCCCCACCACATACATATATAGGTATCCCCACCACATACATCTATAGGTATCCCCACCACATACATATATAGGTATCACCCCCACCACACACATATATAGGTATCCCCACCACATACATCTATAGGTATCCCCACCACATACATATATAGGTATCCCCACCACACATCTATAGGTATCACCACCACATACATATATAGGTATCACCACCACACACATATAGGTATCCCCACCACATACATATATAGGTATCCCCACCACATACATATATAGGTATCCCCGCCACACACATATATAGGTATCCCCACCACACACATATATAGGTATCACCGCCATACACATATATAGGTATCCCCGCCACATACATATATAGGTATCCCCACCACACACATATATAGGTATCCCCATCACATACATATATAGGTATCACCACCACATACATATATAGGTATCACCACCACATACATATATAGGTATCCCCGCCACATACATATATAGGTTTCACCACAACACACATATATAGGTATCCCCACCACACACATATATAGGTATCCCCACCTCATACATATATAGGTATCCCCGCCACACACATATATAGGTATCCCCACCACACACATATATAGGTATCCCCACCACATACATATATAGGTATCCCCGCCTCACACATATATAGGTATCCCCACCACACACATATATAGGTATCACCACCACACACACATATAGGTATCCCCACCACACACATCTATAGGTATCACCACCACATACATATATAGGTATCCCCAACACATACATATATAGGTATCCCCACCACATACATATATAGGTATCCCCACCACATACATATATAGGTATCCCCACCACATACATATATAGGTATCCCCACCACATACATATATAGGTATCACCACCACATACATCTATAGGTATCCCCACCACATACATATATAGGTATACCCACCACATACATATATAGGTATCACCACCACATACATATATAGGTATCCCCACCACATACATATATAGGTATACCCACCACATACATATATAGGTATCCCCACCACATACATATATAGGTATCCCCACCACATACATCTATAGGTATCACCGCCACATACATCTATAGATATCCCCACCACATACATATATAGGTATCCCCGCCACACATATATAGGTATCCCCACCACACACATATATAGGTATCACCACCACACACATATATAGGTATCCCCGCCACATACATATATAGGTATTGTCAGAGTGAATAAATTCCCCCCTTGCTCAAATTGATCACGATTCCATAACTGAGTATTTCTCGTACGTAGATTTCACACGGCATGTTACAAAGTATTAATTATTTCGTGATAAGTATGACATTGTGATATTTCTTACTATTTGTATATCGTATTTTCTGTGGACAAATTATTTCATTGAAGAAACGTATCCGCTATTAACCAGACTTTCCAATACATGTCGAAGTATAATCCCGTGTACAATGGGCAGATAATTACTAAAAACACCATTGTAAAACTTTAATTACAGTCCTATTCAATTCTACCGTATATATAGTTACGCTAATCACGCAAATCGAGTTCAATCTTGCCTGTAGCATTGTTTGTAACTTGGAAACTCACAAACACACATGTATAAAAAGCTACGGAAATTTTGGGTAAAGACGATAGAAAACACTAGAGAGATTCAGAATTTGGAAGATTGCTGTCGGACAAGTTTACCCGTCGGGCTGCATGCTATGCGGTCCGGCGGGGTCATAATATGCTAGACAGATGTTATGTGTATATATATATATTGTTGCTGCTGTTACATCTGTTTATCATATATAGGTATCCTCACCACATACATATATAGGTATCCTCACCACATACATATATAGGTATCCCCGCCACACACATATATAGGTCTCCCCGATACACACATATATAGGTATCCCCGCCACATACATATATGGGTATCCCCGCCACATACATATATAGGTATCCCCGCCACACACATATATAGGTCTCCCCGCCACATACATATAAAGGTCTCCCCGCCACACACATATATAGGTATCCCCGCCACACACATATATAGGTATCCCCACCACATACATATATAGGTATCCCCGCCACATACATATATAGGTATCCCCACCACACACATATATAGGTATCCCCACCACATACATATATAGGTATCCCCACCACACACATATATAGGTATCCCCGCCACATACATATATAGGTATCCCCGCCACACACATATATAGGTATCCCCGCCACACACATCTATAGGTATCCCCACCACATACATCTATAGGTATCCCCACCACACATCTACAGGTATCCCCACCACACATATATAGGTATCCCCACCACACACATCTATAGGTGTCCCCATCACATACATATATAGGTATCCCCACCACATACATATATAGGTATCCCCACCACACACATATATAGGTATCCCCGCCACATACATCTATAGGTCTCCCCACCACATACATATATAGGTATCACCACCACATACATCTATAGGTATCACCACCACATACATATATAGGTATCACCACCACATACATATATAGGTATCCCCACCACATACATATATAGGTATCCCCACCACGTACATATATAGGTATCACCACCACATACATATATAGGTATCCCCATCACATACATATATAAGTATCCCCACCACAGACACAAATAGGTATCCCCGCCACATACATATATAGGTATCCCCACCACATACATATATTGGTATCCCCACCACACATATATAGGTATCCCCACCACATACATATATAGGTATCCCCATCACACACATATATAGGTATCCCCGCCACATACATATATAGGTATCCCCGCCACACACATATATAGGTATCCCCGCCACACACATCTATAGGTATCACCACCACATACATCTATAGGTATCCCCACCACACATCTATAGGTATCCCCACCACACATATATAGGTATCCCCACCACACACATCTATAGGTATCCCCGCCACATACATATATAGGTATCCCCGCCACACACATATATAGGTATCCCCACCACATACATATATAGGTATCCTCACCAGATACATATATAGGTATCCCCGCCACACACATATATAGGTTTTCCCACCACACACATATATAGGTATCACCACCACACATATATAGGTATCCTCACCACATACATATATAGGTATCCCCGCCACACTCATATATAGGTCTCCCCGCAACACACATATATAGGTATTCCCGCCACATACATATATGGGTATCCCCGCCCCATACATATATAGGTATCCCCTCCACACACATATAAAGGTCTCCCCGCCACATACATATATAGGTCTCCCCGCCACATACATCTATAGTTATCCCCACCACATACATGTATATGTATCCCCACCACATACATCTATATGTATCCCCACCATATACATCTATAGGTATTCCCACCACATACATATATAGGTATCCCCGCCACATACATCTATAGGTATCCCCACCACATACATATATAGGTATCCCCGCCACATACATATATAGGTGGCCACACCACACACAAATATAGGTATCCCCACTACACACATATATAGGTATCCCCACCATACACATATATAGGTATCCCCACCACATACATATATAGGTATCCCCACCACACACATCTATAGGTATCACCGCCACATACATCTATAGGTATCCCCACCACATACATATATAGGTATCCCCGCCACACATATATAGGTATCCCCACCACACACATATATAGGTATCACCACCACACACATATATAGGTATCCCCGCCACATACATATATAGGTATTGTCAGAGTGAATAAATTCCCCCCTTGCTCAAATTGATCACGATTCCATAACTGAGTATTTCTCGTACGTAGATTTCACACGGCATGTTACAAAGTTTTAATTATTTCGTGATAAGTATGACATTGTGATATTTCTTACTATTTGTATATCGTATTTTCTGTGGACAAATTATTTCATTGAAGAAACGTATCCGCTATTAACCAGACTTTCCAATACATGTCGAAGTATAATCCCGTGTACAATGGGCAGATAATTACTAAAAACACCATTGTAAAACTTTAATTACAGTCCTATTCAATTCTACCGTATATATAGTTACGCTAATCACGCAAATCGAGTTCAATCTTGCCTGTAGCATTGTTTGTAACTTGGAAACTCACAAACACACATGTATAAAAAGCTACGGAAATTTTGGGTAGAGACGATAGAAAACACTAGAGAGATTCAGAATTTGGAAGATTGCTGTCGGACAAGTTTACCCGTCGGGCTGCATGCTATGCGGTCCGGCGGGGTCATAATATGCTAGACAGATGTTATGTGTATATATATATATTGTTGCTGCTGTTACATCTGTTTATCATATATAGGTATCCTCACCACATACATATATAGGTATCCTCACCACATACATATATAGGTATCCCCACCACACACATATATAGGTATCACCAAGACATACATATATAGGTATCCCCACCACACACATATATAGGTATCCCCACCTCATACATATATAGGTATCACCACCACACACATATATAGGTATCCCCACCACATACATATATAGGTATCCTCACCACATACATATATAGGTATCCCCGCCACACACATATATAGGTCTCCCCGATACACACATATATAGGTATTCCCGCCACATACATATATGGGTATCCCCGCCACATACATATATAGGTATCCCCGCCACACACATATATAGGTCTCCCCGCCACATACATATAAAGGTCTCCCCGCCCCACACATATATAGGTATCCCCACCACATACATATATAGGTATCCCCACCACATACATATATAGGTATCCCCACCACACACATATATAGGTATCCCCACCACATACATATATAGGTATCCCCACCACACACATATCTAGGTATCCCCGCCACATACATATATAGGTATCCCCGCCACACACATATATAGGTGTCCCCGCCACACATATCTATAGGTATCCCCACCACATACATCTATAGGTATCCCCACCACACATCTATATGTATCACCACCACACATATATAGGTATCCACACCACACACATCTATAGGGGTCCCCATCACATACATATATAGGTATCCCCACCACATACATATATAGGTATCCCCACCACACACATATATAGGTATCCCCGCCACATACATCTATAGGTCTCCCCACCACATACATATATAGGTATCACCACCACATACATCTATAGGTATCACCACCACATACATATATAGGTATCCCCACCACATACATATATAGGTATCCCCACCACATACATATATAGGTATCCCCACCACATACATCTATAGGTATTACCACCACATACATATATAGATATCCCCATCACATACATATATAAGTATCCCCACCACACACATAAATAGGTATCCCCGCCACATACATATATAGGTATCCCCACCACATACATATATTGGTATCCCCACCACACACATATATAGGTATCCCCACCACATACATATATAGGTATCCCCACCACATACATATATTGGTATCCCCACCACACACATATATAGGTATCCCCACCACATACATATATAGGTATCCCCACCACACACATATATAGGTATTCCCGCCACATACATATATAGGTATCCCCGCCACACACATATATAGGTATCCCCGCCACACACATCTATAGGTATCACCACCACATACATCTATAGGTATCCCCACCACACATCTATAGGTATCCCCACCACACATATATAGGTATCCCCACCACACACATCTATAGGTATCCCCGCCACATACATATATAGGTATCCCCGCCACACACATATATAGGTATCCCCACCACATACATATATAGGTATCCTCACCACATACATATATAGGTATCCCCGCCACACACATATATAGGTCTCCCCACCACACACATATATAGGTATCACCACCACACATATATAGGTATCCTCACCACATACATATATAGGTATCCCCGCCACACTCATATATAGGTCTCCCCGCAACACACATATATAGGTATTCCCGCCACATACATATATGGGTATCCCCGCCACATACATATATAGGTATCCCCTCCACACACATATATAGGTCTCCCCGCCACATACATATATAGGTCTCCCCGCCACATACATCTATAGGTATCCCCACCACATACATCTATATGTATCCCCACCACATACATCTATATGTATCCCCACCACATACATCTATAGGTATCACCACCACATACATATATAGGTATCCCCGCCACATACATCTATAGGTATCCCCACCACTTACATATATAGGTATCCCCGCCACATACATATATAGGTGGCCACACCACACACAAATAAAGGTATCCCCACTACACACATATATAGGTATCCCCACCACACACATATATAGGTATCCCCACCACATACATCTATAGGTATCCCCACCACATACATATATAGGTATCCCCACCACACACATCTATAGGTATCTCCACCAAATACATATATAGGTATCACCACCACATACATATATAGGTATCCCCACCACACACATAGATAGGTATCCCCACCACACACATATATAGGTATCCCCGCCACACACATATATAGGTCTCCCCACCACACAGATCTATAGGTATCCCCACCACATACATCTATAGGTATCCCCACCACACACATCTATAGGTATCCCCACCACAAATATATAGGTATCCCCACCACACACATCTATAGGTATCCCCGCCACATACATATATAGGTATCCCCGCCACACACATATATAGGTATCCCCACCACATACATATATAGGTATCCTCACCACATACATATATAGGTATCCCCACCACACACATCTATAGGTATCCCCGCCACACACATATATAGGTTTCCCCACCACACCCATATGTAGGTATCACCACCACACATATATAGGTATCCTCACCACATACATATATAGGTATCCCCGCCACACTCATATATAGGTCTCCCCGCAACACACATATATAGGTATTCCCGCCACATACATATATGGGTATCCCCGCCACATACATATATAGGTATCCCATCCACACACATATAAAGGTCTCCCCGCCACATACATATATGGGTCTCCCCGCCACATACATCTATAGGTATCCCCACCACATACATATATATGTATCCCCACCACATACATCTATATGTATCCCCACCACATACATCTATAGGTATCCCCACCACATACATATATAGGTATCCCCGCCACATACATCTATAGGTATCCCCACCACATACATATATAGGTATCCCCGCCACATACATATATAGGTGGCCACACCACACACAAATATATGTATCCCCACTACACACATATATAGGTATCCCCACCACACACATATATAGGTATCCCCACCACATACATCTATAGGTATCCCCACCACATACATATATAGGTATCCCCACCACACACATCTATAGGTATCACCGCCACATACATCTATAGGTATCCTCACCACATACATATATAGGTATCCCCGCCACACATATATAGGTATCCCCATCACACACATATATAGGTATCACCACCACACACATATATAGGTATCCCCGCCACATACATATATAGGTATTGTCAGAGTGAATAAATTCCCCCCTTGCTCAAATTGATCACGATTCTATAACTGAGTATTTCTCGTACGTAGATTTCACACGGCATGTTACAAAGTATTAATTATTTCGTGATAAGTATGACATTGTGATATTTCTTACTATTTGTATATCGTATTTTCTGTGGACAAATTATTTCATTGAAGAAACGTATCCGCTATTAACCAGACTTTCCAATACATGTCGAAGTATAATCCCGTGTACAATGGGCAGATAATTACTAAAAACACCATTGTAAAACTGTAATTACAGTCCTATTCAATTCTACCGTATATATAGTTACGCTAATCACGCAAATCGAGTTCAATCTTGCCTGTAGCATTGTTTGTAACTTGGAAACTCACAAACACACATGTATAAAAAACTACGGAAATTTTGGGTAGAGACGATAGAAAACACTAGAGAGATTCAGAATTTGGAAGATTGCTGTCGGACAAGTTTACCCGTCGGGCTGCATGCTATGCGGTCCGGCGGAGTCATAATATGCTAGACAGATGTTATGTGTATATATATATATTGTTGCTGCTGTTACATCTGTTTATCATATATAGGTATCCTCACCACATACATATATAGGTATCCTCACCACATACATATATAGGTATCCCCACCACACACATATATAGGTATCACCACGACATACATATATAGGTATCCCCACCACAGACATATATAGGTATCCCCACCTCATACATATATAGGTATCCCCACCACTTACATATATAGGTATCCCCGCCACATACATATATAGGTGGCCACACCACACACAAATAAAGGTATCCCCACTACACACATATATAGGTATCCCCACCACACACATATATAGGTATCCCCACCACATACATCTATAGGTATCCCCACCACATACATATATAGGTATCCCCACCACACACATCTATAGGTATCTCCACCAAATACATATATAGGTATCACCACCACATACATATATAGGTATCCCCACCACACACATAGATAGGTATCCCCACCACACACATATATAGGTATCCCCGCCACACACATATATAGGTCTCCCCACCACACAGATCTATAGGTATCCCCACCACATACATCTATAGGTATCCCCACCACACACATCTATAGGTATCCCCACCACAAATATATAGGTATCCCCACCACACACATCTATAGGTATCCCCGCCACATACATATATAGGTATCCCCGCCACACACATATATAGGTATCCCCACCACATACATATATAGGTATCCTCACCACATACATATATAGGTATCCCCACCACACACATCTATAGGTATCCCCGCCACACACATATATAGGTTTCCCCACCACACCCATATGTAGGTATCACCACCACACATATATAGGTATCCTCACCACATACATATATAGGTATCCCCGCCACACTCATATATAGGTCACCCCGCAACACACATATATAGGTATTCCCGCCACATACATATATGGGTATCCCCGCCACATACATATATAGGTATCCCATCCACACACATATAAAGGTCTCCCCGCCACATACATATATGGGTCTCCCCGCCACATACATCTATAGGTATCCCCACCACATACATATATATGTATCCCCACCACATACATCTATATGTATCCCCACCACATACATCTATAGGTATCCCCACCACATACATATATAGGTATCCCCGCCACAATCATCTATAGGTATCCCCACCACATACATATATAGGTATCCCCGCCACATACATATATAGGTGGCCACACCACACACAAATATAGGTATCCCCACTACACACATATATAGGTATCCCCACCACACACATATATAGGTATCCCCACCACATACATCTATAGGTATCCCCACCACATACATATATAGGTATCCCCACCACACACATCTATAGGTATCACCGCCACATACATCTATAGGTATCCTCACCACATACATATATAGGTATCCCCGCCACACATATATAGGTATCCCCATCACACACATATATAGGTATCACCACCACACACATATATAGGTATCCCCGCCACATACATATATAGGTATTGTCAGAGTGAATAAATTCCCCCCTTGCTCAAATTGATCACGATTCTATAACTGAGTATTTCTCGTACGTAGATTTCACACGGCATGTTACAAAGTATTAATTATTTCGTGATAAGTATGACATTGTGATATTTCTTACTATTTGTATATCGTATTTTCTGTGGACAAATTATTTCATTGAAGAAACGTATCCGCTATTAACCAGACTTTCCAATACATGTCGAAGTATAATCCCGTGTACAATGGGCAGATAATTACTAAAAACACCATTGTAAAACTGTAATTACAGTCCTATTCAATTCTACCGTATATATAGTTACGCTAATCACGCAAATCGAGTTCAATCTTGCCTGTAGCATTGTTTGTAACTTGGAAACTCACAAACACACATGTATAAAAAACTACGGAAATTTTGGGTAGAGACGATAGAAAACACTAGAGAGATTCAGAATTTGGAAGATTGCTGTCGGACAAGTTTACCCGTCGGGCTGCATGCTATGCGGTCCGGCGGAGTCATAATATGCTAGACAGATGTTATGTGTATATATATATATTGTTGCTGCTGTTACATCTGTTTATCATATATAGGTATCCTCACCACATACATATATAGGTATCCTCACCACATACATATATAGGTATCCCCACCACACACATATATAGGTATCACCACGACATACATATATAGGTATCCCCACCACAGACATATATAGGTATCCCCACCTCATACATATATAGGTATCCCCACCACACACATATATAGGTATCCCCACCACATACATATATAGGTATCCTCACCACATACATATATAGGTATCCCCGCCACACACATATATAGGTCTCCCCGATACACACATATATAGGTATCCCCGCCACATACATATATGGACATCCACGCCACATACATATATAGGTATCCCCGCCACACACATATATAGGTCTCCCCGCCACATACATATAAAGGTCTCCCCGCCACACACATATATAGGTATCCCCGCCACACACATATATAGGTGTCCCCACCACATACATATATAGGTATCCCCACCACATACATATATAGGTATCCCCACCACACTCATATATAGGTATCCCCACCACATACATATATAGGTATCCCCACCACACAAATATATAGGTATCCCCGCCACATACATATATAGGTATCCCCGCCACACACATATATAGGTATCCTCGCCACACACATCTATAGGTATCCCCACCACACACATCTATAGGTATCCCCACCACACATCTATAGGTATCCCCACCACACATATATAGGTATCCCCACCACACACATCTATAGGTGTCCCCATCACATACATATATAGGTATCCCCACCACATACATATATAGGTATCCCCACCACACACATATATAGGTATCCCCGCCACATACATATATATAGGTATCCCCATCACATACATATATAAGTATCCCCACCACACACATAAATAGGTATCCCCGCCACATACATATATAGGTATCCCCACCACATACATATATTGGTATCCCCACCACACACATATATAGGTATCCCCACCACATACATATATAGGTATCCCCACCACACACATATATAGGTATCCCCGCCACATACATATATAGGTATCCCCGCCACACACATATATAGGTATCCCCGCCACACACATCTATAGGTATCACCACCACATACATCTATAGGTATCCCCACCACACATCTATAGGTATCCCCACCACACATATATAGGTATCCCCACCACACACATCTATAGGTATCCCCGCCAAATACATATATAGGTATCCCCGCCACACACATATATAGGTATCCCCACCACATACATATATAGGTATCCTCACCACATACATATATGGGTATCCCCGCCACACACATATATAGGTCTCCCCACCACACACATATATAGGTATCACCACCACACATATATAGGTATCCTCACCACATACATATATAGGTATCCCCGCCACACTCATATATAGGTCTCCCCGCAACACACATATATAGGTATTCCCGCCACATACATATATGGGTATCCCCGCCACATACATATATAGGTATCCCCTCCACACACATATATATGTCTTCCCGCCACATACATATATAGGTCTCCCCGCCACATACATCTATAGGTATCCCCACCACATACATATATATGTATCCCCACCACATACATCTATAGGTATCCCCACCACATACATATATGGGTCTCCCCGCCACATACATCTATAGGTATCCCCACCACATACATATATATGTATCCCCACCACATACATCTATATGTATCCCCACCACATACATCTATAGGTATCCCCACCACATACATATATAGGTATCCCCGCCACATACATCTATAGGTATCCCCACCACATACATATATAGGTATCCCCGCCACATACATATATAGGTGGCCACACCACACACAAATATAGGTATCCCCACTACACACATATATAGGTATCCCCACCACACACATATATAGGTATCCCCACCACATACATCTATAGGTATCCCCACCACATACATATATAGGTATCCCCACCACACACATCTATAGGTATCACCGCCACATACATCTATAGGTATCCTCACCACATACATATATAGGTATCCCCGCCACACATATATAGGTATCCCCATCACACACATATATAGGTATCACCACCACACACATATATAGGTATCCCCGCCACATACATATATAGGTATTGTCAGAGTGAATAAATTCCCCCCTTGCTCAAATTGATCACGATTCTATAACTGAGTATTTCTCGTACGTAGATTTCACACGGCATGTTACAAAGTATTAATTATTTCGTGATAAGTATGACATTGTGATATTTCTTACTATTTGTATATCGTATTTTCTGTGGACAAATTATTTCATTGAAGAAACGTATCCGCTATTAACCAGACTTTCCAATACATGTCGAAGTATAATCCCGTGTACAATGGGCAGATAATTACTAAAAACACCATTGTAAAACTGTAATTACAGTCCTATTCAATTCTACCGTATATATAGTTACGCTAATCACGCAAATCGAGTTCAATCTTGCCTGTAGCATTGTTTGTAACTTGGAAACTCACAAACACACATGTATAAAAAACTACGGAAATTTTGGGTAGAGACGATAGAAAACACTAGAGAGATTCAGAATTTGGAAGATTGCTGTCGGACAAGTTTACCCGTCGGGCTGCATGCTATGCGGTCCGGCGGAGTCATAATATGCTAGACAGATGTTATGTGTATATATATATATTGTTGCTGCTGTTACATCTGTTTATCATATATAGGTATCCTCACCACATACATATATAGGTATCCTCACCACATACATATATAGGTATCCCCACCACACACATATATAGGTATCACCACGACATACATATATAGGTATCCCCACCACAGACATATATAGGTATCCCCACCTCATACATATATAGGTATCCCCACCACACACATATATAGGTATCCCCACCACATACATATATAGGTATCCTCACCACATACATATATAGGTATCCCCGCCACACACATATATAGGTCTCCCCGATACACACATATATAGGTATCCCCACCACACATCTATAGGTATCCCCACCACACATATATAGGTATCCCCACCACATACATATATGGACATCCACGCCACATACATATATAGGTATCCCCGCCACACACATATATAGGTCTCCCCGCCACATACATATAAAGGTCTCCCCGCCACACACATATATAGGTATCCCCGCCACACACATATATAGGTGTCCCCACCACATACATATATAGGTATCCCCACCACATACATATATAGGTATCCCCACCACACACATATATAGGTATCCCCACCACATACATATATAGGTATCCCCACCACACAAATATATAGGTATCCCCGCCACATACATATATAGGTATCCCCGCCACACACATATATAGGTATCCTCGCCACACACATCTATAGGTATCCCCACCACACACATCTATAGGTATCCCCACCACACATCTATAGGTATCCCCACCACACATATATAGGTATCCCCACCACACACATCTATAGGTGTCCCCATCACATACATATATAGGTATCCCCACCACATACATATATAGGTATCCCCACCACACACATATATAGGTATCCCCGCCACATACATATATAGGTATCCCCATCACATACATATATAAGTATCCCCACCACACACATAAATAGGTATCCCCGCCACATACATATATAGGTATCCCCACCACATACATATATTGGTATCCCCACCACACACATATATAGGTATCCCCACCACATACATATATAGGTATCCCCACCACACACATATATAGGTATCCCCGCCACATACATATATAGGTATCCCCGCCACACACATATATAGGTATCCCCGCCACACACATCTATAGGTATCACCACCACATACATCTATAGGTATCCCCACCACACATCTATAGGTATCCCCACCACACATATATAGGTATCCCCACCACACACATCTATAGGTATCCCCGCCAAATACATATATAGGTATCCCCGCCACACACATATATAGGTATCCCCACCACATACATATATAGGTATCCTCACCACATACATATATAGGTATCCCCGCCACACACATATATAGGTCTCCCCACCACACACATATATAGGTATCACCACCACACATATATAGGTATCCTCACCACATACATATATAGGTATCCCCGCCACACTCATATATAGGTCTCCCCGCAACACACATATATAGGTATTCCCGCCACATACATATATGGGTATCCCCGCCACATACATATATAGGTATCCCCTCCACACACATATATATGTCTTCCCGCCACATACATATATAGGTCTCCCCGCCACATACATCTATAGGTATCCCCACCACATACATATATATGTATCCCCACCACATACATCTATATGTATCCCCACCACATACATCTATATGTATCCCCACCACATACATATATAGGTATCCCCGCCACATACATCTATAGGTATCCCCACCACATACATATATAGGTATCCCTGCCACATACATATATAGGTGGCCACACCACACACAAATATAGGTATCCCCACTACACACATATATAGGTATCCCCACCACACACATAAATAGGTATCCCCGCCACATACATATATAGGTATCCCCACCACATACATATATTGGTATCCCCACCACACACATATAAAGGTATCCCCACCACATACATATATAGGTATCCCCGCCACATACATCTATAGGTATCCCCACCACATACATATATAGGTATCCCCGCCACATACATATATAGGTGGCCACACCACACACAAATAAAGGTATCCCCACTACACACATATATAGGTATCCCCACCACACACATATATAGGTATCCCCACCACATACATCTATAGGTATCCCCACCACATACATATGTAGGTATCCCCACCACACACATCTATAGGTATCCCCACCAAATACATATATAGGTATCACCACCACATACATATATAGGTATCCCCACCACACACATAGATAGGTATCCCCACCACACACATATATAGGTATCCCCGCCACACACATATATAGGTCTCCCCACCACACAAATATATAGGTATCCCCGCCACATACATATATAGGTATCCCCGCCACACACATATATAGGTATCCTCGCCACACACATCTATAGGTATCCCCACCACATACATCTATAGGTATCCCCACCACACATCTATAGGTATCCCCACCACACATATATAGGTATCCCCACCACACACATCTATAGGTGTCCCCATCACATACATATATAGGTATCCCCACCACATACATATATAGGTATCCCCACCACACACATATATAGGTATCCCCGCCACATACATATATAGGTATCCCCATCACATACATATATAAGTATCCCCACCACACTCATAAATAGGTATCCCCGCCACATACATATATAGGTATCCCCACCACATACATATATTGGTATCCCCACCACACACATATATAGGTATCCCCACCACATACATATATAGGTATCCCCACCACACACATATATAGGTATCCCCGCCACATACATATATAGGTATCCCCGCCACACACATATATAGGTATCCCCGCCACACACATCTATAGGTATCACCACCACATACATCTATAGGTATCCCCACCACACATCTATAGGTATCCCCACCACACATATATAGGTATCCCCACCACACACATCTATAGGTATCCCCGCCAAATACATATATAGGTATCCCCGCCACACACATATATAGGTATCCCCACCACATACATATATAGGTATCCTCACCACATACATATATAGGTATCCCCGCCACACACATATATAGGTCTCCCCACCACACACATATATAGGTATCACCACCACACATATATAGGTATCCTCACCACATACATATATAGGTATCCCCGCCACACTCATATATAGGTCTCCCCGCAACACACATATATAGGTATTCCCGCCACATACATATATGGGTATCCCCGCCACATACATATATAGGTATCCCCTCCACACACATATATAGGTCTCCCCGCCACATACATATATAGGTCTCCCCGCCACATACATCTATAGGTATCCCCACCACATACATCTATATGTATCCCCACCACAAACATCTATATGTATCCCCACCACATACATATATATGTATCCCCACCATATACATATATAGGTATCCCCGCCACATACATCTATAGGTATCCCCACCACATACATATATAGGTATCCCCGCCACATACATCTATAGGTATCACCACCACATACATCTATAGGTATCCCCACCACACATCTATAGGTATCCCCACCACACATATATAGGTATCCCCACCACACACATCTATAGGTATCCCCGCCAAATACATATATAGGTATCCCCGCCACACACATATATAGGTATCCCCACCACATACATATATAGGTATCCTCACCACATACATATATAGGTATCCCCGCCACACACATATATAGGTCTCCCCACCACACACATATATAGGTATCACCACCACACATATATAGGTATCCTCACCACATACATATATAGGTATCCCCGCCACACTCATATATAGGTCTCCCCGCAACACACATATATAGGTATTCCCGCCACATACATATATGGGTATCCCCGCCACATACATATATAGGTATCCCCTCCACACACATATATATGTCTTCCCGCCACATACATATATAGGTCTCCCCGCCACATACATCTATAGGTATCCCCACCACATACATATATATGTATCCCCACCACATACATCTATATGTATCCCCACCACATACATCTATATGTATCCCCACCACATACATATATAGGTATCCCCGCCACATACATCTATAGGTATCCCCACCACATACATATATAGGTATCCCTGCCACATACATATATAGGTGGCCACACCACACACAAATATAGGTATCCCCACTACACACATATATAGGTATCCCCACCACACACATAAATAGGTATCCCCGCCACATACATATATAGGTATCCCCACCACATACATATATTGGTATCCCCACCACACACATATAAAGGTATCCCCACCACATACATATATAGGTATCCCCGCCACATACATCTATAGGTATCCCCGCCACACACATATATAGGTATCCCCGCCACATACATATATAGGTGGCCACACCACACACAAATAAAGGTATCCCCACTACACACATATATAGGTATCCCCACCACACACATATATAGGTATCCCCACCACATACATCTATAGGTATCCCCACCACATACATATATAGGTATCCCCACCACACACATCTATAGGTATCCCCACCAAATACATATATAGGTATCACCACCACATACATATATAGGTATCCCCACCACACACATATATAGGTATCCCCGCCACACACATATATAGGTCTCCCCACCACACAAATATATAGGTATCCCCGCCACATACATATATAGGTATCCCCGCCACACACATATATAGGTATCCTCGCCACACACATCTATAGGTATCCCCACCACATACATCTATAGGTATCCCCACCACACATCTATAGGTATCCCCACCACACATATATAGGTATCCCCACCACACACATCTATAGGTGTCCCCATCACATACATATATAGGTATCCCCACCACATACATATATAGGTATCCCCACCACACACATATATAGGTATCCCCGCCACATACATATATAGGTATCCCCATCACATACATATATAAGTATCCCCACCACACACATAAATAGGTATCCCCGCCACATACATATATAGGTATCCCCACCACATACATATATTGGTATCCCCACCACACACATATATAGGTATCCCCACCACATACATATATAGGTATCCCCACCACACACATATATAGGTATCCCCGCCACATACATATATAGGTATCCCCGCCACACACATATATAGGTATCCCCGCCACACACATCTATAGGTATCACCACCACATACATCTATAGGTATCCCCACCACACATCTATAGGTATCCCCACCACACATATATAGGTATCCCCACCACACACATCTATAGGTATCCCCGCCAAATACATATATAGGTATCCCCGCCACACACATATATAGGTATCCCCACCACATACATATATAGGTATCCTCACCACATACATATATAGGTATCCCCGCCACACACATATATAGGTCTCCCCACCACACACATATATAGGTATCACCACCACACATATATAGGTATCCTCACCACATACATATATAGGTATCCCCGCCACACTCATATATAGGTCTCCCCGCAACACACATATATAGGTATTCCCGCCACATACATATATGGGTATCCCCGCCACATACATATATAGGTATCCCCTCCACACACATATATAGGTCTCCCCGCCACATACATATATAGGTCTCCCCGCCACATACATCTATAGGTATCCCCACCACATACATCTATATGTATCCCCACCACAAACATCTATATGTATCCCCACCACATACATATATATGTATCCCCACCACATACATATATAGGTATCCCCGCCACATACATCTATAGGTATCCCCACCACATACATATATAGGTATCCCCGCCACATACATATATAGGTGGCCACACCACACACAAATATAGGTATCCCCACTACACACATATATAGGTATCCCCACCACACACATAAATAGGTATCCCCGCCACATACATATATAGGTATCCCCACCACATACATATATTGGTATCCCCACCACACACATATATAGGTATCCCCACCACATACATATATAGGTATCCCCGCCACATACATCTATAGGTATCCCCACCACATACATATATAGGTATCCCCGCCACATACATATATAGGTGGCCACACCACACACAAATAAAGGTATCCCCACTACACACATATATAGGTATCCCCACCACACACATATATAGGTATCCCCACCACATACATCTATAGGTATCCCCACCACATACATATATAGGTATCCCCACCACACACATCTATAGGTATCCCCACCAAATACATATATAGGTATCACCACCACATACATATATAGGTATCCCCACCACACACATAGATAGGTATCCCCACCACACACATATATAGGTATCCCCGCCACACACATATATAGGTCTCCCCACCACACAGATCTATAGGTATCCCCACCACATACATCTATAGGTATCCCCACCACACACATCTATAGGTATCCCCACCACAAATATATAGGTATCCCCACCACACACATCTATAGGTATCCCCGCCACATACATATATAGGTATCCCCGCCACACACATATATAGGTATCCCCACCACATACATATATAGGTATCCTCACCACATACATATATAGGTATCCCCGCCACACACATATATAGGTTTCCCCACCACACACATATATAGGTATCACCACCACACATATATAGGTATCCTCACAACACACATATATAGGTATTCCCGCCACATACATATATGGGTATCCCCGCCACATACATATTTAGGTATCCCATCCACACACATATAAAGGTCTCCCCGCCACATACATATATGGGTCTCCCCGCCACATACATCTATAGGTATCCCCACCACATACATATATATGTATCCCCACCACATACATCTATATGTATCCCCACCACATACATCTATAGGTATCCCCACCACATACATATATAGGTATCGCCGCCACATACATCTATAGTTATCCCCACCACATACATATATAGGTATCCCCGCCACATACATATATAGGTGGCCACACCACACACAAATATAGGTATCCCCACTACACACATATATAGGTATCCACACCACACACATATATAGGTATCCCCACCACATACATCTATAGGTATCCCCACCACATACATATATAGGTATCCCCACCACACACATCTATAGGTATCACCACCACACACATATATAGGTATCCCCGCCACATACATATATAGGTATCCTCACCACATACATATATAGGTATCCTCACCACATACATATATAGGTATCCCCACCACACACATATATAGGTATCACCACGACATACATATATAGGTATCCCCACCACACACATATATAGGTATCCCCACCTCATACATATATAGGTATCCCCACCACACACATATATAGGTATCCCCACCACATACATATATAGGTATCCTCACCACATACATATATAGGTATCCCCGCCACACACATATATAGGTATCCCCGATACACACATATATAGGTATCCCCGCCACATACATATATGGGTATCCACGCCACATACATATATAGGTATCCCCGCCACACACATATATAGGTCTCCCCGCCACATACATATAAAGGTCTCCCCGCCACACACATATATAGGTATCCCCGCCACACACATATATAGCTGTCCCCACCACATACATATATAGGTATCCCCACCACATACATATATAGGTATCCCCACCACACACATATATAGGTATCCCCACCACATACATATATAGGTATCACCACCACATAAATATATAGGTATCCCCGCCACATACATATATAGGTATCACCACCACATAAATATATAGGTATCCCCGCCACATACATATATAGGTATCCCTGCCACACACATATATAGGTATCCTCGCCACACACATCTATAGGTATCCCCACCACATACATCTATAGGTATCCCCACCACACATCTATAGGTATCCCCACCACACATATATAGGTATCCCCACCACACACATCTATAGGTGTCCCCATCACATACATATATAGGTATCCCCACCACATACATATATAGGTATCCCCACCACACACATATATAGGTATCCCCGCCACATACATATATAGGTATCCCCATCACATACATATATAAGTATCCCCACCACACACATAAATAGGTATCCCCGCCACATACATATATAGGTATCCCCACCACATACATATAATGGTATCCCCACCACACACATATATAGGTATCCCCACCACATACATATATAGGTATCCCCACCACACACATATATAGGTATCCCCGCCACATACATATATATAGGTATCCCCGCCACACACATATATAGGTATCCCCGCCACACACATCTATAGATATCACCACCACATACATCTATAGGTATCCCCACCACACATCTATAGGTATCCCCACCACACATATATAGGTATCCCCACCACACACATCTATAGGTATCCCCGCCAAATACATATATAGGTATCCCCGCCACACACATATATAGGTATCCCCACCAAATACATATATAGGTATCCCCGCCACACACATATATAGGTATCCCCACCACATACATATATAGGTATCCTCACCACATACATATATAGGTATCCCCGCCACACACATATATAGGTCTCCCCACCACACACATATATAGGTATCACCACCACACATATATAGGTATCCTCACCACATACATATATAGGTATCCCCGCCACACTCATATATAGGTCTCCCCGCAACACACATATATAGGTATTCCCGCCACATACATATATGGGTATCCCCACCACATACATATATAGGTATCCCCTCCACACACATATATAGGTCTCCCCGCCACATACATATATAGATCTCCCCGCCACATACATCTATAGGTATCCCCACCACATACATCTATATGTATCCCCACCACATACATCTATATGTATCCCCACCACATACATCTATATGTATCCCCACCACATACATATATAGGTATCCCCGCCACATACATCTATAGGTATCCCCACCACATACATATATAGGTATCCCCGCCACATACATATATAGGTGGCCACACCACACACAAATATAGGTATCCCCACTACACACATATATAGGTATCCCCACCACACACATAAATAGGTATCCCCGCCACATACATATATAGGTATCCCCACCACATACATATATTGGTATCCCCACCACACACATATATAGGTATCCCCACCACATACATATATAGGTATCCCCACCACACACATATATAGGTATTCCCGCCACATACATATATAGGTATCCCCGCCACACACATATATAGGTATCCCCACCACATACATCTATAGGTATCACCACCACATACATATATAGGTATCCCCGCCACATACATCTATAGGTATCCCCACCACATACATATATAGGTATCCCCGCCACATACATATATAGGTGGCCACACCACACACAAATAAAGGTATCCCCACTACACACATATATAGGTATCCCCACCACACACACATATAGGTATCCCCACCACATACATCTATAGGTATCCCCACCACATACATATATAGGTATCCCCACCACACACATCTATAGGTATCCCCACCAAATACATATATAGGTATCACCACCACATACATATATAGGTATCCCCACCACACACATAGATAGGTATCCCCACCACACACATATATAGGTATCCCCGCCACACACATATATAGGTCTCCACACCACACAGATCTATAGGTATCCCCACCACATACATCTATAGGTATCCCCACCACACACATCTATAGGTATCCCCACCACACATATATAGGTATCCCCACCACACACATATATAGGTATCCCCGCCACATACATATATAGGTATCCCCGCCACACACATATATAGGTATCCCCACCACATACATATATAGGTATCCTCACCACATACATATATAGGTATCCCCGCCACACACATATATAGGTTTCCCCACCACACACATATATAGGTATCACCACCACACATATATAGGTATCCTCACCACATACATATATAGGTATCCCCGCCACACTCATATATAGGTCTCCCCGCAACACACATATATAGGTATTCCCGCCACATACATATATGGGTATCCCCGCCACATACATATATAGGTATCCCCTCCACACACATATAAAGGTCTCCCCGCCACATACATATATGGGTCTCCCCGCCACATACATCTATAGGTATCCCCACCACATACATCTATATGTATCCCCACCACATACATCTATATGTATCCCCACCACATACATCTATAGGTATCCCCACCACATACATATATAGGTATCCCCGCCACATACATCTATAGGTATCCCCACCACATACATATATAGGTATCCCCGCCACATACATATATATGTGGCCACACCACACACAAATATAGGTATCCCCACTACACACATATATAGGTATCCCCACCACACACATATATAGGTATCCCCACCACATACATCTATAGGTATCCCCACCACATACATATATAGGTATCCCCACCACACACATCTATAGGTATCACCGCCACATACATCTATAGGTATCCCCACCACATACATATATAGGTATCCCCGCCACACATATATAGGTATCCCCACCACACACATATATAGGTATCACCACCACACACATATATAGGTATCCCCGCCACATACATATATAGGTATTGTCAGAGTGAATAAATTCCCCCCTTGCTCAAATTGATCACGATTCTATAACTGAGTATTTCTCGTACGTCGATTTCACACGGCATGTTACAAAGTATTAATTATTTCGTGATAAGTATGACATTGTGATATTTCTTACTATTTGTATATCGTATTTTCTGTGGACAAATTATTTCATTGAAGAAACGTATCCGCTATTAACCAGACTTTCCAATACATGTCGAAGTATAATCCCGTGTACAATGGGCAGATAATTACTAAAAACACCATTGTAAAACTTTAATTACAGTCCTATTCAATTCTACCGTATATATAGTTACGCTAATCACGCAAATCGAGTTCAATCTTGCCTGTAGCATTGTTTGTAACTTGGAAACTCACAAACACACATGTATAAAAAGCTACGGAAATTTTGGGTAGAGACGATAGAAAACACTAGAGAGATTCAGAATTTGGAAGATTGCTGTCGGACAAGTTTACCCGTCGGGCTGCATGCTATGCGGTCCGGCGGGGTCATAATATGCTAGACAGATGTTATGTGTATATATATATATTGTTGCTGCTGTTACATCTGTTTATCATATATAGGTATCCTCACCACATATATATATAGGTATCCTCACCACATACATATATAGGTATCCCCACCACACACATATATAGGTATCACCACGACATACATATATAGGTATCCCCACCACACACATATATAGGTATCCCCACCTCATACATATATAGGTATCCCCACCACACACATATATAGGTATCCCCACCACATACATATATAGGTATCCTCACCACATACATATATAGGTATCACCGCCACACACATATATAGGTCTCCCCGATACACACATATATAGGTATCCCCGCCACATACATATATGGGTATCCCCGCCACATACATATATAGGTATCCCTGCCACACACATATATAGGTCTCCCCGCCACATACATATAAGGTCTCCCCGCCACACACATATATAGGTATCCCCACCACATACATATATAGGTATCCCCACCACATACATATATAGGTATCCCCACCACACACATATATAGGTATCCCCACCACATACATATATAGGTATCCCCACCACACAAATATATAGGTATCGCCGCCGCATACATATATAGGTATCCCCGCCACACACATATATAGGTATCCCCGCCACACACATCTATAGGTATCCCCACCACATACATCTATAGGTATCCCCACCACACATCTATATGTATCCCCACCACACATATATAGGTATCCCCACCACACACATCTATAGGTGTCCCCATCACATACATATATAGGTATCCCCACCACAAACATATATAGGTATCCCCACCACACACATATATAGGTATCCCCGCCACATACATCTATAGGTCTCCCCACCACATACATATATAGGTATCACCACCACATACATCTATAGGTATCACCACCACATACATATATAGGTATCCCCACCACATACATATATAGGTATCCCCACCACATACATATATAGGTATCCCCACCACATTCATCTATAGGTATCACCACCACATACATATATAGGTATCCCCATCACATACATATATAAGTATCCCCACCACACACATAAATAGGTATCCCCGCCACATACATATATAGGTATCCCCACCACATACATATATTGGTATCCCCACCACACACATATATAGGTATCCCCACCACATACATATATAGGTATCCCCACCACATACATATATAGGTATCCCCGCCACACACATATATAGGTATCCCCGCCACACACATCTATAGGTATCACCACCACATACATCTATAGGTATCCCCACCACACATCTATAGGTATCCCCACCACACATATATAGGTATCCCCACCACACACATCTATAGGTATCCCCGCCACATACATATATAGGTATCCCCGCCACACACATATATAGGTATCCCCACCACATACATATATAGGTATCCTCACCACATACATATATAGGTATCCCCGCCACACACATATATAGGTCTCCCCACCACACACATATATAGGTATCACCACCACACATATATAGGTATCCTTACCACATACATATATAGGTATCCCCGCCACACTCATATATAGGTCTCCCCCCAACACACATATATAGGTATTCCCGCCACATACATATATGGGTATCCCCGCCACATACATATATAGGTATCCCCTCCACACACATATATAGGTCTCCCCGCCACATACATATATAGGTCTCCCCGCCACATACATCTATAGGTATCCCCACCACATACATCTATATGTATCCCCACCACATACATCTATATGTATCCCCACCACATACATCTATAGGTATCCCCACCACTTACATATATAGGTATCCCCGCCACATACATCTATAGGTATCCCCACCACATACATATATAGGTATCCCCGCCACATACATATATAGGTGGCCACACCACACACAAATATAGGTATCCCCACTACACACATATATAGGTATCCCCACCACACACATATATAGGTATTCCCACCACATACATCTATAGGTATCCCCACCACATACATATATAGGTATCCCCACCACACACATCTATAGGTATCCCCACCAAATACATATATAGGTATCACCACCACATACATATATAGGTATCCCCACCACACACATAGATAGGTATCCCCACCACACACATATATAGGTATCCCCGCCACACACATATATAGGTCTCCCCACCACACATATCTATAGGTATCCCCACCACATACATCTATAGGTATCCCCACCACACACATCTATAGGTATCACCACCACATACATCTATAGGTATCACCACCACATACATCTATAGGTATCCCCACCACATACATATGTAGGTATCACCACCACATACATATATAGGTATCACCACCACACACATATATAGGTCTCCCACCACATACATCTAGAGGAATCCCCACCACATCCATCTATAGGTATCCCCGCCACACACATATATAGGTATCCCCACCACATACATATATAGGTATCCCCTCCACATTCATATATAGGTATCCCCACCACATACAGATATAGGTATCCCCTCCACATTCATATATAGGTATCACCACCACACATCTATGGGTATCCCCACCACATACGTCTATAGGTATCCCCACCACATATATATATAGGTATCTCCACCACACACATATATAGGTATCCCTGCCACATACATATATAGGTATCCCCACCACATATATATATAGGTATCCATACCACATACATATATAGGTATCCCCGCCACATACATCAATAGGTATCCCCACCACATACATATATAGGTATCCCCGCCAGATACATATATAGGTATCCCCACCACATACATATATAGCTATCCCCACCACATACATATATAGGTATTCCCACCACAAACATATAAAGGTATCCCCGACACACACATGTATAGGTATCCCGACCACATACAAATATAGGTATTCCCGCCACAGAGATATATAGGTATTACCACCACATACATATATAGGTATCCCCACCACACACATATATAGGTATCCCCGCCACACACATATATAGGTCTCCCCACCACACAAATATATAGGTATCCCCGCCACATACATATATAGGTATCCCCGCCACACACATATATAGGTATCCTCGCCACACACATCTATAGGTATCCCCACCACATACATCTATAGGTATCCCCACCACACATCTATAGGTATCCCCACCACACATATATAGGTATCCGCACCACACACATCTATAGGTGTCCCCATCACATACATATATAGGTATCCCCACCACATACATATATAGGTATCCCCACCACACACATATATAGGTATCCCCGCCACATACATATATAGGTATCCCCATCACATACATATATAAGTATCCCCACCACACACATAAATAGGTATCCCCGCCACATACATATATAGGTATCCCCACCACATACATATATTGGTATCCCCACCACACACATATATAGGTATCCCCACCACATACATATATAGGTATCCCCACCACACACATATATAGGTATCCCCGCCACATACATATATAGGTATCCCCGCCACACACATATATAGGTGTCCCCGCCACACACATCTATAGGTGTCACCACCACATACATCTATAGGTATCCCCACCACACATCTATAGGTATCCCCACCACACATATATAGGTATCCCCACCACACACATCTATAGGTATCCCCGCCAAATACATATATAGGTATCCCCGCCACACACATATATAGGTATCCCCACCACATACATATATAGGTATCCTCACCACATACATATATAGGTATCCCCACCACACACATATATAGGTCTCCCCACCACACACATATATAGGTATCACCACCACACATATATAGGTATCCTCACCACATACATATATAGGTATCCCCGCCACACTCATATATAGGTCTCCCCGCAACACACATATATAGGTATTCCCGCCACATACATATATGGGTATCCCCGCCACATACATATATAGGTATCCCCTCCACACACATATATAGGTCTCCCCGCCACATACATATATAGGTCTCCCCGCCACAAACATCTATAGGTATCCCCACCACATACATCTATATGTATCCCCACCACAAACATCTATATGTATCCCCACCACATACATATATATGTATCCCCGCCACATACATATATAGGTATCCCCGCCACATACATCTATAGGTATCCCCACCACATACATATATAGGTATCCCCGCCACATACATATATAGGTGGCCACACCACACACAAATATAGGTATCCCCACTACACACATATATAGGTATCCCCACCACACACATAAATAGGTATCCCCGCCACATACATATATAGGTATCCCCAGAAAATACATATATTGGTATCCCCACCACACACATATATAGGTATCCCCACCACATACATATATAGGTATCCCCGCCACATACATCTATAGGTATCCCCACTACATACATATATAGGTATCCCCGCCACATACATATATAGGTGGCCACACCACACACAAATAAAGGTATCCCCACTACACACATATATAGGTATCCCCACCACACACATATATAGGTATCCCCACCACATACATCTATAGGTATCCCCACCACATACATATATAGGTATCCCCACCACACACATCTATAGGTATCCGCACCAAATACATATATAGGTATCACCACCACATACATATATAGGTATCCCCACCACACACATAGATAGGTATCCCCACCACACACATATATAGGTATCCCCGCCACACACATATATAGGTCTCCCCACCACACAGATCTATAGGTATCCCCACCACATACATCTATAGGTATCCCCACCACACACATCTATAGGTATCCCCACCACAAATATATAGGTATCCCCACCACACACATCTATAGGTATCCCCGCCACATACATATATAGGTATCCCCGCCACACACATATATAGGTATCCCCACCACATACATATATAGGTATCCTCACCACATACATATATAGGTATCCCCGCCACACACATATATAGGTTTCCCCACCACACACATATAAAGGTATCACCACCACACATATATAGGTATCCTCACCACATACATATATAGGTATCCCCGCCACACTCATATATAGGTCTCCCCGCAACACACATATATAGGTATTCCCGCCACATACATATATGGGTATCCCCGCCACATACATATATAGGTATCCCATCCACACACATATAAAGGTCTCCCCGCCACATACATATATGGGTCTCCCCGCCACATACATCTATAGGTATCCCCACCACATACATATATATGTATCCCCACCACATACATCAATATGTATCCCCACCACATACATCTATAGGTATCCCCACCACATACATATATAGGTATCGCCGCCACATACATCTATAGGTATCCTCACCACATACATATATAGGTATCCCCGCCACACATATATAGGTATCCCCATCACACACATATATAGGTATCACCACCACACACATATATAGGTATCCCCGCCACATACATATATAGGTATTGTCAGAGTGAATAAATTCCCCCCTTGCTCAAATTGATCACGATTCTATAACTGAGTATTTCTCGTACGTAGATTTCACACGGCATGTTACAAAGTATTAATTATTTCGTGATAAGTATGACATTGTGATATTTCTTACTATTTGTATATCGTATTTTCTGTGGACAAATTATTTCATTGAAGAAACGTATCCGCTATTAACCAGACTTTCCAATACATGTCGAAGTATAATCCCGTGTACAATGGGCAGATAATTACTAAAAACACCATTGTAAAACTGTAATTACAGTCCTATTCAATTCTACCGTATATATAGTTACGCTAATCACGCAAATCGAGTTCAATCTTGCCTGTAGCATTGTTTGTAACTTGGAAACTCACAAACACACATGTATAAAAAACTACGGAAATTTTGGGTAGAGACGATAGAAAACACTAGAGAGATTCAGAATTTGGAAGATTGCTGTCGGACAAGTTTACCCGTCGGGCTGCATGCTATGCGGTCCGGCGGAGTCATAATATGCTAGACAGATGTTATGTGTATATATATATATTGTTGCTGCTGTTACATCTGTTTATCATATATAGGTATCCTCACCACATACATATATAGGTATCCTCACCACATACATATATAGGTATCCCCACCACACACATATATAGGTATCACCACGACATACATATATAGGTATCCCCACCACAGACATATATAGGTATCCCCACCTCATACATATATAGGTATCCCCACCACACACATATATAGGTATCCCCACCACATACATATATAGGTATCCTCACCACATACATATATAGGTATCCCCGCCACACACATATATAGGTCTCCCCGATACACACATATATAGGTATCCCCGCCACATACATATATGGACATCCACGCCACATACATATATAGGTATCCCCGCCACACACATATATAGGTCTCCCCGCCACATACATATAAAGGTCTCCCCGCCACACACATATATAGGTATCCCCACCACACACATAGATAGGTATCCCCACCACACACATATATAGGTATCCCCGCCACACACATATATAGGTCTCCCCACCACACAGATCTATAGGTATCCCCACCACATACATCTATAGGTATCCCCACCACACACATCTATAGGTATCCCCACCACAAATATATAGGTATCCCCACCACACACATCTATAGGTATCCCCGCCACATACATATATAGGTATCCCCGCCACACACATATATAGGTATCCCCACCACATACATATATAGGTATCCTCACCACATACATATATAGGTATCCCCGCCACACACATATATAGGTTTCCCCACCACACACATATAAAGGTATCACCACCACACATATATAGGTATCCTCACCACATACATATATAGGTATCCCCGCCACACTCATATATAGGTCTCCCCGCAACACACATATATAGGTATTCCCGCCACATACATATATGGGTATCCCCGCCACATACATATATAGGTATCCCATCCACACACATATAAAGGTCTCCCCGCCACATACATATATGGGTCTCCCCGCCACATACATCTATAGGTATCCCCACCACATACATATATATGTATCCCCACCACATACATCAATATGTATCCCCACCACATACATCTATAGGTATCCCCACCACACACATATATAGGTATCGCCGCCACATACATCTATAGGTATCCCCACCACATACATATATAGGTATCCCCGCCACATACATATATAGGTGGCCACACCACACACAAATATAGGTATCCCCACTACACACATATATAGGTATCCCCACCACACACATATATAGGTATCCCCACCACATACATCTATAGGTATCCCCACCACATACATATATAGGTATCCCCACCACACACATCTATAGGTATCACCGCCACATACATCTATAGGTATCCCCACCACATACATATATAGGTATCCCCGCCACACATATATAGGTATCCCCATCACACACATATATAGGTATCACCACCACACACATATATAGGTATCCCCGCCACATACATATATAGGTATTGTCAGAGTGAATAAATTCCCCCCTTGCTCAAATTGATCACGATTCTATAACTGAGTATTTCTCGTACGTAGATTTCACACGGCATGTTACAAAGTATTAATTATTTCGTGATAAGTATGACATTGTGATATTTCTTACTATTTGTATATCGTATTTTCTGTGGACAAATTATTTCATTGAAGAAACGTATCCGCTATTAACCAGACTTTCCAATACATGTCCGGCGGAGTCATAATATGCTAGACAGATGTTATGTGTATATATATATATTGTTGCTGCTGTTACATCTGTTTATCATATATAGGTATCCTCACCACATACATATATAGGTATCCTCACCACATACATATATAGGTATCCCCACCACACACATATATAGGTAACACCACGACATACATATATAGGTATCCCCACCACACACATATATAGGTATCCCCACCTCATACATATATAAGTATCCCCACCACACACATATATAGGTATCCCCACCACATACATATATAGGTATCCTCACCACATACATATATAGGTATCCCCGCCACACACATATATAGGTATCCCCGATACACACATATATAGGTATCCCCGCCACATACATATATGGGTATCCACGCCACATACATATATAGGTATCCCCGCCACACACATATATAGGTCTCCCCGCCACATACATATAAAGGTCTCCCCGCCACACACATATATAGGTATCCCCGCCACACACATATATAGGTGTCCCCACCACATACATATATAGGTATCCCCACCACATACATATATAGGTATCCCCACCACACACATATATAGGTATCCCCACCACATACATATATAGGTATCACCACCACATAAATATATAGGTATCCCCGCCACATACATATATAGGTATCACCACCACATAAATATATAGGTATCCCCGCCACATACATATATAGGTATCCCCGCCACACACATATATAGGTATCCTCGCCACACACATCTATAGGTATCCCCACCACATACATCTATAGGTATCCCCACCACACATCTATAGGTATCCCCACCACACATATATAGGTATCCCCACCACACACATCTATAGGTGTCCCCATCACATACATATATAGGTATCCCCACCACATACATATATAGGTATCCCCACCACACACATATATAGGTATCCCCGCCACATACATATATAGGTATCCCCATCACATACATATATAAGTATCCCCACCACACACATAAATAGGTATCCCCGCCACATACATATATAGGTATCCCCACCACATACATATAATGGTATCCCCACCACACACATATATAGGTATCCCCACCACATACATATATAGGTATCCCCACCACACACATATATAGGTATCCCCACCACATACATCTATATGTATCCCCACCACAAACATCTATATGTATCCCCACCACATACATATATATGTATCCCCACCACATACATATATAGGTATCCCCGCCACATACATCTATAGGTATCCCCACCACATACATATATAGGTATCCCCGCCACATACATATATAGGTGGCCACACCACACACAAATATAGGTATCCCCAATACACACATATATAGGTATCCCCACCACACACATAAATAGGTATCCCCGCCACATACATATATAGGTATCCCCACCACATACATATATTGGTATCCCCACCACACACATATATAGGTATCCCCACCACATACATATATAGGTATCCCCGCCACATACATCTATAGGTATCCCCACCACATACATATATAGGTATCCCCGCCACATACATATATAGGTGGCCACACCACACACAAATAAAGGTATCCCCACTACACACATATATAGGTATCCCCACCACATACATATATAGGTATCCCCACCACACACATCTATAGGTATCCCCACCAAATACATATATAGGTATCACCACCACATACATATATAGGTATCCCCAACACACACATAGATAGGTATCCCCACCACACACATATATAGGTATCCCCGCCACACACATATATAGGTCTCCCCACCACATACATATATAGCTATCCCCACCACATACATATATAGGTATTCCCACCACAAACATATAAAGGTATCCCCACCACAAATATATAGGTATCCCCACCACACACATCTATAGGTATCCCCGCCACATACATATATAGGTATCCCCGCCACACACATATATAGGTATCCCCACCACATACATATATAGGTATCCTCACCACATACATATATAGGTATCCCCGCCACACACATATATAGGTTTCCCCACCACACACATATATAGGTATCACCACCACACATATATAGGTATCCTCACCACATACATATATAGGTATCCCCGCCACACTCATATATAGGTCTCCCCGCAACACACATATATAGGTATTCCCGCCACATACATATATGGGTATCCCCGCCACATACATATATAGGTATCCCATCCACACACATATAAAGGTCTCCCCGCCACATACATATATGGGTCTCCCCGCCACATACATCTATAGGTATCCCCACCACATACATATATATGTATCCCCACCACATACATCTATATGTATCCCCACCACATACATCTATAGGTATCCCCACCACATACATATATAGGTATCGCCGCCACATACATCTATAGGTATCCCCACCACATACATATATAGGTATCCCCGCCACATACATATATAGGTGGCCACACCACACACAAATATAGGTATCCCCACTACACACATATATAGGTATCCCCACCACACACATATATAGGTATCCCCACCACATACATCTATAGGTATCCCCACCACATACATATATAGGTATCCCCACCACACACATCTATAGGTATCACCGCCACATACATCTATAGGTATCCCCACCACATACATATATAGGTATCCCCGCCACACATATATAGGTATCCCCATCACACACATATATAGGTATCACCACCACACACATATATAGGTATCCCCGCCACATACATATATAGGTATTGTCAGAGTGAATAAATTCCCCCCTTGCTCAAATTGATCACGATTCTATAACTGAGTATTTCTCGTACGTAGATTTCACACGGCATGTTACAAAGTATTAATTATTTCGTGATAAGTATGACATTGTGATATTTCTTACTATTTGTATATCGTATTTTCTGTGGACAAATTATTTCATTGAAGAAACGTATCCGCTATTAACCAGACTTTCCAATACATGTCCGGCGGAGTCATAATATGCTAGACAGATGTTATGTGTAGGTATCCTCACCACATACATATATAGGTATCCCCGCCACACACATATATAGGTATCCCCGATACACACATATATAGGTATCCCCGCCACATACATATATGGGTATCCACGCCACATACATATATAGGTATCCCCGCCACACACATATATAGGTCTCCCCGCCACATACATATAAAGGTCTCCCCGCCACACACATATATAGGTATCCCCGCCACACACATATATAGGTGTCCCCACCACATACATATATAGGTATCCCCACCACATACATATATAGGTATCCCCACCACACACATATATAGGTATCCCCACCACATACATATATAGGTATCACCACCACATAAATATATAGGTATCCCCGCCACATACATATATAGGTATCACCACCACATAAATATATAGGTATCCCCGCCACATACATATATAGGTATCCCCGCCACACACATATATAGGTATCCTCGCCACACACATCTATAGGTATCCCCACCACATACATCTATAGGTATCCCCACCACACATCTATAGGTATCCCCACCACACATATATAGGTATCCCCACCACACACATCTATAGGTGTCCCCATCACATACATATATAGGTATCCCCACCACATACATATATAGGTATCCCCACCACACACATATATAGGTATCCCCGCCACATACATATATAGGTATCCCCATCACATACATATATAAGTATCCCCACCACACACATAAATAGGTATCCCCGCCACATACATATATAGGTATCCCCACCACATACATATAATGGTATCCCCACCACACACATATATAGGTATCCCCACCACATACATATATAGGTATCCCCACCACACACATATATAGGTATCCCCGCCACATACATATATAGGTATCCCCGCCACACACATCTATAGGTATCACCACCACATACATCTATAGGTATCCCCACCACACATCTATAGGTATCCCCACCACACATATATAGGTATCCCCACCACACACATCTATAGGTATCCCCGCCAAATACATATATAGGTATCCCCGCCACACACATATATAGGTATCCCCACCACATACATATATAGGTATCCTCACCACATACATATATAGGTATCCCCGCCACACACATATATAGGTCTCCTCACCACACACATATATAGGTATCACCACCACACATATATAGGTATCCTCACCACATACATATATAGGTATCCCCGCCACACTCATATATAGGTCTCCCCGCAACACACATATATAGGTATTCCCGCCACATACATATATGGGTATCCCCGCCACATATATATATAGGTATCCCCTCCACACACATATATAGGTCTCCCCGCCACATACATATATAGATCTCCCCGCCACATACATCTATAGGTATCCCCACCACATACATCTATATGTATCCCCACCACATACATCTATATGTATCCCCACCACATACATCTATATGTATCCCCACCACATACATATATAGGTATCCCCGCCACATACATCTATAGGTATCCCCACCACATACATATATAGGTATCCCCGCCACATACATATATAGGTGGCCACACCACACACAAATATAGGTATCCCCACTACACACATATATAGGTATCCCCACCACACACATAAATAGGTATCCCCGCCACATACATATATAGGTATCCCCACCACATACATATATTGGTATCCCCACCACACACATATATAGGTATCCCCACCACATACATATATAGGTATCCCCACCACACACATATATAGGTATTCCCGCCACATACATATATAGGTATCCCCGCCACACACATATATAGGTATCCCCGCCACACACATCTATAGGTATCACCACCACATACATCTATAGGTATCCCCACCACACATCTATAGGTATCCCCACCACACATATATAGGTATCCCCACCACACACATCTATAGGTATCCCCGCCACATACATATATAGGTATCCCCGCCACACACATATACAGGTATCCCCACCACATACATATATAGGTATTCTCACCACATACATATATAGGTATCCCCGCCACACACATATATAGGTCTCCCCACCACACACATATATAGGTATCACCACCACACATATATAGGTATCCTCACCACATACATATATAGGTATCCCCGCCACACTCATATATAGGTCTCCCCGCAACACACATATATAGGTATTCCCGCCACATACATATATGGGTATCCCCGCCACATACATATATAGGTATCCCCTCCACACACATATATAGGTCTCCCCGCCACATACATATATAGGTCTCCCCGCCACATACATCTATAGGTATCCCCACCACATACATCTATATGTATCCCCACCACATACATCTATATGTATCCCCACCACATACATCTATAGGTATCACCACCACATACATATATAGGTATCCCCGTCACATACATCTATAGGTATCCCCACCACATACATATATAGGTATCCCCGCCACATACATATATAGGTGGCCACACCCCACACAAATAAAGGTATCCCCACTACACACATATATAGGTATCCCCACCACACACATATATAGGTATCCCCACCACATACATCTATAGGTATCCCCACCACATACATATATAGGTATCCCCACCACACACATCTATAGGTATCCCCACCAAATACATATATAGGTATCACCACCACATACATATATAGGTATCCCCACCACACACATAGATAGGTATCCCCACCACACACATATATAGGTATCCCCGCCACACACATATATAGGTCTCCACACCACACAGATCTATAGGTATCCCCACCACATACATCTATAGGTATCCCCACCACACACATCTATAGGTATCCCCACCACACATATATAGGTATCCCCACCACACACATATATAGGTATCCCCGCCACATACATATATAGGTATCCCCGCCACACACATATATAGGTATCCCCACCACATACATATATAGGTATCCTCACCACATACATATATAGGTATCCCCGCCACACACATATATAGGTTTCCCCACCACACACATATATAGGTATCACCACCACACATATATAGGTATCCTCACCACATACATATATAGGTATCCCCGCCACACTCATATATAGGTCTCCCCGCAACACACATATATAGGTATTCCCGCCACATACATATATGGGTATCCCCGCCACATACATATATAGGTATCCCCTCCACACACATATAAAGGTCTCCCCGCCACATACATATATGGGTCTCCCCGCCACATACATCTATAGGTATCCCCACCACATACATCTATGACTATATGTATCCCCACCACATACATCTATATGTATCCCCACCACATACATCTATAGGTATCCCCACCACATACATATATAGGTATCCCCGCCACATACATCTATAGGTATCCCCACCACATACATATATAGGTATCCCCGCCACATACATATATATGTGGCCACACCACACACAAATATAGGTATCCCCACTACACACATATATAGGTATCCCCACCACACACATATATAGGTATCCCCACCACATACATCTATAGGTATCCCCACCACATACATATATAGGTATCCCCACCACACACATCTATAGGTATCACCGCCACATACATCTATAGGTATCCCCACCACATACATATATAGGTATCCCCGCCACACATATATAGGTATCCCCACCACACATATATAGGTATCACCACCACACACATATATAGGTATCCCCGCCACATACATATATAGGTATTGTCAGAGTGAATAAATTCCCCCCTTGCTCAAATTGATCACGATTCTATAACTGAGTATTTCTCGTACGTCGATTTCACACGGCATGTTACAAAGTATTAATTATTTCGTGATAAGTATGACATTGTGATATTTCTTACTATTTGTATATCGTATTTTCTGTGGACAAATTATTTCATTGAAGAAACGTATCCGCTATTAACCAGACTTTCCAATACATGTCGAAGTATAATCCCGTGTACAATGGGCAGATAATTACTAAAAACACCATTGTAAAACTTTAATTACAGTCCTATTCAATTCTACCGTATATATAGTTACGCTAATCACGCAAATCGAGTTCAATCTTGCCTGTAGCATTGTTTGTAACTTGGAAACTCACAAACACACATGTATAAAAAGCTACGGAAATTTTGGGTAGAGACGATAGAAAACACTAGAGAGATTCAGAATTTGGAAGATTGCTGTCGGACAAGTTTACCCGTCGGGCTGCATGCTATGCGGTCCGGCGGGGTCATAATATGCTAGACAGATGTTATGTGTATATATATATATTGTTGCTGCTGTTACATCTGTTTATCATATATAGGTATCCTAACCACATATATATATAGGTATCCTCACCACATACATATATAGGTATCCCCACCACACACATATATAGGTATCACCACGACATACATATATAGGTATCCCCACCACACACATATATAGGTATCCCCACCTCATACATATATAGGTATCCCCACCACACACATATATAGGTATCCCCACCACATACATATATAGGTATCCTCACCACATACATATATAGGTATCCCCGCCACACACATATATAGGTCTCCCCGATACACACATATATAGGTATCCCCGCCACATACATATATGGGTATCCCCGCCACATACATATATAGGTATCCCCGCCACACACATATATAGGTCTCGCCGCCACATACATATAAGGTCTCCCCGCCACACACATATATAGGTATCCCCACCACATACATATATAGGTATCCCCACCACATACATATATAGGTATCCCCACCACACACATATATAGGTATCCCCACCACATACATATATAGGTATCCCCACCACACAAATATATAGGTATCCCCGCCGCATACATATATAGGTATCCCCGCCACACACATATATAGGTATCCCCGCCACACACATCTATAGGTATCCCCACCACATACATCTATAGGTATCCCCACCACACATCTATATGTATCCCCACCACACATATATAGGTATCCCCACCACACACATCTATAGGTGTCCCCATCACATACATATATAGGTATCCCCACCACAAACATATATAGGTATCCCCACCACACACATATATAGGTATCCCCGCCACATACATCTATAGGTCTCCCCACCACATACATATATAGGTATCACCACCACATACATCTATAGGTATCACCACCACATACATATATAGGTATCCCCACCACATACATATATAGGTATCCCCACCACATACATATATAGGTATCCCCACCACATTCATCTATAGGTATCACCACCACATACATATATAGGTATCCCCATCACATTCATATATAAGTATCCCCACCACACACATAAATAGGTATCCCCGCCACATACATATATAGGTATCCCCGCCACATACATATATTGGTATCCCCACCACACACATATATAGGTATCCCCACCACATACATATATAGGTATCCCCACCACATACATATATAGGTATCCCCGCCACACACATCTATAGGTATCACCACCACATACATCTATAGGTATCCCCACCACACATCTATAGGTATCCCCACCACACATATATAGGTATCCCCACCACACACATCTATAGGTATCCCCGCCACATACATATATAGGTATCCCCGCCACACACATATATAGGTATCCCCACCACATACATATATAGGTATCCTCACCACATACATATATAGGTATCCCCGCCACACACATATATAGGTCTCCCCACCACACACATATATAGGTATCACCACCACACATATATAGGTATCCTCACCACATACATATATAGGTATCCCCGCCACACTCATATATAGGTCTCCCCCCAACACAGTGAACACACATATATAGGTATTCCCGCCACATACATATATGGGTATCCCCGCCACATACATATATAGGTATCCCCTCCACACACATATATAGGTCTCCCCGCCACATACATATATAGGTATCCCCGCCACATTCATCTATAGGTATCCCCGCCACATACATCTATATGTATCCCCACCACATACATCTATATGTATCCCCACCACATACATCTATATGTATCCCCACCACATACATCTATAGGTATCCCCACCACTTACATATATAGGTATCCCCGCCACATACATCTATAGGTATCCCCACCACATACATATATAGGTATCCCCGCCACATACATATATAGGTGGCCACACCACACACAAATATAGGTATCCCCACTACACACATATATAGGTATCCCCACCACACACATATATAGGTATTCCCACCACATACATCTATAGGTATCCCCACCACATACATATATAGGTATCCCCACCACACACATCTATAGGTATCCCCACCAAATACATATATAGGTATCACCACCACATACATATATAGGTATCCCCACCACACACATAGATAGGTATCCCCACCACACACATATATAGGTATCCCCGCCACACACATATATAGGTCTCCCCACCACACATATCTATAGGTATCCCCACCACACACATCTATAGGTATCACCACCACATACATCTATAGGTATCACCACCACATACATCTATAGGTATCCCCACCACATACATATGTAGGTATCACCACCACATACATATATAGGTATCACCACCACACACATATATAGGTCTCCCACCACATACATCTAGAGGAATCCCCACCACATCCATCTATAGGTATCCCCGCCACACACATATATAGGTATCCCCACCACATACATATATAGGTATCCCCTCCACATTCATATATAGGTATCCCCACCACATACAGATATAGGTATCCCCTCCACATTCATATATAGGTATCACCACCACACATCTATGGGTATCCCCACCACATACGTCTATAGGTATCCCCAGCACATACATATATAGGTATCCCCACCACATATATATATAGGTATCTCCACCACACACATATATAGGTATCCCTGCCACATACATATATAGGTATCCCCACCACATACATATATAGGTATCCCCACCACATATATATATAGGTATCCCCACCACATACATATATAGGTATCCCCGCCACATACATCAATAGGTATCCCCACCACATACATATATAGGTATCCCCGCCAGATACATATATAGGTATCCCCACCACATACATATATAGCTATCCCCACCACATACATATATAGGTATTCCCACCACAAACATATAAAGGTATCCCCGACACACACATGTATAGGTATCCCGACCACATACATATATAGGTATTCCCGCCACAGAGATATATAGGTATTACCACCACATACATATATAGGTATCCCCACCACATACATATATAGGTATCACCACCACATACATCTATAGGTATCACCACCACATACATATATAGGTATCCCCACCACATACATATATAGGTATCCCCACCACACACATATATAGGTATCCCCACCACTCACATCTATAGGTATCCCCACCACATACATATATAGGTATCCCCACCACACACATATATAGGTATCCCGACCACATACATGTATAGGTATCCCCACCACATACATCTATAGGTATCACCACCACATATATATATAGGTATCCCCACCACATACATATATAGGTATCCCCACCACACACATATATAGGTATCCCCCACCACACACATATATAGGTATCCCCACCACACACATATATAGGTATCCCCACCACATACATATATAGGTATCCCCACCACATACATATATAGGTATCCCCACACATACATATATATGTATCCCCACCACACACATCTATAGGTATCCCCACCACATACATATATATGTATCCCCGCCACATACATATATAGGTATCCCCACCACAAACATCTATAGGTATCACCACCACACACATATATAGGTATCCCCACCACACACATCTATAGGTATCCCCGCCACATACATATTATAGGTATCCCCGCCACATACATATATAGGTATCCCCACCAAACACATATGTAGGTATCCCCACCACATACATATATAGGTATCACCACCACACACATATAGGTATCCTCGCCTCATACATATAGGTATCCCCACCACACACATATAGGTATCCCCACCACACACATCTATAGGTATCACCACAACATACATATATAGGTATCCCCAACACATACATACATAGGTATCCCCGCCACATACATATATAGGTATCCCCACCAAACACATATGTAGGTATCCCACCACATACATATATAGGTATCACCACCACACACATATAGGTATCCTCGCCTCATACATATAGGTATCCCCACCACACACATATAGGTATCGCCACCACACACATCTATAGGTATCACCACAACATACATATATAGGTATCCCCAACACACACATCTATAGGTATCCCCACCACACAATTATATAGGTATCACCACCACACACATATATAGGTATCCCCGCCCCAGACATATATAGGTATCACCACCACACACATATATAGGTCTCCCCACCACATACATATATATGTATCCCCACCTTACACATCTATAGGTATCCCCGCCACATACATATATAGTTCTCCCCACCACACACATATATAGGTATCCCCACCACAAACATATATAGGTATCACCACCACACACATATATAGGTCTCCCCACCACATACATCTATAGGTATCCCCACCTTACACATCTATAGGTATCCCCGCCACATACATATATAGGCATCCCCACCAAACACATATGAAGGTATCCCCACCACATACATATATAGGTATCACCACCACACACATATAGGTATCCTCGCCTCATACATATAGGTATCCCCACCACACACATATAGGTATCCCCACCACACACATCTATAGGCATCACCACAACATACATATATAGGTATCCCCAACACATACATACATAGGTATCCCCACCACATACATATATATGTATCCCCACCACACACATCTATAGGTATCCCCACCACACAATTATATAGGTATCCCCGCCACACACATATATAGGTATCCCCGCCACAGATATATATAGGTATCCCCACCACACACATCTATAGGTATCCCCACCACATACATATATAGGTATCACCACCACATACATATATAGGTATCCCCGCCACATACATATATAGGTATCACCACCACTCACGTATATAGGTCTCCCCACCACACACATATATAGGTATAACCGCCACATACATATATAGGTATCACCACCACACACATATATAGGTCTCCCGACCACATACATCTATATGTATCCCCACCATACACATCTATATGTATCCCCGCCACACACATCTATAGGTATCCCCACCACACACATATATAGGTATCCCCACCACACACATATGTAGGTATCCCCACCACACACATATATAGGTATCACCACCACACACATATAGGTATCCCCGCCACATACATATAGGTATCCCCACCACACACATATAGGTAACCCCACCACACACATCTATAGGTATCACCACCACATACATATATAGGTATCCCAACACATACATATATAGGTATCCCCACCACATACATATATAGGCATCCCCACCACATACATATATAGGCATCCCCACCACATACATCTATAGGTATCCCCACCACATACATATATAGGTATCCCCACCACATACAATAATAGGTATCCCCACCACATACATATATAGGTATCCCCACCACATACATCTATAGGTATCACCGCCACATACATCTATAGGTATCCCCACCACATACATATATAGGTATCCCCACCACACACATATGTAGGTATCCCCATCACATACATATATAGGTATCACCACCACACACATATAGGTATCCCCGCCACATACATATAGGTATCCCCACCACACAAATATATGTATCCCCACCACACACATCTATAGGTATCACCACCACATACATATATTGGTATCCCAACACATACTTATATAGGTATCCCAACCACATACATATATAGGTATCCCCACCACATACATGTATAGGTATTCCCACCACATACATCTATATGTATCCCCACCACATACATATATAGGTAACCCCACCACATACATATATAGGTATCCCCACCACATACATATATAGGTATCCCCACCACATACATCTATAGGTATCACCGCCACATACATCTATAGGTATCCCGACCACATACATATATAGGTATACCTGCCACACACATATATAGGTATCCCCACCACACACATATATAGGTATCACCACCACACACTTCTATAGGTATCACCACCACATACATATATAGGTATCACCACCACTTACATATATAGGTATCACCACCACATACATATATAGGTATCCCCACCACACACATATATAGGTCTCCCCACCACATACATCTATAAGTATCCCCTCCACACACATATATAGGTATCCCCACCACATACATTTATAGGTATCCCCACCACATATATATATATATGTATCACCACCACATACATTTATAGGTATCCCCACCACATACATATATAGGTATCCCCGCCACACACATATATAGGTATCACCACCACATACATATATATGTATCCCCACCACACACATCTATAGGTATCCCCACCACATACATATATAGGTATCACCACCACATACATATATAGGTATCACCACCACATACATATATAGGTATCCATGCCACATACATATATAGGTATCCCCACCACATACTTAAATATGTATCCCCACCACACACATCTATAGGTATCCCCACCACATACATATATAGGTATCCACACCACACACATATATAGGTATCACCACCACATACATATATATGTATCCCCGCCACACACATATATAGGTATCCCCGCCACGTACATATATATGTATCCCCACCACACACATCTATAGGTATCCCCACCACATACATATATAGGTATCACCACCACATACATATATAGGTATCCCCACCACACACATATATAGGTATCCCCACCACACACATATATATAGGTATCCCCGCCACACACATATATAGGTATCCCACCACATACATATATAGGTCTCCCCACCACATACATCTATAGGTATCCCCACCACACACATCTATAGGTATCCCCACCACACAATTATATAGGTATCACCACCACATACATATATAGGTATCCCCGCCACACACATATATAGGTATCCCCGCACATACATATATATGTATCCCCACCACACACATCTATAGGTATCCCCACCACATACATATATAGGAATCACCACCACATACATATATAGGTATCACCACCAAAAACATATATAGGTATCCCCACCACATACATATATAGGTATCACCACCACATACATATAAAGGTATCACCACCACTTACATATATAGGTATCCCGCCACATACATATATAGGTATCACCACCACACACATATATAGGTCTCCCCACCACACACATATATAGGTATCCCCACCACATACATATATAGGTATCACCACCACACACATATATAGGTATCCCCACCACATACATATATAGGTATCACCACCACATACATATATAGGTATCACCACCACATACATATATAGGTATCCCCGCCACATACATATATAGGTATCACCACACACATATATAGGTATCCCCGCCACATACATATATGGGTGTCACCACCACTCACATATATAGGTCTCCCCACCACATACATCTATAGGTATCCCCACCATACACATCTATAGGTATCCCCGCCACACACATCTATATGTATCCCCACCACATACATATATAGGTATCCCCACCACACACATATGTAGGTATCCCCACCACATACATATATAGGTATCACCACCACACACATATAGGTATCCTCGCCACATACATATAGGTATCCCCACCACACACATATAGGTATCCCCGCCACACACATATATAGGTCTCCCCACCACACAGATCTATAGGTATCCCCACCACATACATCTATAGGTATCCCCACCACACACATCTATAGGTATCCCCACCACAAATATATAGGTATCCCCACCACACACATCTATAGGTATCCCCGCCACATACATATATAGGTATCCCCGCCACACACATATATAGGTATCCCCACCACATACATATATAGGTATCCTCACCACATACATATATAGGTATCCCCGCCACACACATATATAGGTTTCCCCACCACACACATATATAGGTATCACCACCACACATATATAGGTATCCTCACAACACACATATATAGGTATTCCCGCCACATACATATATGGGTATCCCCGCCACATACATATATAGGTATCCCATCCACACACATATAAAGGTCTCCCCGCCACATACATATATGGGTCTCCCCGCCACATACATCTATAGGTATCCCCACCACATACATATATATGTATCCCCACCACATACATCTATATGTATCCCCACCACATACATCTATAGGTATCCCCACCACATACATATATAGGTATCGCCGCCACATACATCTATAGTTATCCCCACCACATACATATATAGGTATCCCCGCCACATACATATATAGGTGGCCACACCACACACAAATATAGGTATCCCCACTACACACATATATAGGTATCCACACCACACACATATATAGGTATCCCCACCACATACATCTATAGGTATCCCCACCACATACATATATAGGTATCCCCACCACACACATCTATAGGTATCACCACCACACACATATATAGGTATCCCCGCCACATACATATATAGGTATCCTCACCACATACATATATAGGTATCCTCACCACATACATATATAGGTATCCCCACCACACACATATATAGGTATCACCACGACATACATATATAGGTATCCCCACCACACACATATATAGGTATCCCCACCTCATACATATATAGGTATCCCCACCACACACATATATAGGTATCCCCACCACATACATATATAGGTATCCTCACCACATACATATATAGGTATCCCCGCCACACACATATATAGGTATCCCCGATACACACATATATAGGTATCCCCGCCACATACATATATGGGTATCCACGCCACATACATATATAGGTATCCCCGCCACACACATATATAGGTCTCCCCGCCACATACATATAAAGGTCTCCCCGCCACACACATATATAGGTATCCCCGCCACACACATATATAGCTGTCCCCACCACATACATATATAGGTATCCCCACCACATACATATATAGGTATCCCCACCACACACATATATAGGTATCCCCACCACATACATATATAGGTATCACCACCACATAAATATATAGGTATCCCCGCCACATACATATATAGGTATCACCACCACATAAATATATAGGTATCCCCGCCACATACATATATAGGTATCCCTGCCACACACATATATAGGTATCCTCGCCACACACATCTATAGGTATCCCCACCACATACATCTATAGGTATCCCCACCACACATCTATAGGTATCCCCACCACACATATATAGGTATCCCCACCACACACATCTATAGGTGTCCCCATCACATACATATATAGGTATCCCCACCACATACATATATAGGTATCCCCACCACACACATATATAGGTATCCCCGCCACATACATATATAGGTATCCCCATCACATACATATATAAGTATCCCCACCACACACATAAATAGGTATCCCCGCCACATACATATATAGGTATCCCCACCACATACATATATAGGTATCCCCACCACACACATATATAGGTATCCCCGCCACATACATATATATAGGTATCCCCGCCACACACATATATAGGTATCCCCGCCACACACATCTATAGATATCACCACCACATACATCTATAGGTATCCCCACCACACATCTATAGGTATCCCCACCACACATATATAGGTATCCCCACCACACACATCTATAGGTATCCCCGCCAAATACATATATAGGTATCCCCGCCACACACATATATAGGTATCCCCACCAAATACATATATAGGTATCCCCGCCACACACATATATAGGTATCCCCACCACATACATATATAGGTATCCTCACCACATACATATATAGGTATCCCCGCCACACACATATATAGGTCTCCCCACCACACACATATATAGGTATCACCACCACACATATATAGGTATCCTCACCACATACATATATAGGTATCCCCGCCACACTCATATATAGGTCTCCCCGCAACACACATATATAGGTATTCCCGCCACATACATATATGGTATCCCCACCACATACATATATAGGTATCCCCTCCACACACATATATAGGTCTCCCCGCCACATACATATATAGATCTCCCCGCCACATACATCTATAGGTATCCCCACCACATACATCTTTATGTATCCCCACCACATACATCTTTATGTATCCCCACCACATACATCTATATGTATCCCCACCACATACATATATAGGTATCCCCGCCACATACATCTATAGGTATCCCCACCACATACATATATAGGTATCCCCGCCACATACATATATAGGTGGCCACACCACACACAAACATAGGTATCCCCACTACACACATATATAGGTATCCCCACCACACACATAAATAGGTATCCCCGCCACATACATATATAGGTATCCCCACCACATACATATATTGGTATCCCCACCACACACATATATAGGTATCCCCACCACATACATATATAGGTATCCCCACCACACACATATATAGGTATTCCCGCCACATACATATATAGGTATCCCCGCCACACACATATATAGGTATCCCCGCCACACACATCTATAGGTATCACCACCACATACATCTATAGGTATCCCCACCACACATCTATAGGTATCCCCACCACACATATATAGGTATCCCCACCACACACATCTATAGGTATCCCCGCCACATACATATATAGGTATCCCCGCCACACACATATACAGGTATCCCCACCACATTCATATATAGGTATCCTCACCACATACATATATAGGTATCCCCGCCACACACATATATAGGTCTCCCCACCACACACATATATAGGTATCACCACCACACATATATAGGTATCCTCACCACATACATATATAGGTATCCCCGCCACACTCATATATAGGTCTCCCCGCAACACACATATATAGGTATTCCCGCCACATACATATATGGGTATCCCCGCCACATACATATATAGGTATCCCCTCCACACACAAATATAGGTCTCCCCGCCACATACATATATAGGTCTCCCCGCCACATACATCTATAGGTATCCCCACCACATACATCTATATGTATCCCCACCACATACATCTATATGTATCCCCACCACATACATCTATAGGTATCACCACCACATACATATATAGGTATCCCCGCCACATACATCTATAGGTATCCCCACCACATACATATATAGGTATCCCCGCCACATACATATATAGGTGGCCACACCACACACAAATAAAGGTATCCCCACTACACACATATATAGGTATCCCCACCACACACATATATAGGTATCCCCACCACATACATCTATAGGTATCCCCACCACATACATATATAGGTATCCCCACCACACACATCTATAGGTATCCCCACCAAATACATATATAGGTATCACCACCACATACATATATAGGTATCCCCACCACACACATAGATAGGTATCCCCACCACACACATATATAGGTATCCCCGCCACACACATATATAGGTCTCCACACCACACAGATCTATAGGTATCCCCACCACATACATCTATAGGTATCCCCACCACACACATCTATAGGTATCCCCACCACACATATATAGGTATCCCCACCACACACATATATAGGTATCCCCGCCACATACATATATAGGTATCCCCGCCACACACATATATAGGTATCCCCACCACATACATATATAGGTATCCTCACCACATACATATATAGGTATCCCCGCCACACACATATATAGGTTTCCCCACCACACACATATATAGGTATCACCACCACACATATATAGGTATCCTCACCACATACATATATAGGTATCCCCGCCACACTCATATATAGGTCTCCCCGCAACACACATATATAGGTATTCCCGCCACATACATATATGGGTATCCCCGCCACATACATATATAGGTATCCCCTCCACACACATATAAAGGTCTCCCCGCCACATACATATATGGGTCTCCCCGCCACATACATCTATAGGTATCCCCACCACATACATCTATATGTATCCCCACCACATACATCTATATGTATCCCCACCACATACATCTATAGGTATCCCCACCACATACATATATAGGTATCCCCGCCACATACATCTATAGGTATCCCCACCACATACATATATAGGTATCCCCGCCACATACATATATATGTGGCCACACCACACACAAATATAGGTATCCCCACTACACACATATATAGGTATCCCCACCACACACATATATAGGTATCCCCACCACATACATCTATAGGTATCCCCACCACATACATATATAGGTATCCCCACCACACACATCTATAGGTATCACCGCCACATACATCTATAGGTATCCCCACCACATACATATATAGGTATCCCCGCCACACATATATAGGTATCCCCACCACACACATATATAGGTATCACCACCACACACATATATAGGTATCCCCGCCACATACATATATAGGTATTGTCAGAGTGAATAAATTCCCCCCTTGCTCAAATTGATCACGATTCTATAACTGAGTATTTCTCGTACGTCGATTTCATACGGCATGTTACAAAGTATTAATTATTTCGTGATAAGTATGACATTGTGATATTTCTTACTATTTGTATATCGTATTTTCTGTGGACAAATTATTTCATTGAAGAAACGTATCCGCTATTAACCAGACTTTCCAATACATGTCGAAGTATAATCCCGTGTACAATGGGCAGATAATTACTAAAAACACCATTGTAAAACTTTAATTACAGTCCTATTCAATTCTACCGTATATATAGTTACGCTAATCACGCAAATCGAGTTCAATCTTGCCTGTAGCATTGTTTGTAACTTGGAAACTCACAAACACACATGTATAAAAAGCTACGGAAATTTTGGGTAGAGACGATAGAAAACACTAGAGAGATTCAGAATTTGGAAGATTGCTGTCGGACAAGTTTACCCGTCGGGCTGCATGCTATGCGGTCCGGCGGGGTCATAATATGCTAGACAGATGTTATGTGTATATATATATATTGTTGCTGCTGTTACATCTGTTTATCATATATAGGTATCCTCACCACATATATATATAGGTATCCTCACCACATACATATATAGGTATCCCCACCACACACATATATAGGTATCACCACGACATACATATATAGGTATCCCCACCACACACATATATAGGTATCCCCACCTCATACATATATAGGTATCCCCACCACACACATATATAGGTATCCCCACCACATACATATATAGGTATCCTCACCACATACATATATAGGTATCCCCGCCACACACATATATAGGTCTCCCCGATACACACATATATAGGTATCCCCGCCACATACATATATGGGTATCCCCGCCACATACATATATAGGTATCCCTGCCACACACATATATAGGTCTCCCCGCCACATACATATAAGGTCTCCCCGCCACACACATATATAGGTATCCCCACCACATACATATATAGGTATCCCCACCACATACATATATAGGTATCCCCACCACACACATATATAGGTATCCCCACCACATACATATATAGGTATCCCCACCACACAAATATATAGGTATCGCCGCCGCATACATATATAGGTATCCCCGCCACACACATATATAGGTATCCCCGCCACACACATCTATAGGTATCCCCACCACATACATCTATAGGTATCCCCACCACACATCTATATGTATCCCCACCACACATATATAGGTATCCCCACCACACACATCTATAGGTGTCCCCATCACATACATATATAGGTATCCCCACCACAAACATATATAGGTATCCCCACCACACACATATATAGGTATCCCCGCCACATACATCTATAGGTCTCCCCACCACATACATATATAGGTATCACCACCACATACATCTATAGGTATCACCACCACATACATATATAGGTATCCCCACCACATACATATATAGGTATCCCCACCACATACATATATAGGTATCCCCACCACATTCATCTATAGGTATCACCACCACATACATATATAGGTATCCCCATCACATACATATATAAGTATCCCCACCACACACATAAATAGGTATCCCCGCCACATACATATATAGGTATCCCCACCACATACATATATTGGTATCCCCACCACACACATATATAGGTATCCCCACCACATACATATATAGGTATCCCCACCACATACATATATAGGTATCCCCGCCACACACATATATAGGTATCCCCGCCACACACATCTATAGGTATCACCACCACATACATCTATAGGTATCCCCACCACACATCTATAGGTATCCCCACCACACATATATAGGTATCCCCACCACACACATCTATAGGTATCCCCGCCACATACATATATAGGTATCCCCGCCACACACATATATAGGTATCCCCACCACATACATATATAGGTATCCTCACCACATACATATATAGGTATCCCCGCCACACACATATATAGGTCTCCCCACCACACACATATATAGGTATCACCACCACACATATATAGGTATCCTTACCACATACATATATAGGTATCCCCGCCACACTCATATATAGGTCTCCCCCCAACACACATATATAGGTATTCCCGCCACATACATATATGGGTATCCCCGCCACATACATATATAGGTATCCCCTCCACACACATATATAGGTCTCCCCGCCACATACATATATAGGTCTCCCCGCCACATACATCTATAGGTATCCCCACCACATACATCTATATGTATCCCCACCACATACATCTATATGTATCCCCACCACATACATCTATAGGTATCCCCACCACTTACATATATAGGTATCCCCGCCACATACATCTATAGGTATCCCCACCACATACATATATAGGTATCCCCGCCACATACATATATAGGTGGCCACACCACACACAAATATAGGTATCCCCACTACACACATATATAGGTATCCCCACCACACACATATATAGGTATTCCCACCACATACATATATAGGTATTCCCACCACATACATCTATAGGTATCCCCACCACACACATATATAGGTATCCCCACCACACACATCTATAGGTATCCCCACCAAATACATATATAGGTATCACCACCACACACATATATAGGTATCCCCACCACACACATAGATAGGTATCCCCACCACACACATATATAGGTATCCCCGCCACACACATATATAGGTCTCCCCACCACACATATCTATAGGTATCCCCACCACATACATCTATAGGTATCCCCACCACACACATATATAGGTATCACCACCACATACATCTATAGGTATCACCACCACATACATCTATAGGTATCCCCACCACATACATATGTAGGTATCACCACCACATACATATATAGGTATCACCACCACACACATATATAGGTCTCCCACCACATACATCTAGAGGAATCCCCACCACATCCATCTATAGGTATCCCCGCCACACACATATATAGGTATCCCCACCACATACATATATAGGTATCCCCTCCACATTCATATATAGGTATCCCCACCACATACAGATATAGGTATCCCCTCCACATACATATATAGGTATCACCACCACACATCTATGGGTATCCCCACCACATACGTCTATAGGTATCCCCACCACATATATATATAGGTATCTCCACCACACACATATATAGGTATCCCTGCCACATACATATATAGGTATCCCCACCACATATATATATAGGTATCCATACCACATACATATATAGGTATCCCCGCCACATACATCAATAGGTATCCCCACCACATACATATATAGGTATCCCCGCCAGATACATATATAGGTATCCCCACCACATACATATATAGCTATCCCCACCACATACATATATAGGTATTCCCACCACAAACATATAAAGGTATCCCCGACACACACATGTATAGGTATCCCGACCACATACAAATATAGGTATTCCCGCCACAGAGATATATAGGTATTACCACCACATACATATATAGGTATCCCCACCACACACATATATAGGTATCCCCGCCACACACATATATAGGTCTCCCCACCACACAAATATATAGGTATCCCCGCCACATACATATATAGGTATCCCCGCCACACACATATATAGGTATCCTCGCCACACACATCTATAGGTATCCCCACCACATACATCTATAGGTATCCCCACCACACATCTATAGGTATCCCCACCACACATATATAGGTATCCGCACCACACACATCTATAGGTGTCCCCATCACATACATATATAGGTGTCCCCACCACATACATATATAGGTATCCCCACCACACACATATATAGGTATCCCCGCCACATACATATATAGGTATCCCCATCACATACATATATAAGTATCCCCACCACACACATAAATAGGTATCCCCGCCACATACATATATAGGTATCCCCACCACATACATATATTGGTATCCCCACCACACACATATATAGGTATCCCCACCACATACATATATAGGTATCCCCACCACACACATATATAGGTATCCCCGCCACATACATATATAGGTATCCCCGCCACACACATATATAGGTGTCCCCGCCACACACATATATAGGTGTCCCCGCCACACACATCTATAGGTGTCACCACCACATACATCTATAGGTATCCCCACCACACATCTATAGGTATCCCCACCACACATATATAGGTATCCCCACCACACACATCTATAGGTATCCCCGCCAAATACATATATAGGTATCCCCGCCACACACATATATAGGTATCCCCACCACATACATATATAGGTATCCTCACCACATACATATATAGGTATCCCCGCCACACACATATATAGGTCTCCCCACCACACACATATATAGGTATCACCACCACACATATATAGGTATCCTCACCACATACATATATAGGTATCCCCGCCACACTCATATATAGGTCTCCCCGCAACACACATATATAGGTATTCCCGCCACATACATATATGGGTATCCCCGCCACATACATATATAGGTATCCCCTCCACACACATATATAGGTCTCCCCGCCACATACATATATAGGTCTCCCCGCCACAAACATCTATAGGTATCCCCACCACATACATCTATATGTATCCCCACCACAAACATCTATATGTATCCCCACCACATACATATATATGTATCCCCACCACATACATATATAGGTATCCCCGCCACATACATCTATAGGTATCCCCACCACATACATATATAGGTATCCCCGCCACATACATATATAGGTGGCCACACCACACACAAATATAGGTATCCCCACTACACACATATATAGGTATCCCCACCACACACATAAATAGGTATCCCCGCCACATACATATATAGGTATCCCCAGAAAATACATATATTGGTATCCCCACCACACACATATATAGGTATCCCCACCACATACATATATAGGTATCCCCGCCACATACATCTATAGGTATCCCCACTACATACATATATAGGTATCCCCGCCACATACATATATAGGTGGCCACACCACACACAAATAAAGGTATCCCCACTACACACATATATAGGTATCCCCACCACACACATATATAGGTATCCCCACCACATACATCTATAGGTATCCCCACCACATACATATATAGGTATCCCCACCACACACATCTATAGGTATCCGCACCAAATACATATATAGGTATCACCACCACATACATATATAGGTATCCCCACCACACACATAGATAGGTATCCCCACCACACACATATATAGGTATCCCCGCCACACACATATATAGGTCTCCCCACCACACAGATCTATAGGTATCCCCACCACATACATCTATAGGTATCCCCACCACACACATCTATAGGTATCCCCACCACAAATATATAGGTATCCCCACCACACACATCTATAGGTATCCCCGCCACATACATATATAGGTATCCCCGCCACACACATATATAGGTATCCCCACCACATACATATATAGGTATCCTCACCACATACATATATAGGTATCCCCGCCACACACATATATAGGTTTCCCCACCACACACATATAAAGGTATCACCACCACACATATATAGGTATCCTCACCACATACATATATAGGTATCCCCGCCACACTCATATATAGGTCTCCCCGCAACACACATATATAGGTATTCCCGCCACATACATATATGGGTATCCCCGCCACATACATATATAGGTATCCCATCCACACACATATAAAGGTCTCCCCGCCACATACATATATGGGTCTCCCCGCCACATACATCTATAGGTATCCCCACCACATACATATATATGTATCCCCACCACATACATCAATATGTATCCCCACCACATACATCTATAGGTATCCCCACCACATACATATATAGGTATCGCCGCCACATACATCTATAGGTATCCCCACCACATACATATATAGGTATCCCCGCCACATACATATATAGGTGGCCACACCACACACAAATATAGGTATCCCCACTACACACATATATAGGTATCCCCACCACACACATATATAGGTATCCCCACCACATACATCTATAGGTATCCCCACCACATACATATATAGGTATCCCCACCACACACATCTATAGGTATCACCGCCACATACATCTATAGGTATCCCCACCACATACATATATAGGTATCCCCGCCACACATATATAGGTATCCCCATCACACACATATATAGGTATCACCACCACACACATATATAGGTATCCCCGCCACATACATATATAGGTATTGTCAGAGTGAATAAATTCCCCCCTTGCTCAAATTGATCACGATTCTATAACTGAGTATTTCTCGTACTTAGATTTCACACGGCATGTTACAAAGTATTAATTATTTCGTGATAAGTATGACATTGTGATATTTCTTACTATTTGTATATCGTATTTTCTGTGGACAAATTATTTCATTGAAGAAACGTATCCGCTATTAACCAGACTTTCCAATACATGTCCGGCGGAGTCATAATATGCTAGACAGATGTTATGTGTATATATATATATTGTTGCTGCTGTTACATCTGTTTATCATATATAGGTATCCTCACCACATACATATATAGGTATCCCCACCACATACATATATAGGTATCCCCGCCACATACATCTATAGGTATCCCCACCACATACATATATAGGTATCCCCGCCACATACATATATAGGTGGCCACACCACACACAAATAAAGGTATCCCCACTACACACATATATAGGTATCCCCACCACACACATATATAGGTATCCCCACCACATACATCTATAGGTATCCCCACCACATACATATATAGGTATCCCCACCACACACATCTATAGGTATCCCCACCAAATACATATATAGGTATCACCACCACATACATATATAGGTATCCCCAACACACACATAGATAGGTATCCCCACCACACACATATATAGGTATCCCCGCCACACACATATATAGGTCTCCCCACCACATACATATATAGCTATCCCCACCACATACATATATAGGTATTCCCACCACAAACATATAAAGGTATCCCCACCACAAATATATAGGTATCCCCACCACACACATCTATAGGTATCCCCGCCACATACATATATAGGTATCCCCGCCACACACATATATAGGTATCCCCACCACATACATATATAGGTATCCTCACCACATACATATATAGGTATCCCCGCCACACACATATATAGGTTTCCCCACCACACACATATATAGGTATCACCACCACACATATATAGGTATCCTCACCACATACATATATAGGTATCCCCGCCACACTCATATATAGGTCTCCCCGCAACACACATATATAGGTATTCCCGCCACATACATATATGGGTATCCCCGCCACATACATATATAGGTATCCCATCCACACACATATAAAGGTCTCCCCGCCACATACATATATGGGTCTCCCCGCCACATACATCTATAGGTATCCCCACCACATACATATATATGTATCCCCACAACATACATCTATATGTATCCCCACCACATACATCTATAGGTATCCCCACCACATACATATATAGGTATCGCCGCCACATACATCTATAGGTATCCCCACCACATACATATATAGGTATCCCCGCCACATACATATATAGGTGGCCACACCACACACAAATATAGGTATCCCCACTACACACATATATAGGTATCCCCACCACACACATATATAGGTATCCCCACCACATACATCTATAGGTATCCCCACCACATACATATATAGGTATCCCCACCACACACATCTATAGGTATCACCGCCACATACATCTATAGGTATCCCCACCACATACATATATAGGTATCCCCGCCACACATATATAGGTATCCCCATCACACACATATATAGGTATCACCACCACACACATATATAGGTATCCCCGCCACATACATATATAGGTATTGTCAGAGTGAATAAATTCCCCCCTTGCTCAAATTGATCACGATTCTATAACTGAGTATTTCTCGTACGTAGATTTCACACGGCATGTTACAAAGTATTAATTATTTCGTGATAAGTATGACATTGTGATATTTCTTACTATTTGTATATCGTATTTTCTGTGGACAAATTATTTCATTGAAGAAACGTATCCGCTATTAACCAGACTTTCCAATACATGTCCGGCGGAGTCATAATATGCTAGACAGATGTTATGTGTATATATATATATTGTTGCTGCTGTTACATCTGTTTATCATATATAGGTATCCTCACCACATACATATATAGGTATCCTCACCACATACATATATAGGTATCCCCACCACACACATATATAGGTATCACCACGACATACATATATAGGTATCCCCACCACACACATATATAGGTATCCCCACCTCATACATATATAGGTATCCCCACCACACACATATATAGGTATCCCCACCACATACATATATAGGTATCCTCACCACATACATATATAGGTATCCCCGCCACACACATATATAGGTATCCCCGATACACACATATATAGGTATCCCCGCCACATACATATATGGGTATCCACGCCACATACATATATAGGTATCCCCGCCACACACATATATAGGTCTCCCCGCCACATACATATAAAGGTCTCCCCGCCACACACATATATAGGTATCCCCGCCACACACATATATAGGTGTCCACACCACATACATATATAGGTATCCCCACCACATACATATATAGGTATCCCCACCACACACATATATAGGTATCCCCACCACATACATATATAGGTATCACCACCACATAAATATATAGGTATCCCCGCCACATACATATATAGGTATCACCACCACATAAATATATAGGTATCCCCGCCACATACATATATAGGTATCCCCGCCACACACATATATAGGTATCCTCGCCACACACATCTATAGGTATCCCCACCACATACATCTATAGGTATCCCCACCACACATCTATAGGTATCCCCACCACACATATATAGGTATCCCCACCACACACATCTATAGGTGTCCCCATCACATACATATATAGGTATCCCCACCACATACATATATAGGTATCCCCACCACACACATATATAGGTATCCCCGCCACATACATATATAGGTATCCCCATCACATACATATATAAGTATCCCCACCACACACATAAATAGGTATCCCCGCCACATACATATATAGGTATCCCCACCACATACATATAATGGTATCCCCACCACACACATATATAGGTATCCCCACCACATACATATATAGGTATCCCCACCACACACATATATAGGTATCCCCGCCACATACATATATAGGTATCCCCGCCACACACATCTATAGGTATCACCACCACATACATCTATAGGTATCCCCACCACACATCTATAGGTATCCCCACCACACATATATAGGTATCCCCACCACACACATCTATAGGTATCCCCGCCAAATACATATATAGGTATCCCCGCCACACACATATATAGGTATCCCCACCACATACATATATAGGTATCCTCACCACATACATATATAGGTATCCCCGCCACACACATATATAGGTCTCCTCACCACACACATATATAGGTATCACCACCACACATATATAGGTATCCTCACCACATACATATATAGGTATCCCCGCCACACTCATATATAGGTCTCCCCGCAACACACATATATAGGTATTCCCGCCACATACATATATGGGTATCCCCGCCACATATATATATAGGTATCCCCTCCACACACATATATAGGTCTCCCCGCCACATACATATATAGATCTCCCCGCCACATACATCTATAGGTATCCCCACCACATACATCTATATGTATCCCCACCACATACATCTATATGTATCCCCACCACATACATCTATATGTATCCCCACCACATACATATATAGGTATCCCCGCCACATACATCTATAGGTATCCCCACCACATACATATATAGGTATCCCCGCCACATACATATATAGGTGGCCACACCACACACAAATATAGGTATCCCCACTACACACATATATAGGTATCCCCACCACACACATAAATAGGTATCCCCGCCACATACATATATAGGTATCCCCACCACATACATATATTGGTATCCCCACCACACACATATATAGGTATCCCCACCACATACATATATAGGTATCCCCACCACACACATATATAGGTATTCCCGCCACATACATATATAGGTATCCCCGCCACACACATATATAGGTATCCCCGCCACACACATCTATAGGTATCACCACCACATACATCTATAGGTATCCCCACCACACATCTATAGGTATCCCCACCACACATATATAGGTATCCCCACCACACACATCTATAGGTATCCCCGCCACATACATATATAGGTATCCCCGCCACACACATATACAGGTATCCCCACCACATACATATATAGGTATCCTCACCACATACATATATAGGTATCCCCGCCACACACATATATAGGTCTCCCCACCACACACATATATAGGTATCACCACCACACATATATAGGTATCCTCACCACATACATATATAGGTATCCCCGCCACACTCATATATAGGTCTCCCCGCAACACACATATATAGGTATTCCCGCCACATACATATATGGGTATCCCCGCCACATACATATATAGGTATCCCCTCCACACACATATATAGGTCTCCCCGCCACATACATATATAGGTCTCCCCGCCACATACATCTATAGGTATCCCCACCACATACATCTATATGTATCCCCACCACATACATCTATATGTATCCCCACCACATACATCTATAGGTATCACCACCACATACATATATAGGTATCCCCGTCACATACATCTATAGGTATCCCCACCACATACATATATAGGTATCCCCGCCACATACATATATAGGTGGCCACACCACACACAAATAAAGGTATCCCCACTACACACATATATAGGTATCCCCACCACACACATATATAGGTATCCCCACCACATACATCTATAGGTATCCCCACCACATACATATATAGGTATCCCCACCACACACATCTATAGGTATCCCCACCAAATACATATATAGGTATCACCACCACATACATATATAGGTATCCCCACCACACACATAGATAGGTATCCCCACCACACACATATATAGGTATCCCCGCCACACACATATATAGGTCTCCACACCACACAGATCTATAGGTATCCCCACCACATACATCTATAGGTATCCCCACCACACACATCTATAGGTATCCCCACCACACATATATAGGTATCCCCACCACACACATATATAGGTATCCCCGCCACATACATATATAGGTATCCCCGCCACACACATATATAGGTATCCCCACCACATACATATATAGGTATCCTCACCACATACATATATAGGTATCCCCGCCACACACATATATAGGTTTCCCCACCACACACATATATAGGTATCACCACCACACATATATAGGTATCCTCACCACATACATATATAGGTATCCCCGCCACACTCATATATAGGTCTCCCCGCAACACACATATATAGGTATTCCCGCCACATACATATATGGGTATCCCCGCCACATACATATATAGGTATCCCCTCCACACACATATAAAGGTCTCCCCGCCACATACATATATGGGTCTCCCCGCCACATACATCTATAGGTATCCCCACCACATACATCTATGACTATATGTATCCCCACCACATACATCTATATGTATCCCCACCACATACATCTATAGGTATCCCCACCACATACATATATAGGTATCCCCGCCACATACATCTATAGGTATCCCCACCACATACATATATAGGTATCCCCGCCACATACATATATATGTGGCCACACCACACACAAATATAGGTATCCCCACTACACACATATATAGGTATCCCCACCACACACATATATAGGTATCCCCACCACATACATCTATAGGTATCCCCACCACATACATATATAGGTATCCCCACCACACACATCTATAGGTATCACCGCCACATACATCTATAGGTATCCCCACCACATACATATATAGGTATCCCCGCCACACATATATAGGTATCCCCACCACACATATATAGGTATCACCACCACACACATATATAGGTATCCCCGCCACATACATATATAGGTATTGTCAGAGTGAATAAATTCCCCCCTTGCTCAAATTGATCACGATTCTATAACTGAGTATTTCTCGTACGTCGATTTCACACGGCATGTTACAAAGTATTAATTATTTCGTGATAAGTATGACATTGTGATATTTCTTACTATTTGTATATCGTATTTTCTGTGGACAAATTATTTCATTGAAGAAACGTATCCGCTATTAACCAGACTTTCCAATACATGTCGAAGTATAATCCCGTGTACAATGGGCAGATAATTACTAAAAACACAATTGTAAAACTTTAATTACAGTCCTATTCAATTCTACCGTATATATAGTTACGCTAATCACGCAAATCGAGTTCAATCTTGCCTGTAGCATTGTTTGTAACTTGGAAACTCACAAACACACATGTATAAAAAGCTACGGAAATTTTGGGTAGAGACGATAGAAAACACTAGAGAGATTCAGAATTTGGAAGATTGCTGTCGGACAAGTTTACCCGTCGGGCTGCATGCTATGCGGTCCGGCGGGGTCATAATATGCTAGACAGATGTTATGTGTATATATATATATTGTTGCTGCTGTTACATCTGTTTATCATATATAGGTATCCTAACCACATATATATATAGGTATCCTCACCACATACATATATAGGTATCCCCACCACACACATATATAGGTATCACCACGACATACATATATAGGTATCCCCACCACACACATATATAGGTATCCCCACCTCATACATATATAGGTATCCCCACCACACACATATATAGGTATCCCCACCACATACATATATAGGTATCCTCACCACATACATATATAGGTATCCCCGCCACACACATATATAGGTCTCCCCGATACACACATATATAGGTATCCCCGCCACATACATATATGGGTATCCCCGCCACATACATATATAGGTATCCCCGCCACACACATATATAGGTCTCCCCGCCACATACATATAAGGTCTCCCCGCCACACACATATATAGGTATCCCCACCACATACATATATAGGTATCCCCACCACATACATATATAGGTATCCCCACCACACACATATATAGGTATCCCCACCACATACATATATAGGTATCCCCACCACACAAATATATAGGTATCCCCGCCGCATACATATATAGGTATCCCCGCCACACACATATATAGGTATCCCCGCCACACACATCTATAGGTATCCCCACCACATACATCTATAGGTATCCCCACCACACATCTATATGTATCCCCACCACACATATATAGGTATCCCCACCACACACATCTATAGGTGTCCCCATCACATACATATATAGGTATCCCCACCACAAACATATATAGGTATCCCCACCACACACATATATAGGTATCCCCGCCACATACATCTATAGGTCTCCCCACCACATACATATATAGGTATCACCACCACATACATCTATAGGTATCACCACCACATACATATATAGGTATCCCCACCACATACATATATAGGTATCCCCACCACATACATATATAGGTATCCCCACCACATTCATCTATAGGTATCACCACCACATACATATATAGGTATCCCCATCACATTCATATATAAGTATCCCCACCACACACATAAATAGGTATCCCCGCCACATACATATATAGGTATCCCCGCCACATACATATATTGGTATCCCCACCACACACATATATAGGTATCCCCACCACATACATATATAGGTATCCCCACCACATACATATATAGGTATCCCCGCCACACACATCTATAGGTATCACCACCACATACATCTATAGGTATCCCCACCACACATCTATAGGTATCCCCACCACACATATATAGGTATCCCCACCACACACATCTATAGGTATCCCCGCCACATACATATATAGGTATCCCCGCCACACACATATATAGGTATCCCCACCACATACATATATAGGTATCCTCACCACATACATATATAGGTATCCCCGCCACACACATATATAGGTCTCCCCACCACACACATATATAGGTATCACCACCACACATATATAGGTATCCTCACCACATACATATATAGGTATCCCCGCCACACTCATATATAGGTCTCCCCCCAACACAGTGAACACACATATATAGGTATTCCCGCCACATACATATATGGGTATCCCCGCCACATACATATATAGGTATCCCCTCCACACACATATATAGGTCTCCCCGCCACATACATATATAGGTATCCCCGCCACATACATCTATAGGTATCCCCGCCACATACATCTATATGTATCCCCACCACATACATCTATATGTATCCCCACCACATACATCTATATGTATCCCCACCACATACATCTATAGGTATCCCCACCACTTACATATATAGGTATCCCCGCCACATACATCTATAGGTATCCCCACCACATACATATATAGGTATCCCCGCCACATACATATATAGGTGGCCACATCACACACAAATATAGGTATCCCCACTACACACATATATAGGTATCCCCACCACACACATATATAGGTATTCCCACCACATACATCTATAGGTATCCCCACCACATACATATATAGGTATCCCCACCACACACATCTATAGGTATCCCCACCAAATACATATATAGGTATCACCACCACATACATATATAGGTATCCCCACCACACACATAGATAGGTATCCCCACCACACACATATATAGGTATCCCCGCCACACACATATATAGGTCTCCCCACCACACATATCTATAGGTATCCCCACCACACACATCTATAGGTATCACCACCACATACATCTATAGGTATCACCACCACATACATCTATAGGTATCCCCACCACATACATATGTAGGTATCACCACCACATACATATATAGGTATCACCACCACACACATATATAGGTCTCCCACCACATACATCTAGAGGAATCCCCACCACATCCATCTATAGGTATCCCCGCCACACACATATATAGGTATCCCCACCACATACATATATAGGTATCCCCTCCACATTCATATATAGGTATCCCCACCACATACAGATATAGGTATCCCCTCCACATTCATATATAGGTATCTCCACCACACATCTATGGGTATCCCCACCACATACGTCTATAGGTATCCCCAGCACATACATATATAGGTATCCCCACCACATATATATATAGGTATCTCCCCCACACACATATATAGGTATCCCTGCCACATACATATATAGGTATCCCCACCACATACATATATAGGTATCCCCACCACATATATATATAGGTATCCCCACCACATACATATATAGGTATCCCCGCCACATACATCAATAGGTATCCCCACCACATACATATATAGGTATCCCCGCCAGATACATATATAGGTATCCCCACCACATACATATATAGCTATCCCCACCACATACATATATAGGTATTCCCACCACAAACATATAAAGGTATCCCCGACACACACATGTATAGGTATCCCGACCACATACATATATAGGTATTCCCGCCACAGAGATATATAGGTATTACCACCACATACATATATAGGTATCCCCACCACATACATATATAGGTATCACCACCACATACATCTATAGGTATCACCACCACATACATATATAGGTATCCCCACCACATACATATATAGGTATCCCCACCACACACATATATAGGTATCCCCACCACTCACATCTATAGGTATCCCCACCACATACATATATAGGTATCCCCACCACACACATATATAGGTATCCCGACCACATACATGTATAGGTATCCCCACCACATACATCTATAGGTATCACCACCACATATATATATAGGTATCCCCACCACATACATATATAGGTATCCCCACCACACACATATATAGGTATCCCCCACCACACACATATATAGGTATCCCCACCACACACATATATAGGTATCCCCACCACATACATATATAGGTATCCCCACCACATACATATATAGGTATCCCCACACATACATATATATGTATCCCCACCACACACATCTATAGGTATCCCCACCACATACATATATATGTATCCCCGCCACATACATATATAGGTATCCCCACCACAAACATCTATAGGTATCACCACCACACACATATATAGGTATCCCCACCACACACATCTATAGGTATCCCCGCCACATACATATTATAGGTATCCCCGCCACATACATATATAGGTATCCCCACCAAACACATATGTAGGTATCCCCACCACATACATATATAGGTATCACCACCACACACATATAGGTATCCTCGCCTCATACATATAGGTATCCCCACCACACACATATAGGTATCCCCACCACACACATCTATAGGTATCACCACAACATACATATATAGGTATCCCCAACACATACATACATAGGTATCCCCGCCACATACATATATAGGTATCCCCACCAAACACATATGTAGGTATCCCACCACATACATATATAGGTATCACCACCACACACATATAGGTATCCTCGCCTCATACATATAGGTATCCCCACCACACACATATAGGTATCGCCACCACACACATCTATAGGTATCACCACAACATACATATATAGGTATCCCCAACACACACATCTATAGGTATCCCCACCACACAATTATATAGGTATCACCACCACACACATATATAGGTATCCCCGCCCCAGACATATATAGGTATCACCACCACACACATATATAGGTCTCCCCACCACATACATATATATGTATCCCCACCTTACACATCTATAGGTATCCCCGCCACATACATATATAGTTCTCCCCACCACACACATATATAGGTATCCCCACCACAAACATATATAGGTATCACCACCACACACATATATAGGTCTCCCCACCACATACATCTATAGGTATCCCCACCTTACACATCTATAGGTATCCCCGCCACATACATATATAGGTATCCCCACCAAACACATATGTAGGTATCCCCACCACATACATATATAGGTATCACCACCACACACATATAGGTATCCTCGCCTCATACATATAGGTATCCCCACCACACACATAGGTATCCCCACCACACACATCTATAGGTATCACCACAACATACATATATAGGTATCCCCAACACATACATACATAGGTATCCCCACCACATACATATATATGTATCCCCACCACACACATCTATAGGTATCCCCACCACACAATTATATAGGTATCCCCGCCACACACATATATAGGTATCCCCGCCACAGACATATATAGGTATCCCCACCACACACATCTATAGGTATCCCCACCACATACATATATAGGTATCACCACCACATACATATATAGGTATCCCCGCCACATACATATATAGGTATCACCACCACTCACGTATATAGGTCTCCCCACCACACACATATATAGGTATAACCGCCACATACATATATAGGTATCACCACCACACACATATATAGGTCTCCCGACCACATACATCTATATGTATCCCCACCATACACATCTATATGTATCCCCGCCACACACATCTATAGGTATCCCCACCACACACATATATAGGTATCCCCACCACACACATATGTAGGTATCCCCACCACACACATATATAGGTATCACCACCACACACATATAGGTATCCCCGCCACATACATATAGGTATCCCCACCACACACACATAGGTAACCCCACCACACACATCTATAGGTATCACCACCACATACATATATAGGTATCCCAACACATACATATATAGGTATCCCCACCACATACATATATAGGCATCCCCACCACATACATATATAGGCATCCCCACCACATACATCTATAGGTATCCCCACCACATACATATATAGGTATCCCCACCACATACAATAATAGGTATCCCCACCACATACATATATAGGTATCCCCACCACATACATCTATAGGTATCACCGCCACATACATCTATAGGTATCCCCACCACATACATATATAGGTATCCCCACCACACACATATGTAGGTATCCCCATCACATACATATATAGGTATCACCACCACACACATATAGGTATCCCCGCCACATACATATAGGTATTCCCACCACACAAATATATGTATCCCCACCACACACATCTATAGGTATCACCACCACATACATATATTGGTATCCCAACACATACTTATATAGGTATCCCAACCACATACATATATAGGTATCCCCACCACATACATGTATAGGTATTCCCACCACATACATCTATATGTATCCCCACCACATACATATATAGGTAACCCCACCACATACATATATAGGTATCCCCACCACATACATATATAGGTATCCCCACCACATACATCTATAGGTATCACCGCCACATACATCTATAGGTATCCCGACCACATACATATATAGGTATACCTGCCACACACATATATAGGTATCCCCACCACACACATATATAGGTATCACCACCACACACTTCTATAGGTATCACCACCACATACATATATAGGTATCACCACCACTTACATATATAGGTATCACCACCACATACATATATAGGTATCCCCACCACACACATATATAGGTCTCCCCACCACATACATCTATAAGTATCCCCTCCACACACATATATAGGTATCCCCACCACATACATTTATAGGTATCCCCACCACATATATATATATATGTATCACCACCACATACATTTATAGGTATCCCCACCACATACATATATAGGTATCCCCGCCACACACATATATAGGTATCACCACCACATACATATATATGTATCCCCACCACACACATCTATAGGTATCCCCACCACATACATATATAGGTATCACCACCACATACATATATAGGTATCACCACCAAATACATATATAGGTATCCCCACCACATACATATATAGGTATCACCACCACACATCTATAGGTATCACCACCACATACATATATAGGTATCACCACCACACACATATAGGTATCCCCACCACATACATCTATAGGTATCCCCACCACATACATATATAGGTATCCCCGCCACACACATATATAGGTATCACCACCACACACATATATAGGTATCCCCGCCACATACATATATAGGTATCCCCACCACTCACATATATATATATATCCCACCAAATACATATATAGGTATCACCACCACATACATCTATATGTATCCCCACCACACACATATACAGGTATCCCCACCACATACATCTATTGGTATCCCCACCACATACATCTATAGGTATCCCCACCACATACATCCATAGGTATCCCCACCACATACATATATAGGTATCACCACCACATACATATATAGGTATCCCCACCACATACATATATTGGTATCCCCACCACATACATATATAGGTACCATCACCACACACATCTATAGGTATCCTCATCACACACATATATAGGTATCCCCGCCACACACATATATAGGTATCCCCACACACACATATATAGGTATCCCCATCACACACATATATAGGTATCACCACCACATACATATATAGGTATCCCCACCACATAGATATATAGGTATCCCCACCACATACATATATAGGTATCACCACCACACATCTATAGGTATCACCACCACATACATATATAGGTATCACCACCACACACATATAGGTATCCCCACCACATACATCTATAGGTATCCCCACCACATACATATATAGGTATCCCCGCCACACACATATATAGGTATCACCACCACACACATATATAGGTATCCCCGCCACATACATATATAGGTATCCCCACCACTCACATATATATATATATCCCACCAAATACATATATAGGTATCACCACCACATACATATATAGGTATCACCACCACATAAATATATAGGTATCCCCGCCACATACATATATAGGTATCACCACCACCCACATATATAGGTCTCGCCACCACACACATATATAGGTATCCCCGCCACATACATATATAGGTATCATAACCACATACATATATAGTTCTCCCCACCAAACACATATATAGGTATCCCCACCACAAACATATATAGGTATCACCACCACACACATATATAGGTCTCCCCACCACATACATCTATAGGTATCCCCACCTTACACATCTATAGGTATCCCCGCCACATACATATATAGGTATCCCCACCAAACACATATGAAGGTATCCCCACCACATACATATATAGGTATCACCACCACACACATATAGGTATCCTCGCCTCATACATATAGGTATCCCCACCACACACATATAGGTATCCCCACCACACACATCTATAGGTATCACCACAACATACATATATAGGTATCCCCAACACATACATACATAGGTATCCCCACCACATACATATATATGTATCCCCACCACACACATCTATAGGTATCCCCACCACACAATTATATAGGTATCCCCGCCACACACATATATAGGTATCCCCGCCACAGACATATATAGGTATCCCCACCACACACATCTATAGGTATCCCCACCACATACATATATAGGCATCACCACCACATACATATATAGGTATCACCACCACATACATATATAGGTATCCCCGCCACATACATATATAGGTATCACCACCACATACATATATAGGTCTCCCCACCACACACATATATAGGTATCCCCACCACATACATATATAGGTATCACCACCACACACATATAGGTATCCTCGCCTCATACATATAGGTATCCCCACCACACACATATAGGTATCCCCACCACACACATCTATAGGTATCACCACAACATACATATATAGGTATCCCCACCACATACATATATATGTATCCCCACCACATACATATATAGGTATCCCCACCACATACATCTATATGTATCCCCACCACACACATATATAGGTATCCCCACCACATACATCTATTGGTATCCCCACCACATACATCTATAGGTATCCCCACCACATACATCTATAGGTATCCCCACCACATACATATATAGGTATCACCACCACATACATATATAGGTATCCCCACCACATACATATATTGGTATCCCCACCACATACATATATAGGCACCCTCACCACACACATCTATAGGTATCCTCATCACACACATATATAGGTATCCCCGCCACACACATATATAGGTATCCCCACACACACATATATAGGTATCCACACCACACACATATATAGGTAACACCACCACATACATATATAGGTATCCCCACCACATACATATATAGGTATCCCCACCACATACATATATAGGATTCACCACCACACATCTATAGGTATCACCACCACATACATATATAGGTATCACCACCACACACATATAGGTATCCCCACCACATACATCTATAGGTATCCCCACCACATACATATATAGGTATCCCCGCCACACACATATATAGGTATCACCACCACACACATATATAGGTATCCCCGCCACATACATATATAGGTATCCCCACCACTCACATATATATATATCCCACCAAATACATATATAGGTATCACCACCACATACATATATAGGTATCACCACCACATAAATATATAGGTATCCCCGCCACATACATATATAGGTATCACCACCACTCACATATATAGGTCTCCCCACCACACACATATATAGGTATCCCCACCACATACATATATAGGTATCCCCGCCACATAAATATATAGGTATCACAACCACATACATATATAGTTCTCCCCAACCACACACATATATAGGTATCCCCACCACAAACATATATAGGTATAACCACCACACACATATATAGGTCTCCCCACCACATACATATATAGGTATCCCCACCTTACACATCTATAGGTATCCCCGCCACATACATATATAGGTATCCCCACCAAACACATATGAAGGTATCCCCACCACATACATATATAGGTATCACCACCACACACATATAGGTATCCTCGCCTCATACATATAGGTATCCCCACCACACACATATAGGTATCCCCACCACACACATCTATAGGTATCACCACAACATACATATATAGGTATCCCCAACACATACACACATAGGTATCCCCACCACATACATTTATATGTATCCCCACCACACACATCTATAGGTATCCCCACCACACAATTATATAGGTATCCCCGCCACACACATATATAGGTATCCCCGCCACAGACATATATCGGTATCCCCACCACACACATCTATAGGTATCCCCACCACATACATATATAGGCATCACCACCACATACATATATATGTATCACCACCACATACATATATAGGTATCCCCGCCACATACATATATAGGTATCACCACCACATACATATATAGGTCTCCCCACCACACACATATATAGGTATCCCCACCACATACATATATAGGTATCACCACCACACACATATATAGGTCTCCCCACCACATACATCTATAGGTATCCCCACCTTACACATCTATAGGTATCCCCGCCACACACATCTATAGGTATCCCCACCACATACATATATAGGTATCCCAACCACACACATATGTAGGTATCCCCGCCACATACATATAGGTATCCCCACCACACACATATAGGTATCACCACCACATACATATATAGGTATCCCCACCACATACATCTATAGGTATCCCCCACATACATCTATAGGTATCTCCACCACATACATCTATAGGTATCCCCACCACATACATATATAGGTATACCCACCACATACATCTATAGGTATCCCCCCACATACATATATAGGTATCACCACCACACACATATATAGGTATCCCCACCACATACATATATAGGTATCCCCACCACATACATCTATAGGTATCACCACCACATACATATATAGGTATCCCACCACATACATATATAGGTATCCCAGCCACACACATATATAGGTATCCCCACCACACACATATATAGGTATCACCACCACATACATATATACGTATCCCCACCACATACATACATAGGTATCCCCACCACACACACCTATAGGTATCCCCACCACATACATATATAGGTATCCACACCACACACATATATAGGTATCACCACCACATACATATATAGGTATCCCCGCCACACACATATATAGGTATCACCACCACATACATATATAGGTATCCCCAACACATACATCTATAGGTATCCCCGCCACATACATATATAGGTATCCCCAACACATACATCTATAGGTATCCCCACCACATACATATATAGGTATCACCACCACATACATAAACAGGTATCACCACCACATACATATATAGGTATCCCCGCCACATACATATATAGGTATCACCACCACACACATATATAGGTCTCCCCACCACACACATATATAGGTATCCCCGCCACATACATATATAGGTATCACCACCACACACATATATAGGTCTCCCCACCACATACATCTATAGGTATCCCCACCATACTCATCTATATGTATCCCCGCCACACACATCTATAGGTATCCCCACCACATACATATATAGGTATCCCCACCACACACATATGTAGATATCCCCACCACATACATATATAGGTATCACCACCACACACATATAGGTATCCCCGCCACATACATATAGGTATCCCCACCACACACATATAGGTATCCCCACCACACACATCTATAGGTATCACCACCACATACATATATAGGTATCCCAACACATACATATATAGGTATCCCCACCACATACATATATAGGTATCCCCACCACATACATATATAGGTATCCCCACCACATACACCAATAGGTATCCCCACCACATACATATATAGGTATCCCCACCACATACATATATAGGTATCCCGACCACATACATATATAGGTATCCCCGCCACACACATATATAGGTATCCCCACCACACACATATATAGGTATCACCACCACACACATATATAGGTATATACCCCACATACATATATAGGTATCCCCACCACATACATATATAGGTATCACCACCACACACATATATAGGTATCCCCACCACATACATATATAGGTATCCCCACCACATACATCTATATGTATCCCCACCACACACATATATAGGTATCCCCACCACATACATATATATGTATCCCCACCACATACATATATAGGTATCCCCACCACACACATCTATATGTATCCTCACCACACACATATATAGGTATCCCCACCACATACATCTATTGGTATCCCCACCACATACATCTATAGGTATCCCCACCACATACATCTATAGGTATCCCCACCACATACATATATAGGTATCACCACCACATACATATATAGGTATCCCCACCACATACATATATTGGTATCCCCACCACATACATATATAGGTACCCTCACCACACACATATATTGGTATCCTCATCAAACACATATATAGGTATCCCCGCCACACACATATATAGGTATCCCCACACACACATATATAGGTATCCCCACCACACACATATATAGGTATCACCACCACATACATATATAGGTATCCCCACCACATACATATATAGGTATCCCCACCACATACATATATAGGTATCACCACCACACATCTATAGGTATCACCACCACATACATATATAGGTATCACCACCACACACATATAGGTATCCCCACCACATACATCTATAGGTATCCCCACCACATACATATATAGGTATCCCCGCCACACACATATATAGGTATCACCACCACACACATATATAGGTATCCCCGCCACATACATTTATAGGTATCCCCACCACTCACATATATATATATCCCACCAAATACATATATAGGTATCAACACCACATACATATATAGGTACACCACCACATAAATATATAGGTATCCCCGCCACATACATATATACGTATCACCACCACTCACATATATAGGTCTCCCCACCACACACATATATAGGTATCCCCACCACATACATATATAGGTATCCCCACCACATACATCTATAGGTATCCCCACCACATACATATATAGGTAACCTCACCACACACATATATAGGTCTCCCCTCCACATACATATATAGGTCTCCCCACCACATACATCTATAGGTATCACCACCACATACATATATAGGTATCCCCGCCACACACATCTATAGGTATCCCCATCACATACATATACATGTAGAATATAAAATATATTGGTTTCGCGAATGACCAACTCAGAATTCCGTTAAAATAACAATAACAACCAGCACCTATAACGAACCGTTTTACTGGACTTGGCCTACTGGTCGCGTAGTTCCGACTTTTAAATAAACGGAATTTCCAACTCTATAAATAAATAAACAAGCTCAGCCGGGACCAGGCGATGGCGTCGACTTAAGTGGGGTATTCGAGTTACCGACGTTTGACTTAACGAAGTTTAACTGTACTTAATGGTATGCCTGGAATCTCACTGATTTTGTTTGTGTTATCACAGGTTGAATAACTTTTTTTCAGAGTTGTTAGTTGAAAAGTTGCAAAATTAAACAAATTACTGTTTTATCACGGCTGCCTGGATATCTTCATCACACATCATCCTGCCTAACTGGGAATTTTATCATACTAGCTGGTGGACCCGACTTCGTCCGGGTTGTTTCCCCTCTGCTTTCTGGCGAAATGCGCGATTTGACCTTGAATTGATCATTTTGAAGGTCAAGGTCAGGTCGGGGTCACGATTCGACCCATCCAAAACACTCCTCGGACAAAAGTAACCGTAGGTGCCAAATTTCCGATTTGACCTTGAATTGACCATTTTGAAGGTCAGGTCGGGGTCACGATTTGAACCGTCCAAAATTCATCGACCCGTCTCAAATTCATCGAAATTCGTCCGTTTTACCCGATTTGACCTTGAATTGAACTTTGAAGGTCAAGATCATGTCAGGGTCACGATTTGACCCGTTCAAAAGACTCCCCGGACAAAGGTGCTTATAGGTATCAAATTTCGTCATTTTGAAGGTCAGGTCGGGGTCACGATTTGACCCGTCCAAAACATTCCCAGGACAAAAGTAACCCTAGGTATCAAATTTCGTCAAAATCCGTCAAGGCAGTTTTCCCGGCCATAGCTAACAAACAAACAGACAGAAGTCCCAAAATATATATTAGATCTTGTATCTTTTCACACATAAACATGAACTCAGTGATTTTTTCTTCTCAATGTAATAGATACAGAAACATTTTTTGGGTTGGTGCAGAAAAATACCACTTATATATATAGGCATTTCTTTGACACAAGGAATCTAATGCTGTGGACTAGAGTTGTCGAAGAGCACAACAATTGGTAACAAATTTATTGACGCTGACATCAACCACATGTATATTAAGAGGATATCTCGTGATTTGAGTGCACAAAAACAATTATCTCATTGAGGAAAGTAGACAAATGTTTATTTTTCTGAGTGAAAATGTTTGGTATAAAAAACAGTAAAGTTTAATCAATTGTTTTTATTTATTTGTTCAACAGTAATTATTTAAATAGAGATTAATGTGAACGCACATACATGAAGGTAACATGATGGATCTTTGAAATTGTGTTGTACATCTATTTTTATACTCGTAATGGTCCGCTTCATAAGTTATTTGCAACAGTTAATTTACTGGACTGGATTGAATTTCTGAATCAAAGAGTCCACAATATAAACATGCTTCTTTAATGGCCCAAGACTTTGTGGTGATCTATAATTCACTCATGTAATCTTATATCATTTCTCATACTCTCGTTAATTTCCATTAATGGCAATTTGGTTTAACTCAAGTTGTTTTAAATATTCAATTCGATCCAAAATTTGATATTTGCAGAACCTTACTTAAATTTAAGCAAAGTATGGACAAAATCAGTTTAAAAAGATTGCAGCAGTACACTTTAAAGTTGATACTCCAATGTCATATAGACAAACAGTCTACCACCATATTGTGGTACATACTAATTTATTCTGGGTGATTATAAATTACCTGTATATTTTATTTTTAGATATCGTAGCTATATTCCATTGTGAACAGAAATTGGACCATAACTTATCAAATGAGCTATTGGACGAGAACAAAAGGATATGAATCTTAACAAAGGTAATGATTTAAAGCTGCATTTACTATTATACTCTAGTGACATTGGCAAAAAAATCAGTTATCACAAAAAGCAAAAAAGTGGTTGCAATTATACAAAAAATGTATTGTCAATTAGGTTGTTAAGGATAGTATATGATAAAGTGATGTGGATTTTAGCTCACCTAATGTGAAGTCTCTGGTGGAGCTATAGTCATCCGTCCGTCCGTCTGTCCATCCGTCCTTCAACAATTCTTTGAACATCTTCTCCAGATCCATAGGACCGAATGGGTTCATATTTGGTGTGGATTGTCCCTAGGTGATTCACTTTCAGATTTGTTCAAATGAGCTCACTGGGTCAAATAGCTGCGAAGCCAGGGCCAAAACTCTTTCCCTCCATAGTAATTCTAAAAACGATTTCTTCTCAAGAACCATCAGGCATATTTAGTATATATTTGGTCCTTGGGTGACTGGGGCAGATCCAGCAGAAACAATGTCTGGTCTATTGGTGGCAGGAGTAAAGTTGAACCCACTATTTACTCTAAATGAAATACTTGTTTGACAGAGGTTACATGTGTAGTATTAACCCACATACTCACTGACATACTAGAATATTTTTTATTTTCAAAGTCTTTATTTATATGTCCATGTGTACTCATAATAGTGGGGCACACATGTACTTACTCAAATAGAACATGGAGGTGGGTGTTGAAATGCATGTCAGAGTTAGTAGTCAGGCATCCAAATAAATCATCCCACATGTCCTATTCTCGCAGGGATATGCCAAGAGGAGGGGAGGGGGATGGCGGGTTGGTTGCATATTTTTTCAATGACATTTAATTTTTTTTCCAAAACCAATTATAAATACCAAAATGAATATATAATTATAGACCAATAAATCAAGAGAAGGGGCTCCCAGTTGTAATATTTTACCCACTATTTATTATTTTATAACACGATATCATGGGGTGGGTTCTGCTTCTGATGAGGACAAAATTGGACAGTTTCATTAAGCTTACCTGACTGGTATCTAAAACCTTTTGTACCCTTTTTATGTTTTATCCTACTATTTTAACATTTAAATTTGAGTATGAACTACCTGTAGAATTTAGTTCCTGATAACATTCACTTAATTCAAATAAATCTTCTGATGAATGTCAGTGTTATACATTTTATATGTCTTCCAACACATGTACACATGTGGTGCACATATTAAATGTCAACACATGAATCTCATATCAGGTTTGCTCAAATTGGGTTGGTTATTCAAGAAGGGGCAGTCCTTGCAGATTTAATACTCTGCCTTCAAATTAATTGAATCAAGAATATGTATGTATGTCACTGTGAACGCTTAATTTCTAAGCTGAGTGTATAATTCTAACTATTTATTTTGATGTAAATTTGACAAGTACTGACTGTTGTAGTCTTCACAGTGCCAGTCTTCTCAGTTTTTATATTGAATTATAAATTGGGCAATGTTGTCAGGCACTTATTTGATAAGTGTTCTGAATAAATATTTATGCATGCCATTACACAATAAAAATTCATGTTATTTTATTATCTGGCTGAAACTCGCTCCATATTTAGTGTTGGATCGGCCTGCAGCCCATTTGTGCACTAAGTGCATGCATAGAGGATCTCTAATGAGTCGCAATTTTATATGAAATTTATTAACCAAGCTAAAGCTGGACTCAAATAAAAAATTTGTGGACACGGTTCATAAATTTTGTAAATAAATTTGGATGAATTCGAGATCCATTCTATCACATAATCGCATTTTAGCAAGGAAAACGATCTCGAAATGCCTGGGGTTAAATTTGTTTTTAGTCGAGTTTTTCAAAAACTCGACGTATGGTTTGGCGAGGGACGGTTGGCGGGCGGGCGGGCGGACCTAAAGAATGCCTTATAACTTTGACATTTGTGAACGGATTCAAAAATTTTTTGGTATGGCAGTTACTCCCAATGACTATTTACTGCCTGTAGAAAATGGGTCTCGTCCGAACTTGTTTACAAGAGTTATCCATCTTAGATGGTTTTTAGTTAAGTTTTTCACCGTTAGTGCGATAACTCAATGAAATATTAACAGATTCAATTGATATTTGGTATATAGGTCTATTGCAATAATATACCACCGTCCAACTTTTTTTCCTGGGGGTTGTGCACCTTATTGGCAGAAGTTTGGTTTGACTGCCAAAAAACTCGACAAAAGATGCATACCCCTTGTTTTATTTCTTTACCACAACCAAAGAAACCTTCAAGAAAAAAAATATAGTTCCATTTTGAATGCGTCTTTTCTTGCTGGCAAAATTGTTCAACCACCATTATCACCAATGTTTATCTCACAGTCAACACTAAATAACACAACACAAATTGAATATCATAATTATATTCTAATTAACATAATAATAAAGTTCTGGCATTGATATCGACATCATTGAACGGAGCTCTTACGTCACTGCGCATGGGAATTATACATGTGTGTCTTACTAAAAAATATGAGATCGGATTTAGGGACTACTGTGTGATAAATTTTGATCTTAGACACACTCTTTCTCTGGGAGCCTTTATTCAACCGCAGCCTCTTTGTGCACTTTTAGCACAATTTGTTCATTTAATCATTTTGATTTAAAAAAAAAAATTATTTAAAAGTTGAAAAAAATATTGAATTTATAATTATTTTTTATGTTGAAGTCAAACCACATTTTTTTTTTAAATTAAGTTTATTTTTTAAAATCAAAATTTCGATAAAATAACGGCATTACAACATCCGATGGGGTACCCCCCGGGTTACCACAACAAATCTGGTTGAATCGATCATAGGGGTCTGGGAGAAAAGTCATTAACAGCCAGAGAGATCCTACTCTTTTTATCTATTGTATATTTTGGGAAATCTGTCTGCGTGTGTGTGTGTGTCTGTCTGTTCGCGATGGACTCGAAAACGGCCGAACCGATTTCGATGAAACTTGGTATGTGGGGGTACTTTCGGCCGGGGAGTGGCATAGGCCTATTAATTTGCCTGTGTGACCTTGACCTTGAAATCGGGTCATTTCAAGGTCAAACACCAGAGTATCACGGGATTTCGATGAAAATTAGTGTCTAGGGATAATTTCGTATGGGGAGTGTCATAAGCCTATTCATTTGCCATGCAATGTGACCTTGAAATTGGGTCAATTCAAGGTCAAATCGCGAATTTTTATGGGATTTCGACGAAATTTGATACGTAGGGTTACTTTTGTCCACTGAGTGTTTTCGACGGGTCAAATTGTGACCCCGACCTGACCTTGACCTTCAAAATGATCAATTCGAGGTCAAATCGGGTAAAACCGGATGGATTTCGACGGGTACTATTGTCGGGTACTTTTGTCCGGGCATTGGTTTAGACGGGTCAAATTGTTACCCCACCTGACCTTGACCTTCAAAATGGACATTCAAGGTCAATTCGCCGAAAAGCAGAGGGGAAACAGCCGGGACGCAGTCGGGTCCACCAGCTAGTATATATATATATATATTGATGTATTGTTTTATTAGCATACTGCCTTTGTTGGTGCTTATGTAAATAAATCATATTGAATGAACATAATTTGCATAGTAGGGCTATAATATAAAGACAATTAAATTAGAAAATGGGATTTGACAGAGATGTCCACATTGAATGTGCAACTGCACACCTCCTTGAACCATACCAAATATCCAAGTCTATGAAATTCCTTTGTACCCCATCGCACTTGGGTTGGAAATTTCCAACTATCTCAAGCTTTACCGCTGTTGTAAATTTACAAACTGATATAATCCCTACGTTTGGAAATTTTCAAACTGATAACCAAAAGTCAGTGAAAGTAGACTTTGGCCTAAAACAACAAATTGCACTGTATCATGCCAAATTCAACGCAACTTTGATTTAATATTTTGACAAAACACGCTGACGTCATGATAATAAAAATATTTAAAAGAAAACATAAATAATAATTAGAAGTAGAATAGCAATGGTGTCTTCGAATCCATGCCTGATCGACAGTGCAAGTGTCTTTTGTGTGGCAGCAACTTTTGATATGACAAAAATAGCGATTACACTCAGGTGGTTGAATACAATATTGACACTTTTTCTCCTCTGAACTGAGTTTATCCACCGGACTGGCTGAATTTGATGGGGGGGGGGGTGAACTATTACTATAAATTGTTAGTTGTGATGATGCAAATTTATATTTCAGGTTCTGACATTTCACGTGGTAAGGATTGAGGCCCATTTCAGAGGCAGGAGGGGATGAAAATCAGCCAACACCAGCTTCACCAGCTCCAATGAAGATTTTTCTCAGTTTCTATATAAGACTGTGACATTGGTCAAGACAGATAAATGGTTGCAAAGACACAGTTAAAGAAAAAAATGAGAACAAAACTTTCTCAAGAAAAGACACCACCTAAGGCTGTGTAAAAGACAACCTTATGATTCATCCTTCTCCTATACCCCACTTCAATGCAAAGGATTTGCAATGCAAAGGATATGCAAAGTTTGATGCGAGATATTGAAATTAGTTCTGTCGGTCTTGTGCATATGTCTGTTAGGAAATATTTTGGCTCTATTTTGTTAAGGTGCAATTTTTAGCTTTTAGCTCAACTTGCCAAAGTAAAATGTAAGCTATTGCCATGGGATGGCGTTTGTCTGAGCGTGTATCCGTCCATCTGTCAACAATTTCCTTTAGCACACCCTACAGGTCACAGCTCTCATCCGATCATCACCAACTTCTTAAGGATCTTTGGAGTGACCTCTACATGGGAGCCATGAATGTTTCCCGAAATTCGTTTAAAACAGCCATCTTGGATTTCAAATTTGAATTCATCGGCACACCTTTTAGTCGGTATTTATTGGAAAAATGTTTTGAAAATTTACAGCCATGTTTAGGGTCACCTCTGGGTGGTGGCTATCAAAATTGAATGAATTTTTATGAAAAACATAGCTGCTGGCAGCCATCTTAGATTTTACTCTTTGCATGACTAAATTCTTTGGCGCCCTACAGTAGGCTAGAGATCACATCCATAATCCATTCGTCACCAAACTTCATATGAACCACTAGATAAAGAGTCATTAAATTTAGTTGAAAAACATGGCCACCAGTGGCCATCTTGGATTTTATTCTTTGCATAACTAAATCCTTCGCCATTCCCTACAGGCCACATCCCTCATTGTCGTACACCCTGCAGCGGACGTTTATTGGAGAAATGTTCAAAAATTTACAGGCATTTCACGATAAATTCTGGATGGCAGCTCTTGAATTTGAACAATATTCAAAGAACTGCCGGCAGCCATCTTGGATTTTACTCTTTGCATCACTAAATACCTTGTCAATTTGTCAAGCCCTTGACTGACAACATTATTTTTTTTCTCATTGATCCCAAACTTCATAAGGTGCTTCGGGTTGACCTCTGGTGAACGCTACTTAAAAATAACAACTTTCCGCATTCCTTATATCACCATTGGCTGTAATGTATGAATTATCACCTCTCCAGGTTGAGCTGCAGTGTCATTGACACTTTCATTATTAAAGATACATAATCCCCATATAATCCAGTACAACAACAATGGAATTTCACAAAAAGCTGATTTGGTTATCCAAATTAGTATATCCACATTTGCTTAGGTCCCATAAATGGGCGGAAAAAAAAGATTTGGGTGTATGTATATCTCAATTGAGACATATTTTAAACGAAAAATGATACAATAAACGATAAAAGTGGCTTGTTCTATCAAAAATATGTGCCAAGGTTGATAAACATTTGCTGTGTATACCTTACTTGTATTTAAATTTGTGCAGCATTATTTTTTTGCTCAGTTTAAATGGGCGAATTTAAAATGGACACAAAATATTTTTGTAAATATCTTGGATCTGATTACAGTTTAAGTGCTTAATCATTCCCGAAGATACATGTATATCTTAAACACCATCAAGACAGATTTACACAGTGTAAAACATAACTGCGTCATCAATTTGTTGTGAAGATGTGTGTTTATATGCTCGAAATAATTATTCGGACACTGAAATAGTTGTAGACATTATTGAAATGAACTAGAAAGAAGTAAAACCACAACCGTGTATATGCTACTTGTCTGCAGGTTGTGTTGACATAACTAATTCAGGCTATTTGGTCAGGGAAGGTGTCACTCCATGGTTGGACATTGTAGGTCGTGCTTTCGTGCACCATCAGTCTGGATAATGTGTACTTCTTAACAATCACATGTATTTCAACATCATCAATGTTACCATGTTTTGTCACTTCACATATGGGTAATTGTGTTGATGTTTGTTGCTTGTATGAAACTATTGGCATACATGCAGACCTATATTTGTCCATTCAGTCTAACATTGAGTAATGTGTGTAATACATCAATATAGCCATTTTGTCTGCCATGTGGTTTGATGTAAACTCAGGATTCCTTCTAGCTTTTGCTCAGTTTTAAATTTGCACATCGATGGGTGTGCAAAAATTAGTACTGCACGAAATTTAAATACGAGTAAGGTAGGCATATATGCCACTGTATGCCCATAGCGAATGTTTATCATCATATTGGTCTGCACCAGTGACATCGGCGGATATTATTGATAGAACAAGCCACTATTATCATGTCGTTATTCATTTAAAATCAGTCTCAATTGACATATACACAACTGTTCCCCTTCAAATCTCTCTTTTTCGCCATTTTAGGGGACCTCTGCAAATGGGGACCTATTGCAAATAGTCACAATGTATGGTAGTGTTAGGTGTTAATATTGTTATGATATTGTCACTTGCCATAGTATATATAAGTTTTATCATGCCTCGACTTGTAACTTCACAATCTTTGTAAACTCTTTGTAAATGCTGTAATATATAAGCAATGGGGCACAGATTCCCAAAATTATGAAACTATGAAGAACTTTAGGATATCGGACGTTTTCCTAAAACCAATTCAAACTTCTCAAAATAAAATTTATATTTTGCTTACAAGCAAGACAAATGTTACAAACATTGACAATGGGCAATTCGCAGTAAGAACATATTATATTATTTGATTACTGATGTGGAAGCTATAATTATTTCAAGCTGCGTGATACATAATGTTCATGCATTATTTTCATATGTGTACACATATTTTATTAAAAAAAAGTGGGGTGTACTGTTTTGCACCTGTCTAGCCGTCCGTCAGACGTGCGGACATACGTCTGATGTCTTTTCATATCATAACTTGAACAGTAGCTTGGATCTCAATGAAATTTGGTAGGGATGTTCACTACTATGAGGACATTAAATTGAGGGCTCCATTCGTATCCGGGGCAAGATACATTCACATAGCAAATTTCAAGTCGATAGCTCCACCCGTTTCCGAGATCTCGTCTGCGCATGCGCGAAGCTGGGGTCGCGACCCGATAAAATTTGTATCCGGGGCAAGATACATTCACATAGCAAATTTCAAGTCGATAGCTCCTCCCGTTTCTGAGATCTCGTCTGCGCATGCGCTGCACGGGCGCCGCACGGTCTCGCCAATACGACAACGACGACCACCTGGTCAAACTACACACGTACCAAGTTTCGCCCGATCAGTCGAGAATCGTAGATTTGTATAAATGACATACATACAGACAAACATACAGACAGACAAACAGAGGTCTTCAAAATATATATGAGACTAGCCGATGAGCCCGACGTTGTCCGGACTATTCAAAAACCAAAGTCGATAGCTCCACCCGTTTCCGAGATCTGGTCTGTAAACCAAATTTCAAGTCGATAGCTCCACCCGTTTCCGAGATCTGGTCTGCGCATGCGCGAAGCTGGCGTCGCACGGGCTCGGCGACCCGATAAAATTCGTATCCGGGGCAAGATACATTCACATACCAAATTTCAAGTCGATAGCTCCACCCGTTTCCGAGATCTCGTCTGCGCATGCGCGAAGCTGGCGTCGCACGGGCTCGGCGACCCGATAAAATTCGTAACCGGGGCAAGATACATTCACATAGCAAATTTCAAGTCGATAGCTCCACCCGTTTCCGAGATCTCGTCTGCGCATGCGCGAAGCTGGCGCCGCACGGGCTCGCCAATACGACGTTGACGACCGCCTGGTCAAACTACACACACGTACCAAGTTTCGTCCTGATCGGTCGAGAATCGTAGATTTGTATCAATGACATACAGACATACAAACATACAGACAAACAGAGGTCTTCAAAATATATATGAGACTAGCCGATGAGCCCGACGTTGTCCGGGCTAATAAAAAACCAAATTTTAAGTCCGGGCTATTCAAATACCAAATTTCAAGTCGATAGCTCCACCCGTTTCCGAGATCTGGTCTGCGCATGCGCGAAGCTTGCGTCGCACGGGCTCAGCGACCCGATAAAATTCCTATCCGGGGCAAGATACATTCACATACCAAATTTCAAGTCGATAGCTCCACCCGTTTCCGAGATCTGGTCTGCGCATGCGCGAAGCTTGCGTCGCACGGGCTCGGCGACCCGATAAAATTCGTATCCGGGGCAAGATACATTCACATAGCAAATTTCAAGTCGATAGCTCCACCCGTTTCCGAGATCTCGTCTGCGCATGCGCGAAGCTGGCGTCGCACGGGCTCGCCGACCCGATAAAATTCGTACTCGGGGCAAGATACATTCACATACCAAATTTCAAGTCGATAGCTCCACCCGTTTCCGAGATCTCGTCTGCGGCTGCGCTGTACGGGCGTCGCACGGCTCGCCAATACGACAACGACCACCGCCCGGTCAAACTACACACACGTACCAAGTTTCGTCCCGATCGGTCGAGAATCGTAGATTTGTATTAAGGACAGACAGACAAACAGACAGACAAACAGACAGAGGTCTTCAAAATATATATGAGATATGCATGGTTATTTAAATTTCATCTTAAAGGCATAATCTGGTTTTATTGTTTAATAGCATTACTATTGGAGGTTAATAATGTGATTGTGTTTAGTAGATTTGTTCGGTTGCATGGGAAGACAACTTTGGTTTTCAAATTTTTTTAAACTTGAGAGCTCTGTGTCAGTCTATGAGAACAAAATAATTATTCAAAACACTTTTAGAACTGTAGGTCTAGTTTGTTTTATTTATATATTAATGGAAAGCTTTTTCGACATTGATTTCAATTGATTACAAATGTGAATAGAAATATTAAAGAGGCACAACAGGTTTGAACTTTGATACATTTTTCTTGTACTCTGCATGAGATAAAACTTTTTATGTGTACCTATACCATAGTATGGTACACATAGTGTCAATGTCCGGATTGACCACTCGTCGTTCATTCATCCATCTGTACATCCATCTGTCTGTCTGTCCGTCCGTAGACACTTTAGGCATAATGCGATAACTCTAACATTTTCTATTTGATCGGAACCAAGTTTTGTATATAGGTTTCTCAGCCCAAAATACAGTTTGAGTTCGAATATGGGTTTGATTCGAGTTTTTTTTTTTACAGTTTTGGCTGGTTATGACCCTTTTTTACTCAGAATTTACATATGCTGCTATAACTCACAAAAATTCATCTGATTGACACCAAATTTGGTATGTGAGATTATCAGCCCAAAATACAGATCAAGTTCGAATTTGGGTTTGATCCGATTTATTTTAAAGGAGTTATGACCCTTTTTATGTTTACCCATACCATAGTATGGTAAACATAGTGTCGTTGCCCGGATTGACCACTCGTCGTTGGTCCGTCTGTCTGTCCGTCTGTCTGTCCGTCTGTCCGTCTGTCCGTATACACTTTACGAGTAATGCGATAACTCAAACATTTTTTATCCGATCGAAACCAAATTTTGTATATGGGTTTCTCAGCCCAAAATACAGATCGAGTTCGAATTTGGGTTTGATCCGAGATTTTGTTACAGAGTTATGGCCCTTTATCAACTTAGAATTCACGCATTCTGCCATAAACCAAATTTGGTATGTTAGTTCCACAGCCCATAATACAGATCGAGTTCGAATATGGGTTTGATCCGATTAATTGTAAAGGAGTTATGACCCTTTTTCGAAAATAAAATTAAAAAAACAAAAATCCGATGCTATAACCAAAGTATATTTTGTCCGATTGTGTTCATATTTGATATGTAGGTTTATGATGACATGCCCCTCATCTGTATAGTTTTTGGTATTGATTGGTTGATCGGTTTAGAAAATAATTAACCCTTTACACACATGCTATCCAATGCAATAAGTTGAACATATTTCTTCTGATCTGCCTCATATTTCTTACCTAGGTTTTTCTTAGCACGTTCTTAGTCTGTATGGTTTTTGGTATTGTTTAATTAACCATTTTCACTCTTACGTTTACTTAGAATTCACCCAAGCTGCTATGACTCAAAACATTTTTCATCTGATCAGCACCAAATTTGGTATATGAATTTATCACCCCTAAATACAGATCGAGTTCGAATATGGGTTTGATCCGATATATTTTAACAGAGTTATGACCCTTTATAATTCAAATAATTACTGCTGGGAATTTTAAGAGAACATATCTGGCAGACCATGTGTTATTGAAATGAGTTAATTATCACTATGTCTATGGACATGCTATAAAGCCTGATAGTGGTACTCCTGGCTGGCAGGATTTGTTATCATATTAATGTCAAATTGATTGATGGCTATCTGGTGGAGTGCTGTTTTCTGTGCAATATTAAGTTAACCCCTTTGCTGAAACAGGTTCATTACTAAAGTTTATGTAAACACTATAGGACACCTATTCTAAAATATTAAATTGGAATAGTCCATTGTTACTTAATTTGTAGGGATGTTTTACAGACATTGTTGTCTACATACACTGTTGTCTTATCTTAGACAAAAATTAATCCACACATTCCTCAGTTCCATGATGTGATGTCATTGCAAATGATTAACCCTCTCCACACATCATATGGTTTTGAAGCTTTTCGTTTGATCATTCTCCTATATTATGTCCAGGTTGATGGTGATCCACTTTTGATTTGCATGGATTTGGGATTAAAATTAAACCATTCCATAGACACATATTATGCGATTGACAGATATAATATTATCCCTTTCACTTTGATCCAGGTTCAGTAAGGGTTTCAATAAATCACCAATTATATATTCATCATTAGAGGAAATGTCTTATTTTGAAATTCCCTCAGTTGCATTTGGGCTCCAGGGTAATATTAATGGTGCTGGTATTCTTGAGACTGACTTATTGTATGGGTTTCTAAATCCAATGACATGCTTTGTATAGACTATTTTGTGTTTATCAGTTCATTAGTTTGGGTAAGATTAACCCTATTCTATCCGATTTGATAACTCAAATATTTCCATTGACTATGTTTATACATGTAGTTCTTGGCATAGTTGACAAGAACACACCACTAACCTGCATAGTGAGGGTCATTTGGTTTTTTTGCTTAAAAATATTAACATCCTCCGCCAATCCTGTTGACACAATGTGATAACTAAATATTTTTCACATGATCACTATATTAAGTGTGAATTGTTGAAACTTTAGCACTCATGAAAAGGTTGATGTAAGGATTTATAAAATTTATAAAAAATAGCTAATCGCTATCGCCAAGGTATGGTTAATCATCTGCCGATCGTGATCGGTCTCTCGTTTTTATTTTTATTTTAATTTTTTTTTATAGATTGAATTTCCTCGCTCAATTTAACACGCAAAAAATATTAAAAAACTTCTATATTAAATAATAAAAAAAATATTTAATTAAAAATAAAAAATTTATTGACACTAATTTGTTTTAGTTGTATACCATTAATTAGTTGTGATGTCCTTTTTTGAAGATATGAAGATTTTATTGCAATAGTTGCATGTAATATAATGATAGCAATAAATTGCCATGTGAACATCCAATATCCAGAGTATATGAGAGTACCTTTAATAGATGTCATTCGAAAGCGAAATCTGTTATTAATTGAGTGGTGACATATGTTACAAAGCTCTAGGGGGTGGTTGTATGAAGGTAAAGACAAACAACCTGCTGGCTGGATAATTGTTTATCCTATCTGTCAAATTTATTAATGGCTAAACCATTGGATCTCACAGTGAGAGGTCATTGTGTGAATAGGGACAGAGTTATGAGATTTAAATCGACTCCTCCCCCACCCCAAATACTTTAACCCCTTCTTAAGACAAATTATTTGAGCTTTTGATTTTAAGTTTAAGTACTGATATATGTATTACTGTGATCATATCTTAGACCAATTATCAGTTATAGCTAATCGCTATCGCCAAGGTATGGGTTAAACATATGTCGATCGTGAATGGCCTCTCGTTAGGAAATGAGATCCCCAGAGGGTGAATACGTTGTGCTATTCCACCTTGGGGAATAGTGTCATGACTCATTAAATTCACCTTTTGTGGACCTCATTCTGCAGAGGTCAGACACTCTAAATACAGACTTGGCTGTCCCAATATTATTTTGTTAACACCAATTATCCAGGTGAAATCATACCCTATTGGATAGTGGGGGTATATTTATATTACTAGATGAATGGATCTCATAGATGGGGATTCACATTTGTTCTAATAGGGGCAGAGATGAGAGATTTAACTCTCCTCTATCCTGTTTGGTACTGGTATAATAATATTGATTTCTAGGAAGCCTGGGTGGGGGCAATGTTGGAGGCAACGGGGAAGGAGTGTAGAGCGGTGGAGTTTTGACCCCTATTTGATCAAAATTTAAACAGTTTAAAATTTCATGCCTGGTATAACATTAGTTGTAGATTAGATGTTCACATAAAAAATAGGTTATAATTGTTCTCATAGTTTGGTTTGTTTTTCCCTCATGTATATTTTTAAACCAACAGTCCATATGTTCCTACTTCAGGTTAAACTGTTGGACCAAATTGGCCACAAATTTTAACTTTATTTGGTTGGTGATTTTCAAACGTTTGAGAGCTTGAAGTACTGGTACCAGCTGTAAAATTCAATCTAAGAGGGATGTGCAGAAGGATTTTTGTGAACTTAGTACTGTGGTATGGTTGTTTTCTTTAAAAGGTAAGAGATTGGAGATTTGTCAGTGGTGTGCAATTAGAAATTTCATTTGACGAGCCTTGCTCATCTGAGAACCTCCAGCTATGTCCCTGTTTAGAACTACTTGTCTTAAGTGATATTGTCACGTGCTGACCCTTGTAGTCTTCAGAGTCTCAGTCTTTAAAGTCTGGTGAGTGACCCACAGTCATTGACTGTCTTGTTTATGGGAATAAACAATAAAAAAGCTATATAAATAAAGAAATGAATGCAGTGGGTTTATGTGTGTGTGTTATTGAGAGATACTGCACATAGGTTGTTGGGGCACATTTAGTGTCAACCGCTTTACACAATGTCCCCAAACGACCACAGGGCCGTGTCCCTCAATAACACACGCACACCCACTACATTCATTTCTTAAATACAATATTTTGTGCAACTCTCATTTTATCTTTGAAGCTCCATACTTTAATATATACATGTATGTACTACTATAGAGCACATATTAGATATTGTTGTTATGGACTTTTCCCAAATTTGAATAAAAATTTTGACAGTATTTCTCTTTCTCTCTCTCTCCATTGTCCTCGATATATGGCCTCTGAAAACAAGTTGGGGAGAAGACCTTCCAACATTTCATGGATGCATGAGATGAAAATAATATTGCCTCTATCGATGAGATGAAACGACATATTTATATCTTATCCTTTTAAGATATACCAAAATGTATAACCAGTGTTATAAATGAAATAACCATTGCAAGATGTTTATCAATTACAGATACAGTGCATGCGGTTCTGCATTACATTCAGTCAATAATGAATATATTTACAGGCATGTGGGCAATTGCATCTTTCAATAGGTCATTTCTAAAGTGTTTCCATTTGTATTATCCCCCAGCTGTGTCACTAAATTACCAGCTTTTATAGAGCCTATAGACAAGAATTATACTGTCAATATTTGGAGATATTTCATCCCAATATCTATAAATTCAAATCAATATTAGTCAGCAATCTTGAAGCAGTGAAGAAACCACACCTGATGTTACCCACAGATTACAATATTTTAGTCGCACACTCCATTTCAAATCAAAGTGGTTTGTTCAAAAAGATTCCCTACAGTATCTCCTCTGATGGGCCAACAGAAGCTTGAAGTTTGCAAAGAATCTTTCCATTTTTTAAACAGTTTAGTTTAAATATTCATCTGATGCCCTGTAGTACTTGTGGAGTTTCAATGTATTGAAGGAACAATAATTTAGATATGTGCCTTGAATGGCAAGCGTTTGCATCAATTGTGTGTTGAAAGACAAGCCTGTGTTAGGATCTCCAATAATTGGATAGATGTCTGCATACAGTAATATATTTGAAGCTTTGAAGTACATTTATGACAAATTTGTGGGATACCTTTACTAAATGGTAGATCAATGATGCACTTCACAATAAGGTGATATGGAGGTGATTTTAAAATATGAAAATAGAGCCATCAGACAGTGAGTACCTGCTTGGTGAGGAAACTTGCACGAGGGGAGGGGTGCTGTCAGCGCGAGACCTAATCATTCCACCATACAAAAAATAAGTCCATCATATCTGTATCAATTACTAGATAGGGTACCTGGCATTGCTCAGGTAAAGAATGAACACATTATTAGTGCCCCCTCCAGTCATTTAAACTATTAGTCACCTGAGATAAGCATCACATATATATTGCATGAAACTCTGAATAAAGTTACCTCTACTTTTAAGTTGATAATAAACGCTCTTTATTGCTAATTATTAGTACTTCTGAGTCATCTGAGGTCAACGGCACCTATCCCATGACATGCCCAATTTATCTCTGTGTACCAATTTTCCCATATATCTTCTGAGATGATAAATGTTTTTAATTGATAAGCTATGTTAACATAATTTACAAACCCCCCTTTATGTCATCTGATGTCCAATGCGCCAATCCCATGACATTCCCCTAGTCATGGGATCCCATGTGTACCAATTTTAATACATATTGTTTAAGCTGATAAGAATTGCGCATCTCTATAATATAGTCTATAAGTTCCCCTTTAAGTTTGCCCGGGTCAATTTACCCCTGTATACCAATTTCCAGCGACCAGAGTCTAACCATTTTGTGTATATGATTCATTTGTTAAATTAGAATTGTTTATGCCCATTTAAGTCGTCTGAATCAGATGTTAACAACACGTATCTCGTGACAATATTCGTGTCAATTGACCCATGCGAAGCAATCTTTATTACAAAATTCCGACCATTTTGGGTGTATAAATAATTATTATCATCCTTTTAAGACATCTGATGTCAATGGCAGCAATCCCATGACACTCCCCGGGTCAATTGACCCATGTGTACATTGTTTAGCACCAATGGTCCAGCCATTTGGTCGTCTAGACAGGGCAAACAGTTTTTATTAATATATGTCAGAGTTCTAAATTGAGTTAGATAATTTTACTAAAGAAAACTGAAACTTTGTACCCAAAGTAGCAGTCTCCAATTTCAAGGTGCTTATCTCTGACGTAGGCCTAAACATGCGCTCAGGTGATAATATTTTATATTAGCAAAATTCTTTTGTCTGGGATTTTTTTTATCACGCTACCAGTAATTGCTCACTTATAATAAGTTAGTATAATCAAATGAAATATTTTCCAGTTCATTTCTTTAGGAAGTGACATCTGCAGTAAATAATCTTGTGTCACTAGTTTCCAAGAGGCATGGTACTACCTCCTGCTGTTTAATTTGAGTATATGTAGTCCTTAAGCCAATCGCGCTTGCGTTAGAAATTTATTATCGAGCAATCCATATATATAATTCGACAGTGTGTAAACTCGCACTTAATTCTCTTTTATTGAATATTCGTTGAGTTCTTGGTAAAACAACAAGAACATAGAACTGACGAACTTGGGTCGTCCAAACCACTACTCGAAATTGATGCAATGGGCAGGGCATTATTCTGTGGAAATGGGGGGGGGGGTAGAAATGCATATAGAACTTACTTTCGTAAATGGTATTTCCTTTTCCCACGCATAAATTCATACAAACAATATTTTATTTGCAGAATGTTCTGCAATTGAGTTGAACATACAGTAATTAATTTAGCACAGACCCCCCCCCCCCCCTCCCCTGGCTCCCCATGCATGTAACTTGTGCTGCGTGCGGCGGGGGAGAAAATGCAGTAGCATTGACGATATCAGTTATATATATGCACGGACGCGTTGACACGGGACGGGGTCGTGGTGTCTCCCCTTCCCACTTTGGTAAAAAAAAATCAACAGTTAGTCCAATACACTAATAGTTTGTGTGCAGTTAGCGATTATAAATTTCCAATATGTGGCCATAGCATGGTGCAATTATATAGACTTTCTTCAATTTTGAGAATTATTTTGGTTCGATCAAAGGTGGTGCATTTAGAAATTCCAAGTTTTGCACCAAAACGGAAACATTCTAGACACGTTCATGTAGGGCCTAAATATGTTTTAAATATAAGTTTGCTCACCGTATAACGTACCTTTATCGCGATTCTGATATAAATGGTTCATCCCTCAGACATATAGGCTACGTATATAGTTTATCCACTTTGGAACGATGTATATACAACTGATCAATTCCTATAATGAGTCCGTGCCACTATTTCTCCGATACAGTATTATATATATATATACAGCCTATAATATATACTGGGATTTGTGGATGCGAAGGCCTATAATATACAGGAGGGTGACGACCCCCCTCCCCCTGGCATCCAGCATCCGGCTTAAAATGGACACCGGCATCCGGAATACGCCATAACAGAGAGGCGGCATCCGGAATACTATTTGATTAAATTTATTGAAAACAGACTCGGGAACGAAGTGAACGTTGGCATGAGGTATTGGAATTAGTCTCCGTATTGGCTAGTAATGATTTGATTTAACAGCTTTACGGAAAGATTAAACTTTTAATAAAATACTAAATGTATGATCTCATATCATACATATATACGCCCTGTCTAACTTACTCGCGGCCATATTGGATCCGCCAGGTCCGGTTCCGTGGTTTTAGTGCTACAGTTCAAAGTTTTGCAGTAGCATTTCCATATATGACATAAATGGAAGTCATGAATATTCAAAAGCTCCATATATGGAAATGCTACTCCAGAACTTTGATCTGTAGCAATAAAACAACCGGGCTGCATGGAAGAATTTCTGATACCACGGAACCGGACCTGCATGGTGGATCTAATAAGGCCGCGAATTAATGACATGATAGGGCGTATTGGGTGGGGGTGAAAGGCATAAACCATGTTCCAAATGACAGGAGTGGTATAATATACTGAATGAGGCGAAGTTGTAGTGGCATGTGCGGAAACCACCTAGCTAATCTTGGGTGACCGTTCATGGTCGTACACGGTAGTATTGAACACCAGGGACACGCAAATAGAAAACTAACATCTTTTTAATATTTAAAGGTACTCAACCCGTAAAGAGGGTCCCCATCTCAACAGATTCCAACAACAACAATCCGATCAGAGGGTCCTATATTACTATTTCTTTGGCTTTGGGGGTAAAAAATATTTGATTCGAGTCGAGGAACCCATCAAACAAAGCTCAGAGTTATTAGATATTGATTTTTGAAAATTCTTATGTTCTCGAGATGAGTACTTATAACTGCCGTCAATTTGGTAACCTGCTCGAGATATTACGCCAAAATTCTATTCAAACAGACAAGGATGGATAACTCTATAATCAAGCGGGTAATAATAACGAATTTTTGACTATCTTCTGGGCCAGAAAGAATTCCCGATAATGAAAAATAATAGATTTCTAAAATCGATATCTAACAAATCTGAGCTTTGATGGGTGACTTCCTCGACTCGAATCAAATATTTTTGACCCCCGAAGCCATTGAAATAGTAATTGAGAGGAGTTTTATCGGGTTGAGTACCTTTAATATTTCAAATTAAAGGTACTCAATCAGAGGGTCTCCATATCATCACATTCCAACAAGAACGACAACATATTTTGAAATGCCGCTTCAGTTATTAGAATCTAATAATTGCCCAAATATAACGAAAAGCACAATCATCTATAGTATAAAATTCCACAAAACCTGTTATTTATCAACATTTTGTTCAACGAAATTTTGCCGGTTTGTCAAATATCTAACACAAAAAGCCACTTGATTTTAGAGTTATCCATCTTAAACCCGCAATTTGGTCAATGAAATTCTTCTCTTTGACTGTCTATTGGGCCACCTAAAATAATAGATTTCAAACATCGATATTTGATCACTCTGAGCTGTGATGGATGGGTTCCTCGACTCGAATCAAATGTTTTACCCCCCCCCCCCCGAAGCCAAGGAAATAGTAATTTGCGAGCGTTGATTCGGGTTGAGTACCTTTAACAAACGTATAGCATTATACATGTGCAGTATAGTATAATAAATCTAACAATGTTATGATTTCACATAACTCTAGGAGTTAAGATTATAATAATTCATGTTTACAAACACCTCATCATGTCACACTCGCAATATCATGCAATTTGATCAGTGATTAATTATTGAAGCATTTGTGAGGCACGGGCACTCATGGTCCCGCTCTTTAAAAATACGCTCTTTAAAAAATCGTCAGTTGTGGGTTGCACCCCACAATTTACTCAAACAAAAGATCGCACCCCACAAGTATTCATGGGTATGTGCAGTCACCCCACAAGTATACTTTGGCCAGTACGTCCATCCGTCCACCGTCCGTCCGTCCGTCCGTCAACAATTCTTTGAACATCTTCTCCTCTGGAACCAATGGACCGAATGAGTTCATATTTGGTGTGGATGTTCCTTATGTGACTCACATTCAGATTTGTTCAAATGAGGTCACTGGGTCAAATAGTTGCGAAGCCAGGGCCATAACTCTTTCCCTCCATAGTAATTCTTTTAAGCATCTTCTCAAATACCATCTGGCCAAATGGGTTCATATTTGGTTTGAATGATCCTTGGGTGACTGGGGTTCAGATTTGTTCAAATGAGGTCACTGGGTCAAATGTGGGCGGGGCCAGGAACACAACTCTTAACAATTTTTTTTTTAATTTTTTTACTTTAATTGAGATTAATTTCTTGCTCAATCAGGCTCAATTTAAAAAAAAATAACACCATTATAACATCCACCAGGGTGACAACAAAATTTGGTTTAAATCAGTCTAAAATCGAGAACATGCTTAAACCATATAGAAGTCACATTGATTATAAAGTAATAAATGAAATGGCAGTGTTAACAAAATCTGTTTGGAATGACAGCATTGATTAATAGCCTAAATTTCTCTGCCTGTAAGAGAGTTTGTATATAAATTACCCTGCTTATGATAACAACTCCACTCCCAAGGCCAAGTGTGAATGGTGAATATGACAGTTAGGCCAGTAAAACTAAATACCTGTTTTCTCAGGCGATTACATATCGGAAACTGGATGAGAAAGATGGAGGCATTTTCTTAGCTTACCTGAGATGAAGAATTGAGACATATTTTGTGTGGATGGTCCCTAGGTGGCTGGGATTCAGTTCTGTTCAAATGGGGGTCACATGGTCAAAAAAGTGGCATAGCTAGGAACCTAACTCTTTCCATCCATAGCAATTCTTAAAACATCTTCTCAAGAATCTAGGGACCTAACTCTTTCCATCCATAGTAATTCTTAAAACATCTCAAGAATCATCGGGACTATTTACCTTATAATTGGTATGGAAGGTTTTTGGGTGACGGGGATACAGATGTGTTAAAATGAGGTCACCTGGTCAAATAAGGGCGGAGCCAGGGACGTAACTTGGCCATCCATTGTAATTCTTAAAATGTCTTCCTATCAAGAACCATAAGACCTATTCAGCTTATATTTGGTATGGGTGACTAGGATTCAGAATTGGTCAGAGCCAGTGACATAATTCTTTCCCTCATCAGTTATTAGCTCAACTTACTTTGTAAGTTTGAGCTATTGCCATGGATTGGCGTCCGTCGTCCTTGTGTCCATGTGTCCGTCAACAATTTCCTTCCCCGCGGGCTACAGGTCATACCTTTGGTCTGACCTTTATGAAATTTGTCATGAATGTTGACATTAACATGTAGATGGGAACGAGTCATTATGGGATCATTCGGCAAAAAAACATGGCCGCCAGCAGCCATCTTGGATTTTACTCTTTGCATGACTAAATCCTTTGACACGCGCTACCGGTCGTATCTTTGGTCAGATCTTCATGAAATTTGTTACGGATGTTAACAATGACATGTAGATGGGAATTAATCATTTTTGGGGTCATTCGGCAAAAAAACATGGCTGCCAGCAGCCATCTTAGATTTTACTCTTTGCATAACTAGGCCTTTCAACTTTCCACATTTCTAATAACTCAATTGACTTTAACACATGAAATTATTCCCTTTCCAAGTTGAGTTACAGTGTCATTGACACTTTCATTTTTAAAACATCTTCTCAAGAACCGTTTGGCATATTTGGTATACATTTGGTATAGAGAGTCATTGGGTGACTGGGTTCAGATTTGTTGAAATGGGTTCACCAGGTCAAATAGGGGTGCGACCATTGACATAACTCTTCCCCCCAAAGTAATTCTTAAAATGGCGCTCCTCAAGAGCCATCAGTCATATTTAGCCTATATGTAGTAACCAGTATGGAGGATCATTGTGTTACTTGGGACTGGGTTACATATTTGTTAAAATGGGTTCGACCAATCAAGAAATGGCATTTGGTGTAAATGGCCTATGGAGAGTTGGAATAAAAATTCGTTTGAATGGGGTCCACCATTAAAACAGGGGAGCATGTCAGGTTGTAACTTTGTCACAGTTAGGAAAGCTTGAAGTGTCAGTTGTATTATTCCAACATGTGCAAAGGAATTTTACGAACTTGGGAGTGTGTTTGCTTCAGTTGAGAGGGAGCAGACTATGGCCTATGTGGGGTTGGGGGATCTGGACCATATTTCAAGGTGGACACCCACTGCTCAACGGAGACCCTCTAGGCTATGTCCCTCTTTATGGCTACTTGTTTTTAATTTAAGTGAATATGACAAGTACTAACTCTTATGGTCTTCCGAGTCCCAGTCTTCCTAGTCTTTACAGTTTGGTGAACGTCTCCACAGTCATTGACTGTCTTGTTAATGGTGTTATTAAATTGAAGTAGCATGCAGGCTTCTAACTACATTTTTCAAAATTTAATAAAAATTAATTACATATTCAAAATTATTGCCAAGCAGACATCAATTATATTTAGATATGTCAGATGTGATAACGAGACGTAAAATTAGCTAAATTGTGGAAAATAAAGCAAAGAAATATAAATTAGCGGACGTAATTTCGTTGTGTTTTTGCTGTTTAACGTCAAGAAAATTATCAATGGAAGCATCCGGCATCCGATATATGTGGCCGACGGCATCCGGCGTACGGTGGTCTGGCATCCGGAATACGCCATAACAGACCCCGCATCCGGCGTACGAAAAGGGGGGTCGTCACCCTCATACAGGCACGCTTAACCACCTGCCACAGCAGACAGTCACACAAACACGGAGTTAACGAAATGTATAGGGGATATTTTGCATGGGATCCATACATATATAGGTGTAGGCATGCTACCGAACATGGTTGAGTGACTTTTTTTACGCACGATGTCGCCTCGGTTGCTCTTTATTGGAGATTCGATCGATGGTTTACACTATAGCTGCCAAGAATGCAAATATAGTACACTATATATTGATAAATGTGTGCTCTCATCTATAACTACGAGCAGCATCAGTATATAACCACCAACTACAAGTTTGTGATTATGTTGTGGTTGATTCAGTGAAATTCGCATGTTTCCGTGGATTGTAGTATAATAGATCTCGACTACAGAGCGCGCGGTATCAAACCCTGGAGGATCTTTAATACAAGCGTATACTTGACCAATCTATTGTTACGAATTTGTTAAAGCATTTTAGTAACGCATTCAAAACTGGGCGTGATTCTTCCTGTGTATCAATGCACATTCATTGTGATGCATGTAGCCACCGAAGGGGTTATAGGGCCTAATCGTGAATCGTGATAATTATATATAATATAGCCTATAGCCTATACGACCATTCAAAGAAAGTAATATAGCCAAAAATACAGTAGTTATCAACAATGGTGGTGGTGGGGGGGGGGGGGGGGTAATAACCTTTGTTTTCTCATTCAATGCTAAATTCTCAGAAGCATTTAATTATTTTGCCATAATTAGCAATCGATGGGCCATATTTATTAATCGACATCATAAGTTAGGGTAGGTCTCGTCATTGCATAAATGTGAATTTATTCTTATCAACAGCGATGCCATATGTATAAACACATTCCCTGTCCCCAATACGAAGAAATTTGACCGGGGAGTTGATTTTAAACCTTTATTCGCGTAAAAACGTTTCAAAAATCAGATCACGGAAGCATTTTTTCGATATGGTGTGCGTAATACGTCATACACTACACATTTATTGACTAGGCAACGCCAAACGACCATGTCGTAATTGCAGCGATATTTCTCCGAGGGCGGGGCTATACATCCACGTTACTATTATTAGAAATATTGACTTATCTGGCAGGACGTACTTATTAAGCAGAACATCGGGTTTATTTGAATGTTTATCTGTAGTTGTTACGTCCTAGTGACCGAGGCTGGCTTTTACAGGATGGGATCGAGTAGATCCATAATTTTTCCAGGAAGTTTTTTGCCGAACCCGTGACTTCTTCGCCACGGTAGGGATCTTTAACGTGCGCACATTGTTGCACACGGGACAGCCATTAGCGTCGGCTCCCGATCCGACGGTGTGCCATGTGTAGTGTCATCCCTGGTCATGACATTACGAGAGGAGCAGAGGTACGAAGTTAGTCCAGTACGCATTTTTTCAAATTTTGTCTGAGACTCTTTGGTTTCTGGAATCTTTCTCAGATCACTGATCGTGGCATCGACGATTGATTTATCATCATTAACAGCTTGTTTATTTATTAATTGTGTATACTAAATGCTGGTACTAGCACGTAGTTTAAATTAACTGCAAATGTACACATTCCAGTTATTATCTGGAAGCAATTCAAAGTTTTTATCAGATTTTTTTAGATTTTTAATTTCAAATATTTTACTGTTTCTGTTTGTTGAATTTGAATGTCAAGACTCGGTCAGACTCAGACATACTCACATAGTAATAGTTAGCCAATCTGTGTAAGTATTTAGTTTAAGTAAATATATTGGATAGTCGTGTTATAACTTAGAGTTGTAACATCCCTTACCAAAATATTAGTCTTCCACTAGTCTTCCCCTAGTCTTCAGTAAGTCTTCAAATATGAAGATAATGTAGTCTTCAACTCCGAAGACTAAAATAGTCTTCACATGGAACCTAATAGAGAAAATTAAGCTTCGAAGCTCTATTTTAAGTCTTCGAAGACTACTTAGTCTTCGCTTAGTCTTCGAATGGGGCGAAATATTTAAATGAGCTAAGTCTTCGAAGACTTATTTTAGTCTTCGAAGACTTATTTTGAAGACTTGGTTTAGTCTTCGAAGACTTATTTTGAAAACTTATTTTAGCTTTTGAAGACTTACTTTGAAGACCTAATTTAGTCTTCGAAGACTTGTTTTGAAGACTTATTTTAGCTTTTGAAGACTTACTTTGAAGACCTAATTTAGTCTTCGAAGACTTGTTTTGAAGACTTATTTTCAATTCAATTCCTTAGTTGGCAACATGCTTTTACATGTATTCATATAGACATGTATGGCTTACTCAGCCGCCAATTACCTCTAGCACAATGCAGATTAATCCCTGGTTTCTCAGTTTGTTAATTAGCCATCAACAGAGAAATAAAGCCACAAACTGAAAACATTGTGCTTAAATTATCGATGATTAAGTTACTTAGTTTCAACTTATATACATGTAGTGTCTAAATAGCCCAAACCACTACACAATACTAATAACAATACTGGAACGAATGTTTATTCAAGACCATATGACATCTATTCTTCCATATTTATATATTATTTGTTTCTGCCCGGTTCTGCTTCAGTATAATAAGAAATCTCAGCTAGAAATTAGGTTGAACCTTGCCAGTTGGTAAAGTTGAATGCTGGTAATTTTCAGTAAATGCAGGAAAAGATAGCTGTCTAAAATGATATACCAGCAGAAATTGGTGTAATTTAATTGTTTACATTTAAGAAACACAGTTAATACTTTCTGTGCCCCCCCCCCCCCCTGAAGAAACACAGTTACTCTCTGCCCCCTCCCCTGCACAAACCCTGAATCTTTGAGGCCCATTTTATACGTCGAGCCAGACACGGGTCGCGCCAGGCTAATTATAGTGTGGAAATGACAAAGTCCAAGAGAGCGCGATTGGAGCACGACGTATAAAACCAACTGGCGCGTCAGAATTTCTCTGGCACGACCCGACGTGCTACACGTCTGGTACCGACGTGCTACACGTCTGGGGCTCGACGCTGTTTTATACGACGTGCTAAACACGGGTCGCGCTAAGATGATTCAGGGAAAACCATTCCCCATTTGGGACCCCTTTGGCAGAGAGCATGCACAATTTGAAGTTTTTGGTGTCATTACATTATCTCTTGAGTCATCCTAGCGCGACCTGTGTCTGGCACGTCGTATAAAACAGCGTCGGGCCACAGACGTGCTAACTCTTGGCCGTTGTAAAATATACATTGAAGGCAATTGTACGGTACTACGGGGACATGCATATATCGACTGACAAACGACGTTTCGCGAAAGTTGGGAATAAATATATATTGCAGAGATATATATTCGAAGGTTCAAGGGAAATGAATGACAAGATCCCGATTTTGAAATCAACAAAAGCGTAAATTATGAGATTCATGCCCTGTATATAGAGGGCCAGTTTATAGTGCATTATCAGAGGACCCTATAGCGGAAATGATTATAGCCGACGGCATTTTGTATCAGAAATGCTAAAATTGTTCGAAATATACGATTAGGCCTAAACAAAAAATACGTTTGTTTCCGCTAACCCGACCGACCCTATTTTAAACCGCCGACCCTAAACTTTTTATTGCCATTGCAAAAAAAAAAAAAATTGGACCAAAAAAAAAAAAAAAAAATTGATTAAAATTGTTTTTTTTTTTAATTTAGGTCCCAATTCATATCATAACAAGATGCAAAACATTTATATATTTATATATATTGACATAAGAAATTTAAGTTTACAAAAAGATTTAAGTTTAACAGTTGGAATCATACTGTAAAGTATGTTTGGCTTTATCTAGCTTTCATCTGTGAAAACTTCAAATAATTTGAGTTCAGGTACGGTATGTTATCATTCAGCGTTCAGACTTCAGTATTTCAATCAATTACAGCACAGGAACATTAACAATTTGATCAAATCAACCTGGTTATCAAGTGGGATCTCATAATACCAAATGAAAAATTAACATAGAGATTAGTACCATATATAGTCATTACTATCTTAATACATGTACATTGTTTCTGTACTACATGTACATGTAGGATTTCTGTATTACATGTACATGTAGTATATTATGTACGGTATGTGTCTCACTTGAATTTTATAAAATAGCCTATTTATGAATTGGAGTGATGATGGCAAGTCTAATTTCAAGCAGGATAAGGCTTCCGATAAGCATAATCCATAGAACCAAAAGATATCTGACAATAACTTATAAGCATTTCCAATCCATACATATATAAAAAGTTCCAAAGTTATGCTTGAGAAACTTGATAAAATTGACCTCTCTGTAAAATTCAAAATACTGACTCAAAGAGCCTTAGATTAGATCTAAATGCAATGGATTTTCAAATTTTTTCCAGGGGAAGAACCCCCACCATCATCAGGGGGTCACCCTTCCCAAACATTCCTCCGATCAGGCCTTCAGGTTATGCCTTCGGCATATCATTGCCCAAAAACAGGTGTCCCCAAAAAATACCTAGATCCTTCACTGAATGCGGAGAAGGTGGTGTTGTGAAGCCATCCTTAAGAGATCGGTACAAGACGGTCACTCCAATATGTGAACAGTGCAGTGGTGCTGGACTGACTCCAGTTGTCGCCAGACCATATAGGAAATATTAGGATTATCAAAGACTATCTTAGTATATAGACTAGTATATATGTAAATATTAAAGCATATGTAAGATTGAATTGGAGTTTCTAGTTCCTCTGTCATCTGGGTTAACATGATTGGGGCTAAGAAGTGCATAGTTTGGGTTATTGACAAGTATTATACAGTTATTTTTAAAGATACTGAAAAAAAAAAATTAACACAAAAAAAAAAGTTAAGCCTACCTACCTACCTACCCTAATTTGTTTTAGCTCGTTAGCGGAAACAAAGGTATTATTTGTTTAGGCCTTACAGCAAGTGCCGACTGGCTCGACATATAAATCAAACAAACGTAACACGATCCAGAGACGCGCCAATGTCGAGCCAGGGGAAGATAGCGCGACCCGTGTTTGGCGCGTATAAAACGGGCCTAATATTAGTGGAGAAAACTTTCAAACCTAGCTGTTACATTACATAGATTGTATAGATGCATGGTCATCTAGTATTGCAACATTTCTGAAACAATATTCATAAATTCAATATATCATAATAAGATCGAGGTACATGCCCTTACCAAAATATTAGTCTTCCACTAGTCTTCCCCTAGTCTTCAGTAAGTCTTCAAATATGAAGATAATGTAGTCTTCAACTCCGAAGACTAAAATAGTCTTCACATGGAACCTAATAGAGAAAATTAAGCTTCGAAGCTCTATTTTAAGTCTTCGAAGACTACTTTGTCTTCGCTTAGTCTTCGAATGGGGCGAAATATTTAAATGAGCTAAGTCTTCGAAGACTTATTTTAGTCTTCGAAGACTTATTTTGAAGACTTGGTTTAGTCTTCGAAGACTTATTTGAAGACTTATTTTAGCTTTTGAAGACTTACTTTGAAGACCTAATTTAGTCTTCGAAGACTTGTTTTGAAGACTTATTTTAGCTTTTGAAGACTTACTTTGAAGACCTAATTTAGTCTTCGAAGACTTGTTTTGAAGACTTATTTTCAATTCAATTCCTTAGTTGGTAACATGCTTTTACATGTATTCATATAGAGACATGTATGGCTTACTCAGCCGCCAATTACCTCTAGCACAATGCAGATTAATCCCTGGTTTCTCAGTTTGTTAATTAGCCATCAACAGAGAAATGTCACCGACGGCTTGCTTCCCTCATATGGTGTGCCTGCATGTATACTCGAAAATTGAAGAAATCAATATCGCCCTGACTAATACAGAAAGTAATGCTGTTGCAAGTAGCCCCTTTTGGGCCAGTGCGCAATTTGACCTTGATATGACCATTTTGAAGGTCAATGTCAGGTCAGGTTCACGATTTGTCCCTTCCAAAACACTCCCCGGACAAAAGTACTCCTAGGTATCAAATTTTGTCGAAATCCGTCTAGATAATATGTTGAGAACTCGAGATAATATGTTGAGATCTCGAGATAATTATGTCGAGATCTCGAGATAATATCTCGAGATCTCTAGATAATATATGTTTTGAGTATGTCGCAAATCAGCCACCGTAAGACTGTTATTACCTCAGGAGGACAATTTATATTCTAAAATCAACCTGGAACCATCTGTATATAATCTATTGTTTATTATTATATGATATTATTGATATGGTATCTGTCTATCTGACTATTGTTTTGGTATGTTCTAAATCTCAATATCTCATTATATCACAAACTTGGATGAGATAACCAAGCAATAAATACATAAATAACTTGGATTATTGTTGAATCGGCCATCTGAGTAAGAGACTGTAATAATGAAAACATTCTCAATGTGTATGGAATTATTAGGATTAACTACAGTCCCTCTTATGCTCTTAATATCTCTGCAAAATATGGGATGAGAGATGAAACTACATGTTAAAAAATCCCTGATTGTGGAATGGAACATTCTTCTATTGTGCTTACTACCAATGAAGAGGTCACTCTCACCAAAAATGTGCTGAAGGGTGCACAGGGTTTGTGGTTTGAAAATGTGCTGAAGGGTACACAGTGATTGTGATCGACACGAACACCATTACTTAAATTTGTTGTGTTTATGAAAGTCTGGCACCCATTAGCAGTTTGTTTTCAGTACATTTTAATTTTCATTGAAACATAAACAATTATTCTCTAACAGAAATCATGGCAGATACGAAAACTGAATGTCCTTTAGAATGACGTTTCAAACCCTGGTACCCTTCAGCACATTTTGAAAATCCTCTGTACCCTTCAGCAATTTTTTCGGTGAGAGTGACCCCTTAGCCTTAATTACTATCTGGTTACTCAGTTATCACTGTTACTGAAATAAGCAAATAATAATAATAATAATAATACATACTATTTTGTTCAGGTGGAAGATGCAAAAAATGTCCTACAGTTAACTGATTTGAAGCTAGAACAGAAGAACAGAAGCTTGCAGAGAATTTCACAAAGAAGAATACTGTATTTAGTCATACTATTAATGTCCTAATGCCATAATAGATCATATTATTAAATGATAGTTCATGTGAACTGGAGTTATATTACTTTCTCTTAAATTGCCCAAAAATGCACTATTTATCAATATTTTGTTCCACGAAATTTGGTCGGATTGTCAAATACCTGACACCCAAAGCCACTTAAGTTTACAGTTATCCATCTTCATCCGCTATCAATAACTCAAGTTTGGACGACCTGATCAGAATCAAGCATGTTGTGCATTTTAAAGTTAAAAATACATTTTGTTTTTGCGGTAGTACCATTCAAAATGGCTAAGAGGCTTATTGTGCCGTGCCCCAGCAATGCTCTTGTCCCTTATATCTTCTGAGCTGATAATAAATGCTCTTTATTGATCATATAATTTATTTGTCCCCTTTAAGTCCTGGTCAGGTGATGCATCTATGAATTTTCCTGCATATCTTCTAAGCTGATAAGGAATGCTCTTTATTCATATTTGCCATTTTATGTTGTCTGAGGTCAACATGATCTTTCACAGTATGACGATTCAAGGGTACATGATTTAACTGAACTTACTGAAGAGGTCACTCTCATAAAAAAGTGCCCAATGGTACACATGTTTTGAAAATGTGCTGAAGGGTTGTGATCGGCACTAACATAGTTACACTCAAACTCTGTTTCTGAAGTTCTGGCACCAATCAGCAGTTTGTTTTCCTGTCAGCACATGGAGAAGCCTATTTTATTTTTGAGGGATGATCTTATATTGATGGGGAATGATATGTTCATATTTACAGATATTTGCGCTTAAGTACAAATATTTGCGCTTAAACACAAATATTTGTCTTTAAGAGCAATGTTTTTACGCTTGAGGCTGAGTTGAGGATAAATATTTGTCATAAGCACAAATAATTGCATTTAAGCACAAATAATTATTAAAAGTGAATTTGGCATCACATAAACAGGGCCTATCTAATAACGCTCCCGTGGTCAAATTACCCCAATGTCCAAGATTCCTTGGAACATATACAATTATTCTCCAACAGAAATCATGTCAGATATGAAAACTAAAAGTAATTTAGAACCTGATTTCAAAACCTGTGTACCCTTCAGCACACATTTTCAAAACCTGTGTATCGGTTGGTTTGTTTTTTTGTTTTGAGTAATTCTGTAAATATCAAGTTCTAAACCATGTACCTTCATTTTCTGGATTTACATACTTGTCTAGACTGGACATAAAGTCCCAAAAATAAGGTTTTAATCAAGTTTATATATCGGTATCCCCGGCAATATAAACAGCTCTTTATATTGGGATACCGATTTATAAACTCGATTAAAACCTTATTTTTTGGGACTTTATGTCCAGTAACTGTGACTAAAGCCTATAAATTAGAATAATTCTACTTCAATTACCCACGCATTTTATATATGATATGACCATATATACTCTTTACAATACGGTTTCGTTGAACACCTTTAATATTTTTCAAAACAATAAGAAGCAAGAAATGAGTAGTTGTTGTTGTTGTGTTATGCAGATTCAAGGTCCCTGGTGATGTAATAATTTGCTTGACACTTGAGGAGTAGATTTTTACAAAGTGTAATAAGTAACTGCTTAGAAGCACGTGTAACCGACAATAAGGAGAATCACGTACAGAAAACTTATCCCATTTTCAGGTTAGGTAACTCCAATAAAATGTAGCGCTATTTTCCCCGCAGGCAATTTATTGTGTTATTTGATATTAATTTTTTTTGGCAACATATAACTGGTGTTGCTCTGGTATGAACTGATGCGACACTGATTGGAGTTACATGGACCTTATTTGGTAATATATAACTGGTGCTGCTCTGGTATGAACTGATGTGACACCGATTGGAGTTACATGGACATTATTTGGCAATATATAACTGGTGCTGCTCTGGTGTGAACTGATGCGACACCGATTGATATTACATGGACCTTATTCGGTGATATATAATTGATGCTGCTCTGGTAAGAACTGATGCGACACCGATTGATATTACAGGGACCTTATTCGGCGATATATAACTGGTGCTGCTCAGGTAAGAACTGATGCGACACCTATTGATATTACAGGGACCTTATTTGGCAATATATAACTGGTGCTGCTCTGGTATGAACTGAGGCGACATTGATTGGAGTTACATGGACCTTATTTGGCAATATAATATGATCATACGCAAGCGTAATTAACGAACCAAAGCTAAAACAATCACATAGGCCGGTGTCGCATCAGTTCATACTAGAGCAGTACCAGTTATGTCGGTGAATAAGGTCCCTGTAATACGAATCGGAGTCGCATCAGTTCATACCTGAGCAGCACCAGTTATATATTGCCAAATAAGGTTCCTGTAACCCCAATCAGTGTCGCATCAGTGGGTACCAGTGCAGCACCAGTTATATATTGCCAAATAAGGTCCATGGAACTCCAATCGGTGTCGCCTCAGTTTATACCAGAGCAGCACCAGTTATATATTGCCAAATAAGGTCCCTGTAACTCCAAACAGTGTCGCATCAGTTCATACCAGAGCAAAACCAGTTATATATTGCCAAATATGGTCCATGTATTTCAAATCAGTATCGTATCAGTTCATACCAGAGCAGCGCTAGTTATACATTGCCAAATAAGTTCCCTATAATTCCAATCAGTATCGCATTTGTTCATAACAGAGCAGCACCAGATATATATTGTCAAATAAGGTCCCTGTATTTCCAATCAGTATCGCATTAGTTAATAGCAGAGCACCACCAGTAATACATTGCCAAATAAGGTCCATGCAACTCCAATCAGTGTCGCATCAGTTCTTACCAGAGCTGCACCAGTTATATATTGCCAAATAAGGTCCATGTAGCTCCAATCACTATAGCTAGTTATGGTATAGTGTGGTCGTCGGGTTGAACCTGAAATGTTTTTTATAAAGCTGGTTTTGCTCTCATTTTGCGCGCGCACAAGTATCAGGAATAACATATCTAAAATCCGCCTTGGGGAACAATTCAGGATTCAAGATCCATCCTCATCCGCAATTTTGCCCGAGACCGTCGGTTTGACGACTGTTTTCTGGGCCACAAATAATTGCAAATAACAAACTTCAAAAGTCGATATATGATCGCTCTGAGCTTTGATGGGTGGGTTCCTAAACTCGAATCAAATAGTTTACCCCCCCCCCCACCCCCCCCCAACGAAGCCAAATAAATAGTAGTTGGGAGCGTTAATTCGGATAATGCATCTTTAACTAACTAATCATATAGCCAAACATTGTTGAAACTGGTCGGTAAAAATTCAAACACAGGGGTAAATTGGAGTGTCATGGAATCGATGCCGTTGACATCAGACGTCTCAAATGAGTACAAATTGATTATATGATAAATAAAGAGCGTTTATTATCAGCTCAGATGCAGAAATATGTTGGACAAGAGCATCGCTGGCTGGACAGTCTATATACACGTGGCTAGCTAGTAAGAATAGTCACTATAGCTACCCATGCAGTGTGGTAAGCATATATAGCCAGTTAAATTAGTCACTATCATATATAAGCTAGTCATGATGGTTATTCAGTTGGCATATCAGTATATGGGCAGTATATTATTGATCAAATTAGCTAGATCTGGTGGATAGTCTATAAAGCATACTATAGTCACTATAGCTAACCATGGTGGTAAGTCTATCTTGTTAGGTACATTAGTCATTCATGGGATCCCCTCCAGTAAGGATGGTCAGATTTTGGCAGTGAGAGAAACTACTGAAAACACACCTGTTCAAAATTGCGTACGGTCTCACGCGAATAACGGTTTTAGTGTGTATATATATACCCGGTAGAACATATTTAATTGACCACCCATGTATATTATGCAGCGCATATAACACAATGTTGTGAAATAGGCACTCTGCAAATGTGAACAAGAGGTACGCTGTCGCGTGGCATTTGCCCCCGACCGTAGCAATTCGGATTAAGCATGGACGGTATCACCATACCAAATATCAGCTAAATCTGCCCAGCGGTTGCTGAACAATAATGCAAAATGTTTGTACGGACGGACAAAATTGTAAAAAAAAAAGGGCCATAACTCTGGTGAAAATGGGTGGACGAAACCCGCGCTATGCATTTAGCTGTTCCCCCATGCTGCTCTATCATCATACCGAATATCAGCTTAATCTGACCAGCGGTTGCTGAACAATAATGCTAAATGTTTGTACGGACGGACGGCCGTACGTACGGACGGAGACGTCGACTATATACCCGCCGACTTCAAGTCGGGGGCATAATAATAATAATATAGCTAGTCATTGTGATTATTCAGTACATATTGACAATCATATTGATCAATATAGCTAGCAATGGTTCATAGTCTACACGCGAGTAGGTGTGCCGGCACTCACTATAGCTAACCAAGGTGTTATGTCTATCTAGCCAGTTACATTAGTCACTATAGACTTAAAGGGGCAAACACGAGCAATAAAGAGCCTTAAAAATTCCTCCTTATCAGTTTGGAAGATATGTGGGAAAATTGTTACAGATGGATCGCATCTAGGTCTGACCATGGAAATTCCACGCGACAGGCGCGCTTGACACCAGCTGACCCAAAGTTACAGGATGCGACCAATCAATATAATATCAATAAAGCGCGTTTATTTTCAGTCCAGAAGATATTTGGGGGGATTGGTGCACAAAAGTAAAATGACACAGGGAATGTCACGGGATAGGTTCTGTTGACCTCAAATAATTTAAAAGTGCACTAATTATTAACAATAAAGAGCGTTTATTATCAACTTAAAATATAGATGTAACTTTATTCTCAGAGGCATGCAATAGGTGCTGATTTGAAGGGCCACTAGTAATGGGTCACACAATTAGGATAATGTCATGTGGCAGGTGCCTTTGACATCGGGTTACTTAAAATGGGACTAATAAATTATATGACCAATAGAGAGCATGTATTATCAGTCCAGAAGATATGTGAGAAATTAGGTGCACATCAGTATTTGGGCCCTAGTAAACAACCCGAATTAAATATCATATGAATTTATGATATACCCATACAATAATGATTGGACCACCCAATGGTAGGACACTGATCTCTGGAAATTGGCATAAGGGTAAATATACCCTGGGGGTAGGGCCTATCATTCATTCCAATTTGGGGTTAAACATATAAGGGCCCATCATAGAACATGTCTATGTGCCTATATCTTTGGATTCTGGGCATATATGGTTGTTGGGACATATTTGGACCCTCTTGCATCTGGACATGACTCAGCTATCGTTGACATGTGTTTTCACTGCACGGGCTCCAATTTGGGGTTCACCATTTTAAGGGCCCATCATAGAAAATGGGTATGTGCCTATATCATTGGATTCTGGGCATATAATATCGATGCTGGGACATATTTGGACCCTCCTGCATCTGGACATGACTCAGATATAGTTGGCATATGTTTTCACTGCACGGGCTCCAATTTGGGGTCCAAACATTTAAGGGCCCACTATAGAAAATGTGTATGTGCCTATATATTCGGATTATGGGCATGTAATATGAATGCTGGGACACATCTGGACCCTCATGCATCTGGACATGACTCAGGTATAGTCGACGTATGTTTACTCTGCACGGGCTCCAATTTGTGGTTCACTATTTTAAGAGCCCATCATAGAAAATGGGTATGTGCCTATATCATTGGATTCTGGGTATATAATATCGATGCTGGGACATATCTTCCCAGAATCCAACAATAAGGTACATACCCATTTCCTATGATGGGCCCTTAACATGGCAAACCCAAAATCGGAGCCCATGCAATGTAATCCTAAATCAACTATTCCCGCGTCACGTACGGATGCATGAGGGTCCAGATATTTCCCAACATCGATATCATATGCCCAGAATTTAAAGATATAGGCACATACACATTTTCTATGATGGGCCCTTAATTGTTTTAACCCCAAATTGGAGCCTGTGAAAACCTAAGTCAAATATACCTGAGTCATGTTCAGATGCAGGACGGTCCAGATATGTCCCAACATCCATATTATATGCAAGAATCCAATGATATAGGCACATAAATTTTTTATATGATGGGCCCTTAAATGTTTGAACCCCAATATAGAGCCCATGCAGCGAAAACCTAAGTCAACTATACCTGAGTCTTGTGCAGATGCAGAAGTATCCAAATATGTCCCAAAATCCATATTATATGTCCTAAATCCAAAGCTATAGGCACATGTCCATTTTCTGTGATGGGCCTTTAAATGTTTGAACCCCAAATTGGAGCCCGTGCAGTGAAAACCTAAGTCAACTATACCTGAGTCATGTACAGATGCAGGACAGTCCAGATATGTTCCAACATCCATATTATATGCCAGATTCCAATGATATAGGCACATACCATAGATCAAAATTTAAGGGCCCACAATAGAAAAGGTGTATGTGCCACATACACATTTTCTATTGTGGGCCCTTAAATGTTTGAACCCCAAATTTGAGCCCCTGCATTGTGAACCTAAGCTATACCGGAGTCATGTCCATATGCAGGAGGGTCCATATATGTCCCAACATCCATATTATATGCCAGAATCCACAGATATAGGCATATAACAATTTTCTATGATGGGCCCATAAAATGGCGAACCCCAAATTTGAGACCGTGCAGTGTAAACCTAAGTTAACTATACCTGAGTCATGTCCAGATGGAGGAGGGTCCAGGTATCCATAGTATATGCCCAGAATCCAAAGAATAGGCCCTACTCATCGGGTATATTTGACCGTATGCCAATTTCAATCGGTTAGTGTACCCACGGTTGGATGATCCAATCATTGGGTATATCATAAATTCATATGATCATTTAATTAAAGTTGTTTAGTCTGGATACTTTTGTGCACAGATTTTCTCACATATCTTCTCGGCTGATAATAAATGCTCTGTATTGATCATATAATTTACTAGTCTCCTTTTAAGTGACCTGATGTATAAGGCGCCTATCACATGACATTACCCTGGTAATCTGCACAAAATACTAGTGGACCTTCAAATCAGCACTTATTGCATGCCTCTCCGGAAAAAAAATTACATCTATATTTTAAGTTGATAATAAACACTCTTTATTGTTAATTATTAGTGGCCGCTTTAAATTATTTGAGGTCAACAGAATATATATTGTAAAATTCCCCGCGTCATTTTACTTTTGTGCACCAATTTCCCCACACATCTTCTGGACTGATAAAAAACGCTCTTTATTGATAATATAATTTATTAGTACCATTTTATGTGACCTGATGTAAAATGCAGCTATCAGATGGCAATATCCTGGTCATGTGACCAATCTGTATCAATTACTAGTGGCACTTCAAATCAGAACCTGTTGCATGCCTCTCCGGAAAAAAATTACATCTCTATTTTAAGTTGATAATAAACGCTCTTTATTGTTAATTAATAGTGCCTCTTTAAATTATTTGAGGTCAACAGAACCTATCCCGTGACATTCCCCACGTCATTGTATTTGTGCACCAATTCCCCAACATATCTTATGGACTGATAATAAACGCTCTTTATTTACCATATAGGCTTAATTTATTTGCCCCCACCTTTAAGTTTAGGTCATCTGGTGTCAAATGTGTCTATCGCATGACATTCCAATGGTCAGTCAACGATGCACTTGTCTCACATATATTCTGCATCTGAGGTGATAATAAACGCTCTTTATTGATCATATAATTTACTTGTACCCCTTTATAAGTTGTCTGGGGTCAACGGCACATATTCTATAACCTTACATGTGTCAATTTGTTTATGCCTGTCAATTTTCACTGACCAGATTGCAACCATTTTGATTATGTAATTAGTTATTTAGTTTAATTAATTATTAGTTCCATTTTAATACCTCCCGGCTACATAAGCCGGGCAAATGAACAAATAAAATTGAGTTTTATTCGTACAAATACCAGAACAAGAATCTTAAGCATTTCCCATGTCAAGTTCTAAAGTCTATGGTTTCTGTGAGCACCTTTAATATTTTTGTCAAACTGTGCCACAAGCTGCAAAACCGTGTTCAGTCCCCTCACTTCGCCATTGACTTGGCCACAGGTGAAGGAACATAGAAATCGAATATATGAAGACTTTATATATCCGATTTCTATGTGAAGGAAGACTACCATAGCCTATAAATAGAATTATCTCCCTTATAAAACCTCTTCTATCGCCTTCTTGCTTGTCGGTTACATATGCTTATAAACAGCTACTTATTACACTTTGTAAAAATCTACTCCTCTGCGAGACGGTTGTCCAAGCGCTTCGACACGGTTGGCGATTATCGCAATACGATAGGGGAACACCGTGTGCGTAACGTAACTATCACAAGTATATAACGTACTCTGATACGATTGGGGAACACTTTGACGTTCGTACTCATATTTCACCAATTTTTGTACCTGACTTGCCTGTCCTAAGTTTCACGGGAAAATGGCTATCGTTATATACATATCACCCCATTTATTATTCATTTTCATAAAAATAAAATAAAAGAAGCCGAATATGACATGTTTAAAATGTTTGAAGCATGAATTTGGCGATATCATAGACTAAAAATAGGATAGACGTCGGACTCATGGTTATCAATCTGTAACGCCACTGGACGTCGCCATTGCTTTGGCCCTCAAGGTTAAAGTGAAGTAATTATTTCCCATAGGCCTCAGTGTTAACATATAATGGCCTGCAACCCTGACTATCCACAAATTGTGATAAATGAGTACATGGTCACCAGGATTGGCATCTGCGCAAAGTTTCTGCATGAAAAAAATCATATCGTCGAGCATGGAATGTACCTTTAAATTTGGGATTTATAATCCAGAGTCAGAATTGCATGAAAAAAATATTGACATTTTTTACCTCACACTAAACAAATTAAATCTAGGAACCACGTGCTTTACAATGTGCCAATGTTTTGTTTGGAGTCTGAAATTTCAAGAGGGGTGATTGCATGTATTTTATATGTTTAAATATCGAAACTACTATTAACCAACCAGAGCCCAGAATTTTGTTAATTCTCTCCTGCATCTTGGTCCAAAATCCGTTGGAGGGCGCTACCAATCGAATTACTTCACTGTAACCTAAAGTGACAACAGCGTCAATGACATGTCATCTGAAAATGACACAAATCGGTCCCTGGACTCTTCAAAATCTCTATCCATGACTTTGTTTTCGTCTTATTAACCCTTTCCTGACCCCCACCCCTGTTTACAATTGCAACACAAAATATCTTAAAATGAACACGAAAAGTCATCATGTGAGGTCCATGTCGATAAAGTAAACGACGGTAGCATATTTACCCATCATTGGTGTTATAGCTGACCGATTTCGCTCTGAGAAAATATGGACGATGGTTCACCTGATAAACATGGACACGCTGGAGCTTGAATTGGGCGCACTTGACAAATTCTGAGTCCTGGTAAACGAAATTTTGGCATAAAACTGAAGTTTTGAGTGCAGCAGAATTATTCTGTGCCTACATGTATGTGCATGGAAACAGCCACATCACTCAAACACACCACCGTGTTACACTTTTTGTCGACAAGCCACCTCAAGCAGACTAATTGGCTGCCATTTAACCCTGCACTGGTCATGTTTTACATCAAATTTTAGAGACCTGCCACATAATTGTGACAGGTCGAGAATTGTGACTTTATTTCGTATATAGTATATTAACTGACCATTGCAGCAATGAAATATGCTGTTCGTGGGGTCCACACCCCTTCCGATCACTCAAAAATTCGATTTTACAAAACGCTGTATAACATTTCACAAAAGATCCCCTTTGGGATTCTGGTCATATTTCACCAAGAAGTGGGAAGAAATTTGCAATGTAAGTGATGCATTCTGTATCTTATTGATATTCGAACCCAATGGTACCAACATTGTTACTTTGGCTCAAAATGGCTGTCAAAATGGCCGCCAAAATATAGAAAATGGTAATTATTATCCCAGCGTGCCATGCAACCGAGTACAAGTTGTGATGATGCACACAATTGACTATTCTGTCTCATATAGCTTGAGTACTAACATTTCTGACGCACCTTAGGTATTTTTACTACTTTTACCACCGACATTACGCGCTCCGCTGTCCCCCCCCCCCTTGCGCTGCCCATATACGCCGCTTCTATATACGCGCCTGCTTCACGCTAACGGTAGGATAATAAGGACAAGTGGAACTGTGGAAATTCACCTTTTTACCATCCCTCGGCAATTGGACAAATTTAGGCCGTTCACACCAGTAATGTTAACGATATAGCCACGGATGTGTCGGCGAAGAATTCATCTTTCAATCAATACCACAAACTCCAATCAGAACCATTCATATACATAGCATTTGATAAATATTTAACCACCGAATATTGTCTCCGAAGACCGTAAATTTTCTGTCCAATGATCTGATTTTGAGAATATCATGTTCGTGCTCTTTGATGCCATGGTCTACTGCTGCCTGCAGGTCTTTGTGAACTTTCGCACAACTGTAGCACTTAAACATTGCGTTCCTGTAGAAGTAAACTTGTATTGGAAGGTCAATTCAATAGAACGCGTGCTACGTATATACAGACCACCCAAACACCCACTTATAGTTAATTAGTCATGTTCATATTTAAATCTAATTTCCAATATCTATTATACGTATTATATTTTGACATTAATTAGGTATTATATGTTACCAAACATATCTACATGAACATATGCCTTATGCTCGTAGAAATCTGCTGTTATTTCAATAATTGTGAATTGTCTATCTGTGCCCAATCTACACCGCTATAACTAATCTACACCGTCATATAACCTTGCTATTTTTGGTATCCAAGCAACCAGGTTCATGTTCATAACATATTCTACACCGTATTTTATGATGTTTAAATTATCGTCAATTAAATTAATTTTAAAAGACGCCACACAACGAATCAAATTCGATTCGATCTAACATTATAATAACAATACCTGGGCAGAGTTTTACAATGAAGGCAGTACCGATAAGGCCAAAATAGTGCAAAAACCCACATGTTTCTTGCCAATTTGTTGACAATCGTCAGAATGTTGGTTTAAAACCTGTTTTTGACAATAATACCAATTAAATCCACAAAGAATATGGTATCCCTGTAACAACCGATATATATAATTCCAAGTGAATCTGTGTATAACGGTTTTCCTCACAGTACGAATATCTTCAAAATATCATGAATTACAAGGAGCATATCCAAAACGAACTACCGGTGTCCGCCATTTTTATAATTCTACACCGATTTCTACACCATATGCTACACCGATCTCAGAAAGGTGAATGAATGATAACGCGATGCCTTGATCCCACGCACGTGAATGATGTCGTTCGTATGCATGCAGCTAACCGGATATTCGTTTAGTATTAACATGCTTGGGGTTTGTATATAGACCACACACGCAGGACGACACGCGTATCAACGATTTGTTAATATCATGTTTAATTTACAGACTTTATGACTCGTTCCCACTTGAGTAGACCGTTACGCAACAATGAGACCGAATCATCTTATCGAATATAGTATACATATATCGTATAGCTACAAATTATGCAATTGTGGCTTTTTTAAGAGTCGTCAGATAATACTGTAACGATTCTATGTTAACCCTAAACATCCGTGATCAGAATGTATTATGTGTGGCACACGTGTGCTTTTCTCATCTGGAGGTCGATGTGCCTCTTTATTGTGTCTATGTAGGACATGTAGTCAGCTTACCAAGCTACAACACCATGGTTAAACAAAAATAAAACCAGACCATGCGGTTTTGATAAATGAACGTATCTTCCTCGGATGAAGCTATATATATATCTCCCAGTTAAATGGTTAAATGGTGATATCCACTATTCAAAACATAATTTCGTAAAACGGAATGTTCCCTCAATGGGATAGCGAACATAGCTTGCTCTCACCCTGATAAATTTAATAGAAATTCCTACTCATTTCCTATTTTATCGTAAATAGTAGTCACTATTTGACGCAGTATATGCAACCTATATGATAACATAGTGAAGTCTAATGTCAATATTATGCCCACTAAATATGTGGTCCTAGGGCTAAATTAGAAAAGTTATAAACTATAGTGTAATTTACATGTGTACATAACAATCATGACAGTATAAACATGTTCCACAGTAAAGTGTTTATTACCAATAGCAGTAAGTATGTTGTATATATATATAGTATGTACAGTACACTCAGAGTGTGGTATAAGGAAAACACTCAACACGGTGGGAACCACACTAAGCCCACCGCGAATCACCGGCATTCACGGTGATTTTTCCACGGTGATCCACGGTGAACTCGAGTGGATCGGATTAAGTTGAATAAACAAACGTCCGGGTGACTTGTCGGTGATCACTGGGAATCACTGGGAATCACCGCGAATCACAGAGAATCGCCTCAAAACGCCAACAGCTATATTGTATCACGTTATGCATAGCCGAAACCCTTTACTGTAGTTTATTCTAAAGCATACAATCAGTGGGCCATGCATTGTATGTTGTTGTACATTATATTTATATTATGGTTGATATTTTCAAAAATTCCAGAATGATTAACTATCTACATGTACATGCATAGGTAAAATAAATAAACAATTTGTTATTGTATTGATTGATTTCTTCCGCCCCATGATCACTAATTTCAAATTTTAAGCGCAAATTTCGTATTATTTGCACACATATATATATATATATGTATAATATAATGATCCAAGTCCATTAAACAATTAAATTTGTTTTAATTTATTTTTAATAATGCTATCTTGTTTAGCAAAATGTTTAAAAGATCGAAAGTGCGCGAAACGCAAATATGGAATACATTCCCTAGCTCTCTCATTTGTTCAGGCCCCTACATCAATGCATGCATAAACGTTCCGAGGGAAGACTGATTCAGCTAGCGTAAATGTTTTTTTTATTTATTGGGGTTTTGGATTTAACCCTGGATGATTTGGAAGGGGCGGAACTACTCCCCTACAACCCACTTTTGAATTTTAATGATTATCATGCTATGGGTGTATAATAACATGCAGTGGATGAAACGGGTGTATAGTGTAAATACATGTGTATATACTAGCTAAAATAATAAAACAAAATGTCGGTGACCACTAGGATTCACATATACATAGTTATGTTTATATATAGCGTGCGACTGTGTCCGTGTTATTTCAGACAATGGTAGTATAATGGGAGTCAGTTAGCTCTTACATAACTTTGACAGTTCAGCCAAGTCTGTAAGAGGTGTCAAAATTAATTGTCCCCGTTGCAGCGCCGCGCATAGGGTGCGAGTTTCAATCATAACCATATGAGCTACATTTACATGTAGTGTTACTTTGCCATTCAGAATGAAGTAAGGCGCACAGTATACACACACCGCATGGCTATTGTTCCGGTGTTAGCGGCCACAAATAAAATGTACGCAGGTACTGTCGCATGCAATCAGACTCAGGTGTTTCCTCTAGTTCGTATGACACATGCTCTTTATATTTACCATATACATATAAGTACCATTGCTATTAGTCACGTTGGAACAATAAAGAGCGTTTACTGTTAGTCTATTCATATAAATGGTAAAAATAAACTTTCTCTTCAGTACGAATGAAAACACATTTAAAAAATGCTGTATGTGTATATGCTATATTTATTTATCCCGAATAAATTAAACCTCCGGGATTGTGATCTATATTAAGTTACCGTATTATCTTTCCTAATTCCGACTACGTACCGTTATGTGGCAGTTCATATGAAATGATTGAATGCTTTATTGCGAAGACACAAATTAATGGGCAACGTACGTTTGATGTTGGGGAATACTGAGGTCTATCCAGAGTAAAATATAGTTAATTCATATTTTAAAACTAATTTATGCGTGTATAAGCCTCTGCTGACTCGAACGCGATGATTACATATCCAATATTTAAATAATAAAATGCCTTTATCATGACTCAACAATTGCATTTGCCATACTATCGTGTCTACAATATGGTTAGTTGAGGTATATATATATCGTTATTGGTTAAAACATGTTAACCAATTTAACATCGGATTTACCCTGCAACATATCATTTGGATACCACGAAATCAGTCCGTCGCGATTCGGAATTTAAATCCTTCAGATATATAGCTTTTATTATATCATGAAAATCAGATAGGAATTAAAAAAACACAGTTGCGATCCGCGCAATGCGCAATATTATATAACAACGGTCAAATTCAGTTAGCTGAATACCCGAGCATCCTGTAGTTTTCTCGTGTGCTCTCTTTGTGTATACATAATGACGTAATGATGGTGAACGAGTAATTCGAAACCACACAACTTCCACATTAGACACAGGCATGCGATATATAAATGTGCATACATACAGATAAAAAGTTAAAACAAAGCTTATACAACAAGTATATAGTTGCATATTTACGCACACGAATGACTTTAATTGATATCGAAAATCTATGTACATGCACATGTATCCCGGGAAAATTGGATGCAATAAAGATCATTAAACCAAAATTGGAATGGTACCAACCTGGTGGGTGATATAACGGTGTTAGTTTTACTAAAGTTTGAAAATGATACTATTATTACAATGATATATTGATAAATACGCGATATATTTAGTTGCACCTGCTCTGAACAAAACATATATTTGATAATGTCAGAGATATTTACGAGCTGTCCTCAGTTTTCGCTGATAAGTGAAATAAACGCTCTTTATTTGTACTATGTAATGACTAGAATACTGGGAATTATCTGTATGCCGAAGAACGTTCGGGACCCAAACGTTCTTCGATCACAACAATTAATACAACAAGAAAGAGGCCGTTCATGTATATCATTTTTAGCGTACTCATCGGCATATGCTGATCCATGATCCGCGATGTATCAAAATCTATCATAATTTGGACATTCAAACCAACAAGTGCCTTTAAATTGAGCAAGAAGTTGAAACTGAAAACATTATAGTTTTTTTTTCTCTCAAGTCAACATGTCAAAAAGTTTAAAAGATAAAAATATGCGCGAAGCACACAAACGGACCACAGTATAATAAAGCGTTCCCTACAGCTAATTTTAATTTTACATTACTATGTTGTCCTTTTCAATTTTTTTTAAATGAAAGCAAATAAAAAGTAAATGGTGGAAAATGCAATGCTTTGAAGGTTGCGAATATAATGGTTTCGCAGTGATTGTCGGCAATCCACCGTGTTTCACGGTGATTCGCGGTGTTTTGTAGTGTGGGAATACACTGCCATCACCTTGTTTATTAGACAAAAGCGCATCGCTAATCCTCTCCACTAAGGCCCACGGTGTTGAGTGGGCCACCGTGAATCACTCTCCCAAAAATATCCCCACCGTGTTGAGTGCTGTCCTATATACCCACGTGGTAAATCGATAACACAAGGACAATTCTGTGTTCCTACATGTAACTGTTAGTTGCTTTGTGTCATTACTTTCAATGGTGTATTGGCAATCGCATTGTGTATACGTTACACCGCTCATGTCCAAATGCCAGCCACTCCGGCCCCCATGCACCAAATTGTGTGCCACACATAATACATTGTGATCAAATGTGTACGGATGTTTAGGGTTAACATAGAATCGTTACAATATTATCCGATGACTCTTAAAAAAGCCATAATATATTGCATAATTTGTAGCTATACGATATGTGTATATTCGATCAGATGATTCGGTTTCATTGTCGCGTAACGGTCTACTCGAGTAGGAACGAGTCATAAAGTCTGTAAAATAAACATGATTATAACAAATCGTTCATACGCCGTAACGTGTCGGCCTGTGTGTGTGGTCTATATACAAACCCCATGTAAGCATGTTACTACAAAACGAATATCCGGTTAGCTGCATGCATACGAACGACATCATTCACGTGCGTGTGATCAAGGCATCGCGTTATCATTCATTCACATTTTTGAGATCGCAAATCTGAATTCTGAGATGGATGTTCAATTAATTTCAATTGTAATACATTCATTTAAGAAATAAATACACGGTGTAGAGGTGTGTATGGTCAAGTTGTACCACAAAAAAATGATTGTAGGACGACGCGTAGCGGAGTCCTACAATCAGTTTTTTGTGGTACAACTTGACCATACACACCGATACACCGTGTATTTATTTCTTTTGTAATACGACTGAAAGTTTATGGTCACAATTCGACTGAATAGTCAACGAAATACTGCGCTTTTTCGGTCTCAGGTGAGAAAACATTTCGTGGTGTAATTCGTATTGGGCGTACTCGATTTCTTTGCATGGAGTACTCTAGTAATGTCTTGTCTTGTTATGAAATTCCCCCGTTGACTTTTCGAGGCACCTCTTCTAGAAATAATCGTTGTGATTGGCTAAAAAACGATGTGTTTTCAGCGGCGCCCGTGCGTTTCATTTAAATTGTACAGGAAATACGATTGCGGTCATTTCTGTTTTGAACGTTGTTGGGACAACATGAATATGATCATCGACTATGAACCATTTTCCTTACACAAAGCGATCAAAATGATCTAGTTTACTAAACTAATCTTATTCCCCTTCTGTACTGGTGAACAAACGCTTTCATTTTCAACTTGATTCCGAAATATCGAGATTCGAATCGACGAATGCACAGCCCGGCCCCATTGATTTATTTTGTCATTTAATATACTTGTTAAGTAACTTTCTTTGGTCCTAACATATATCAATATACCATAACATCATTTTGACCATATTCATTGGCAACCAAACTGGTTTCAAGCGACAAATCGCTAGAAAATTCCCAAGATTGTCAAGATGCAAAATTCAAAGGGTTGCGGGTGTACTCCGTTGATGCCCCGTTTGCGCGGAGTTAGAAAAGACGGGAAAAGTCGCGTGCGGCTATCTGAATAAACCGATTTTTTTCGTGGTACAATTGGAAATAGTAGAATTGTACCACAAAACTGGAACGAGATAGCCATGGTAACTCGGGCCACTGGCCAATCAGGACATGGCTTTTAAGCATAGTTAGGCAGGGTCGTATTACAAAATAGATATGTACACAATATTTCGAATATGTTATGGATTCATATTTCAGATGACATTCGCAGTCCAATTGATCAGTCTCAGATACACATAAAACACTCGAAAACTCATCAAAACTCCTTAAGTGATACGCATATTTACTGCTCAGATGCTCAGCGTTTGGTAACATCTTCATATGTGGCGTTTACATCTTTCTGGGCCGACTGTGGTCCATCCATATCGCGCGTATATTGAGAACGACACTGATTCTTTAAATTCTGTTCAATCCTATGCTTCATTGAACTATTCAACTATATACCGGCATTTGTGTTGGCAGCGTGGACATCCAGGAACTATACAAGTGGTGGATGTTCTCGAAAATTTGAGTGAGCAAAAGCAAAAACACTATTGAAAAAATATTAAATGGTTTGATCTGGGAAAACTGATTGACAGCGGGTGGATAAATACTCCTGCTTCGTGTGGAAATGTGCATGCGTTGTTCGTTGTCTGTTTTATGATGAGAAACAAACATATCTCCATATCATATACGTGAAAATGACTTTCCCATATTCTCGGTTTTGGCGATACCCTCGGTTTTGGCGATACCACGTACACGGGTGTGAATATGTTGTTTGTATATGTGCACACTCCACAGTACCACAGTATGAGACAAGAAAACCATAGTCAGAAATGGTAACGCCACCAAGATTATAGTATTACATATAAATAGAAATAATAAAAAATACATAAAATATTTGTATAACAATTGCGTTTAAACAAGTAATCCTTCAAATTATTACTAACAAAGCATGTAAATGACTGTGGGGTCACTCAACAGATTATAAAGACTTGGACTTAGTATACTGTAAATACTGGGACTGTATATTTTTTAATTTTAGTCTAAAATTTAAATGAAATAATTAAAAGATAAAATTTAGCAAGTAGTAAAAGTGAATTTTCTCATTTCATTTTTTTTTTTGTTAAATAAAGGAATAATTTAAATGTAAAATTTGGTTTAAAAAAAAATTATTGACCGTGGCTCTTCCAATAATTGCGCGACTGACCTGGTCAATTGTTCTTAAGAAGTTGTTTTGAGAATTACTATGGAGGGAAATAGTTATGGCTGTGGCTTCGCAAGTAATTGACTTGGTGACGTGATGTTAACAAATCTGAACTCCAGTAAACCAAGGACGCTCCATACTAAATATAAGGTAAATAAATAATTCTTTAGAAGTTGTTTTAAGATTTACTATGGATGGAACGAATTGTGGTGCTGGCTTCGCAACTATTTGACCCCATTGTAACAAATATAAATATTAGTCACTCAGGCAATAGATGTATCTATTCTGTATATTACGTTATTGGGTCTTACGTGTCTTGAGATGTCTAAATATGTTTTGATGGACAGATCGCGCAATCTTATCTGTTGTGATTCCAATTGTTGACTTATAAAATATGCACATATGCTTAAGAAACAGTCGCGCGCGAAGCGCGCTCCCGTAGGTCGGTTTTTGGATCCCAGTTAATGAAAATATCATTGCAATAATCGGTTTCCCCTCAATAAACATCCATATATTCAATATACATGTTTTTGGAGCAGAATTAGGTAGACCATATTGCACGCCATAATTCTGCTGTGGTTAAGTGGTCAATTACTTTGGACATTACTGTATGTAGATGGAGTTATCATTAGACCTCACATCCTTATATGGGATACAGTAATGCCCAAAGTAATTGACCACTTAACCACAGCAGAATTATGGGTAATTTTTCAGGATTTAAAATCCTGAAAAATTACCCATAATTCTGCTGTGGTTAAGTGGTCAATTACTTTGGACATTACTGTATGTGGATTGAGTTATCATTAGACCTCACATCCTTATATGGGCTACAGTAATGCCTAAAGTAATTGACCAATTAACCACAGCAGAATTATGGGTAATTTTTCAGGATTTAAAATCTTGAAAAATTACCCATAATTCTGCTGTGGTTAAGTGATCAATTACTTTTGACATTACTGTATGTAGATGGAGTTAAACCTCACATCAGTTTGTTGGAGATTTGGACCTTGACTTGGGACCTTTGGTTTTTAACGCAACAAATGCGAGTACACCTTATACACAAATTACTGATGTAGCCAGATAGTCCAGGAGATATTGGTAGACCTCTGCACCCCCCCCAGGACTTAACTTCACCCCACTAATTTTCTTCCTTAAGGTCTCCTCTAATTTTTTTCACTTGTTAACAAGAAAAAAAAGTGGCCGCAGAGACTCCAGACAAGATGGCGTCCATCATGGCGGCCATTTTTTGTATATGCACCAGGTCTCTTTGATCGCCGTTATAGTAAAGATGATGTCACATTCGGTCTTGTTTTCCGTTCGATTCGTTATGGTAATATACAACCCTTACAAATTAGCCAAAAATCCGACACAAAAATCCAATATGGCGGCCAAGATGGCCGCCGAAATGTTAAAAATTGCTATTTTTCTGACCTTTCACCACCTTTCGTTTGTCTCTGTGGGAAAATATTGGCACCTTGACGCGATTTTATACATTTATCGTCTAGAAGAGTCATTGGCGAACACACGGGGACCATAATATACATTTCTTGACGGATATTTTTGTCCGATATCACGTTTTCCCAAATGCCGGTATAATCCGGTCAAAGCCAAAACGACGCTAATAACGCAATGTCTGTTTCGAATCAATGAGTGTTATTGCTATTATTACTCCAGCCATGATTATATATGTGCAGGAGATACTCGGGCTAGGATTCCTCTTATACCTGAATTGAGGAATATTCACCCAAATCCAAGATGGCGGCCAAAATGGCCACCAGAAATAGAAAAATCACCGAAAATCGCTGATTTTAACATCAGTGAGAGTTATTGTCACGACAACTCCACACCTGCTTACTATTGTGAGTTGGGAACACTTAGTTGAATAACTTTCCTTATATTGCATCCAAATAAAAGTCCCCCAAATCCAAAATGGCGCCCACAATGGCCGACAAATTTTGAAAAATCACCGAAATTCCCTCATGTTCACATCATTGGGCATTATTGCCGAGAAAACTCCACACATGCTGACAGTTAAGTTGTAAATACTGAGGTGAAGTAATTACCTTGCATCTGATGAAGGAAATTGTTTTCCAAATCGAAGATGGCGGCCAAAATGGCGTCCGAACTTTGAAAACAAGCTTACATTCCTTTACTTTCTTACTATGGTCGTTATTGTTACGCGAATTCTACCCATATGGAACATTGATATGAAGTATTCATATGGAACATTGCTATGAAGTATTCATTTGAGTTTGGCCAACTCTCACAATCAAGATGACTGCCAAACTGGCGGCCAGAAATTGAAAAGAAGTCGAAATTGTCACATACTAATTTCAACTTTTTGTCATAATATCAATATGTATGCATTGGACGAAACGGTACATAAGCCATCTATTAGTTCCAACATAGGTCGTCGCCTTCTGGAAGGATGAAAACCCACAATAATCGCGATGTGGCATTTAGAAATCCATTCTCCACTAAGCGCCCATAATGGCCGTAACCGTATATGGGTGCGCCGAATAGTCATATTATGACTTCCAAGAATCAAAACAACAGTACCTGAGCTTATTCTGATTTGCCACATTCAGCATTATCTGGATCAGCATCCGTTTCGTCACATTAATCTATCTCGCTCACTCCAACACAGTATTCCACACTTCTTGGTAGAAGGGTCCCACTAATCGGAATGTTTCAAACAACACATATGCCAGTGTCAAGCTCACGTGTTTGTCTCGAAAGCTGGGAATTCTTATCCTTATTCTTGGCGAGCTTCATTCGTGGTAGCTTATGGTATAATTCAGATGCTACATATGGGATCTGAGCGTCATCTTGCGTGATAAACTACAAAGGTATGCGGTCGATGCGTATACTAGCTTTCAGAAGAATCTCTCTATCTGCGTATTTTTCAGATTTGGTTATCTAATGTGGATACCAAACTGTACATCTGGTGATCTTCCCATCCAGCCACTTCTCAATATATGGTTCACCAATTCACATATTCACGTACTGACGTAGCCGGACAACTTCTGTATATGGCTTCGAATGTTGAAAGCCTAACATTTGACGGATGCCTTTCTGCTAAGGCGTAGAAGACCATAATGCATAATATACCCACACTTCTTGACCATGATCATAAGAACAGTCCTGGTGGCGTCCATCAATCGTCTCACCGTACAGATCCAAGCAGATAATAACAATACATGCGGTGCTAGTTTGTGGGCATGTGTCATGATAGTGGAAATGAAATTGGACCATGACTGCACCGCCCCTTCTTTGGGTATGTTTTAGATTCAGACATGATCTCATGTGGCTTTGCTTTCCTTGTATGCTAAGATTGTATCTTTCAATCCGCTTGGAAGCCGTTCTTAATCAACGAACCAGACGTGTACCATTGGCTACTACTATATAAGTCCCACCAGACTGGGATGGATGTAGTCTTCAGGACGATGCATTTGATAGTTACCGATAATATGTCATACTCACGCTGGGTGGTGGTCGGTATGGTTCAAGAAAGTACAATGCCATCAACACAAGGGTGAAATGTTCAACGCGAAGAACGTCTAGAGGAATGTTACTTTGATGAGATCTTGCATTCAGTTTAACCTACGTTGGGTACACCAAGTGATTTATTGGTAACATCACCATTCAAAACCATTGTCCTACATGAGACATCTTAACTACTATATTATAAAGTTATATAATATAAAGCTATATGATCATAAAGGTCACGTTCATCAACGTCCACATCCATTGCCATCGAGACTATAAATTGTTCTTTAAACACACAGTGAAATAAATGCACCACAGTTCCTGACATTTTCTTGAATAATACCGTCCACATACTGACACTAACCCTGAGAGATCATAACATCAATGCATACCTTCATTCCATAAAGACATTATCCTTTAGCCCATCCGACTGGCTAGGATAGTATTATCCAGACAAAATTATACGTCTGGTCATGTTGATTCAGAACGGCCTTGAAACGGATGTGGAAATACAATCTTACCACACCAAAAATACCAACACGCATGACATTCTATATTGAAACATGCACCTGGTGTAGGGTTATATACCGTGTCCCATTTCATTCCCACTGTCATGGCGCATGTCCACAAACTAGCACCGCGAGTATTGTTCTCTGCTGGGAGCTATTCGACGAGACGACTGCGGGACGTCACACAGTTTGCTTATGATCATGATCAAGAAGTGTGGGTAGTCGGTACATTATGGTCTTCTCCTTAGCAGATAGGCATCTGTCCAAGGGAATGATACAGCTAGCTACCTCCGAAACACTGCTGAAGTTGTCCACGTATGCCAATACGTTCGCTAAGTTTGTGAGTTGAACCATCTATTGAGAAGTGACTAGTTAACTGGGAAGTTCGCCATGTATACATGTCATTATCCCCACGGGGTATATATGAGAAAGACATACATAGAGATGACCTTCTGTAAGCTTGTATACTTATCGACCATATGCCTTTCTAGTTCAAGATGACGAACAAATCCCATATTTAGCAAGCATCTAAAATCTTAAGCCAGACACCGGGAAATTAATTGTTTGAAACGTTATGATTAAAGGGACCCTTCTCACAGGAAGTGTTGAATACTTTGTCGGTGTGAGCGACCTAGATTTATCAGGCAAAGAAATGGAAACTGGTCCAGATCATTAAGGACGTGGCAAATCAGAATCTTTTACCAGGTAATTGTTCTAATGTGGCTATTCGGCGCACCTACGGTTACGGCCATTATCGGCGCGAAGTGTCAAATGGATTTCGAAATGACACATCGCTATATTAAGTGTGGGTTTTCGTACTTCCAGAAGGACCCGATCAATGTTATGCGTTTTGATACGTTTTAAGTTGAACTAATATATGGTTTGTGTATAGTTTCGTCCATACATATCGATACTATGACAAAAAGTTGAAATTTGTATGTGAATATATCGATTTCTTTTCAATTTCTGGCCTCCAGTTTACCTGCCATCTTGACCTTGCGTATCAATTGACAAACTCAAATGAATACTTCATACCAATATTCCATATCAACATGTGATGGTGGGTAGAATTCGCGAAACAGTAACGCCCATCGTAAGAAAGTAAAGGAATGTAGGCGTGTTTTCAAATATCGGTCGCCATTTTGGCCGCCATCTTAGATTTGGAAAACCATTTCTTGCATGGGATGAAAGGTAATTACTTCACCTCAGTATTTACAACTCAACTGTCAGCATGTGTGGAGTTTTCTCGACAATAATGCCCAATGATGTGAACATGAGGGAATTTCGGTGATTTTTCAAAATTTGTCGGCCATTGTGGGCGCCATTTTGGATTTGGGGGACTTTTATTTGGATGCAATATAAGGAAAGTTATTCAACTAAGTGTTCCCAACTCACAATAGTAAGCAGGTGTGGAGTTGTCGTGACAATAACTCTCACTGATGTTAAAATCAGCGATTTTCGGTGATTTTTCTATTTCTGGTGGCCATTTTGGCCACCATCTTGGATTTGGGTGAATATTCCTCAATTCAGGTATAAGAGGAATCGTAGCCCGAGTATCTCCTGCACATATATAATCGTGGCTGGAGTAATAATAGCAATAACACTCATTGATTCGAAACAGACATTGCGTTATTAGCGTCGTTTTGGCTTTGACCGGATTATACCGGCATTTGGGAAAACGTGATATCGGACAAAAATATCCGTCAAGAAATGTATATTATGGTCCCCGTGTGTTCGCCAATGACTCTTCTAGACGGTAAATTTATAAAATCGCGTCAAGGTGCCAATATTTTCCCACAGAGACAAACGAAAGGTGGTGAAAGGTCCGAAAAATAGCAATTTTTCACATTTCGGCGGCCATCTTGGCCGCCATATTGGATTTTTGTGTCGGATTTTTGGCTAATTTGTAAGGGTTGTATATTACCATAACGAATCGAACGGAAAACAAGACCGCATGTGACATCATATTTACTATAACGGCGATCAAAGAGACCTGGTGCATATACAAAAAATGGCCGCCATGATGGACGCCATCTTGTCTGGAGTCTCTGCGGCCACTTTTTTTTCTTGTTAACAAGTGAAAAAAATTAGAGGAGACCTTAAGGAAGAAAATTAGTGGGGTGAAGTTAAGTCCTGGGGGGGGGGGGGGGTGCAGAGGTCTACCAATATCTCCTGGACTAAGAGTTTTTCTTGGATAATATGAGTTTGAAGCCTGCTTACATTTCAATATGTTGTCAGTTTTGTATTGTCTGCAGCAGAACTCGGCGCGTTGAAGCAAAAGTTATAAGAGATAAAATGTGTACGTAACGAGACTATAATACAAATGAACAAATAAATTGAGGGAGGGGTGTGCATTACAGGGAACTAAGGTCACTAAGGGTTGAACCGATATAAATTTGTAGAGCGATAACGACCAATGTTGACATATTATGCATCTCAACTCTACTGTTGCAACAAGGATATAAAATAGGGGGGGGGGGGTGTCAGAATCCTAGTCATCTCTATATAGGGCCAGAATAGTCATTTATGGACTTCTATAGTGGTACAATACAAATTAGAATCAAATGATAAAAATATGTATGTAACACAATTATACCGATGAAAATAAAAATAATAATTTAGGCCGGGATAAGATGTTGGGTTGGTTATATGGACTCGGAGAAAAAGGGGTTCGTACCGATGAACTGACAGAAATTAGTGGAGCGATGTTGCCATGTAATGCATCGCGACTGTACTAAAGCAGCAATGATATAAAATTGGGGGGGGGGTTGGAATTATCTCTATCTCTATAGATGGCACCAGAATTATATAGAAAGGAATAGCAATTGATATACGTATACGGTATACTATAGTAATACCATAGACATATAAGTACAAGTATCACGCAATAAAAAAATTTGTAACGTGACTATAGAGATTGGGTTGGTTATATGTGGATATTCCTCAATTCAGGTATAAGAGGAATACATGGAATTCATACCGATGAAATGATACAAATTAGTGGAGCGATAAAGACCAATGTTGACACTTAGTCAGGCTACGCGGGGGAAATAGGGGTTGATACGATAGACCGAAATAAATTTGTCGAGTGATAATGACCAATGTTGACGTATAAAGTAACGCGACTGTACTGTTGCACAATTATCATGTAGAACCGGTCAAATATGAACTCTGGTGCCCAATATGGAACAGCTCAGAAAACATTTGAAGGGCCCTAAAATTTATTTAACATGGGATCTGCCATACAAATCGATTTATGTTGATAAATCTCTTATTTTTCAAAATTTTAAGCTGAGACTTGGTGTGTCTGAGTGGAATACGTATATATTCCTAAAATGATAGGATACAGCACATAATTATGTTTTAGGTGGAAGAAATGAATTTTTTTCGATGATAAAATTTAACATGGGATTTGCAATTAAAATCGATTTATGTCGATAAAACTGTCATTTTTCTAAATTTTGAGTTGAGAATTCGTGTGTCTGTGTGTAATACTTATATATTCTTAAAATGACAGAGTCCAGAGCGTAATTATGTTTTAGATGGAAGAAATTGAATTTGTTTTCGATAACAAATTTACAGCATGTACGGCCGTACTACGGGTTTATCGCGGCACCTCGAAACAGTGCGCGGAACTTCGCAGAACTACGCGGACGTGCGCGGTACAAATAAAACAGTTTTTTGTACAGGGGTAGGTGGGGGTTGAATTAACACATGAACTATAGTAGTCACACGGCACAATCGTTTCGACGATTCTACGACCAATTCCACGATTCTGCGGCTTGACAACCACGGTGCTACGGCAGTTCAACGATTCTGCGGCCTTATTATACGTGATATTTCATGACAAACTTAGATAATGGGGCCTTTTACTGAATTGGGACGATACGAGTGGGCTTCTTCTTGTATGCATTGTGTAGAAACACAGAAATGCAGTAACAGTGTCAACTATTTGACAACGCCCCGCTTCGACCATGACAACGACGATTGTGCGACTCGTTGAACTGTAATTTTCATTTTTATGCGACGTATCTGTCACTACATGATCGGACAGCTTAGTTATGCGTGTAAGCCCATGTATGCTGCATCAATAAATGTTTGGAACTGTACCTTCGTTGTACAAAGCACATGTCCTGGATTCAATACAGTGGTCAAGTTGCTCCATTCGACGAACGTGCGTGTGATTCGTTGGTAACGTGAGGCTACCTTATACTGTACACATAATCAGTATAGTGTCAGTGCAGCATTCGGCAAAGCTCGGTATTCACCGAAAAATGGTAACCCTAGTTCTGATAAAGTTTGAACGACTATCATTTTACAACAACAACTTAAAATGGCGACCAACGACGAAGTCTGAAATATTTTTACAACATCGATTAGATTCGATTTACAACAATGATGACGATGATTTAGAAGACTCGTCATTGGTCTTTTATTGCCAGCTTTGTATGTTCAAATTCTTTTATGAACGCAATGACTGAAAAAGTGATATATAGGACATTATTAGCATTTTGGTTGCCGGTATCTCGAAATTTCACAGGTCAGGCACATCCTGAATTGCACTATTATAGCGATATTCCTCTATTACGGATTTTGACGGACATACTTCTTGACATAATAACTGATCAACAGAGAGAGATAAGATTTGCCATATGTGGCTCCGGTAATTTCATTTTGGCCAATGCTGCTAAAATTAATATGTTCGCTACGAAAGACAACTACCTGACTTTTTTAGTCTGCCGGTTCAAAGCCCGGATAAACTAAACCTTTTTCGACCGGGAAAGCAGATCCGAATAGCAGCTAAGATGTATTTAGATAGAATTATCAAAAGAATTTGACCGATTAGGGTGCATTTTAAAAGAATCGAGTGGAGAAATCTTGGTGACATTTTCATAAAACACGCCGATAATTCCAGAAGATAAAAGATGGCGGTTATCACAATAGAACAGGCATAATATTACCCATAATTCACCTCACTACACCAGGGGGCTTACCCATAATTCACCTCACTATACCAGGGGGCTCCCAATGGGTTATATATTATTTTCAGGCTATCAGATTATTTATATTTTCAACAACATATTATTACACCGGTGACTTTAAGATTACAATTTCAGACTGTCCTCAGTGACTATCGATACGATTGAGTCATATTTTCAAAAACATATTATACACCGGTGGCGTTAACTTTACAATTTCAGCATCTACGTGATTCTATCGGTACGATTTGAGTAAGGTACAAAAAAAAACTTCGCCCACTCGACCACAGAATTCAGCTTTCGGACAGCGGCCGATAACCTCGCCTACAGCCTAGAGATGGCTGCGGTAAGACAATCAAATGGCAAATATGAGTGAAACTGTGAAGCCGCGCATAGGAGCTCTGTCGGATTTGCCGGACAATTTCGATAAAAAATGTTTTAATTCGGTGGGAACATATTTAAAATCCTGTCAGCAAGGTTTCAGATACTATAGCGAAGGTTATGTCCACAACGTGTCAATACATAAGTTGGAAAATAAACTGTTTTTTGGAGCAAAATGTCACCGAAACCAGCGGAAAAATGAAAGTCCACTCCAGGTTGATTTAGAGGTTGATTCATTGAATATTTCCTATGTCCACTGCTCTTGTCACGCTGGGTGAGTGCAATAATTATATCTTTTTAATGCTGCATTATTTTTGTGAATATACAAGTTTGTGCTGTGCAACCCACCATCCATTTGCCGAAACTATACGATCAATATATGGAATATATATCCGATCCGTAAATTCCGAGCTTATTATTCATAACGAGTGAGTTTGATGTTTATATACATTTTAGTGTTATGTTCGTATGCTATGACGCTCAGAACGTTTGTGTTGCTACTGATTTTGGTCAAGCCGCCCCTCCCGATCAGCGATCACGCGCGACGCTGCTCGTTTGAATTGTTTCATTGTAACGTACATTTCTTCAAAACTAGTTTGACCATAACGGCATTTTGTAGCTAAATGACGATATAAACGTAAGAATCAACATTTATTATCAACACCTAAATTTATTGTGTTTGTCAACACAAATTAGCATCAAGTCTGGTTGGTGTATAAACACAATTTATTTTTTTAAATAAAAAACACAAACACAATACAATACAAATATAGAGAAGTCTGTTTGGGTCACCTAATCGCATTTCGATTCGCCCTATAGACATAATCGGGCCCCAATGCTGCGGATACACACTGATTCTGTATTGGTAATTTATATCTATAAAACGTTTAAAACGCGCTGACCTTATATTACCTTTACTCGTGCCCCAATTCCAAAATGTTATATTTGGGGGATTTACTTTGTGAAATACATACAACCCCCAGCCCTACCCAACTAGCTTGTCGTCTGAGGATTTTGTTTTTTAGTGTATGTAAATGAAATCCTTTTCTACCTAAAAATCTGACACAGTGGTCTGTTCCACGTGGTGACAAGATCGAGCCTGTGGCAATCACCAAGTTATGTGTAACAAATGCCAGACTTCCAACTGATCGACAAAGAAAGAAGCCAAGTGTGATGAGACTTGTTGATTATAGGTATAACTGTCATTGAGACAACACATATTATAAATCAAATACGTCACACTTCATTACTAATGCAGCCAGGGTGTAAGTGACACTCTCGTTATTTGGCAGACTCATTAACAAATGTGATTAGCATGACATGGTTGGAATGTGATTTGGGGGGGCTAACCCCGGGATTCTCGAAAGGGTCGAATGACCCTTTCCTTAACCCCTCATTTTTATGCCTTTATTTATAATGAATAAAAAAAAAATTTAAAAAAAAGTGAGCATTTTTATGATAGATGGTTATTTTTTCTTTTCTTTTTTGGGTTGGCTTTTTCTGTTGAAGATTGTGGAGATGGTGTAGGTGAAGGATGTCTTTGTTGATATTCCTGAATGATTTGTTGGACTTTCTCTTCTTGCGCTTTCCGGTATCTTCTAGATTCAGCGATGGTGTCTTCTACAGACAGAGTGGTGTCTGTGCTGATGTTGTTGTTGTTGTTGATGCTGGTGGAGCTGGGGGACACCGGGATGTGTTGTTAATCCGATGTCCGAGGTGTATGACTGTCCAGTTCCACCTCGAAGCTGGCGGCAGGAACAGCAGGGGTGGTATCCTGCTCCCTTACTCCGCTCGCCTCGACGATGACAGCAGGGATCTCCGGCAGATCAACGGAGTCCCTGTTAGCTGGTGTGACGTCACCGACGACCGGGTCAGCGACGACTCGCGAAGCTAAAGATGAACTAGATGATGTGTCGGTGAAGGTTACTGCGCTTTGTGCTGCTTACCGTGAACTCGAGGAGAGCAATAACACCCTCCATGAGACCGTGACTGACTTAAAATGTCGTTCAATGAAGAATAACTTGCTCTTCCACGGACTTGCTGAGATTGGGAATGAGAACACAGAGGCGTTGCTAAAGGAATTCATCGAAACAGAGCTAGGCATCACTGAAAACATCCAGCTTGGAAACGTACATCGCATTGGTCGAAAGCGACGTGGCAGGCACAGGTCGATTGTGGCAAGATTCATTTTCTGGAAAGACCGGAGAGAGGTGTATAGTGCTGCCGGACAGAAGCTTTCGAAAACTCCCTTCTCGGCCAGCCAGCAATTCCCAGACGAAGTTAGGAACGAGAGGAAAAATCTAATTCCCAAGATGATAGAGGCCAGGAACGATGGACATAGAGTGAAGCTTATTAACGATAAACTGTTCATCGACGACAAGATGTATAACTCTACATTTAAAGAGAAGTCTAGGCTGGATTTTTTCCTCCATAGGTACCAATATGACATGAGAGATGGCGAGGTGTGTACACCAGTACCCCCACCCGGCGATAGAAAGATTCAACGCCACAATAGGACACATCAGGAGAACGAGATAAGAGGAGGAAAAATTACATTCATAAATATGACTCATTGAAAATTTTGACACTAAACGTGTGTGGTTTGAAAAGACGCTTAAAATGCCCCGAGTTTGTAGAATTTTGTAATGAATTTGACATTTTATGTTTTTTAGAATCCAAAACCGACGACTGTGATGAACTGATTCTCGAGGGTTTCAAATTTACCGCAAAAAATCGCCAAAAGTTTTCATTTCGAAAATCTGGGGGGATTGTCATCGCATATCGTAAGGAACTCGAAAACTACATTAGTCCCATTGCGTCCGACTGTAAGTGTATACATTGGGTCAAAGTCTCGAAAATCATTACCAAATCGAATGGGGATATGATGATAGGGGCCGTATACATTCCACCTGAAAGATCCAAATTTGCTAATAAAGAATTTTTCAATGAAATTGAATGCGAATATCTCAGCAAAGCATTAGATTGTGAAAAGGTGATAATTACTGGAGATTTCAATGCCCGCACTGCAGAACTGAGTGACTACGATGAGTTTTATACCGACAGAGATAATTTAGATACATGTAGTGATAATATAGTGATACAGAAAAATATATCTAGACTAACCGAATTTGGTTTCTCGCTGAAACGGAAAAACAGTGATAAAACGGTTAATAGCCACGGCAGGGTACTCATAGGCATGTGTCGGAGATCTGATCTATTCATTGTAAATGGCAGATTCGGTGGGGATGCGAAAATCGGTAAACTCACATGTAAAAACTCATCAGTAGTTGATTATGTAATTTGTAACACCGACTGTCTGCGTTCGTTCAAAACGTTTGTAGTAAGCGAGTTTAGTTCATTACGGTCAGACGCACACTGTGCATTAACATTTACATTGACATCGAAGCGAAAACCCCAAAAATATAATGTAGATAATACAGATTCAGGAACACCGAAACCCGCAAGATGGGACCATTCGCTTTGTAATGAATACATCGGACATATAAATGATGCTAACATTGATTTAGCGATTCAAATGTTTGATGAAAGCATACAATCCGAAAATCCTCCGAAAGAAAACGTGAATAACTTGACGGACAAAGTTGTAGAAATTTTAGTTGGTTCAGCCCTAAACACTTTCGGTAGGCGAAATAAGTATTCCAAGAAAACCGATGATAAACCATACACAAAAACCGACAGACCCTGGCTAACCCCCGAATGCAACAGTATGCGGAAAAATTACAAGAAAAAACTAAGAATCTACCTTAATGGCCGCAGTGACAGTAACAGAACAGAACTCCGCCAGAGCGAGAAAGAATATAAAAAGTGCCTGAATAAATCAATTAAAATATACGAAAATGAAATGCAGATTAAGATGGAACATCTCTATAAACACGACCCGAAAGCCTTTTGGAAATCAGTAAAGGGGCGCGACACTGCGCGAGATATTGGCGTGAATATTGATGAGTTCAGTAGACATTTTAAGCAGCTAAATACACCACACGATCCCAATGATCCAGATATATCATTCGACCATGATAATGGGGTACCGAGTCCGACCGATACTCCCACGGCTACAATCTCGGACAGATCGGATTTACTTAACACACCCATTACTGAGGGTGAAATCGCCACTTGTATAAGCCATTTAAAGTCAGACAAAGCATCATCCGATGACGGAATCCGCAACGAATACTTAAAAGCTTCAGCGGGAAAACTCATGCCGTTACTGATAAAACTCTTTAACTACGTGCTCGATATAGGGTGTATTCCGGATTCATGGCTTGTGGGTTCTATTATCCCAATATATAAAAAGAAAGGAAGCAAGCAGGAACCAGGCAATTATAGGGGTATAACATTACTGAGTTGTTTGGGGAAACTATTTACGTCAATTTTGAATACGAGACTCACACAATTTTCTCATACGTTCAATGTAATTCACGAAAATCAGTCAGGATTTCGAAAAAATCACTCGACCATTGACAACATTTTTATAATTAATTCTTTACTTGAAATTGCTAGATATAAGAAAAAGAAGATGTTCTGTGCATTCATAGATTTCGAGAAAGCTTTTGATAGAGTTTGGAGAGAAGGTATGTGGTATAAACTCAGATTAAACCAAATCACTGGTAAAATATATCGCGTAATTGTGAATATGTATGACAATTTTAAGTCGAAAGTATTAGCAAATGGCCAAGAGTCAGAGCCGTTCCCTTCTGCAGTTGGTTTAAAACAGGGTGATAATATCTCCCCTTTTCTTTTTTCCTTGTACATAAATGACCTGAGCGATTTTTTGGCCAGTGCAGACGTGGAGGGAATGGGAACAGTTTCTAATGAAATGGAGAGAAAACTAGACTGTTATCTGAAATTGTGTGTCCTTTTTTACGCTGACGATACCGTTTTATTCGCCGAATCAAAAAAAGATCTGCAGTACCAGTTGAACTGTTTCGAAGACTACTGCCATATATGGAAACTAAAGGTTAACATTCCGAAAACCAAGGTAGTTTACTTCTCACGGGGGCGACAACCCAAACATCTTGGCTTTTCATTCAATAATATTAATCTAGAAGTGGCTAGCTCATTCAACTATTTAGGTATACTTCTTTCCAGAAATGGGTCATTTACAGAAGCTAAACGCGCTGCAGTTAGAAAAGCTACTCATTCAATGTATGAAGTCTTCAGAATCGGACGTGTACACAAACTATCGATCAATGCGCATTTGCGATTATTTGACACTATGGTTTTACCCATTCTTATTTATGGTTCAGAAATATGGGGAGTGGGAGACAACTCCATCATAGAAAGGATGCATTTGAAATTTTGTAAAATGTTGCTACACTTGAGATCCACCACTCCCAGCTTCATGGTATACGGTGAACTGGGACGATACTCCCTCGATGTCACCATTAAGGTGAGGATAATTAGCTATTGGATCAAGCTTTTGAACGGATCAGTTAATTCTCTCGCCCAAAAACTATATCAAACTGCCCTCATGATATCCGAAACTGATGGATTTTACACACCCTGGCTGAGAAAAGTGAAGAGTATTTTAAATGATTGTGGGTTATCATATATGTGGATCGGACAGAACTCCGCCATAGATTTAAATATAACCATATCGCTGGTGAAACAGAAACTGACTGATCAATATATTCAACAATGGCATGAATCGTGTAAACGCTCCAGTCGAGGAGAAATATACAGGATATTAAAACCGGAATTTGGTCAGGAATATTACATCTCCGAGTTTCGTGATGACATAAAATTTACCCTAGCTCGATTCAGAACAAGCAACCACTCATTACCAATAGAAAAGGGTAGGTGGCATAGTACACCCCGTGATGATCGAATATGTACACTATGTAACAACGGCCAAATCGGTGACGAAATTCACTATATGTTTTACTGTCAATCATTATCAACAGAGCGAAAAATGCTGTTGCACAAGTCATATTGGAATTACCCAAGTCCAATGAAACTAAGAATCTTGTTCTCCACGAGAAAACCATCGGTAGCTAGGAGACTCTGTAAATTTATCAAGATTATGGAGGGTCGACTAGTTACTTGATGAGGTCAGGAAGAGGCCGCATACTATGCCTCCCCACGGCTGTGCCTTGGGTTGGTATGGTGTGGGGGTCCTCGTTGGTCTTATCCAGTGACTGGTTTACCCTGCCCCTGATAGATTACAGCCAGAACAATATATTTGTATTGAATTGATATATTCCTTATTCGCCCAACACTGCCTCTGATATTATGTATACATATGTAAACATGTTTTCTTTCAACCATTGATGTATGGTATAAGAAATAAATCTATCTATATCTATAGCAACCAAGTGGGGGGGGGGGCTGGGCGTCTCTAAGCTCGCCCCTGTATCCACTTGGCTCTTCTCTCGGCGTCCCTTCTCTTCCTTACTAATGCAGCCAGGGTGTAAGTGACACTCTCATTATTTGGCAGACTCATTAACAGAGGTGATTATCATGACATGGATCCGGTTAAACGTGGTTTTATTGGGCCGGGACTGAGACCCCATTTTGCACATAATTACATCATTACGTAATCCCATAATCAGTTGCAGCTCACAAACTGTGAACACACCTCATATGAACTGCTTACTCAAATTTTCTAGCAGTCAGATATAAGAACACAATAACTATTCAATTATAATAACATAGTTTGTCAATGTCAACTTTCGGCTTCGCAAGCGGAATAAAATTCGCTCCGATGCATCTATCCGGGTATCGATTGTCAGTGTTACAGTTACACCTCCCATGGCTATACGTTTTCACCATTTTATGAAAACCCGACTCAGCTTGGAAATATTCTGGTGCACATCGAACAAATTATCCGTATGAACTGTTAATAAGACAAACGAAATCTCTCGCCGGGCGTCGAGATTAATCACCAAACCAGGAATAAATGACAACATTTTCTGATTGGATGATAAGGTGATGCACGGATAGTTAGTATGAAATTTAATAGTCTTGCTAATTACACAAAAAATGGTGTTTAATCCGAACAAACATCCGCCGATATTGAGTGTTGCTACACTATTAACAAACATTGATGTCTTACCGGAAATAACGCTAGGCTCTCAGTGAAAGATGCCGTTATCTGATTGGATAATGCCAATATCTGCCGAAGCGTCAATTGGAGACTACCACTGAATATGAAAAACAGCCACACTAGAAACACCACATGGTGGCGTAACTATGAGTATCCAATAGCCATACATATGGATGTAAAGGATAATCACCTCGTGGAGTGTCTGAGGCCAAATAATCACTCTTAAAAAAGCCGGGTCATTATTTGGTCTCAGACACTTCACGAGGTAATTATCTGCATGACTTAAAACCCACACACCCATGTGCACACCATATACGAATGTGTATTAATGTACAAGAAAACCATAGTCAGAAATGGTAACGCCACCAAGATCATATTATTAGCCATAAATATAAATTATAATACAATTATTCTATAAACTAGCTTTCAAATTTTATGTGGGAAATTTTGCATACTTCTATATTTCAAGTTTTCCCGTTTCTCGTGTTATACATTACTGTCTTCAAACTGTCTTCTTTATTACACAAGCTGATGGGCCCGACTTCGTCCGGGATGTTTCCCATCTGATTTCCGGCGAAAGGCGCGATTTGACCTTCAATTGACTATTTCGAAAGTCAAGGTCAGGTCAGGGTCATGATTTGACCCGTCCAAAACACCCCCACCCGGAGAAAAGTACCACTAGGTATAAAATTTCGTCGAAATCCGTCCGTTTTACCCCACTTGACCTTTAATTAACAATTTTGAAGGTCAAGGTAAGGTCGGAGTCATGATTTGACCCGTCCAAAACACTCCGCCGACAAAAGTACCCATAGGTATCAAATTTCGTCGAAATCCATCCGTTTTACCCGATTTGACCTTTGATTGACCACATTGAAGGTCAAGGTCACGCCGATGTCACGATTTGACCCGTTCAAAACACTCCCCGGACAAAAGTATCCCTAGGTATCAAATTTCGCCGAAATTTGTCCGTTTTACCCAAATTGACCTTGCATTGACAGTTTTAAAGGTCAAGGTCAGGTCGGGCTCACGATTTGACCCGTCCAAAACACTTCCCGGATACAAATACCCATAAGTATCAAATTACGTTGAAATCTATGGAAAGCCGAAGAGGACATGTTAGTTGCTAATTGCTAGATATACGACGCACGACTTGTCGCGGTATTTTAAAGGTGTTTCAAACTAGGAGATAGAAGGATTCTGCGTTTCAAATGGAGATGAATTATAGTAATTTATTCAAATTTTATGGCATAAATTGTTATTAAAACCGTATATACTATAACAAAAATGAATGACTCGAAAATTAAGTGGGCCTTTAAACAAAGTCACAATTGCAGTTAGGCTCATCTCATACTCGTTTAATCAGCGATATTCTGCTGCGCAGTTTGTTATAGTTCCCAGTATTCATTGAGCGTTATAGCCCCACTGTTATAATTCGCCTTTAGCAGGCGTACTCTTGCCTCAGATTATTGAGATATTAGGTCACACGTAATGACATTAAATCGCATGGAAACATAGCAATTGTGTGGGCTGCTTGGCGTGAATATTTAATGAGAAATAAAGTCATACGTAATGACATTAAACTCAAGAAAACCCGGGAAAACAAAACAAAATCACATTTAATGTTTTAAGTTATTTCCTTCATAAAAAGAATGTTCGTGATAATGAACCCTCCCAATACTTTAGAATATAGAATTAACCTTAAAATAACAAAAACCTTCGGAATACAGAACCTTCGGAATAACGAACCTTCTGATTGGTGAACCTTCGGAATAGCGAACATTCAGTGGACATTCTGGATAGTGAACCTTCGGAATAGAGACATGCCCCCAATATTCATATTAAATGCCCAGAGTTCAAAGGTATGGGCCCATAAAATCCTAAATTTGGCCCTTAAAATATTGAACTCCAAATTGGAGCCCACACAGAACATCACTTAAGTCAACTGTACCTGTGTCATGTCCCAATGCGGGAGGGTCCACAATATACCACAACATTCATATTATATGCCAAGAATTCAAAAGTATGGGCCCACGTAATGACATTAAATCTCAAGAAAACCCGCGAAAACAAAACAAAATCACATTTAATGTTCTAAGTTAAGTTATTTCCTCCTGTATCTGTATCGGTATGCGCGCAGGATCAGTTCGGATGTGAGCGCACACTCCGTAAAAAGAATCTTTGTGATTATGAACCCTCTCAAATTAGTCTCAATACTTTAGAATATAGAATTAACCTAAAAATAACAAAAACCTTCGGAATAGAGAACCTTCGTAATAGCGGACCTTCGGGATAGCGAACCTTCATAATAGAAACATGCCCCCACAAGTACACCGGTGACGTAAACACATGTGCTAATCGTTGTTGTACTATCGTGACTCTATCGGTACGATTTATACTCAGTACGAAATAACCATAATAATACAGTCGCCCAGTGGATTATCGATCGACCACAGAATATGAAAATCTGCGTACCAAGCAACACCACGGTGTGGCGTAATAAGCTGAATGTTCATGTTGGCCAATGTGCCGCTTTGTTGAACGGCCATTAAAACCTACAATTCAATCATGTTATTGGTTTGGCCTGTACATCGCTGACCTGACAGCTTGTGGTTTGGCAACTGTGCGTGTGATATCTTAACACAAGCTGCAGTCGTCACATTTCAGCTTGGGTTGAATGCAAGTTATCATTAATCACGAAAAAGTATCGTATTGTTCGTCACCTCATAGGCCTACTTATGGACTGGCTTCCCCATTCAGAATCCAGACCCGCAAGTTAAGAGAGTCATGCTATCGTGTCACAGTATGCATGTGAGATAACGTTTTTCATTTTTATCTATTTCAGCCTTTTTTCTTATATGATTTCATATTCAATCGTTATTTGTTGAGCGATTACTAGTTTGAATTTCATTAACCCCCATTTGGTAAAAGAAGGGACGTGGTTACATGGTTTTTGAAGACTCAAGCTTCGAAGTTTTAATTGCACCCCCTCAATTTTGCAAACTGTCCTGCATCCCTTTTCGTGTTATCAACTTAGCATTCTTCTACTGGAATTCTTGTTTTCTATAATATGACTGTGGGGTGGGGGTTGGTTGGTCAAACTTATCATACATGACGATCTGTTTCATCTAAGGTTTCTATGTACATATACGAACTTTATTTTGCTTGGCAATCCAGGGGGGGGGGGGGTCGGAAAAAAAATTCAGGCACGTATGGCATTTTTTTCCCTTTCGATCATTTTTTGTACCCACCCACCCCCACCGCCAATTTTTTTTCCGTTTTCGGCAGTTTTTTCCGACCATTTTTTGACTCCCACCCCCCTTTTAACACTAAAACAGAGATTTGCGGGGGGAAATTCACTGTAAACAACTGTATATGAATTTCTGTGCATACTATTTATCATGGATGTTAACATGGACATGTAAATAGGAATGAGTCATTTTGAGGTCATTCGGCCAAAAAAACATGGCTGCCAGCGGCCATCTTGGATTTCAAAATTTGCAACAAAATACAACACGATAACTGCCTGCAGTCAGTTTACAGTTAGAATTGCATTATTTCTCTCATTCAAAGTGGGTTTGAAGCCCAACTCATTGCCAAAACACTAAAAAACAAGCAGGAAATTTTTGTTTAGTTGCGGAAAAAATTGCTTGTTGGTGGCTTTGACCACCCACACACCCCGGCATATGTGCCGGAATTTTTTTTTTCACCCCCCCCCCCCCTGGGCAATCAACATGTTAGATTTAAATATTGATGTGGAAATGTAGTCTCTGTTTGGGTATGTCCAACTAGGAATTTGCAACTGCATTTGTAACCAAACAATATCTGAAAAATTATATTTGTGCTGCAAGTATACAACTGGTATACCTCAATCTTTCCAATTGTTGTATATATATATCTTGCCAAACATCCGCTATGGTGGTAATTTTTCCAAATTATGACACTTTTAGTACAAATTTTCAGCAAATGTAAGAATGATTTTAATTTTAACATTAGATAAATGTAAACTTATTGTTATTTAAACAATTGATGTGTCATTAATATTTCCAACTATTGAACATTTTGATAAAAGTTTCACACGAAACTATCTAAATCCACTGTCCTTGTCTGACATTTTTCGCAAATTTGGAATTCAGTTCAGCATCACTTTGCTCTACCAACATCATAATAATTCAAGTAGTACCCATCAGCATAAAAGCAGGAGTGTTTATTCTTCTCCGAGGTGGTCATTATTTAGATAATTAGTCTGGTCAATAAACTCAAATTTGAGGGTCAACCTAGAAAAAATTCGCACTAAGTTGGTTTTTATACCATTTTGAAGAGGAAGCTCTCCTCTATAACATATCCAAAATCCGCTAAAATCCGCTTTGAACATTTTTTGTAATTCTAGATGGCGTCCAAGATGGCTGCCATTTTCCTATAAGTCAGCTTGATGCGATTATAGTGAGAACATCTTGCCATATGTATACACATGTATCTTATTGATATTCGAACTCAATGGTACCAAAATTGTTACTTTGGCTCAAAATGGCTGTCAAAATGGCCGCCAAAATATGGAAAATGGTAATTATTATCCCAGCGTGCCATGCAATCGCGTACAAGTTGTGATGATGCACACAATTGACTATTCTGTCTCATATAGCTTGAGTACTAACATTTCTGACGCACCTTAGGTATTTTTACTATTTTTACCACCGAAATTACGCGCTCCGCTGTCCGCCCCCTTTTGCGCTGCCCATATACGCCGCTTCTATATACGCGCCTGCTTCACGTTAACGGTAGGATAATAAGGACAAGGGGAACTGTGGGAAAAATATTAACCTTTTTACCATCCCTCGGCAATTGGACAAATTTAGGCCGTTCACACCATATACATAGCATTTGATAAATATTTAACCACCGAATATTGTCTCCGAAGACCGTAAATTTTCGGATTGATCCGGCTCAAAATACAACGGACGATATCTTCCTCTAACGTCACCCCCGCACGGCTTACTATAATTAAAAAAATCGGTCAAACGATCAACTCAACATCTAGCGCTCAGGGATTTCGTGTCGGCTAATAATTTATTTACTCATACAAATCAACAGATCGTCAGTAAACAATTTCTATAGAGGAGAAATCTGTCGATAATTCCAACTTTTTTTTTATTTATCTTTACGAATCATGCAGCGCCTCATTTTAATATTCATTATGACCTGACCTTTCCGTGACTGCGTCGGGGATGGTCAGCCCCCCCGTCGGGGATATCTGCCAAATTCGTCGGGGAGATAAAATTATGCAAAGACGATAAACATTGGAAAATCCGCGACTCGAAACACGTGCACTGGTGACAGGGGTGGCGCCAGGATTTCCCCGACGGAGGGGCTATGGTCCCCGACAGGGGGGCTAGACCGGTGACCGAAGGTCATCGGCGGCTGCCGAAGGCAGCCCCGGGGAGAGCGCGAGAGGTGTGTCCCCTCTCGCACGGGGGGTTTGGGACCTCCCCCACGAAAATTTTGAAAATACATATGATGATACAGGGCCCAGTTGGCCCCCAGTTCAGGAACGATAACTCTATCCGACCTATACTCCGCAGTACTCCAGTCTAGACAGTTTGACCTACATTCTCTGCAGTAGTCCCGTTGGAGTTTGACCTATATTCTCCGCCCACGCGTCGGTCTATTTGTACCGGTTGGACATGTCCGGACATGACCCGCTGGTTATATCCAGATTTCTCCATATGAATGGTATATTATCTACATGTATATCACGTGATGATCTCGGTGGGGTAGCTTCAGTCTTGAATATTAAAGGGATACTAGTCTCTCACGGGGGATGATTATTAAAGTGACACTCACTATGGATGAATGTTAAAGTAACACATGGCGCACACTGTGGGATAATGTTAAAGTGACACTCGCATTGAAAACTTCCAAAAAGTTCAAAAAGGTCAAAAAGTTCAAAAAGTTCAAAAAGTTCAAAAAGTTCAAAAAGGTCAAAAAGGTCAAAAAGTTCAAAAAGTTCAAAAAGTTCAAAAAGTTCAAAAAGTTCAAAAATTTCAAAAACTTCAAAAACTTCAAAAACTTCACAAATTTCACAAATTTCACAAATTTAAAAAAACTTCAAAAATTAAACTAAATTCAGGATTTAGTCATAAATGTGACCCGCTATATCAAATCCAGTCGGAAGTCGGGATTTTTTTTATCCTGTGCCAATGCATTCTCTTATATATGCGAGTCGACCAGCCGCCGCGGCGGCGGCGGCGGCGGCGGCGGCGGCGGCGGCGGCGGCGGCGGCGGCGGCGGCGGCGGCTGTAATGCGCATGTCAACGCCGCGCCGCCGGCGGCGGCGGCGGCGGCAACTACATAATCCTATGGCATGCAAAGAAATTGGCGGCGGCGGCGGTTAAGGATTTAGTCAGTGATGATACTGTTGTTGTTGGTGGTGGTGTTGTTGTTGTTGTTGGTGTTGTTGGTGTTGTTGTTGTTGTTGTTGGTGTTGTTGTTGTTGTTGTTGTTGTTGTTGTTGTTGTTGTGGCTGATGATACTGTTGTTGTTGGTGTTGTTGTTGTTGTTGTTGTTGGTGTTGTTGTCGTTGTTGTTGTGGCTGATGATACTGTTGTTGTTGTTGGTGTTGTTGTTGTTGTTGTTGTTGGTGTTGTTGGTGTTGTTGTTGTTGTTGTGGCTGATGATACTGTTGTTGTTGTTGTTGTTGTTGTTCTGAAGGCGTGTGTTTAACTTTGATATGACGCTTCAAACTATCTTGCCAAGCATAGACACTTAAGCACTCTTCACATTGATACTTCATTTTCCTATATAATCAGTGAAATCGAGCGTTCTTCTATGCACCTATATTTATATAGAACAGAAACAAGGGAAACGTGGTGGACTAGTTAACTAGTTCAGGCTGTCGTTCACAACGTCTCTTAGTGTTGTTTGTACTGGATACAAATTTATCACATTGGCTACAATACAACCTACCTATCCAAATGTCAATGCAATTATGAGTGAATTCAATATGAGAGTATATATATAAGCATTTGTATCGACATCTCGTGAATCTATCGAAATATCTTACTTCTCTTTCCAAATTGCGTAATAATTATGTTGAGGTTCAGTGGGTACGTCCTATATATCCAGCTGAAGGCAGAATGGACAATTGCTTCCTCTGATGTACAGTTAGTTTGAATCAGTAAACATATGCACATGATTGTGTCTGTGCAACTTGAAACAATACAATTAAAATCTGGTCGTTTTCGGCGGCGGCCGTAATGCGCATGTCAACGCCACGCCGCCGGCGGCGGCGGCGGCGGCGGCGGCGGCGGCGGCGGTTAAGGATTTAGTCACAAATATGGCTTGTTTCCATTCATCGGAAAACTATGGGGGTAAGGTGGTGAGCGCCACCGAAAAAAGCAAGTGAGCGAGGGAAAAAAGAGAAAAATAACATGACAAGTGGTACATAGCACAATTTATTATATTAACTATTCACTGTCACTTTCGTCCGAATTGTCATCACTTTCGTCAGATGTGTCATTTGTTTCGTCCATGAACTTTTCTAGCAATGGTCTGTACTTTAATATATATATATATATATATATATATATATATATACACACACAATTGATATTAATATGTTTGCCAATAATTTACACATCCATGAATCGATCTGAAAACATTATGGTTCATTGTCAACATTTTTGACGAGTAGTTGTCAATATTTAGACATTCCTGGAAGAAATTATCCCAACTGCCTTCCCGTTCGACCCATTGGTCAGTGTATAATGTCACGATAGTGTGTGCCCATTGCACAATTTCGCTGACCAATGAGAAGTCGTTGTCTTTGTATGCTTTTAAACACATTTTTCCTGTGAACAGGAATGCAGCCATTATTCTCTCCCATGTGTAGGGGCCATCTTCCCGAAATATATTGTCCAACAAGTCACTAAATATATAGGGAAAATGATCCCTATCGTAATTGTCCAATTTCCCTGTCAGCTCATTTAACAGCCACATGTTATAATTTTCCATCTGTTGAAGTATTCTTCTTGTGCAGTCACGTATTTCATCTAACTCTGATAAATAAAAGTTATTAGTGTCTGGGTAATGAAAGCCGTTTCTCAGAATGATATGCCTGACATAACTTTTCATCAAATATTTCGTAACTGCGCCAACTTCCATACTGTTCAATTTCTTGAGCTGTGTATCCATTATTATTTTTTTCCCTTCTACGTCAGACATAAAATATCAACAGTCCCTTTATTATGTTGAGTCAGCTAACCAATCAAAATGCATGATATTAACGTGTTCCGACATGTTTCATTTCTAATTTTAGATGTTAAATGTGCCGACATTGTTCTTTGTTGTTGTAAAAAAATTGGCGCGCGTGCGGCCCCCATTCGTGTTGAGTATATCTCGCCACTGGTATGAGTAGGCCCCCTATGCCCATTTCCATCAAGCACCCAACCCACCCTCAGTTGTGTGTTAATTTTAAATTTGCTCAGCCCCGTCCCAATATAATCGACCTGCCAACTAGCACTGCACGAAGTGCCTGGATTCATCCCTGTCAGAGGTTACTATCACAGCAGTTACATGGCACACGAACTGATTGTACACAGAATGCAGTGCTAGTTGGCAGGTCGATTATATTGGGACGGGGCTGAGCAAATTTAAAATTAACACACAACTGAGGGTGGGTTGGGTGCTTGATGGAAATGGGCATAGGGGGCCTACTCATACCAGTGGCGAGATATACTCAACACGAATGGGGGCCGCACGCGCGCCAATTTTTTTACAACAACAAAGAACAATGTCGGCACATTTAATGGCTGCATTCCTGTTCACAGGAAAAATGTGTTTAAAAGCATACAAAGACAACGACTTCTCATTGGTCAGCGAAATTGTGCAATGGGCACACACTATCGTGACATTATACACTGACCAATGGGTCGAACGGGAAGGCAGTTGGGATAATTTCTTCCAGGAATGTCTAAATATTGACAACTACTCGTCAAAAATGTTGACAATGAACCATAATGTTTTCAGATCGATTCATGGATGTGTAAATTATTGGCAAACATATTAATATCAATTGTGTGTGTATATATATATATATATATATATATATATATATATTAAAGTACAGACCATTGCTAGAAAAGTTCATGGACGAAACAAATGACACATCTGACGAAAGTGATGACAATTCGGACGAAAGTGACAGTGAATAGTTAATATAATAAATTGTGCTATGTACCACTTGTCATGTTATTTTTCTCTTTTTTCCCTCGCTCACTTGCTTTTTTCGGTGGCGCTCACCACCTTACCCCCATAGTTTTCCGATGAATGGAAACAAGCCATATTTGTGACTAAATCCTTAACCGCCGCCGCCGCCGCCGCCGCCGCCGCCGCCGGCGGCGTGGCGTTGACATGCGCATTACGGCCGCCGCCGAAAACGACCAGATTTTAATTGTATTGTTTCAAGTTGCACAGACACAATCATGTGCATATGTTTACTGATTCAAACTAACTGTACATCAGAGGAAGCAATTGTCCATTCTGCCTTCAGCTGGATATATAGGACGTACCCACTGAACCTCAACATAATTATTACGCAATTTGGAAAGAGAAGTAAGATATTTCGATAGATTCACGAGATGTCGATACAAATGCTTATATATATACTCTCATATTGAATTCACTCATAATTGCATTGACATTTGGATAGGTAGGTTGTATTGTAGCCAATGTGATAAATTTGTATCCAGTACAAACAACACTAAGAGACGTTGTGAACGACAGCCTGAACTAGTTAACTAGTCCACCACGTTTCCCTTGTTTCTGTTCTATATAAATATAGGTGCATAGAAGAACGCTCGATTTCACTGATTATATAGGAAAATGAAGTATCAATGTGAAGAAAGTGTCTATGCTTGGCAAGATAGTTTGAAGCGTCATATCAAAGTTAAACACACGCCTTCAGAACAACAACAACAACAACAACAACAGTATCATCAGCCACAACAACAACAACAACACCAACAACACCAACAACAACAACAACAACAACACCAACAACAACAACAGTATCATCAGCCACAACAACAACGACAACAACACCAACAACAACAACACCAACAACAACAACAGTATCATCAGCCACAACAACAACAACAACAACAACAACAACACCAACAACAACAACAACACCACCACCAACAACAACAACAACACCAACAACAACAACACCAACAACAACAACAACATCACCACCAACAACAACAGTATCATCACTGACTAAATCCTTAACCGCCGCCGCCGCCAATTTATTTGCATGCCATAGGATTATGTAGTTGCCGCCGCCGCCGCTGCCGGCGGCGCGGCGTTGACATGCGCATTACAGCCGCCGCCGCCGCCGCCGCCGCGGGCGGCTGGTCGACTCGCATATATAAGAGAATGCATTGGCACAGGATAAAAAAAATCCCGACTTCCGACTGGATTTGATATAGCGGGTCACATTTATGACTAAATCCTGAATTTAGTTTAATTTTTGAAGTTTTTTTAAATTTGTGAAATTTGTGAAATTTGTGAAGTTTTTGAAGTTTTTGAAGTTTTTGAAGTTTTTGAAATTTTTGAAGTTTTTGAAGTTTTTGAACTTTTTGAACTTTTTGAACTTTTTGACCTTTTTGACCTTTTTGAACTTTTTGAACTTTTTGAACTTTTTGAACTTTTTGACCTTTTTGAACTTTTTGGAAGTTTTCAATGCGAGTGTCACTTTAACATTATCCCACAGTGTGCGCCATGTGTTACTTTAACATTCATCCATAGTGAGTGTCACTTTAATAATCATCCCCCGTGAGAGACTAGTATCCCTTTAATATTCAAGACTGAAGCTACCCCACCGAGATCATCACGTGATATACATGTAGATAATATACCATTCATATGGAGAAATCTGGATATAACCAGCGGGTCATGTCCGGACATGTCCAACCGGTACAAATAGACCGACGCGTGGGCGGAGAATATAGGTCAAACTCCAACGGGACTACTGCAGAGAATGTAGGTCAAACTGTCTAGACTGGAGTACTGCGGAGTATAGGTCGGATAGAGTTATCGTTCCTGAACTGGGGGCCAACTGGGCCCTGTATCATCATACATAGCCTGAGATCGATTCTGGAGTGTTCTGGTGTCAACATACACACTGTTCTAGGGGATCATAATTGTCACTTTTACTTGAGTATTTGGAGAAAAAAAATCAGCATATACAATAGTAATGACAATATGGAATTGATCATAAGTTAACTCACCGTAAATCTTTCGCCACAGGTAGTTGGATCAACTTACAAAGACGGATGAACCATGAGTCCGTGAACATCATTTAGGAGCGTATAATAGATGTAAATTTGTTCAGGTAACATACGATGTGAAAAATTGATGCAGAAAGCTATTTGAAGTTGAGAACAAAGTTGGATGAGGATTATCCCATAATGCACTGAATTAAAATTCTATCCAGTCCACAATTTATGTTGTGTTATTATTCTTTAAATCCCTCAAGTAATAATCTATCCCGGGGAAGTACTAGTAAGCATGATATAATGCATGCAAGGCGAAACACTATCTTTTCAAAGAATAAAATTCATGATGAGACCTGAAAATTTACACCCTAACCCTATAGTTCCATGCACGAATTTAATAAGTATACGATATGACTCACGGTAGTCTCACGAGTGACTCGTGTCGAGTCTGTCGGACTAAAAATAGAACTCTGGTAATGTGATTCATTAACTCTGCACACCCACGTCGATTTGTTAATCACCAGTCAGGGGTGGCGCCAAGGGGGTGCCTTCGGCGCTCTCCCCGGGGCTGCCTTCGGCAGCCGCCGATGACCTTCGGTCACCGGTCTAGCCCCCCTGTCGGGGACCATAGCCCCTCCGTCGGGGAAATCCTGGCGCCACCCCTGATTGTGTGGTGTACAGGGCGAATGGTATTCTTGGAGATTTTGTGTACCTTACTCAATCGTACCGATAGAATCACGTAGATGCCGAAATTGTAACGTTAACGCCACCGGTGTATAATATGTTTATGAAAATATGATAAATCGTATCGATAGAGTCAGGACAGGCTGAAATTTTAAACGTAAAGTCACCGGTGTAATAATATGTTGTTGAAAATATAAATAATTTGATAGACTGAAAATAATATATAACCCATTGGGAGCCCCTGATGTATTCTTGTTTGTACCTTACGCAATCGTACCGATAGAATCACGTAGATGCTTAAATTGTAAAGTTAACGCCACCGGTGTATAATACGTTTTTGAAAATGTGTTAAATCGTATCGATAGAGTCAGGACTGAAATTCTAAACTTAAAGTCACTTGTTGTTGAAAATAATATGATTACGTCAATACGTAAGGACAACCCAAAACACGTACGTCCATCTATAAAATGATAAATGTATGTTTCATAGGAGTACCTGTATTTCTGGCCAACTTGGGATATATACGATCACGCCAGTACGTATGGACCGTAGGACGGCGACAGGTCACTCTGTGTCCAAAGGTTCGCTATTCCCAAGGTTCATTATACCGAAGTTTCGCCATTCCCAAGGTTCTCTATATTCCTCGATATTCAGAAGGATTTTATAACTTGTTATTTTGAAGTTTCATGTTATATTCTAAAGTTTTGAGAGGGTTCTTTATCATAAGACTCTTTTAATGAAGGAAATAACTTAAAGGTACTCAATCCGATAAGACGCTGCTAAATAACTCTTTCTTTGGTTTCGGTGGGGAAAAAAATATTTGATTAGTGTCGAGGAACCCACCCATCAAAGTTCAGAGTAATTAGATATCGATCTTTGCAGTTTGATAGTTTTATTGTTTCTGGGCCTGATCGTGCCATAAGGACGAGGTCAAACGGGCGGTCTTCCAGATAAAGATGGATAACTGTAAAATCGTGGTAATAATAACTACTTGGTATTAGAGTTGTCCACCTTTTCTGGTTAAATACGCCCAGAATAGCAAACCTTCAGAATAGCGAACCTTCGATGTCTGACTAAGAACCTTTGGAATATGGAACCTTCGAAATAATGAACGCGATCCTGTATGAAGAGCCCATGACACGTCCATCAATAAATGAATACATGTCTCATGGGACTGTTTATATATACACATATAAGACTGGAGTAAAGTTGAGACCAACGCGTCTTTGTTAATTTTGGTGCCCAGATTTCAACGAAATTTGGTGTGGTGACTCATGGTTCCCTGGCAGAGTGTATAATGGCGTTAGTTTTTCTAAATTTTGATTTAAACAAATTTAAATGAATAAAAAAAATATGAATATATGTGAATATTTAGGTACAAATAAACCTATTTGCACGAGAATATGTCGCAGCACCAGATATAGAGGAATGTGGGCCACAGTTAGACATGGGTCAGAGTGAGATACTAGTATTGCCTCTAACATTTCTCTAATTTCCAGACCAATATTCATGGCGCCAGTCAAGCGATATTAACCATATAGCACATTTTACTATATTTCTTCAAAATGCAATCATCAGGTGAAGGTTGAATCTGGTCAAGCGACCAATTTTCAAGGCAAAATTATTTTAATTTAATTTTTGCAATTTTAAAGGTACTCAATCCGAATTAACCCTCGCAGATTATTATTTCCTTGACTTCTGAGGTGAAAAATATTTGATTCAAGTCGAGGAACCCACAACATCAAAGCTCAGAGTGATCAGATACCGATTTTTAAAATCTATCATTATAATTTTAAGTGGCCCAGCAAACAGCAGACGAGAATACTTTTTCTGACCAAATTGCAGATGAAGATAGATAATTCTAAAATCAACTGTTTTTTTGTGTTTGTCAGATGTTTGACAAATGAGCAATATTCCTTGAGCACAAAGTTAATAAATTACAAGTTTTTGTCAATTTTATGCTATAATTGACTGCAGTTTTTTTTGGAGCAATTTATCGATTCTGTCAACTGAAACGGCATTTCAAAAAATCTTCTTGTTGTTGGAATCTGATGATATGGGGACTATTGATTCGGAATGAATCATTGAGGACCTTTAAGCGAAAAATATCTTTGTTGGATAAATTCACATATAATACTGAATACATTTTTATGAATAAAGGGTTACGTAGATGGGGCACAATGACTCAATGAGACATAATTTATGGCCTATGGTAGGATCCAACTTCAGTAGATGATAGGCACTTCAAAAAGGAATGAGATAATTTGCCAAATGACTATTGTTTTGGGGCTGGAGTAGATAAATAATTTAGATCAAACAAACTGATGTCATTGTGCAATAGTGGTATGTTGTGTGCATTTCCTATATGGTTACTACTTAGGGGTGACCCCTTCTGTGAAGTAGATGATAAGAAACAAGTATTAAGGGTGGTCCCAGCTCGAGATTGCATGCTTGTTCGTGACTTTTATGAGCTTTTATCGTACTCTCAGATGTCTAAGCATTGTGATGGTCAATAATAGTAATAGCGGAGACCTAGACTGAAATTAACAATATTGATGGAAATTTAATTCTATTTAAATTTAATTCTATACATGTCTCTTTGTCAAAAAACTTAATCATCGTTGAGAATTTTATCTAAAATTACTAATCATGCGACACATGCTGCCACTATTGGTTAATAGGCATCTGATAGTATACAACCATTTTAATAATTGCCCGGGAGGAATGGCATTATTCTTGACAGGCATAGATACCTAGATGTTCATGGCATGGTCTGAGAAAATGCTACTAGATTAAACATTTATATGATTGCCTCATTAGTCATGTATAACTAGAAGGTCGTGACAGTTCAACTACTAGTAAGTTGCCTGGAATTATTATGTTTAGCATACATATTATTCCAATCTCAATGTGTCAAGTCGACAATAGCAAGTACGCAGGGATATATTTAATATTTTTTCCACAAATAGCCACTAGTTAATATATATGCTAGCCATGCTGGTCAAGCTCCCGCTTAATGTCTAAATCGAGAACACAGTGTTAAACTCATGAATTATTTAATATGTGAGAATGCTAAAACTTATCACCGTGCATTATAATTATTATATTTAACTTGATGTGTCCATCACAGGAAACAGAATTCATACACACAGATGGAAAGTTGGCCCAGAAGCATATCCTCTCACCAGTCACTGCGCATGAACTCTGCAGTGTGCCGAGACCAGTTGGGATTGGGAGATATTCTTCTTTTCCTTCGCTCAACAAGAAGATAAACGACTCACTTTGTAAGTCACCAATTCACTGGGTTTTACATGTTTGTTACATCTGTGTGTTGACTGCTCTGTAGATGGCTAGAATTGAATTTTGACCTGAGTCACATTCACAGTGAGTGGGTGAGGCTGGGCTGATAACTAAATTTACTAATCTGTAATCACTAAATAACAGAACAAGTCAAATCGCGGTGGTGATCAGTCTGCACAGACCAGTCCACATTTCACTCCAGTGACCTTCATTTTCATATTTTTTTTCAGTCAGATTCGTCATTGAGTTTCTTTTTCCGACTGACTGATTTTCAGTTTTAAACTTCCAAGTTCAAAACAAGTTGTTGTTGTTATTCTTCTTCTCTTGACTGCTTTGACATCAAAGTCATTCCAGTAATGGGCTCGTTGTGCTATCTTCGCTTGTGTTTTCTCGTTTGTTCTTAACGCCTACGTGCGGTGATACCGTTGTATACATTTAAAATACGAGCGATAACAAGCAATTCAGTTTCAAATTTCGCAAATAAAAGAGCGCCACCATCTTGTAAAGAAAATACGTCATCATTTCCAATTAACGTTGCTATGGCTTGCCAGGGGACGTAATTTTCAAACTTTAACGGTACGGAATCTGTCGAGGTTTGCCGAATGCTATGCGCCCGTGTCAGCTAAATCCACATTAAGCATTTAATTTTGAATAAGGTTGATTTTGTGTTTCAAATTTAATAGTGTTGCTATGGGGAGGCTGATCGAAGAATAAAAATAAATTCGTTTTATTAATTTGTCAATTCTATTCCAACATGGCGCCCACCATAGGCCCCATAGGTCTGAATCGCCCGGATGTAAAAACAATTTTTTCATGTTGATGGGGTATAGAAATTACTGACGTCACAACTATACTTGCGTCATTTACGCAATACTGTAAAACAACCCTTTCGGGTTGTGATAAATAATCTGATAGACTGAAAATAATGTGTTACCCATTTAGAACCCCTGGTTTAGTGAAGTGCATTGTGGGAAGTTTAATTGTGATTCTCCTACATCTTTATTTTCTGGAATTATCACCAAGATTTCTCCACTCCATGCTGTTAAAATGTACCCTGATCGGTCATATTCTTTTGATAATTCTATCTAAATACATCTTAGCTACTATTCGGATCTGCTGTCCCGGTCGAAGAAGGTTTAGTTTGACCAAAACGGCTATTGACAAAAGTTTGTTTACAAAAATTGAGCATACTCAATGACCCGTAGGCCGTACACGCTGTAAATTTGTTATCGAAAACAAATTCAATTTCTTCCATCTAAAACATAATTACGCGCTGAACTCTGTCATTTTAAGAATATAGTAGTATTATACACATACACACCAAGTTTCAGCTCAAAATTTTGAAAAATGACAGTTTTATAGACATAAATCGATTTTAATGGCAAATTGTTTAATGTAATATTGTTAAATTTTATCATCGAAAAAAAAAAATCATTTCTTCGATCTAGGAAATAATTACGTGCTGTACCCTGTCATATTTGACTGGTTCTACCTGATAATTGTGTGACAGTACAGTTGCGTTACTTTATACGTCAACATTGGTCATTATCACTCGACAAATTTATTTTGGTCTATCGTATCAACCCCTATTTCCCCCGCGTAGCCTGACTAAGTGTCTTTATCGCTCCACTAATTTGTATCGTTTCATCGGTATGAATTCCATATCCAATTATCCACATATAACCAACCCAACCTCTAATCCCGGTCCAATTTATTTATTTCTTTCATCGGTATATATAGTCATGTTACGTAATATTTTATCTCGTGATACTTGTACTTATATGTCTATGGTATTACTATAGTATGCCGTATATGTATATCAATTGCTATTCCTTTCTATAAATCCTGGTGCCAACTATAGAGATAATTTCAGACCCCCCCCCCCCCCCCCCCCCCCCCCAATTTTATATAATTGCTGCTTTAGTACAGTCGTTCACGATGCATTACATGGCAACATCGATCCACTAATTTATGTCAGTTCATCAACTTCATCGGTACAAACCCCTTTTTTCTCCGAGTCCATATAACCAACCCAACATCTTATAGAACTCCATAAATGACTATTCTGGCACTATATAGAGATGACTAAGATTCTGACACCCCCCTATTTTATAGCCTTGTTGCAACAGTAGAGTTGATATGCATAATATGTCAACATTGGTCGTTATCGCTCTACAAATTTATATCGGTTCAACCCTTAGTTCCCTGTATCGCCCACCCCTCCCTCAATTTATTTTTTTCATTTGTATTATAGTCTCGTCACATACACATTTTATCTTTTGTAACTTTTGCTTCAAAGCGTCGAGATCCGCTGCAGAAAATACAAAACTGACAACATTTTGAAATGTAAGCAGGCTTCAAACTCATCTTATCCAAGAAAAACTCTGGTTACATAAAGAATTTGTGTATAAGGTGTACGTGCATTTGTTGCGTTAAAAACCAAAGGTCCCAAGTCAAGGTCCAAATCCCCAACACACTGATGTGAGGTTTAACTCCATCTACATACAGTAATGTCCAAAGTAATTCATCACTTAACCACAGCAAAATTGTGTGTATTTTTTCATGATTCTAAATCCTGAAAAATTACCCATAATTATGCTGTGGTTAAAGGGTCAATTACTTTGGGCATTACTGTAACCAATATAAGGATTTGAGGTTTAATGATAACTCAATCATCATACAGTAATGTTCAAAGCAATTGACCACTTAACCACAGCAGAATAATGGGTAATTTGAGGATTGTAAATGCTGAAAAAATACATAATTCTGCTGTGGTTAAGTGGTCAATTACTTTGGGCATTACTGTAACCAATATAAGGATTTGAGGTTTAATGATAACTCAATCCTCATACAGTAATGTCCAAAGTAATTGACCACTTGACCACAGCAAAATTATTGGTAAATTTTCAGGATTTCAAATCCTGAAAAATTACCAATAATTCTGATGTGGTTAAGTGGTCAATTACTTTGGGTATTACTGTAACCAATACAAGGATGTGAGGTGTAATGAGAACTCCATCCATATAACTAATAATTATGTGTGAAAATTAAAACAAAATAAATTCCATGATGGCGTCCAATATGGACTGCCTAATTCTGCTCCAAAACATGGATATTCAATATATGGATGTTTATTGGGGGAAACCGATTATTTCAATGATATTTTCATTAACTGGAATCAAAACCCGACTTACGGGAACGTGCGACTGTATCTTAAGCATATGTGCCTATTTAATGAGCCAACAATTGGAATCCCAACAGAGAAGATTGGCGTGGGTCCCTTGCGCGATCTGTCCATCGAAAACTATTTAGACATCTCAAGACACGTAAGACCCAATAAGTTAATATACAGAATAGATACATCTATTGCCTGAGTGACTAATATTTATATTTGTTACAATGAGGTCAAATAGTTGCGAAGCCAGCACCACAATTCTTTCCCTCCATAGTAAATCTTAAAACAACTTCTAAAGAATTAATAATTCACCTTATATTTGGTATGAAGCGTCCTTGGTTAACTGGAGTTCAGATTTGTTAACATCACGTCACCAAGGTAATTACTTGCGAAGCCACAGCCACAACTATTTCCCTCCATAGTAATTCTCAAAACAACTTCTTAAGAACAATTGACCAGGTCAGTCGCGCAATTATTGGAAGAGCCACGGTCAATCATTTTTTTTAAACCAAATGTTACATTTAAATTATTTGCTTTATTTAACCAAAACAAAAATGAGAAAATTAACTTTTACTACTTGCTAAATTTTATCTTTTAATTATTTCATTTAAATTTTAGTATTTACAGTATACTATGTCCAAGTCTTTATAATCTGTTGAGTGACCCCACAGTCGTTTACTTTGTTAGTAATAATTTGAAGGATTACTTGTTTAAACGCAATTGTTATCAAAATATTTTATGTATTTTTTATAATTTCTATTTATATGTAATACCATAATCTTGGTGGCGTTACCATTTCTGACTATGGTTTTCTTGTTCTCACTTTGCCGGCGAGCCTGAAAAAATATCGCCGGCAATGTGTGATCGTCGCGCCTATAGTCTGTATTAATTAAATAACAGTTTTCCCGGCTTCCGTTTGCAATGTTGTTTTAGCATGTCGCTAAACGAATTTCACATGAGTCTTCATCAGATGAGCGATTTCATGTTCACTCAGCTGGTTCACTCAGTGAAATAGTAGTAAACTGTTATTCGTATTGAGCGATCGTATTGAGCTATAAAAACCCCATGTCTCTCCAAAGTTTATCATATTCATTGTTCTATCTTCATCATGGCAAGTTCTCAAGTAAATGTATTCTTCATCGCCAACGATCGAGGAGGCAAACACCTGGTCTTCAACGACTTCAAATTCCGCATCAAATCACGTCCATCCGAGAATGTCCACTGGGTGTGTTGTAAGAATGGCTGTGGTGCCACCATCAACACAAAGAACGAGATAGTCGATACCAATTATAGATCCAGTTTCAATTGCTGATTTGAGAAGTAGGATTTGTTCTTCCAAGTGACAGATTACAGAAGGTGTTTTTTTTGCATCAGTTGTAATTATTTCTTTAATATATTTCTCACCTACAATGTTATGCACTCACACATCGCAGTGATTAACAAACAGTAACACATATTAGTGTACACAACTCAATTAATTATAATCACCAAACAGACCCAGGTCCCGTTAATTAACACTTAGGCACGACTCATGCCTTTATGTTACCGCCCGCCGAGAACATGGCGGCGACGTTTCAAGTTCTCGGTATACGTAAAATAACTACATATATGTCATTTAAATGGTCAAATATGGTACAATATCTACTTAAGAGTGATATATACACTATACTTGGACATTATTATGACTTATTTATTAATTTTTGACTTGTTCTCGGTAAATAGGAGGTCCGGACAAGTGTAGTGTAAATTTATTATCGAAAACAAATTCAATTTCTTCCATCTAAGGGTGCGTTCACACTGTGTACATCTGTATACAGATCTGTATGAAGTCACGTGTCGTGCATTACTGTCATCACAACATGATGAATAATAGTGAGCGCGCGCTGACCAGTACTCTTGTAATTGACAACTCACTAGGAGTCGTTTCAGTTTAGGCCAGACATAAAAATGGATCAACTTACCAGCAGACAACAGCGATTTGGTATGTGCCGTGTCAGCATATATATATAGGTCTCCTGTTTGACACTATCTCGGAGGTGGTCATTTTGGATTGGTATGGAGTGGGTATCCAAAAACTATCCATGCTACAACACCCTGTATTTGACCAAATGTAGCGAAATTTCCAACTGATGACAATTCTAATGACAATGTTGACCAAATGTAGGACAATATTGTTTTTATTAAATTAACTAGCAGTTTTGACTGGCCACGGAGGGGGACCAGGGCACAATCTTTCCATATAAGGTAGGAAATTATGCAAATATTGGTCAGAAAACAATATATACTACAAAATGTTTGAAAATCAAACTACAATATCATTTTCAACCTATTGTTGGTTTGGAAATTACAACTAATGTTTTGTCAGGTATGAAATTTCCAACTGTTGAAAATTTTGAGGGTGAGACACCCTCACCCCCGGTTGACATGTCCCTGTCCATCTTGAATATACGAAATACATGGGTTGAAATGACAACGAAAACTTTAACACATTATTCGCCAAGCCCGAGTAACAATTAATCAAAACACATTTGCCTTTCGCAATGCTTCGGCGTTGACCCGGACGTATAGCGGCCACGATTTTTGCTCACAGGGACGAATACCGTTTTCTTTCTGTGTGCATTTCTATATCAACCCGTTCGCACTAGTCTGCGTGTAGATCTGTGTACAGTTCTGTAGCAGTGTAAATGCACCCTAAAACATAAGTACGCGCTGAACTCTGTCATTTTAAGAATATATAAGTATTACACACATACACATCAAATTACAGCTCAAAATTTTGAAAAATGAGTTTTATAGACATAAATCGATTTTAATGGGAAATCGAGTGTTAAATTTTATCATCGAAAAAAATCATTTCTTCGATCTAAAAAATAATTACGTGCTGTACCCTGTCATTTTAGGAATATATAAGTACCCCACTCACACACACCAAGTGTGGGCTAAATTTTTTGAAAAATAAGAAATTTATCGACATAAATCGATTTGTATATGGCAGATGCCAATTGCCTTGTTAAATAAATTTTAGGGCCGTGCAAATGTTTTCTGAGCTGTTCCATATTGGGCACTAGAGTCCATTTTGACCGTTATATCTGACAATTGTGCGACAGTACAGTCGCGTTACTTTATACGTCAACATTGGTCATTATCACCCGACAAATTTATTTCGGCCTATCGTATCAACCCCTATTTTTTCCCGCGTAGCCTGTCTAAGTGTCAACATTGGTCTTTATCGCTCCACTAATTTGTATCGTTTCATCGGTATGAATTCCATATCCAATTATCCACATATAACCAACCCAACCTCTAATCCCGGTCCAATTAATTTAATTTTTTCATCGCTATAGTCACGTTACTTAATATTTTATCGCGTGATACTTGTACTTATATGTCTATGGTATTACTATAGTATACCGTATACGTATATCAATTGCTATTCCATTCTATATAATCCTGGTGCCATCTATAGAGATAGAGATAATTTCATACCCCCCCCCCCCCATTTTATGTAATTGCTGCTTTAGTACTAATTTATGTCAGTTCATCGGTACGAACCCCTTTTTCTCCGAGTCCATATAACGTACCAACCCAACATCTTATAGAAGTCCATAAATGACTATTCTTGCACTATATAGAGATGACTAATATTCTGACACCCCCTATTTTATAGCCTTGTTGCAATGTTCAGTAGAGTTGAGATGCATAATATGTCAACATTGGTCATTATCGCTCTATAAATTTATATCGGTTCAACCCTTAGTTCCCTGTATCGCCCACCCCTCCCTGAATTTATTTTTTCATTTGTATTATAGTCTCGATCGTTACGTACACATTTTTATCTCTTGTAACTTTTGCTTCAATGCGTCGAGTTCCGCTGCAGAGAATACAAAACTGACAACATTTTGAAATGTAAGCAGGCTTCAAACTCATCTTATCCAAGAAAAACTCTGGTTACATAAGAAATTTGTGTATAAGGTGTACGCGCATTTGTTGCGTTAAAAACCAAAGGTCCCAAGTCAAGGTCCAAATCCCCAACACACTGTTGTGAGGTTTAACTCCATCTACATACAGTAATGTCCAAAGTAATTGATCACTTAACCACAGCAAAATTATGGGTATTTTTTTCATGATTTTAAATCCTGAAAAATTACCCATAATTATGCTGTGGTTAAGTGGTCAATTACTTTGGGCATTAATGTAACCAATATAAGGATTTGCGGTTTAATGATAACTCAATCCACATACAGTAATGTCCAAAGTAATTGACCACTTAACCACAGCAGAATAATGGGTAATTTATCAGGATTTTAAATGCTGAAAAAATACCCATAATTCTGCTGTGGTTAAGTGGTCAAATTCTTTGGGCATTACTGTAACCAATATAAGGATGTGAGGTTTAATGAGAACTCCATCCATATAACTAATAAATATGTGTGAAAATTAAAACAAAACAAAATAAATTCCACGATGGCGTCCAATATGGACTGCCTAATTCTGCTCCAAAACATGTATATTGAATATATGGATTTTTATTGGGGGAAACCGATTCTTTCAATTATATTTTCATTTACTGGGATCCAAAACCCGACTTACGGGAGCATGCTTCGCGCGCGACTGTATCTTAAGCATATGTGCATATTTAATAAGCCAACAATTGGAATCCCAACAGAGAAGATTGGCGTGGGTCCCTTGTGCGATCTGTCCATCGAAAACTATTTAGACATATCAAGACACGTAAGACCCAATAACTTAATATACAGAATAGATACATCAATTGCCTGAGTGACTAATATTTATATTTGTTACAATGAGGTCAAATAGTAGCGAAGCCAGCACCACAATTTTTTCCCTCCATTATAAATCTTAAAACAACTTCTAAAGAATTATTAATTTACCTTATATTTGGTATGGAGCGTCCTTGGTTTACTGGAGTTCAGATTTGTTAACATCACGTCACCAAGTTAATTACTTGCGAAGCCACAGCCATAACTATTTCCCTCCATAGTAATTCTCAAAACAACTTCTTAAGAACAATTGACCAGGTCAGTCGCGTAATTATTGGAAGAGCCACGGTAAATCTTTTTTTTTAAACCAAATGTTACATTTAAATTATTGCTTTATTTAACCAAAAAAAAAAATTCAATGAGAAAATTAACTTTTACTACTTTGCTAAATTTTATCTTTTAATTATTTCGTTTAAATTTTAGTATTTACAGTATACTAAGTCCAAGTCTTTATAATCTGTTGAGTGACCCCACAGTCGTTTACTTGCTTTGTTAGTAATAATTTGAAGGATTACTTGTTTAACACGTTGAGTGCCACTACGAGTTATCTCGTAGTACGCAACCTTCGCAGGTTGCCACTGCGAGTGATCTCGTAGTGGTTTCCATGTCATGTAACTAACAAACATCGCCGGTTTTGCATTCCGAAGATGTGTGGTGACCTAATCTACCCACAACAATAAATAAATTTGCGGATGCATGAGCTCAGGGCCAAAAAAATACGAAAAAGCGAACATTTCGCCGCCTCGATAAAATTTCTAAAAATTATGACGACTTGACACGCCAAATACAACAATTCACATGCCTGTCATGCGAAAGGCGTGTTACGTATATGTTGGGCATACAAATTCCTACATAACTGTTTCAAGGTGTATCACCGAAAGATGTCGTTGATTGCTGCTTGGAGACAATATATACACTTACCGTTTATCTGATTAAGTGGGCGCCGCCATCTTGGAATGTCCGAACCTAAACGGGTATCCGACAGTGTATGCCACAAGGTGGTATTCAGCGGACGATACCCCATCTCTTGTTTTTGCACCGTGATTTGTATTTCATTATTTTAGTTTCTCTCTTTTCCCTTCCAGATTAGACAGGATTTAAGAATATACAGATACTGGGAACTATACAGACGATGGCCGCATCCAAGATAACAGCTCAAATGTCAGTGGGTATTATTAGGGGGGGGGGGTATACTGTTTAAACATTTGTCCGTCCGAGCGTCCGTCAGTGTGTTCGTACATCAGTCCAATGTCTGTTCATGTCATAACTTGGAACAGTATTGCTCGGATCTAAATGAAATTTGGTACGGATGTTGACACCACCATAAGGACATTCAATGGCATATGTTCAATCGTCTTGTTTATGTTTTTCGTTCCATAGTTCGATCATCTTTGTTTATTTGAAAATACTAATTTTGGTGTCCATCTGTCTGAGTATATCAGTCATAGGTTATATGTTAGGCACTATGCCACAGGGACCACTTCGCCCTAGCGCCGTCCGCTTCGCCTTATTTTTGCAGTCGGGCGAAGTTCAAGTCGCCCTAAAAATTCCAAATTTGACTGACGAAATTCGGCAAAATGCCCCAAATAATTTATGATAATTTACAACTGTCAACTGTGATTGCACACAATACTCCACTTACAGGGTGTATCATGGTGTTATAAAACAATTAACACCTGTAATGCTCCAATCTGGAAGCATGTTGACAACGGAGTCTGATTACTGGCAGCTGTGAAAACATCGTCGGGCCTCAAGTGTTAATCTGGTTGTTGTTATTTTTAGATTACTGTGATTACCACACCTTACAATGAAGATTACAACTCACACCTCTCACAATGTGTCAATTCATCACTCCCTCTATGGAGTTTGGTTAAAGAAATTTTAAAACAAATTCATTTGTGAAGCATATTAAAATTTCAAACGGGATTACTGACAGAGCGCAGTAAAAGTGTTCATGATTTCGTTTCGTTTCTGTTTGATAAATATTGTTGGCATTTTTAACAACCCGAAAAATATGAAATAAAATCCTGTCATTCTCCCACAATTACGATATAAAATGCTGCTATCCTCTCACAATTATGTTTGGGTATTATTAATAGTTATTAGGGTCATGAAGTGAACATAATGACTCCATATTTCAACCATTGTTTCATAAGTTTAATTGACATATTTCATCTCTCCTATTTTCGTTCTATAGCGACTCCTGTCGTATCCTAGTAGGTTACACTGGTGTAAATGTTTTCCATAGGCCTCAGTGCTAACGTTTTAGCGTATGCTGTTGGCTATATGAACCATGGGTCCAATTTTTTTTTTTAATCTGAAAAATTGACATTTCGGGAAACTTTTTACACAAAAAAATCATATCTGTCTAGCAGGGAATTCGCCTTTAAATCTTGTGTTTTCGTAACTAGTGTCAGATCCGCATAAAAAAATACTGTCATATTTTAGACCACACCAACAAATTCAAACTTCACTTAAAATAATTTTTAAAAGGTACAATGCGGGAATGAGAATTAAAATATGTACAATATAATTAATGTTTCATTAAATTAATATGACTTATATAGTCACTTGTCAATATCATTCTGGATATGGTAATAGCCTGGGGGCTCCATTATTGTTATATTATTAGACAGTATGTATTCAGACTAGATATGGATATGTTGTAGTGACCAATGTTGGCATTTTCATTAATGACATTATGAATTTATGTCTATATATAATACATGAATTGTGCTTTAATAAGTACAATCAATTGCGCTTAAGTACAATCAATTGCGCTTCAATGCAATTCATTATTAAATGTGAATTTGGCCTCCCATAGATGATCGTGTACTTTTATGGGAGGCCGATTTCACTTTTATCATCATAATTTAATTAGGCCTAAAAAAAAAATACCTTTGTTTCCCCTAACGAAGCTGAAAAATATAGGTGCGGGTGGGCGGGATATTTTTTTTTTTTTTTTAAATTTTTTTTTTAGAAATCGCCCGAAAGTTCTCACTTTCCCATGTATATATACATGTCAGGTGTGATTTCAATGCTGGAAGCTTCATTATGATATTGGAAGGAGATCAACAAGAAATAAAATAGAATAGCATAGTATTTATTTGTATTTAAAATCACAAAGTACAATAAAAAGTAAATATTCGATACCAATTCAATCAAAAATATCCTATACCAACATATGCTACCATTATCACTTTAAAAGAGTTTAAAATATCGCCAACAAAACACTCATTTTCAACGTTAAACGTTTCCTTTGAATCCAAGTCCAAACTACTGCATTTAACGACAACGTTGTCCGTAATACTCATATGGTGTTCTTGAAACACGTGTAAAAACTTCTTAGCATGTGAAACTACGGTAAATTTGTTTACCGCGTCCATGAGAGAACTTTTAGAAACTTTAGCCCTAACACACTGCTGCTAACCATGATTTGTGACGCCATGACATAGGTGAATATTCCTGTTTTGATGGAAGTTTTAGCGATGAGCCGATTGTCAAATAGAGCTATGCGCCGATTATTTGAGATCACAATCGGCCGATTCCTATTATTGTAATAATTATACCAGAATATGTTATATGTGTTATATAATACTTAGAATTAGAAGCAAGCAACAACCGTAGTAATATGCCAGTACAAAGTATATATACATGAGTATACGTTTGGGTAAGTATAGGTAGGTATGGGCGGACTTGTGATCGAATACAGGCACATGTCCTGCAGAGGCTGTGGTACGGGGCCTTGTGTATTTATGTAATGTATTGTATCGACGATGCAATGCATTAACTTTACCATGTATTCCAGGCTATTCCACAACAAATAGTTTGAAAGTTTGATGTAGCCACGTGCATGACGACATATCCACGGCCCGTTTTTGATAACAATTCATCAAACGGCATTTTTCTTTGACCCCAATTCAAAGACATCACATCAAAGCAAATGAGCCGACTGAACTAGTTGCAAGTTACACCATGTTCACGTCAATTTCGCAGACACGATTTGATTGTCGATTTCGGCATGGTCATCAAAATAATCATTGGTGGTGACCTATACGTGACGTCACATGAGGCTGACTGGATGGAATGACATTGTCTTCGACTATTTAAAGTTAATCATTAATGGAAAGTTGTGTTGGGTGAAAGACTTTCAAAAGATTATTACAGATAGTAAAATTAATAAATAAATTTCTTTAATATCTGACTATTAATGCTTGTACAGTTTTTATTCCTGCGTCCTGACAACTGATCAGTACACATGTTATAATATGCTCAATTTAATTGAACAAGCAGTGAAGTCAGCTGCGCAATTAAATGTCACGTGACATGCACATTCGGTTTCTACAGTTTATCCCTGTTTTACGCTGTGTGTACTATATAGATAGATTTGTTGTGCTGCGTATGCATACATTTTGATTTTTGATAGTCTGACATACATAAATAAAAATGTCTACATGTTGATAACGAACAATAAAGTTACGTATCGGCCTACGTACATGAGTCCCATGAGATGTAATTTGTGTACATCATCATATAATTTATGATTACGCGCAATCACGGCGTCATCATCGAAGCCTGGCTCTAACCCAAAGTGTCAGGTGCTTCCCTGCGATCCCCACTGTAATATATTGTTCAAACATTACATAGACCCAGGTACGGCCGGTGTATTGAAGAGGAGATGGCTGTATATCAAGTTTGTGTTTGATAAATCACTTTCCCCATGTTTACTGGTCATTTATTCAACAAAACATCGTCATATTTAAAACAGTTTATTGAAGAAAAACAAGCACCTGATTTCTATTTAGACAATCGGAAATGCCGATGTTGAAACCCGACTCCCCGAGTACCGATTGTCATCCGATGGGCCACAATCGGCCGGTTCCGATTGTCGGCTCATCATGCACTAGAAGATTTAAACGAAAACGATGTATTTTTCATTTTCCGTGGGCGCCGCCATTTTACGAAATGCATCCGGACGTCGAGTCATTAGAAACGGGACTATTATAAAGCGACGAACTGAGACAAACAGCGTCGGCAGCTATTTTCTTTTATTTTCGAAAAAATAAAAATAAAAAAATTGTTTTGGTGCGGAAGGTTTTAATAGGTGCGGGCGGGTTAGGGGAAACAAAGGTATTTTTTTTTAGGCCTTACGAGTAAGTGTAATTTGGTTCTTCATCTATCTTACCCAGGGGTGGCTCTAGGGGAGGGATCAGTGACGGCTATAGCCCCCTGTCGGGAAGATCTGCAATGGTCAGCCAGGTAGCAATATAGCCCCCCCCCCCTGTTGGGATTGTAAACCCCTACGTCAGGGAAATTCTGGTGCCATCACTGATCTTACCTCATGTATAATAGTATTTATGATGTATAGACTATAGCTTATTGGTATTAGTAATGTGGTTCCATCCATTTCAGCTTGAGGGAGCTCTGATATTTTAGTATGAATTACACTTTTAAGCTTAATTCATTTAGGTATGCTTAAGCGTAATTAATCTCCCTATGAGAATGAATTAAGCTTAAGCATAAATGAATTACACTTAAGTGAAAATGAATTTCACTTAAGCATACACGAATTACGCTTAAGTGTAAATGAATTGCACTTAAGCATAAATGAATTGGGCTCATATTTAGGGGAGGAAAAGCTTATTGCCAAAAACTTATAAATATTAAATCATAAAGCATTAGGCCTATTCTTTGTAATAAGCACATCTAGCATAATATATGTCTACTTTAAAAACTTTAATGCATCCATTTTTGATGTACGGTCTCCAAATTATAATACATTTTGCCTTGAATCTGATGCGAAATGGCTATTTTGTGTTTTGATATGAGAGGCCTTTTGCACAATTATTCCTTATTTTCGCTTCAGCGTAAACCATTTATCCTTCAGTGCAAATCGCTTGCGCTTCAACGTAAACCATTTGCGCTTTATGGGTATAGTCTCTGCTTCTATTTTACGCTTGACACCATCAGTAATATGGGAGGCCAAATTCACATGTAATAGCCAATTACGCTTAAGCGTAATGCATTACACTTAAGCATAATACCATTACGCTTACCGGTAAGCATAATTCAGATTTCCATCAAATTTGGCATTACGCTTAATCATAATGGAATTTTTATTACGTAATTCAAATTCCATATCTCAAAACTCCCCTGGACTGTCCAGAGCTGAAATGGATGCAGCCAATTACTGATGCTAGTAACTTTTGACATATATTTACCTTAGATGATACCATTATATGTAAGGTAGTAAGGCTATGAAAACCTATTGCGCTTTAGTAAGGCTATGAAAACCTATTGCGCTTAAGCATAATGGCATTATGCTTAAGTGTAATAACATTACGCTTAAGCATAATGGAGATGTGTGTGAGACATTTATGCTTTTAAAGCGTAATGGCATTACACTTAAGGATAATAGCATTATGCTTTAAAAGCGTAATGGAAATACTCTTACCGTCTTACGCATAAAAGCTTAAATGCATTATGCTTAAGCGTACAGCATTATGCTTAGCGAAATTAGCTATTAAATGTGAATTTGGCCTCCCGTACAGTACCGTACTAGTACATAGGCCTATGTTGAATGATGTCTTCATGGCCTGAATCAATGTGATTTTTGGGGGAATCTCTGCATATTAATTTTTATTTGCTCTTCAGCGCAAATGAATTACTCGATCTTCATCATAAATATGATGAATTTGCACTTCAGCAATCAGCATAAATATTTACGCTTCAGACTAAGTTCAGTGTACATAAATATTTGCGCTTCAGCTCAAATAAGGAATAAATGTGAAAAAGCTCAACCATATTTTGACTAGTTAGGATGAAATAGCCTTAAATTTAAAATTAACATGAAAACAATAAATAATGCTTAAAGAGTTTTCTGTAAGTATTAGGCCTACAACCAAGCAGAAGAAGGAAAAACAACCCTTTCAGCCTTTGTGGCTAATAATATGTATAATTTGAGTTTTGACATGGTTGATTTTGTTTTAATTTCCATACTAGTCCAGTGCATTTATGAGAAAAATTTCAGACAAAATTTTTGCTGGAATAAGTACATAAACGCTCCATAAACAACACACAAAAAATCAGCTAAAATCGAGAAAAAGGAAATTGGTGAATTATGTGAAATAAATTTTGGAAAATTTGGTCAAATCATCCATTTATGGATATTCATGGATTATATAAAAATATCTAATTCACAAGTCCTACACATATTAAGTTCATTTTGTCGACCTCAATTTCCTGAATCCAGAACTGAAAACCAATCCCAGATAAGTTAAGTATTTTTCGAGTTGTGTGCCTTTAAAAAACGCGAGTTTACCTGATTTCGGGTCCTCAATTTCGCAGAATGAGCCAAATTTCGTAATATTATTCTAATTTCTATGGTTAATTAGTAAAACAAAAACTAGAGCATTCACTTCAGTGTTTTAGTAATTTCCTCACTAGATTAAACACACACATAAAGATTATTATGAATTTATATTCTCAAACAAATGTCCCATAGTATAGACTTAGCAAAATGTGCCTCGGAGTCTGACATAGTTCAGTCATGAACGTAGTGCGTACCCTTGCGAAAGCGGTCATGTTGACCTAAGTCTGACACTGAACTCGTGTGATGAAATGCAATATTTGAGGTCATGTAACTCAATAATTTGACATCAATATGCCCTGCCTTTCCTGTAACCTTTTAAGTATACTAGATTGAACAAATTGCAAAGGTATTAACAAAACATTGTTTAAGAAAATAAACTTATGGCCCTTTGAATCCTTGACTTGAGGCATTTTTGTCCATTCTAGCCTAAATGGTTTTCACCGTTTTGGGGCATAAAATTGAACATTAGATCAATAAAAAAAACAATGGGTGTTTTAATGGGTAGCTTTTAGAAACCCTAAAAATGTGACCAAAACTAGCTAAACTAATCGATCATAATTCGCATAGAATAAACTATAAGTTAATTTGAGTAAACCACTAAATCAAAACACGTGTTATCGTAAACTAAAATACTTGGAAACGAGACGCGCATTGTGTTTACATGTGACGTCACTTGGTTTCAAGAAGCCGGAAACGTTCCCGTGGTTGGGACATGCGCACGTCATCACATTTTACCTGATTGCATTCAGCCTTTTCCGTCGTAGTACTGATCAAATTAAATTTTGTAGACTCACTTCGCCCTATAGAACGGCCACTTCGCCTTATTTTTATAGTAGGGCGAAGTCATTTCGCCCTGAAAATCTGATCTAGGCTGGTCCCTGCTATGCCACAAGGTGGTATTCAGCGGACGATACCCCATCTCTTGTTTTTGCACCGCCATTGGGTTACACCGTTTAATGAGACTGTTTGGCATCGCCATTGTGTTACACGATTTACTTAGACTGTTCGGAGCGACATTCGAGTCTGCGTTGTTAAACGAATCTCTTCGGACATTTTGGGGTTTTGTAAGACTCGACAAATTAAACGGTTTAACCTGATCAATTTAATACAGTGTTCATAATTACATCTACATAATTGTGGCGCACCGTGATTTGTATTTCATTATTTTAGTCTCTCCCTTTTCCCTTCCAGATTAGACATGATTTAATAATATACAGATACAGGGAACTATACAGACGATGGCCGCATCCAAGATAACAGCTCAAATGTCAGTGGGTATTATTAGGGGGGTATACCGTTTAAACATCTGTCCGTTTAAACATCTGTTCGTACATCAGTCCAATGACTGTTCATGTCATAACTTGGAACAGTATTGCTCGGATCTAAATGAAATTTGGTACGGATGTTGACACCACCATAAGGACATTCAATGGCATATGTTCAATCGTCTTGTTTAGGTTTTTCGTTCTATAGTTCGATCATCTTTGTTTATTTGAAAATACTAATTTTGGTGCCCATCTGTCTGAGTATATCAGTCATAGGTTATATGTTAGGCACTATGCCACAAGGTGGTATTCAGCGGACGATACCCCATCTCTTGTTTTTGCACCGTGATTTGTATTTCATTATTTTAGTCTCTCTCTTTTCCCTTCCAGATTAGACAGGATTTAAGAATATACAGATACTGGGAACTATACAGACGATGGCCGCATCCAAGATAACAGCTAGCTCAAATTGTCAGTGGGTATTATTAGGGAGGGTATACTGTTTAAACATCTGTCCGTCCGAGCGTCTGTCAGTGTGTTCGTACATCAGTCCAATGGCGGTTCATGTCATAACTTGGAACAGTATTGCTCGGATCTAAATGAAATTTGGTACGGATGTTGACACCACCATAAGGACATTCAATGGCATATGTTTAATCGTCTTGTTTAGGTTTTTCGTTCTATAGTTCGATCATCTTTGTTTATTTGAAAATACTAATTTTGGTGTCCATCTGTCTGAGTATATCAGTCATAGATTATATGTTAGGCACTATGCCACAAGGTGGTATTGAGCGGACGATACCCCATCTCTTGTTTTTGCTCCGTGATTTGTATTTCATTATTTTAGTCTCTCTTTTCTCTTCCAGATTAGACAGGATTTAAGAATATACAGATACTGGGAACTATACAGACGATGGCCGCATCCAAGATAACAGCTCAAATGTCAGTGGGTATTATTAGGGGGGGGGGGGTATACTGTTTAAACATATGTCCGTCTGAGCGTCCGTCAGTGTGTTCGTACATCAGTCCAATATCTGTTCATGTCGTAACTTGGAACAGTATTGCTCGGATCTAAATGAAATTTTGTACGGATGTTGACACCACCATAAGGACATTCAATGGCATATGTTCAATCGTCTTGTTTAGGTTTTTCGTTCTATAGTTCGATCATCTTTGTTTTTTTGAAAATACTAATTTTGGTGTCCATCTGTCTGAGTATATCAGTCATAGGTTATATGTTAGGCACTATGCCACAAGGTGTTATTCAGCGGACGATATCCCATCTCTTGTTTTTGCACCCTGATTTGTATTTCATTATTTTAGTCTCTCTCTTTTCCCTTCCAGATTAGACAGGATTTAAGAATATACAGATACTGGGAACTATACAGACGATGGCCGCATCCAAGATAACAGCTCAAATGTCAGTGGGTATTATTAGGGGGGTATACTGTTTAAACATCTGTCCGTCCGAGCGTCAGTCAGTGTGTTCGTACATCAGTCCAATGTCTGTTCATGTCATAACTTGGAACAGTATTGCTAGGATCTAAATGAAATTTGGTACGGATGTTGACACCACCATAAGGACTTTAATGGCATATGCTCAATCGTCTTGTTTAGGTTTTTCGTTCTATAGTTCGATCATCTTTGTTTATTTGAAAATACTAATTTTGGTGTCCATCTGTCTGAGTATATCAGTCATAGGTTATGTTAGGCACTATGCCACAAGGTGGTATTCAGCGGACGATACCCTATCTCTTGTTTTTGCACCGTGATTTGTATTTGTATTTGGTTTTACAAAGAGAAAATGATATGAATGTTTGAAATTACCCAAAGGTTACCCTATTAACCATGTCTATACTAAAGCATGATTGGTGAGTAGAAAGAAAGAAAAAGTAATATGAATGTTTGATATTAAAAAAAACAATAGGAATTTGTGAAATTTGGACAGCAAAAATGAATTGAATTTTGTTATGTATACATATACACGAGGAAAGAAGAAATAGATTTCACTAGTGTGGGGGCAACTGTTCAAAAACTGGTTCCTTGTATACTTTTCTAGTAGAAGCATGGCATGTATATTTTCAACATCGGGACGGGTTGTGCTAAATAATTGGACTCTATTCCAATTTTTTAATGTCACGTGACCTCCAAATCCAAGATGGCTGCCATCATAAGCAAAAATCAGGATATTTTCGAGGATTTTTGCCCATGTTGTTGACCAAATCTACCCCAAATAGCCGCGATATGTCCCCCAAATCATCCGATCCACTTGCCTTTATGGTTTACTGGTTCAGTCGAAACAGCAGGTGTGCTCAGGAAGGTCAGAGTTAACATTATGGGTTGTTTAGAGATTTTCGTTTTGAAGGCTAGGGGTGATTTACATGCAGTTTCTCACCATATCGGTACCCTCTCATCTTGTTCTACTTCCGGCTTGATAAAAAATTGGAATAGAGTCTTAAAAATCCCTCCAAACTTAATAGGTTAAGAAAATCATAGTGGCTTGCTTCTACTAAAAAAGTATACAAGATCTACATTTGCCCCCACACTATTATACGACATTACGAATATAACCACAAATATAGACGTATATGATTAAGACATCGTGTATCAGTTTCAGTTGAATAGCGTGGTCACAATAGCATAACCATTGAACATTCTCCCATTCGTGCGGTACCAATTATGTATTATCTCTCCAGTGTCAAATAGAGGGGTCCGTGACTACCAGCCCCCGAGACAACTCGCCCTTTCACTCTGAGACAACCCGCCCCCGGACAACCCGCCCCCAAAAATCAATTAGCGGTAATCAGTGGCTAATTAGTAGGTGTGAGGGGATTATGAGATGTTTGTTTAACGAAACTGGGTTGTTTTTTTTATATATTTTTATTTGATTTAACAACATGGACAACAATAAATACACATCTCATATATATTTTGAAGACCTCTGTCTGTCTGTCATTAATACAAATCTACGATTCTCGATCGATCGGGACGAAACTTGGTACGTGTGTGTAGTTTGACCAGGCGGTGGTTGTTGTCGTATTGGCGAGCCCGTGCGACGCCCGTGCAGCGGATGCGCAGACGAGATCTCGGAAACGGGTGGAGCTATCGACTTGAAATTTGGTATGTGAATGTATCTTGTCCCGAATACGAATGTTATCGGGTCGCCGAGCCCGTGCGACGCCAGCTTCGCGCATGCGCAGACGAGATCTCGGAAACGGGTGGAGCTATCGACTTGAAATTTGCTATGTGAATGTATCTTGCCCCGGATACGAATTTTATCGGGTCGCCGAGCCCGTGCGACGCCAGCTTCGCGCATGCGCAGACGAGATCTCGGAAACGGGTGGAGCTATCGACTTGAAATTTGCTATGTGAATGTATCTTGCCCCGGATACGAATTTTATCGGGTCGCCGAGCCCGTGCGACGCAAGCTTCGCGCATGCGCAGACCAGATCTCGGAGCTATCGACTTGAAATTTGGTTTTTGAATAGCCCGGACAACGTCGGGCTGGATAGAGCTATCGACTTGAAAATTGGTTTTTGAATAGCCCGGACAACGTCGGGCTCATCGGCTAGTGTAATATAATATAACTTATGAACACAAAAATGCATCAACGATAATATGTTTATTTATTACGAAGTAGAACGAAATTTAAAAGCGGAATGAATGAATATGAACGAAGATTAAAAACAAAATTTAATAAGTTTAACAAACGAACAATGAGTAATTTGGGGCTGCTGCTGGTGTCTGTCTGTAGTGTGCCGGTCTCTTCTTCGTTCCGAATCAGACATGTCTTCGGATGAATAGGCACTGTCCAGTAGGTAGGAATATTCATCTGTTACTCAAAATACAGATCCGAGTAACTTCCCTAAAACAGGGTGGGGGGCGGGGTCCTCGACCCCTTTTTTAGCAACGCTTTTTAAAATAACCGACTAACGATTCTCGTTCTAAGAACAATAACTCTATAAACATACGCTCTTCCAATAATTCGCGATAATACACAGATGCAATTTATGCTGAAAGATGAATAAAGAGCGTTGCTTTACTATGAGCTAATACTCCTTATTTGGATGTCTTGTGCTCCGACACGTACACATTGTGTACGCGCTTGAATAGGTGCGGGTAAGTGATGTGAAGGTGGTTGGGATAGGGGAGGGGAGTATTATGATGTAGGTCTGTGACAAACATTGAGTGGAAAATCTCTTGTCAAACAAAAGATTTTTACCACGATAGAACCCAGCGAGATATTATTATTGAAAAGATAATCGATTATACATGTATTTATTGGTGATGACATAATTCAAGTTCACATATGGTAGGATATACAATATTTAAAGTGTTCCATTTTTAATCCCAGTTGACAGAATCGTCAGACATTTCTTCGGATGAATAGGCACTGTCCAACAGATATGTGTACTCCTCCATAAGTTCAATTTCCAGGTCCCAATCCTCGAGCTGGTGTTGGTAACTGTGACATTCTGAACAGGTAAAAGATGATTGTGAGCTAGTACTTAAAAAATCGGCTTCTATGTCCCGATATGAACTTTCAGAAGACCAATTGTCTGATCCGCTGTCGTTATTCATTCCATAACGTAATGCCTCAGGCCAGTCGAAAATTGGTTGCCTGTCATCTTCATTATATTGAAATTTTTGAAAGTTTTTGAATTTTTTTGGACACGCCCATATCGAAAATATACTTACGCCCATTTTTATCAACGATTCTCAAATATATAGTACTAACATACTCAAAATACACTTATGCCCAATTTTACAATTGAACCCAAAGAGACCCACTATCTTCTCCCGTAGGTAGCAAGTTTGAGCTCAATCGGCATTCCCTGGAATTTCCCAGTCACCAACGCGGCGTAATTTTGGTACATATATAGAGACCAATGGAGCTTTCCACAGAGGCCACACCCACAGCGGTAGTCCCGCCCACTGGTAAAAAAAATACTTTATCCACATAAATATTGTCTGTTACCTGAGATCGACTTCCGAAGTGAACACATCAGCACTTACCCTTATGTTAACTAGCTGAAAAAGACTCATGTATATGATTCATTCAAATTTGATCTTTTAACCAGTCTGATTTAAAAAAATTATTTAGATTAAATTTTTTTTATTTTTTTAGATTGAACTTTGATCTGCTGTTGAACAAAAACAAAATAATAATTTGTTTTTTAAATTAAAAACAAATTAAAAAATTTTAAATTAAAAGTTTTCAATTAAATTTTTTTTATTTTCTTTTTAATAGATCTTTAAAATTTGTTTTAATTTTTTAATGAATTTTTTTTTTTACTTAATTAAATTTTGTTTTAATTTATTAATTAAAAAAAATTCTTTTTAGATTTTTAGATTGAAACTTCTTGCTAAAAATTAAAAAATTCGAAAAACAAATTAAATTTTTTTTATTTGTTTAAAAAATTTAATTAAAATGTAAATTCGTTATAACATCTGCCGTGGTACCCCGAGGCACCACACCAAATTTGGTTAAAATCGACCAAGGGCTCAGGAAGAAAAATTTCATACAGACCAGAACAGACAGACAGATCACTGAACTCTAATATATCTAAACCAGAGAACATACATTCGTTTTGCCATTAAATGTGAAAATTATGACAAGTGTCATGCTAGACAAGTGTCATGCTAAACGAAAAACACTGTTATAATCACGGATAAATTTATAACATCATGCCGCAAATATAAATCTCAGTATATTATGATTTGACAACAAAAACGTTGTTTGAATATAGCCAATTTAACACTGAATGTATGCATGGATATCAAAATTAGGGTGAAGAAAGATGGCGTCGAAAAAAATCTCCGCAGCCAGCGGCCGGCTCGGCACCTGATTGGTCGAATATATTCTAATAAATTGCCATTGGGCGGGACTACGCTGTGGGCGTGGCCTCTAATTGACACGGGCTCGCTATAACTCCTGTATCACTAACGTACGCGGCATTGGAAGGGTCATGTTAACTTCCGCCTGGACCCACGTGGCGTGACGTAATTCACAACCACGTGTATTTACCTCGCGACCGCGACACACACAATGGCCAGATAATGCCGGCACACGTTCCCTGGCATTTCCCAGAAGATATTCATGGGGAGGTCAAGTGACCAATTTTGAAATTTGCTGGTCGCATTCGTCTGTATGTCTGAGGAATTCTCGGCTAGATATTGTTACCAACATGACATATTTAAATTAATCCCGCCGTGTATCCCATCACCAACGGCAACGCGACATGTGCTGCGTTCTAAAAATAGGTCGATTGCAGTGGATTCGTAGAGATGACGAAATATGAGTGCGACAGATAATATTGTTTGATCGAAAGCATTTGAATTAATACGTCGCAAAACTCGGCTTGATGTTGGCTAATAGATAGTTGTCCCTGCTAGGTGTTGGGAATGTCGTCACACAACACGCTCATGTCTGCATACAGTCTTACACGCACACGCCGAGACCCAGACGTAAGAATGACATTAGGCATATACGCTCTTTATCAACTACAATGCGATAGGAACGCTCTTTAACTATCAACGCGATTAACCCCCGCCGTGCCTTTGCGGTGATTTGGTAGTGGATAAAGGGTGCTCAGAGCTTCTCGAAAACACGACTACGGCGGTGTCGGTGGGATTTTACACTTACATACGAAATTTGATCTCAATCTGTACACGCGTTTTGGATTCTATGAAGTACACACACACATATATATATACGAAGTCTCAAAATATATAGTACTAGCCGATGAGCCCGACGTTGTCCGGGCTATTCAAAAACCAAATTTCAAGTCGATAGCTCCACCCGTTTCCGAGATCTGGTCTGCGCATGCGATAGCTCCACCCGTTTCCGAGATCTCGTCTGCGCATGCGCGAAGCTGGCGTCACACGGGCTCGGAGACCCGATAAAATTCGTATCCGGGGCAAGATACATTCACATACCAAATTTCAAGTCGATAGCTCCACCCGTTTCCGAGATCTCGTCTGCGCATGCGCGAAGCGGGTGTCGCACGGGCTCGCCAATACGACAACGACCGCCGCCTGGTCAAACTACACACACGTACCAAGTTTCGTCCCGATCGGTCGAGAATCGTAGATTTGTATTAATGACAGACAAACATACAGACAGACAGACAGACAAACAAACAAACAGAGGTCTTCAAAATATATATGAGATAGATAGATAGATAGATATCTCTAAACAATGCATATCCATGTATCAACAAGACACATATCTATGAAAATGCAAGCTTCTATAGCCATGGCGGGGTGTTATCACACTACAGCAGCCGTTGTTTTTGGTCCACATTTTAGTGATAAAAGCACACGAATTTCATGTTGTCTCATACATGTTGAATAATGAATATAGGAGTATGTATAGTTGTTTAATAGTAATGATTGTGACTACTGTACACAATAAATTTAGCAGCAAACATATTACCTATTGTTCCTTTGTTGTCCTCTATGCAGCTCTATGTTCATTAATAAACTTTCTTCATTGGGTGTGAAGCGTAGCGATCGGAAAGTGCCGCGCAGCGTTTATCGGAGAGAGGCGCATTTGTCGAGTAACAGATGAACCCCCGTGGCTGAGGAGTCATTTAAGCATACCGATGCCGGTAAATAAATTAAATTGTCATTAAATAAATAAAGGTTAAACAAAAATGTGGTAAGTGTTTTCTCCTGTTTTGAGCCTAATTGACAGTATAAGCTATCTGCACAGTACAGAAGTTACTCTCCATTGTAGATCCATAACTCCATGCACGGTGCTTTGAATTAAGCCACTGACAATCCGATCCGAGCCAAAACACTACCAAACACCTTGTAAAAAGTTATATGTTATATTATACAGATAATTAGTTGTCAGACATTTCTCTTAAACTGAATCGACGTTTGAAAGGTTTCAAATAAAAACTTTCTTTCACTGTCCTTCCAAGTTGGTGAACATTAAATGTGAGTCTCCCCTCCATGCTTGCCTTGAGGTCTGATTTAAATGCTCCACCGAGGAGTCATGTAAGCATACCGATGCTGGTAAATAAATTAAGAAATTGCCATTAAATAAATAAACAAAGGTTAAGCAAACATATTTCTTTCAAAAAGGTAATAAGTGTTTTCTCCTGTTTTGAGCTTAATTGACAGTATAAGCTATCTGCACAGTACAGAAGTTACTCTCCATTGTAGATCCATAACTCCATGCACAATGCTTTGAAGCCACTGACAATCCGAGCCAAAAACACTATCCAACACAAACTCCTTGTAATAATTATGGGGCATTCACCATGAAAACTGAGATGTCCACATGATGATGTTAAACCATCATGGGAAATGTGGGAGATAGAAAACAAGACAGTCAATGACTGTGGGGTCGCTCACCAGACTACACAGACTGATAAGACTGGGACTCTGGAGACTACAACAGTCAGAACTTTTCATAATTACTTTAAAAGAAATAGCTCTAAACAGGATATGTGGCTAGAGAGATTTCACATATGTAGATTGGTGAAAATCCACCTTGAAATTACCAACTGTATACTACTGATCACCCCCTCCTCCTCCAGCTCAACAAGTCCCCTTTGACCGGTATACAGACTCCCAAGTCTTAGGTTGGAATTTCACAACTGACACCTCAAACTTTCTCAATTGTTGGAAATTTCCAATCTCACAAGCGCCTTTTTCCAAAACCATTTAGACATGTTTGAAGCCCAATTATCCATGGATCCAAAACACAATACATGTAAGTCAGATTAATCAGTCAGGTGGTTCCAAGGTAGATGTTTTAATGAATTTGGCATTTCAATGATTTTATTAGACACAAAAGTGTTAACTCCCCATAGCCCCACCATTTCTTGACAAATTGACCTCATTTTAACAAATCTGAATCTCAGTCACTTAAGGATCCTCCTGATTGCTCCATACTATATGTAAGCTAAATAGTCCAACCTCTCTTGAGAAGACATTTTAAGAATTATTATAGAGACATATAGTTATGTCCCTGGTCCCACCCTATTTAACAGGTGACCCCATCTGAATAAATTTAAATCCCAGACACCAAAGAACCCTTCATACATATGATAAATATCAGTAAAATAGACCTGATGGTCCTTGTGAAGGAAGCATATTAAGAGGGAAACTGTTCTTCGTTTGGCCCCTATTTGACCAAGTGACCCCATTTAAAAAAAATCTGAATTGCAGTGAAGGAAGAACATTCCATGCTAAATAAGCCAACCAGTTCTTGCAAACATATTTTAAGAATTACTATGTAGTGAAATAGTCTCTGGCTCTGCCCTTATTTGACTTTGTGATCCCATTTTCACAAAGGTAATTTCATACCAAATATAAGCAAAATAGGCCATTTGATTATTGCATAGAAGACACATCATGAATTACTATGTAGAGAAAGAGTAATGTAGCTGGCCTTGCACCTACTTGACCTGGTGACCCTGATAGAACAAATCTGAACCACAATCACCAAAGGAGCAAGCCTGCAAATAGTGCACCTATTCCTACATTGTATGTGCCTGGCCTCAAGCAACACAATGTATTATACAATCAAGCCTTGAAATAGTGTGATAGTGTGTCTGTCATTTGCGAATGAGGTCCTCCCGAGGGTGACTTTAGTGACGCTATCCTGCACAGTGGGCTAGCATCACTAAATTCACCCTCTGGGGACCTCATTCTGCTAAGGCCCTCAACTGCTATGGCAGACCTAGGATAAGATTGAAGTTCCCCAGTTGAAGTTGATGTTCACCCATTGGACACCTCAATTATGAATTTTATATTCTGCAAATTAGGGGATATAGAAACTTCCTAGAAGGGAAATGTAACTAACAACTGTGTGGGATAGCATCACTAAATTCACCCTCTGGGGACCTCATTCTGCAAATGACAGACCTCCTATTTGCCATGTTGAACAATACATGATAGATTGTACCTCTTATTAATGATTCTCTGACCTGCAAATGTCAGACACACTAAATTCAGGCAGTTTGTTTAAATTGCTAGCAGTATGTTTATACAAGCTGTCAGTGACATTGTATTCCTTGATTAATGACCTGTGTTTCTCTCTGTCTATCCACAAAGAGATATCTGCAACTTTAATAGAACAGGTATTAATGTTGGAAGCTGGAAATGATATCCATTGGAAGGGATGTTGGTTGGGTGTAGGCCACTGCAGGGTGGGGGTGCATCTGGGCCATGTGGGAGGGGGATGGGTAATGGAATATTTCTGTAATTTCAGAAGATTAAAGATTAAAGTTTCATAAATCTGCAGATGTTATAATGGTGTCACTTTTTCAAATTTTATAACATGCTTTTTTTTTTTTAGTTATGTCACTGGCTCTGCCCACATTCGACCCAGTGACCTCATTTGAACAAATCTGAATAACAGTCCCCCAAAGACCCTTTGTACCAAATATGAACCCATTCGGACCAATGAAATTTGAGAAGAAGTTGTTGTAAGAATTACAGAGTTATGGCCCTTCGCAACTATTTGACCCAGTGACCTCATTTGAACAAATCGGAATGAGAGTCACCTAGGGAACATCCACACCAAATATGAACCCATTTGGTCTTACGGTTCCATAGGAGAAGATGTTCAAAGAATTGTTGATGGACGGACGGATGGACGGACGGACGACGGACGAGGAGTGATGACTATAGCTCCACCGGAGACTTCGTCTCAGGTGAGCTAAAAAGAGAACAGATGAACATTAGATACTGAATTAACCAAGTTTAGCCCTGACTAGCTTATCTTTAAGATTCTGATTCTTCTTAAATGCGATTATCACTTTTTTGTTGAGTGGTTCAGCCAGTTTTCTTTCCAACTTGATCGCCTTCTTGTATATTCGTACAATTTCTGTGTTGATACTATATACAAGAGGAAGACATATCAAGCTGTTGGGTGGAGCTAGTTCAAACACATTCATGCCATAAGGAGTTGTGGTTTTAACCCTTTACCCAACAAAACGGCCAAAAACGCCAAAATAAAGCTTCAACAGCCTAAAATATCTTCGGTCTGTCTCAATAACACCATACAAATATGGATATTATTGGAACTGGTTCATTGACCACATTGTGATGGTTACAGGTATGCCCTGTGCCTATGGTCGCCTCGCATATATAAGAGAATGCATTGGCCTAAAAAAAAAAAAAAATTAACACTTTTTACCATTTTTTCTTACATTCTTTAACAATTTTTATAATATTTTTCTACATTCTTTGACAATTTTATCATTTTTAATATGTTAAGCCAATGCATTCTCTTATATATGCGAGGCGACCTATGGTCGACTCGCATATATAAGAGAATGCATTGGCACAGGGCCGTTCTGTTGGGTAAAGGGTTAAGTGTGGATATCGAAACTTCTTCTCGCTGCAGTCTTATACATTTAGTGTCCTCTTCTGTTTCACAGAGAGGCACTTTCTCTATGGGCATGAAACGAAAGTCAGTGATAAAGTTAAGTCCCGGTGAACAGAAATGGTTGGCAACTGGCTTGTCCAACTTCAGTTTGATGCTTGAGAGATGTAACCTCATGCGGACTATGAGTTCACTTTTGGTCTGGCCTACATATTGGAATCTGATAGATAAATTAAATTTGCAGCTGCTAGCAATCTATTTGATGAGTGATCCGATATTGAATGCGAGTGGTTTCACTCTGAAAGAAATTCCCTATCTGAATATATTGTCTGGTGTTCATGGCGCAATGCTTGTTTTTGCAGTAAGTGACCTTTCCGTTTGAAAGTAGCGGCCGTTCGGGTGCAGTTTGAAAGGAAGTGAAGTCAGAATCACGTTCGGTGGTTCATCGCGTACTAGTAGAGTTAAATACAGACAGGTGAACTAGATCATGCCATGAATCTCTACAATGGTCTCTTCCTCTTGATTTAAATGACTTTGTGTGTGATTTTGCTTTGCGTTTCTTACAATTATGGAATTTTCTCTGGGTAATTAGTTGAATGTTTATTGCGATATTGGCTCTCAAAAGTCACAGAAAAGCATGCAATTTCGAGTTGGGACCTTCACATATAGTGAAGTACACTATTAAGGAACAAATAATCATTAAGTAATATATTCCCTGTGTTATTTTTTGGACTTTATAAGGTTCCCTATCAAAACTTCAAAAAGTTCCAAGGTTATGTACATGTACTGGTGGAATATGATCTCTACGGGCGGTAGCCATAGTAGAGATTCATGGCATGATCTACAGGTGAACTATAAGCAAGATCACTGAGTCGCTACCATATTGGATCATTCCACCCCCCCCCCCCCCCCCCCATTCCTCGGTTTAAGTGCTACAAGTCAAAGTTATGGAGTAGCATTCCATATATGGAATTTTAAATATTCATGAATTCCATATATGGAATTTATGAATATTCAAAAGCTCCATATATGGAATGCTACTAAACAGGCCATTGATTACAAATCATTTGCATAACCTACACCGGACTAACTTCGTTAAAAATCCAGATAAAGTGCTGCTTAGGATTTTGAACTGGGGTGGAGGTCGGTTCACGAGAATATGCTGAACTGCAGCCGCCATACTGCTGAACAGGATTTTGAATTGCTGTAGTGGGATATAACACTTATAATTATGTGCCATTTACACAACCCATGATTGACTATCATCATTACAATTGAGCTAAACTGAAATCGGGAAATCTGCTGATTAGCAGCTGATTCAACGTTTGAGATACACATGTAGCACCCTATTCGTAATTCATATATGTTACCGGTAGTTCATTATGTGAAAGCTGTCAAGTGCCAACACAGTGAATGATAACTTATGGTAGTCATGCTTGCTATTTGCAGTACCCTAAATACCACCTGTTCCTTTTACCATCAAAATGACAGACAATGATTAGACTTTTTACTAGAGGTGCATGCCACGATTATTGATTTTGTTTATCGATAATCGGTCATCAATAATCAATTATAATCAATTAATCGTACCTTATGTCAATAACATCAGTGGGAGTATTCCGTAATATATGGCTTATTGTCATATTGGATGGCTGCGGGTTAACTGCTATCGCTGCTTGTTTGAGACATCGGCTGATGTAATTTTTATGTTAATAAAGTGCATCATAAACCACCAGTAATAACTAATGAGCACAATGTATTCAATACGAACACAGTTCTCGGCGATATCATGGTTATAAAATTTGTGAGTTCATTGGAACAAGCGTAGCAATTAATTTAATAGCCAAACATACAAGCAATATAAAAGTAGGAATGCACGACGGACTGACAGTGTTTTCTAAAAGAAAGTGTCAATGACACTGTATCTCAACTTGGAAATGGAATAATTTTATGTGTTACAGTCAATAAGGAATGCGGAAAGTTGAAATAAGTAATACTAGATTATCAACATGAAGAGATATCTATAAAGTTAAATCCAAGATGGTTGCTGGCGGCTATGTTTTCCAATGAAATTTAAAAACATTTGATAGCTTCCATCTAGTAGATCAATATCAAGATTAATATGAAGTTTGGTGATGATCGGATGAGGGAAGTTGACTGTAGGGTGTGCCAAAGAGTAGAATCCAAGATGGCTGCCAGCAGACATGTTTTATGGCCGATTGACCCTAAACTTACTCGTTCCCATCTACATGTCAATTTTAACAGCCATGACAAATTTCATGATGATCCGACCAAAGGTACGACCTCTAGCCCGTGCCACAGGATTTAGTCATGCAAAGAATAAAATCCAAGATGGCTGCCGGCAGCCATGTTTTATGACCGAATTACCCCAAAATGAAACATTCCCATCTACATGGCAATATTAATATCCACGACAAATTTCTTGATGATCAGACGAAAACTCCGGTCTGTAGCCCGTGCTAATGGATTTAATTTTGAAATCAAAGATGGCCACTGGCAGCCATGTTTTTTTGCCGAATGACGCTAAAATGACTCGTTCCCATCTACATGTAAATGTCAACAGCCATGACAAATTTATAATGATCAACCAAAGCTATGACTTGTAGCCCGTGCCAAAGGATTTAGTCATGCAAAGAGTAAAATCCAAGATGGCTGCTGGCGGCCATGTTTTATGACCGAAAGCCCCCAAAATGACTCGCTCCCATCTAAATGTCAATATTAACTTCCACGAAAAATTTCATGATGATTAGACAAACACTCCAGCCTGTAGCACGTGCTCACTGTGTGTGGTACGCGTTAATCTGAATAAATAAAAGTCGCTCGCCTCAGCTTTACTACGGTACGTATATTTTCGTCTTTCCCTCCAATTGTGTCAAAATCCCAGCCCGGGTGCCAGTCTGCCTCGATGAGGGGTATGTTTCGCTACATTTTCGTACTAATTTTGTTTCAGTGCCGTGTGTAGTTCTCTAGTAAATCAAGGTTAAACCTCCTTTTTTCGTGCTAAAAACATGTCACGTCTGCGATCAAAAGCACATTTTTCCAACTATACCATGTCTTATTTTGTAACAAAGACATGATTTGGATGCCTTTAATAATATCCCATTGAAAGCCACGCTTAGCGTTTGTCCCCTGTTTCTTGTCTTTTCTCGACATACGAGCCCGATTTCAAATCGTGGTGCTCCAACAGAATTGAACTCCCAGTAATATCTGACAAAAAAACATTTAAAATTATTTGTATTGAACGCACGGTAAACATTCGATTGCACCATGTAAAATGCCTTACACTTAAACATTTTTGTATATTGGAGTGAAAACTGAAGTGACGTCGATCGCTTTCAATGGGATATTAAGGCACCCAAAACATGCCTTTATTACAAAATAAGACATGGTATAGTTGGAAAAATGTTCTTTTGATCGCAGACGTGACATGTTTTTAGCACGAAAATAGGAGGTTTAACCTTGATTTACGAGAGAACTACACATGGCACTGAAACGAAATTAGTACGAAAATGTAGCGAAACATACCCCTCATTGGGGGCAGGCTGGCACCCGGGCTGGGATATTGACACAATTGGAGGGAAAGACGAAAATATACGTACCGTATTCAAGCTGAGGCGAGCGATTTTTATTTATTCAGATTACCGCGTATCAGCGTTCACTTCCGTCCACACACAGTGGTGCTAATGGATTGAATTTTGAAATCCAAGATGGCCACTGGCAGCCATATTTTTTTGCTGAAAGACCACAAAATGACTAGTGGTCATGTCAATGTCAACAGCCATGACAAATTTCATAATGATCCGACCAAAGGTACGACCTGTAGCCTGTGCCAAAGGATTTAGTCATGCAAAGAGTAAAATCCAAGATGGCTGCTAATATAAATTTCATAATGATCTGACCAAAGGTACAACATGTAGCCCGTGCTAAAGGAAATTGTTGACAGACGCACACACACGGATGACGGATAGCCATGGCAATAGCTCAAACTTTACAAATTAAAGTTGAGCTAAAAAGGGATTCTAATGTTATGGAAACTATAAGTTTCAGAAAAGTTCCAGAGCGTGGACAACAATCACAAAGGTGGGCCCCTGCCCACAAATTTCAAGACCCAGAACAAGTTAATAATTTGATAATAGTCAATTTCATTCAGCAGTCTCCACACAATAAGCGATAGCCTGTACTAGTAACATCTAAGTATACTTATACAAACAAAGTTTACTTGCTGCAAATGACACCGCAAGAGAATGTCAATCAACTCATCTTTAGTCCAATGAGATTCAAGGGCGAGTGCATTCAGTTCATTGAAAGTCAGCCCATTTCAAGACATAGTGCAGCCTTTCTTGTATAAATATACAACGACGTCAACATAAGTTCAAAGCTGCAGTGCCACCAATTTGAAGAAGATACAAAGACCCGAAGAGTAGCCATGTCTCATCATCAAATGAACTGCCAACTGTTTGCAACATATATTTAATATAGTAGTACTCATGTTGTTGGAATTTCTTTGACACATGATCAAAGGTTGTTAATCCATCAGTTGTAGATTAAACTGCGTAAAACAATCAGGGTATATCAAATAGATTCCGACAACATGAGTACTACTAACTTATGTTGCACACAGTCAGCAGGGTTACTCTTCGGGTCATTGTATATTCTACAATATTGTTGTATATTTATACTTGAAAGGCCGCACTACATCTTTGAAATGTGCTGACTGTCACCGTGTTCAAGGAACTGAATGCACTTGCCCTTGAATCTGATTGAACCAATGGGGAGTTGATTGACATTCTCTGGAAACCAGGGAACCTACAGCATTATAATCAGCGATGTTCTCCGCGATGTCATTTGCGAGTATAATTTGTTTGCATAATAAAGTATACTTAGATGTTACTAGTACAGGCTATCGCGTATCATGCAGTGAATGCTGAATGAAACTCGATATTATCAAATACTTATTAAACTTGTTCTGTGTCCTGCAATTTGCGGGTGGGGCACAACTTTGTGATTGTTATCCATGCTCTCGCAGTTTGATGAAACTTTATATAGTTTCCATATTTTAGGAACCGTCGGCCATTCCTGCTTTTATATTGTTTGTATGTTTGGGTATTCATAACACTGCAATTAATAGCTACGTTCGTTCTAATGAACTCACAAATATTATAACCATAACATCGCCGAGAATTGTGCTGGTATTGAATACATTGTGTTCATTGGTCATTAACAGTAGTTCTTTATGATGCACTTTATTAACGTAAAAATGACACAAGCCGATGCCTCAAACAACCAGTGACAGTGCAGTTAACCAGCGCCCAGCCAAAAGGCCATATTACGGAATACTTCCACTGATGGTATTAGGTACGATTAGTCAAAATCAATAATCGTGGCACCTCTAATTCAAATTAATTAAGGCTTCTATATATATATTGTTGACCTCTGAGCCCTCGAAGCTCGACTTAGAATATTTCTTTACAGAACTGTAACTGCAAATTAACATAACTTTGGAGAAATTGATGGAAAAATTAATATTTATTTGGCAAATTTGCAGTTTTAACAATTTGTGTGGATATATATATTTAAAATATTAAGAATTTATCAAGCTTTCACATGGTGTAAATATTGTGATTTAATCCAAATTTTAATAAATTAATAAAGTATTTTTCTATATGCTAAGACTTAATTTTACTCAAGGAAAATATTTTTATTTTAGGGGTAAGAATTTAAAGATGCATAATCCTAACCCCTAAATTACAATTTTTTTGGCTTCGGGGGTAAAAATATTTTATTCAAATCGAGGAAACCACCCATCAAAGCTCAAGAGTTATTTTTTATAAATTTTTTGAAATCTTGTTATTTTACACCACAGGAATATTTGGCGGCCTGGCAAAAAATCAGCTGATTTCTTCCAGAAACAGTACAGACATGTGCAAGGTCGTCACTCGCTGTAGTATTAAAAATCAGTAATCAGGATTTATTCATGCAAATAAACATGTTATATGGCACCACGCTGGTTACACGTGGGAATACTATGTGTTTACATTCATGACAACAATTGTTGGGGAATTCCAATTTGAACTAGGAATAACCATATATGGAAGTTATAAACCACACTCGCCCATCCACCAAATTGCCAAGAAAAAAGATTATAGGACTTTTTCGGCAAATATGATATAGTGATTGGTATTGTTGTGAAAATTTATCGGTGATAAACTAATTTTGATAATTAAATCGGCTTTTGGTGAAATCCGTTGTTGTAACTGGATGATATGGGGACCATCGAATCGGATTGTGCACCTTTAATATCTAGCTTCCCTGAAAAAAATATTTTTATACACTATCTGAAGTGGACAACTTGCAAAATCAGATTGATCAACCTTTAATTTGATGTACAGAAACCTATGTTGGAGGGGGAGGGGTGCAGCCAACAAGAGGACAGAGTATATGGGCTTACGATTTCTGCAAGAGGCTTTCTGAGAATTAGCACAGACTAAAAGGCAACTACCCTAACTCTACATCTATTTACGTGTATGTATTTGGTTGGGGCCCTAAAATCACCCTGGTGACATTAATTAACATTGAACCTCCCTGCACATTTATGAAAAATATCAGAATTTCTACCCTGCATGTTTATTTGGAACACAAGAGTAATTATTCACCAATGTGATTGATTTTGAAGAAAGAGAATAGCTTTCTGGAATAATGAAAAGTTTATTTTTTACAAATATAAATATCAAAGAAATCCTCATGTTGTCTCAACTTGATATAGCCTATTAATTATGGCTGAATTGGTCACTCTCACCAGTTTTTTGTGATAAAGTTAGCCAGGTTCCCACTTTGGAGGATCTGTTCCTCGAAAACCCATTCCGCCGGAACAAATGCCGATTCCGTTATGAGTTATTCCACTTGTTGACAAATCAGTTTTCAAATTTACCAGCCGAAAAACTTAAAAACACAGATATAAGGTAAGTTTAATAAAAATTGTGTTTATCTAGCATCAACCGGGACATGTTCCCAGATCATTTTGTTGCCAAAATAAGCCAGCAAAATGCTGAAACTGTGATTCCCACCATGTATGTTCTGTTGTTGCCCGAGTAAGTTCAATTGTCGCCCGAGCAATGCTCTTTAGATCTAGACTGGAAATGTCCAGTTTTCTAGCGATAAACATCTCCGTGGGGCAGACCTTAGCTTTTGTCATCAAAATGATGATGAATTATGCCATCAGACTCTTTATGCCGTACATTTTCGGATAATGTTATAAAAATTATCGATGTCCTCATTTTCCTGATATAAACAGTATTCATCGTTGAAAACTTTCATATGTCAGTGTAATTACCAGTTTCGCGCTGGAAGTCGTACATTTTCTTCGAAATTGTGATGAGCGACAGCTAGGTCAGTACAGTATATCGAATAGCAGGGCAAATAACAATGATACAAGATAAATGTATTTATTATGATCGAACATTCCCCGACACAGTTACTAAATTACTGTAAATTAACGTATAGTAGTACCTCCACTGACTATAATAATGTTACATATGCACATTGTTTCGTGTATATAATGTACATGTATGTTTGGCATTGACATGAGTCGTTGTGTCCTGATCCCTATTAACAGTATAGAGTTTGTAAATAAGGGTGCATATATACAGTTATCTCTCTTTGGGCCAAACTCAATGCTCGGGTGCTGGTCATATGGTTCATATATATAATGATGTTTATAGAGATGTAGTCATGTTAACAAAACAAATATTGTACCCCAGACACAGTACGATATAATAGGTTTGTAATCATAGGGAACACCAAACTATCAAATGTAATATTTTAATGACCATGCAGTATACTAGGACATTTGGGTGCATGCATGGATGGCTTAAAAAATATCAAATATATGGTTGAAAGATTGAAAAAATTCGTTAACTTTATATTCTGAGCGCGTGTCTGGTAGCTGTAATGGTGGGTATTGTAGGTATTTTTTAGATTCAGTACTTGGGTGGGGGGATGTACAAATTTGTGGGGGGCAGGCAGGCTTTGGGTTCCAGCAATTACTAACATATATTTTCAAGAAAGAGTGTTTGAATCTACTTTTAGTATATTAAAATTATAAAAAATATAAATTACCAAGATTGAGGTAATCATATTCAACTGAGCCGTAGTCAAGACTGTTTTCATGTACCAGGCAGAAATCGTAAGCCCATCAAGTCCGTAGCCAGCCACTAGCAAAGACAGTTCGTCATATATTATGAGGGCATTGGACACGAGCTGTGAAGCGACGGGAGGGGGTGTCCCCCGTCGTATTGTGGAGGGGTCCGGGGTTTTTCCCCCGGGGAAAATTTTGGAAAAAATATGATGCAAACGGCGTACTTTAGATCCGCCCTGAAACATAAAAGTTGAGCTTTGATTTTTCCAAGTTTTCTCTCACAGGCCTGCATATGAACGGTATCTATATTGCCTAGCTATTTTAAATGAACCAATTGTCTTGTGGAAGTAACATATTCCACTGGGCTGACCATGGATCGAACCAGTATCAGACAAGTTTGTGACCTGAACCTGAAAATTTCTAAATCCTAACATATATAGTAGTCTATCTGCAGGGAATATCACCTCCCCCGATTTGTTTTTCTTAAGTTATTTATAAGTTCTTAACTGACAATATGGGAGGGACCAGGACACACTGAGCCGACCATGGATCGGCTCTGTGTGATAATTTTTTGAAATCTGAACATACTAATTACAAAATCCTAGTATCTATTGAGTAGCCCCAGTGTTTCCAAATGTTAGAAACTTTAAACCTGACACCCCCTAGGTTGCAAAATTTCCAATTGATGGTCATTTCAGTCAAAAATTTGGATCAAAGGTAGGAAAATATGTAAATGATGGTCTAAAACAAAATATTCCCCACCAATAGATTGTTGGAAAATCGATTTAAGCCTATTGTTTCGTGTGACATTTCCAACTATTGTTATGTCGGGCATGATATTTCGAACAGTTGAAAATTTTGACCAATGTTGATGGACATAGCTTAATTGGCACTTTAATTAGTATTTTCGTGTACCTACCTCTGCCCCGGTTATGTGCTTTACACGACACCCTTTCGCTGTACTGATGTATGGTCTTTATATCCAGTGATTCTGGCAGGCTACTTTTAGTTGGTTATGTTGATGAACCACATGCAGGTCGAATTTTGGAGCATTAAGCTGCTTTCACATACCTGCGGCTGATGCAGTTAGACGCATCCGATTTCAAAACGGTGTGCTTAATAACTGCGTCCAGCGCAACCCCATGCAGTAATATATGTGTGCTTTGAAACGTTGTACCTGTATAATCCGATAGCCGCATGCATCAGCAGCCTGTCAGTGAAAGCAGCTTTATACCGACATGTGTTGGCGGTCTATATGTGTTGAATTTGTGTGCATCAGTCTCTATTCAAACTAATCATGCATGTAGTATATGACTATATCTATATACGTACATACGTCGTTTGTTCGAAGGGAGGTCCCGCTCAGCAAAAATTTGCCGTTTGGTCAACTGCTGCACATGACACGTTCACCCGAACGGCAAACGGCAATTACCACCACCGGGCACATGTAGGCAGAAGGGCCGTTCGTTCGAAGGGTACGAACCCCCTTGGCTACGGGCTTGCCCATATACTCTGTCCTCAAACTTAGTAATTAGTCAATAACAAAAGGACAAATTACCGTCATATAGAATATCTGTGGAGCAAGCAAAATGAAGCAATTAACTGGATTACGGTAAACATTTATCCATGTCAGGAATCGGAACGATGAAAATATGAATCGGAACGTATGGTAGTGTTACTTTGAAGACATAATCCGCATTATGTCAGGCTAAAATCGCGTATTTTGATCAACTATATTGTTTAAATTAGCGATGGGATGCTTGCAGATAAGCATAAGCAATTTATTCTCCAATACATTAGATCTTTCGCTTCAAAATTAACATTTGTACACAATACTTTTCTTCTTTGTTTGTGGATTTGAGTGAGCAAAGTTCTCAAAACCTTGTAATTTGGTTCATCGTTTTATATATGGGACTAAAGAATAAGTATGCGAAGAGTAAAGTACCATGGAAACAAGTGTTATCTTTTGAATATGTCATCACATATATAAAGTTGCTCCCTCAAAATACACCAATTACTAAACATGGTCAAGGAAAATTGAGCAAATCTTTCACGGAATCGGATCTTCTACCACTCAGAATGGGAATTTTGCTCGGGCGGAATGGGCTTTCGAGGAATAGATCCTAAAAATTGTGATAAAGTTACCCAGGTTTTGCTTAACATGGGTAACCTTATCACAATTTCGGAACCTGGGGAACTTTATGACTAAAAACAATGAAGGTCAGGTGACCAATTCAGCTTAATAATGAACAGATATAAGGAGTTTGATGAGTCAGTGTACTTTCTCCAACAGCTAGTAAGATGATTTTGATATAAAAATGACATATTTAACATAGAAACAATATATCGTCCACATTTTTACTGACACTTTCACCTGCTGTTGTTGCAGGCACGAAATTTCCAACTACTAAAAATTTGTGAGACGCACAAATTCCACCCCCCCCCCCACCCGATGCAACATCCTTCAAAATCGGTGACCTCCTCAGTCCTCAGCATTCAAAAGCACTTACTAGTAAACTACCCAACATCTATCTTGTTATTTGTCCATGTTGTGTTAATTAACATCACAACTAAAATGCTATACCTGTTCAACAAGAGCTTACCGGTACATACTATACCCACTCAAGTTTTAATTCCTGAGGTTATCATTGTGTAAGCATCTTTTCTAACTTTTCAATATTGGACACCAAATAAACTATCTGTACATATAACATTCCCAGATCACCATTTACAAATTCTTTTGTTCATAAAAGCAAATCTAGAGGTCACCCCGAAGATCCATATAAAGTTCAGTATTGATCGGATGACGGATGTGGCCTGTAGGGTGTGCCAAAGGAAATTGTTGACGGACACCCGGACGGATGCCAACCCATGGCAATAGCTCAATTTTGTCAAGTTGAGCTTATTTTGTTTAGCTTAGCTCCCATATAGAGGTCCATATGAAGTTTGGTAACAATTGGATGGGGAATGTGGCCAGCATAGGGTGTGTAGGATGTGGTCATGCAAAGAGTAAATTCCAAGATGGCTGCTGTGTAGCATCCATGTTTTTAATTGAAATTCTTTTGCATTCAATAGCACCCACATGTAGAAGTGATCCTAAATATGCCTGTAAATTTTCAAAAACAATTCTCCAATAAATATGGGCTGCAAGTAGTCCAAATGAAGATTGACGATGATCGTATATGAGCTGTGGCCAATAGGGTGTGCCATATTTATTGAAAGAGTAAACTCCAAGATGGTTACTGGCAGCCATGTTTTTGAATGAAAATTCTCATCTAAAGTTCACTCCGAAGTTCCATATGAAGTTTGGGATGAATTGGATGGAAAATGTTGGTCATAGGGTGTTCCGAAGGATTTAGTCATGCAAAAGAGTAAAATGCCTGATGGCTAGCTGCTAACGGCCATGTTTTTATTGAAAATCATTCAAATTGTATAGCTTCGATCTATAAGTGCATGATCCTAAAACATGCCAGTACATTTTCAAATCAATACTCCAATATATGTGGGCCGCAGGGTGTCCTGATGGATTTAAATATGAATCCAAGATAGCCGCTGATGGTCATGCTTTTCCAATGAAATTCGATAACAAAATTTATAGTGTAATAGGACTACCTTTATTATGTTATAGTTTACTTTCTAATTTAAACAGAATTATAACATAACTATATTTTATTACACACCGGTATTCAGGGGTTAATCCACAATTACACTAACACAGCAAGCACATGCGTAGTTTGGCCTTTGTATCCTAAGGTAGCATTTAACGGGTTGTAGGGGGGGGTCTGAAAAATAGAAAAATAAGTATCTGGGGGGCATAACAGACAGTGTAGCCTGTGTTAAATGTATCATTACTGGTTTGAAGGTTTAATTAATATACAAAACTGGTAAAGTTATCAATCGAGAGGCCGATCACGATCGGCAGATGTTTAACCCATACCTTGGCGATAGCGACTAGTCATAACTGATAATTTGTCAAAGATATGATCACAGGAATTAATCCATATATCAGTACCCAACTTGAAATCAAAAGCTCAAATAATTTGTCTTAAGGTAGGGTTAAAGTATTTGTGGTGGGGAGGAGTAGTTTTAAATCTCATAACTCTGCCCCTATTCACCCAAGGACCTCTCAATGTGAGATCCAATGGTTTAGTGATTTCGGAGGACATATTTAGGAGTTTAAGTTAACTCATTGGAAGCAAAAGTGATAAATCCCCATCTTTAACACTTTTGACATGCCAGATATTCAAAATTTATTCACTTCTAAAGAGAAATTATAATTTGTTGACAAGCCAGACTGCTTAGAATGACATACATGTAGGGGATTCCATCTCATATTTAAATGGTACTTTAATTACCCCCCCCCCCCCCACCCTTCCCCCATTCTCCCCAGTTATTTGTTGATCAAAATGGACAGATATAAGATCAGATCTGACCTGTGTATTAAATAAGATTAAGTGTTTCATAACAGGGGTGTATGCATGGTTTTCAAAAATATATGTAGTTTATACAATTCAAAAGTATTATCTATATAATGTTATACAGACATAATATGATGAGGATGCTTGCCCCTATGACCACTAAATCGTTCATATAAAAGAAAGTAAGTTAGCCCTCAATTAAATGATTTCACACATTACAATGTTTTACAAGTAGCTTGGACACTAAAAGCCACAACCTTCAATGTTAATTTTCTAAGTGCTCTGTGACCCCTAAAATTCAATCAACCATGAAAATATGAACAAATGGGAAAATAAGGTTCCTGGAAACACTAACATCTACCATATTGATTTTCAAAACAAGTCATCACTTACAATAGTCATGTATATTTATCTGCCTGATTCCCATTGCATAGATAAATCATATTGACCATCAGCTGTTATTTTAATTTCAAATTGAAAGCACATGTCTGAAGGGTTAATATATTTTTCAAAAATCAATTAATCAGTCAAAACCAAAATTGATATAAGTGAATAGTGTGCAAAGATACCCAACAGATATTAAGAGATATGAGGAAGAGTCCATGTACATTATAGCATGTGTCTATGGAAACCATGGAAAGGGTTAATTATTTTTGAAGCAAATTAATGGAATTTAGAAGACACTAAGTCTTATATAGGTGAGTGGGGGCTCTTATCTCACCCTGTAAGGAAATTTCAAGAATAGGATAAACATCAGTCTTATGCTGCCATTAATCAATTTGACAGTTAGAATAAACAAACAGCCAGCCACCAGTGTTGTTTATCTTGACCACCAGAGCTCTGTATAATATGTCATCACTCATTTCATAACAGATTTCACTTGGAATGACAACATCTATAAAATGTCCTCTCATATACTCTGGATGTTCACATGGTAATTTATTGATATCATTATATTACATGAAACTATTGCAATAAAATCTTCATATTTTCAAAACAGGATATCACACCTAATTAATCGTATAAAACTAAAATAAATGAAAGTGTCAATATTTTTTATTATTAATTTTTTTTTTTATTGTTATTAAAGTTCAAACAAAATTTAATATTTGTATATGCTAAATTTAGCAAGGAGCTAAATCTAAAAAAATCCAATTTTTTTTCTCCTCGAAAAAGGGTCATAACTCCTTTAAAATTAATCGGATCAAACCCATATTCGAACTCAATCTGTATTTTGGGCTGTGAAAATCACATACCTGTATTTGGTTCCAATCAGATGAAAAATATTCGAGTTATGGCAGAATGCGTCAATTCTAAGTCGAAAAAGGGCCATAACTCTGTAACAAAAACTCAGATCAAACCCATATTCGAACTCGATCTGTATTTTGGGCTGAGAAACCCATATTCAAAATTTGGTTCCGATCAGATAGAAAATGTTTGAGTTATCGCATTACTCGTAAAGTGTCTACAGACAGACAGACAGACAGACGGACGAACGACGAGTGGTCAATCCGGACAACGACACTATGTTTACCATACTATGGTATGGGTAAACATAAAAAGTGGAAAATTTGGATACGCAACAGGATTTTCGTATTCAGTGAAGGCCAACTCTGTTATTGGTTACCGGTACAGGAAAATAGCCCGATTTCTCTCCCCTCAATTCTGTGATCTGCGCTTGCAAGACATTTTTTTCAAATTGATATGATAACTCTTTTTCTATTTAAAATATTTCTCGGCTCTAACATAGCTCTATCACGTGGAAGAAGCTTATTTACTGACATTTGCTCTGTCATGGTCTGTTTTTTGGGTTGAAAATGATCAATTTGAGTAAAACGAGAGGCCGATCACGATCGGCAGATGTTAACCCATCCCTTGACGATAAAAATTTACTATGATCAGAATCATAAATGAGAGTTTTGGTTTTGAATTATAGAGTATACTGTATGTACTATTATAGACAAATGTACATACCACAAATTATTGGAATGTATGGGTCACAGGCATTTATATAAGAGAATGCACTGGTACAGGATATGTAATGCTAAACCACCACACCACAGCCTTGGGTTAAATGTGAAACGTGTGACCTGAACATGGAATAATATAGCAGAGCGTCAACAAATCTCAGGAATTGTTTATGTTGAACAATGACCTCTCTATTAAACCAATAACAATTATAATGACCTCAGACCATCTGAAGATATAACTCTGCAGCACAGATGTCCAAGTCTACTGCTAATATCATGTGATGTTTATTGTTGAATCTTTATTTTAAATTAGATACCATAGCCTTCTTTATCAGATTATTTGCACATTGGCATAAGAGACATCAGAAAATGATATAGTCTTATCAATAGCTCCAAAGGAATGGCATGGAATTGGTGAATTTGATTTAATGTTGCTCCAAACAGATTTACCAGTACATAACACAAGATTTTGGACCGATTTAAACAAATTTGGTGTGGTGATTCGGGGTACCCTTGGCAGAGTTATAATGGTGTTAATTTTTTCAAATTTTCAAACTTAAAAAAATAATTGTTTTTAATTATTAAAAAAAAGGGACACATTGGGAATCTTTTTAATCAACTTGTATCATAATCATCAATATCTAAATGAAAACAAGTGGTCAATCCGGACATCACAATAAGTGTACCATACTATGGTATAGGTACACATAAAAATCTAAATAAATTAATGAATCAATAGGGGCAAAGAGGGTGTCAAAATAAACCAATATAAAATGAGACATGGTATCAGACAGATGAAAGTATCAGGAATGTTGAGATGTGTTAATCTTTAACTACAGAAATCCATGCAAGTGAATGAGGATAAACCTGGAGATATAACAGAAGAATTATTAATTGAAATTTCAAATGAGAACATCCCCAGAAATGAATAATAGACTATTCCAATTAAAACATTAGAACTGAATGGGACAGTCCATTGAATCATGATTGGGTTACACTTACAGCTTCACCACTATCATAGAGCTATGTTGTATATACAGTGGCTAAAAATAACTAATATTTCAATAAGAGATCACTTCTGCAGTCTCTCATATTGCAGTTAAGCTGCATTATTGGTAGTTAATTGTAATCTACCTGGGTTATCAAAAACTCAAATCTGTTCAATTCTTAGTTGAAAAAGGGCCATAACTCTGGTATAACAAATCAGATCTAACCCATATTCGAACTTGATCTGTATTTTGAGTTGAGAAACTCACATACAAAATTTGGTTTCTATCAGTTGAAAAATTGTAGATTTATCGAAACATGCATGAATTCTATGTCAAAGGGCCATAACTCGATTAAAAAATATCGGATCAAACCCATATTCGAACTCGATATGTATTTTGGGCTGAGAAACCCATATACAAAATTTGGTTTCGATCGGACAGACGGACGAACGACGAGTGGTCAATCCGGGCAACGACACTATGTTTACCATACTATGGTATGGGTAAACATAAAAATGGGTAAAATTGAGCGTTTTGTGTGTGCAAACCAAGGGGCATAACTCAATGACAAATTTTACAAAGAAGCTAAAGTACAGACATATGAGTACACCTAAAATTGCTGTCGAAATTAAAACATGCCAAAGATATTAAATGGCTCAGCATGGATTTGAAGTACAGTACCCCCTCCAAGGTTGGCCAAAATTGCTGGATATCGTGTATTGCTACCCAAGGACATAAGCACATAACAGTATTAAAGCACCCGTGTGAGAATTTTAGCACCTTTGGTTGTTCAATTCTGATGGCTCCCATCTAGAGGTGATCCTAATCATGCCTGTAAATTTTTTTAACATTTCTTTGATAAATTATGGATTCAAATGTGAAATTCAATATGGTTGCTGCCATGTTTTTCAACAAAATGCCTAAAATTTGCTGCAAAGTTGGGATCAGGTCAACCAGCCGAATTATACATTAAAATTAGCTTTACTTGCAAATCAGGTGAAAATATATATATTATTCTTGAAAAATACTTTTGATAATATTTTGTCACAACATTAGTGGTCTGTAAGAATCATTTATATTTCAATGTCCACTGCAAAGATAGTATAAAGAAAATAAAAAAAAATGTTTCACTGATTCCGCATGTTATGAATTTTATCTGTGCAATCTCCTTGAATAAGATATGGCAGTTTAATATATAGATGAAGCATTAGAATCAAAACTGAAATTGGCATGAGTCACCATTTGACATCAAAATGCTTCAATGAACAGCATTCTACCAACACATTGTTTTATAACAATTGGCACTTTTGTGTAAAATATGATTTAAAATTGAAGAATACAGAAGTTGTGATTCAATATTTTTGGGAAGAAAGCAAAACGCAATTAAACTTTTCTGCTGAAATGGAACCCGTAGATTCCAAATCTGCCAAAAAAAAAACATGTCAAAATGTTACTTCTTTGAGCAAATATTCAGCATTCATTCAAAAATATATAAAAATAATTTAACACAACAACCAGGGATACTTTCTTAAATAATTAGAGACACAATTCTGTACTTGCATGTACCTAAAAATTGAGTGATATAATGTGATAAGAAAGTGGCCTTTTCCCTGGACTACACGTGGTCCATACTGGTAAGAATCTTGGCAACTTCTGACCTCTGGCTTGAAGTCATGTGTTGTGTTATATGTATGATTGACTCCATGGCTACTTCGGGATGGTCCTTCACCAACCTACAAGCACAAATGAATACACAAATATAGAAAATTTAACATTTTCCTTCATAAAATAATTATGGGCTGGACATGGGTGGAAAATTTGATACGAAAACAATGGTGACCATTTGTTTTCAGAAAGAAATGTTCGGGGATAATTTAAATTCTTTTCCATGATATTGCTAAGGAATACTCAGGACTAGGTAATAATTTAGCATATTAATGAGGTAATTGATGGCTGAGTTAGCATAAAGAGGTTAGCGAGTGTTGCTAACGAGAGGTCAATCATGATCGGCAGATGTTTAACCCATACCTTGGCGATACTGTTACTGTTATTTTGTAGTTTCCCTCATTGACTTGTCAATCGAGGCACCACTGTAGCTAGGTCCAGCGCAGTGATCCACTATGAATATCCAATATTTACATAATATATCTACACTCACTATTTCTTTGACCTGCACAAAAATTAAATTGTTTTGTGAACAGTTATCGTCAGTCCTGATCTCAATTTGTTTACCCTGCAACCAGTTTCTGATTTATTTGAAGGTGAATGGCAAAAAGGTACTCTCGGCTCATCTGCTCCAGCGTGGCTGCCTCTTCTTCCTTTATGATGGTAATTTCTTCAATGGTAGGATGAGAAGAATCAAGATGAAGTTGAGACAGAAGTTTCGGATCTTCTATGAGGCGAGGGTTCCTTGTTACACCCCCCACTTGTTTAATCTTCTTTATATATTTTCCCCGAAGGTCTTTATATCCTTGACATTCAGCTATGTTTACAATTGTCGTCATCAGCATATTGATTGAATTTTGCTCTGTTGCACTGCAGTGTATAAGTTCTCGTCAGCAGTCTGGCCTTGATTTCAGCTCTATGGACATCGTATATCTGATGTATTTGGTTCACCTTGGGAGAGGGTTGAGGTATTTTTTAGACTTGTCTTCTCAGATATCTTCTCTCTCCATTTTTTTGTCGGTGGAGTAAGTTAGAGCTTTAGCAACCGTTTAAAGTTAACAAAAATTTGATCAAACTCATATTCGAACTCGATCTGTATTTTGGGCTGAGAAACACCGATACCGAATTTGGTTCCGATCAGATAACATTTTTTGGAGTTATCGTAGCATGTGTGAATTTTAAGTAAAAAAGGACCATAACTCCATAAAAAAAAACTCGGATCAAACCCATATTTGAACTTTAACTGTATTTTGGTCTGAGAAACTCATATACCGAATTTGGTCCCGATCAGATAAATTTTTTTGAGTTATCGTAGCATGTGTGAATTCTAAGTAAAAAAAGGGTCATAACTCCATAAAAAAACTCGGATCAAACCCATATTTGAACTCGATCTGTATTTTGGTCTGAGAAACTCATATACAAAATTTGGTTCTGATCAGTTAGAAAATGTTTTGAGTTATCGCACCATGCATAAAGTGTCTACGGACACTCACAGACAGACGGACGGACGACGAGTGGTCAATCCGGACGTCGACACTATGTGTACCATACTATGGTATGGGTACACATAAAAAGCCTCCCTCTGCCTGAAAAAGAGCAGGTATTTATTTTTAATGGCCTAACTCTCACATTCACATTTGGCCTTGGGAGCTAGTTTGTTATCATAAGCCATACAAAATCTCTACCAGTCAGATTACCAGGCAGAGCTCTAGGATATCAATCAACAGAGCTGTCACTCCAAGCAAATTTTGTTAACACTGCCATCTCATTAATTACTTTATAATCACCTGGTGTTAAGTAAACATGCTGTGTTCTGATGCACCCTCCTCATATCTCATATAGCTCTGAGTATCTGCTGTTTGTATGTTCTCCATTTTAGACTCATTTAAACCAAATTTGGTGTGGTCATGCTGGTGGATGTTATAATGGCGTTTGTTTAAAAAAAAAATTATTAACAAGTTTAAAAAAAAAAATTTAAATGGTGCAAGGAATTGAATCTAAATTAAAATTAAATTAAAAAATATTTTATTTGAATTTTTTTTTTTATTTAGTATTTTTTTTTTTTAATTGGGCAAGGAGTTCAATCTAAAAAAATAAATATTTTTTAGAGTTACATTGTATGTCCCTAGCCCCACCCATATATGCCCAGTGACCCCATTTGAACAAATCTGTACACCAGTCACCCAAGGACCGTCCATACCAATATAAGCTAAATAGGCCTGATGGTTCTTCATCATCATCATTTTATTAGGAACGAGTCTGACTGACTCTTAGTTCCCGTATTTACATGAATATTCAACTTTTTCGTTGTCACAATAATAAAACACACATACTAAATTTAACATTCTACAATTTGTCCTTCTTCCAAACGGAAGGTCTTTTTTGGATAATTTTTTTTTCTGTTCTTTAGTTCAGTTCGTAGTTTGTAAAGTGTTTCCATTTTGATTTGTGTGTGGTCTTTGTTGATATATACTTTTAATTGTCCTGGTTGTCTACATTTATCTCTATTGTATCTTACCGCATCACTGATCATTTGATCTCATATATGCCTTGACTTTAACAGAAGTTTAACAGGTCGTTTTTTTTTTTCCACTATACTACGTATTCTGTAAAATGACAGAACATCATCTTCATTACTAGTACACTTTAGTCATTTTCCATACTATTTTTGAAATGGTTTTCCAATCTTCTTTGCGTGAATCATCAGAATCATCATGCGTCGTTGGCTCTGGTACATTTGCCAAAACGGCATTGTAGTCTTTGTTCTCGCCAATGTTTTTTAACTGGTCGTCTGTATGTATTGGAGTTTGTAATTTCTCGGTGATCGATGTTTCCAGTATTTTCTTTAATTCTTGTATCTCTCTTTTTTGTTGTTCAAACTTATTTTTTGTTTGTCTCTAAATTCGCTGAACTGTTTCTCCGCTGTCCTCCTAAATGCCTCTATTTGTGAGTATGTCTCTCCATTTTGCATTGATATTTTATCTTCACATTTGGTTACTTGCTTTTGCAGTTTTGATACTGTCGTATCTACTTTATCTATTCTTCTTTCCATGTCAGTCATATGTTTCTTCATCTTTGCGCTATATTTTGTTTCAAAATTTTCGAACCGCTGATCCACCCTGCTATTTATGTGTTCTTCAAATTTATCCATATTAGTTATCACTTTTTCTAAAAAAAATTTGATGTGTTTCATCCAGTTTCCAATTAGTCCAGGAGATATTGGTCGACCTCTTCACCCCCCCCCCCCCCCAGGACTTAACTTCACCCCACTAATTTTCTTCCTTAAGGTCTCTTCTAATTTTTTTCACTTGTTAACAAGAAAAAAAAGTGGCCGCAGAGACTCCAGACAAGATGGCGTCCATCATGGCGGCCATTTTAAAAAAATGCACCAAAATGTCTCTTTGATCGCCATTATAGTAAAGATGATAGCACATGCGGTCTTGTTTTCCGCTCGATTCGTTATGCATATATACAACCCTTACAAATTAGCCAAAAATCCGACCCCAGTATCCAATATGGCGGCCAAGATGGCCGCCGAAATGTGAAAATATGCTATTTTTCTGACATGTTACCACCTTTCGTTTGTCTCTGTGGGAAAATGTTAGAATTTTTGCGTCATGTTATACATTTATCATATAGAGGAGTCATTGGCGAATACATGGGGACCATAATATGCATTCATTGCGGGATATTTTTGTCCGATATCACGTTTTCCCAAATGCCGGTATCATAGGTCAAAGCCGAATCTCCGTTAATAACGCGATGTTATGTTTCGAATCAATGAATGTTATTGCTATTATAACAACACCCATGCATATATATTTGCAGGAGATACTCGAGCTAGGATTCCTCTAATACCTGAGTTGAGGAATATTTACCCAAATCCAAGATGGCTGCCAAAATGGCCACCAGAAATAAAAAATCTCCGAAAATCGCTGATTTTAACATCAGTGAGCATTATTGTCATGACAACTCCACACCTGCTTACTATTGTAAGTTGGGAACACTTAGGCGAAGAACTTTCCTTGTACCATATCCAAATAAAAGTCCCCCAATATCCAAAATGGCGCCCACAATGGCGGACAGATTTTGAAAAATCACCAAAATTCCCTCATATTCACATCATTGGGCATTATTGTCGAGACAACTCCATCCATGCGTACAGTTGAGTTGGAAATACTGAGGTGAAGTAATTACCTTACATCTCATGCAAGAAATGGTTTTCCAAATCGAAGATGGTGGCCAAAATGGCGATCGAAATTTGAAAACAAGTCTACATTACTTTACTTTCTTAGGATGGGCGTTATTGTTTCGCGATTTCTACCCACCATTACATGTTGATATGTATGAATTATTCATTAGGGTTTGGCAAGTGATACTCACAGTCAATATGGCGACCAACTGGCGGGCAGAAATTGAAAAGAAGCGGATATTATCACATACTAATTTCAACTTTTTGTCATAATATTGATTTGTATAAACGAAACGGTACATAATATAAGCCATATATTAGTTCCAATGTAAGTCGTAGCCTTTTGGAAGGATGAAAACCCACAATCGCAATGTGGCATTTCAAAATCCATTATCCACTAAGGGCTCATACTGGCCGTAACCGTATATAGGTGCGCCGAATAGTCATATTATGACTTCCAAGAATCAAAACAACAGTACCTGAGCTTATTCTGAATTGCCACATTCAGCATTATCTAGACTCGTTTCCGTCTCTTCGTCAGATTAATCTATCTCACTCACAACAACAGTTCACTACTCTTCTTTGTAGTAGTGTGCCACTAATCGGAATGTTTCAAACAATACATATGCTGGTGTCCAGCTCACGGTGTTGGTTTCGAAAGCTTGGAATTCTTAGCGAGCTTCATTCGTGGTATAGCTTATGGTATAATTCAGATGCTACATATGGGGTATATGCGTCATCTTTTGCGATACACTATACAGGTATTCGGTCGATGCGTATACTAGCTTTCAGAAGGACCTATCTATCTGCGTATTGTCAGCTTTGGTGACCTAATGGGGTTAACAACGTGTACACCTGGTGATCTTCCCAAAGAGCCACTTCTCAATATATGGTTCATCAATTCACATACTCATCTAATGCACTGACGTACCCGGACAACTTCTGTATATGGCTTCGAATGTTGAAAGCCCGACATTTGACGGATGCATTTCTGCTAAGGCGTAGAAGACCATAATGCATAATATACCCAAACTCATTGAACATGATCATAAGAACAAGCTTGTTGGCGTCCAGCAATCGTCTCACCGAACAGATCCAAGCAGATGATAACACTACACACGGTGCTAGTTTGTGGGTATGTGTCATGATAGTGGAAATGAAATTGGACCATGCCTGCACCGCCCCTTATTTTGTTATGTTTTAGATTCAGACAGGATCTCATGTGTGGCTTTGCTTTCCTTGTATGCTAAGATTGTATGTCCCCATCCGTTTGGAAGCCGTTCTTAAACAACTGGACCAGGAGTATGCCATTGGCTACTGCTGTATAAGCCCCACCAAGACTGGGGTGTAGTCTTAAAGGCGATACCTTTGATAGTTGGTTGATATGTCATACTCACGCTGGGTGGTATGGTTCAAGAAAGTACAAATGCCATCAACAAAAGGGTGAAATGTTCAACGCGAAGAACATCCAGAGGAACGTTACGTTGATGAGCTCTTGCATTCAGTTCAACAAACGTTGGTACACCAATGATTTCTTGGTAACATCACCAATGCGACCATTTTCCTGCATGAGACATTAACTACTATATTCGAAAGTTATATATATAAAGCTATATGATCATAAAGGTCGCGTTCCCCAACGGCCACAGCCATTGCCATCGAGACTGTAAATTGTTCTTTAAATACATAGTGAAATAAATGCACCACAGTTCCTGACATTTTCTTGAATAATACCGCCCACATACTGACACTAACCCCGAGAGAGGATAACAAAACACGCATACATTCATGCTATAAAGACAGTATCCTTTATAGAGGAGCGGTCTTGACCAGAATTTTTTTTTTTTAATTTTTTTCTTTACACACGGAAAAATTATATATCATATTAAAGTAGAAGATGTAGGCTTCATGTTCCGCCCTGCTGTAAAATGTGAAAGTGGTGCCGTTGCCATGGAAACAGAATGTAAACAATCTAGACACAGTTTGATATTAAACCATTTCCGCAAATGGTAAAATTTAATCTAAGCCCATTCTAGGACAGGAACAGACGTTGAAGATCATTTATTGATGATTTGTCCATTATAAGTATGTTCCAACGATTCCAGTATTAAATAGGATGCACATATAGGTTACACGGGTCTTTATTGCCATTTTGCGGTGAAAAATGGTGATTTTTGCAAAAAATGCGATAATTTTGGAATTGGAACATTTATTGGATACTACATCGGTTACAGTAATAATTTATGCATTATTATGATGGCATCATACGTGTACTTAAAATTAATTTGGATAAAACTGCCGAAAAGGCCCAATACCCAGAGAAATACCTGTTACCATGGAAACGATATTTAAAAATACAAAAAATGCCGTTATTGGAAAGAAATGAAGACCTATAACCCTTGCGACACAATATAACTTTTTGAAATTTGTTTTCTATGACATGCACTTTTAATCCGGACTTCTGTGTTGGGTAATTGTTGCGGTTTATTCAGCTGTTGTCATGGAAACGGACCAAATTTTGCCAAATAATGATGTTTTTTTCCCATAGAGCTGACATTTAAAGCATATAATTTTATGAAGCAAAGCTTATTATCACAACCCGTTATGAGATGTCTCAAAACCTTTTTCAACGATTACTATTTTCCAATCATCCCAGTAGTAGCTAGGATGCACATATAGGATATGAAGGTTTTAGTGCCATTTTGGGGTAAAAACTGTTAGTTTTTGCAAAAAATGCAATAATTTTGGAATTGAAACATTTATTAGATACTACATTGGTTACAGTAATAATTTATACATATTATGATGGCTTCTTACGTGTGCTTCAATCTAGTTTTGATAAAACTGCAGAAAAAGCCCAATACCCGGAGAAATACCTATCGCCATGGAAACGATATTTAAAAAATACAAAAAATTTCATTATTGGAAAGAAATGAAGTTCTATAACCATTGCGTCACAAATTAACCTTTTGAATAATGAATAATGATGTTTTCCCCTATAAACCGGACATTTAAATTGTGAATTTTATAAAGCAAAACATATTATAACAACCTGTTATAGATGTCTCAAAATCTTCAACTCATATATATAATACAATATAGTGGAATAGTGCACCCCTAAGACGACATTCCTGCAGGTTTGCCAGACAAATTTACCATTAAGTGAACGCACCCTGACATATAATACTCATCCGACTCAGAGTACACGTGTTTTGATCATTTTATTCCCAATTTTCTCAGCTCTTTCTGTGGATCTAGACGAAAATTGTCTAAATAGTGATGTGATTGGCACAATTTTGTTTAATAATTGGAAATTGTGTGAAAAATTACGGGTATGTTTAAAAACCAACACCACGTATCTGGAAAATGCCATGATAGGATTTAAAAAGATTTGCTGTCTGGGAATTATGAAACTGATTTGAAAGCAAATAGTTGATGATTATAAGCTACATCCCTAAATAGTAATTACCTGTACTTACTCAGAATAACGGCATAACAAGTTCCTGGAATATATTGCATCCGAACCCCTTTGGGTCAAATGTAGACCTGCATGATTAAAATGGGTCAGGTAGTGTGATAATAGTGAGGATTGCTATGCAAATGCGGTGATATGCAGTCTGGGTGAACGTCGACTCTATATTTGAAATATAGAGTCTGGAGCTTATGTAGCCAAAACCATTTCTATTCAGCGAAGAGCTTCCCCAAAATGACGTCACGGATTAAAAAAAATACATCGATGATTGACAGGTGTCCCCACGTGTTATTTGTTGTGCTTCGCAATAGTAATGGCCTGTGTCGCGACATAAATTTACAGCAGATAATATTTGTCGTGTGTGCGACTATTCTTTTTCGGGAGATGAACTCGCTGCATCACCCGGAAAGCTGCATCCGAGAGCAAAAAATAAGGTCGTCATCAAAAATGATGCTTTAGAACTATTTAAAAGCATAAAATTAAGTCATTTCCTCGGTGTTAACTTTCAGATGATTTTTTTACGACAAATAATTTGATTTGCAAACCATGGTACAATAAAGTAAATCAAATACACGGACGTGAGTGAGTTCTATTTATATTTATGGGAGGCCAAGTTGGTACCATGCGCAGGCCTATCTATCAGGTCTAGCACATCCTTCAAATTAATCCGAATCGTACCGAATATATAATTTCGAAGCCATTGTTTCTGTCTGTTGTATTTGCAAGCATCGCTTTCGATCGGAGAAATTCCGCTCTGTTACTCCGCCCACTGACACTTGTTTATTAACCCATACGGTTTCATTGGACGGAAAATAATTTACGCAATCAATCAGATTACGGAATCCCGAGGACTTGGAAATGAGATTTCGATGTTATCCGTCAGACCTTATATTCAATGTTGTAATGAATATTTAGGTATGAGTTTACTCAGACTGGGTGATATGGTACGCCATATCTGCCTTATGTCAAGCTCAGGCAATATATCCGGTTAATATATCAATATATGTGGTTAGTTAGTCAATAGACGCAGCCTCTTTGCAATTATATTTGGCTACTTTGTCAATATTGGAGGTTAGTTAGTCAATATATGCAGCTAATTTGTCAATATATGTGGTTAGGAATTAGTCTCTCAAAAAATTTTTTTTTTTATCGTCATAATAATAATAATATATGTCTAACAGACCCATTTCGCCAAGAAAATTCAAAATCGAGCAGATATTTATATTATTATGATATTAAAAAAATCGCGGAAATATCCGAAGTCAGTCAATGAGTGCGATCACATGACCACAACGCGGTCACATGACCGATCATCTGCATCGACGCTTACCGATGACAGCGGTGGGTGGAGCTTGAAATAATTCCGCCAATCGCGTAACGAGTTGATAAATTGCGCTGGATAATTACCTAAGCCTTTACGATAAATAGCGATCACGGAATAAAACTGTTTGAATGTGCTGAATTATGAACTGGCTTTACTAGAATGTGGATTATATAACGAATAATGATGGCTAAAATGCACTTTGGTGCGATAAAAGTTATTTGAAATGAGATTAATTTATGCAGAAATGCAATGAGCGAGCGGAATTTCGTGCAAAACTAATTTAACTGTTTCTGAAAGAATACAAGTTAGGCCATATGCCGGTACTTCATTCTTCGTTGTATGGTACCAATTTCGGAAGCTAGTTTACACATTAGTGTCACCCCGTTGTGCGCTATATGCGTACAATTAATTACAAATGGTGTGATTAAAAAGGTGGTAGTTATTGTACTAGTACATGTATCATGATGGCTTGAATTCGTCATAATAATGTTCCTGTCTGTTTCTTCACACGAAACATTTTGTGTGGAGAAGTGCACGACTGTGAACAGCTTGCTAAAATCCTTCCAGTCAAGATCGATAAGTGAGTAAACAAAATAATTCACTCGAATACACAACAGACAGTTGAAACTACAATAATTATTAGTTAGGCTGCAGTTTGGCATAACGATATTTTTTTTAATTGAAGGCTAGCCTGGCATTGTTTTTCAGTTTGTTCTTTGTTTTATTTTACGTTTTGATGGCACATATTGACTTTCTAGAGAGGATATTTTTGAATTGTTAGCATAGAAAAACTCCAATGATTGCCTCTAATACAGAGCGTCCATGGTTTCGTCGCGGTGTAGACAATAAAGAGCGTTCTCAATTATGAACGTGCTCTATTTCAATGTCATGGGTGATTTTGTATGTGGTATTGTGACAATTAAATATAAAGAGCGTCCATGCTTCCGTCTCCCAAAAGCGGTAGACAATAAAGAGCGTTCTAAATTACGCACTGTGTTGTATTTTTGGAGGTACTAAATAATGGATCGCTAGCCCACCCACAACTGAACACACTACATCTACTAGCCATCTTGGAATATGTGGAGATGACAGATACTCGGGATATTTATATCGAAAGTAAAACAACAAACAAACACAAAACAAAGGCGCATAAATAGAGTTAACATTATTCAGCCCAGTGTTTATATAAATTTGGGCGCTTCTTATATATGTATGATCAGAGAGATAATGTTCGAATTCTTTCTATTCACTTTGTGGCATATAGAGTGCAAACAAGTTCGTGACTGATGAATAGTCACTGAGTGATTACAAATCACCGAGTGAATACGCGAGACAATCAAAGCACTATTACTGCCATCTATTTACCAAAACAGACATGTGCCGGCATGTTAATTATTAATGGCTACAAAAACAACAATCATTCTAGGGGCTATTAATTACTTTATTCACATAGCTATTGTCTTCTATTCCAGATAAACGGCCAAAGCGTAACGTAATCTATAAACCACACGCGCACATACGACTCCGCATTTTAGTATCGGCTGACTTACGATTACGTCCTCGTAGTCTGCATAATAAACTCCGGCTCCGAATCTGCGTTTTTAATTCGCTCCCCACAAGTACGTCACTCGTAGTTTAGTCACGGAAATCTCCGAATACCGGTGCTGGTATTATTTATTTATTTTACGGGTTATTTATTATGCGATCGGAATGGGACTTGGATCATTTTAATCACAACAGGGAGGGCTTTCCGATTGCGTTTTGTAGTTTCTAGAGCGAATAAATCCTTTAAGTAAATATATGCAGCTACTTTGCAAATATATGCAGCTACGTTTCCAAAATATGTGGTTAGTTGATCAATACTTTGTCCATTAATTTGGTTAGTTAGTCAATATATGTAGCAAATTAGTCAATATATTCGGTTAGTTAGTCATTATATGCAGTTTCTTTGTCAATATATGTGGTAAGTTAGTCAATATATACATCTATTTTGCCAAAATGTGCAATTGCTTGACAATATATCCAGCTACTTTATCAATATATATATATATATACTAGCCGATGAGCCCGACGTTGTCCGGGCTATTCAAAACCCAAATTTCAAGTCGATAGCTCTACCCAGACCGACGTTGTCTGGGCTATTCAAAAACCAAATTTCAAGTCGATAGCTCCACCCGTATCCGAGATCTCGTCTGCGCATGCACGAAGCTGGTGTCGCACGGGCTCGGCGACCCGATAAAATTCGTATCCGGGGCAAGATACATTCACATACCAAATTTCAAGTCGATAGCTCCACCTGTATCCGAGATCTCGTCTGCGAATGCGCGAAGCTGGCGTCGCACGGGCTCGGCGACCCGATAAAATTCGTATCCGGGGCAAGATACATTCAAATACCAAATTTCAAGTCGATAGCGCCACCCGTTTCCGAGATCTCGTCTGCGCATGCGCGAAGCGGGCGCCGCACGGGCTCGCCAATACGACAACGTCCACCGCCTGGTCAAACTACACACACGTACCAAGTTTCGTCCCGATCGGTCGAGAATCGTAGATTTGTATAAATGACATACAGACAGACATACAGACAAACAGAGGTCTTCAAAATATATATGAGATGATTAGTTTATATATTGTATGCAGCTGCTTAGTCAACATATGTGGTTAGTTAGTCATTATATGCAACTACTTAGTCAATATTTGTGGTCAGTTAGCCATTATAGGCATCCACATTGTCAATATATGCGGTTAGTTAGTCATTATATGCAGCTACTTAGTCAATATATGTGGTCAGTTAGTCATTATATGCAGCTACTTAGTCAATATATGCGATCATTTAGTCATTCTATGCAGCTACTTAGTCAATATATGCGGTTAGTTAGTCATTATATGCAACTACTTAGTCAATATATATGGTCAGTTAGTCATTATATGCAGCTAATTAGTCAATATTTGCGGTTAGTTAGTCATTATATGCAACTACTTAGTCAATATTTGTGGTCAGTTAGTCATTATATTCATCTACTTAGTCAATATATGCGGTCAGTTAATCATTATATGCAACTAATTAGTCAATATTTGGTCAGTTAGTCATTATATGCAGCTACTTAGTCAATATATGTGGATAGTTAGTCATTATATGCAGCTACTTAGTCAATATAAGCAGTTAGTTAGTCATTATGTGTAGATAATTAGTCAACATGTGTGGTTAGTTAGTCACCATATGCAGTTACTCAGTCAATATAAGCAGTTAGTTAGTCATTATATGCAGTTACTTAGTCAATATAAGCAGTTAGTTAGTCATTATATGCAGCTACTTAGTCAATGTATGCGGTTAGTTAGTCATTATATGCAGTTTCTTTGTCAATATATGTGTTAGTCAGTCATTATATGCAACTACTTAGTCAATATATGTGATCAGTTAGTCATTATATTTTGCTACTTAGTCAATATATGCGGTTAGATAGTCATTATATGCAGCTACTTTGTCAATATATGTGGTCAGTTTGTCATTATATGCAGCTACTTAGACAAAGTAGATGCATATATTGACTAACTAACCGCATGTATTGACTAAGTATCTACACATAATGACTAACTAACCACACCTATTGACTAAGTAGCTGCATATCATGACCAACTAACCATATATATTGATAAATTAGCTGCATATATTGTCAATGCAATTGCACATTTTGACAAAGTAGATGTATCTATTGACTAACTGACCACATTTATTGACAAAGAAACTGCATATAATGACTAACTAGGCACATATATTGACTAATTATCTACACATAATGACTAACCACATTTATTGACTAAGTAGCTGCATATAATGACTAACTAACTGCATATATTTACTAAGTAGCTGCATATAATGACTAACTAACTGCATATATTGACTAAGTAGCTGCATATAATGACTAACTGACCACATATATTGACTAAGTAGCTGCATATAATGACTAACTGACACATATATTGACTAACTAACCGCATATATTGACTAATTTGCTACATATATTGACTAACTAACCAAATTAATGGCCAAGGTATTGACCAACTAACCACATATATTGGAAACATAGCTGCATATATTTGCAAAGTAGCTGCATATATTGACTTAACTAACCACATATATTGACAAATTATCTGCATATATTGACTAACTAACCTCCAATATTGACAAAGTAGCCAAATATAATTGCAAAGAGGCTACATCTATTGACTAACTAACCACATATATTGATATATTAACCGGATATATTGCCTGAGCTTGACATAAGGCAGCTATGGCGTACCATATCACCGCATTTGCATAGCAATCCTCACTATTATCACACTACCTGACCCATTTTAATCATGCAGGTCTACATTTGACCCACAGGGGTTCGGATGTGATATTTTCCAGGAACTTGTTATGCCGTTGTTCTGAGTAAGTACAGGTAATTACTATTTAGGGATGTAGCTTATAATCATCAACTATTTGCTTTCAAATCAGTTTCATAATTCCCTGACAGCGAATCTTTTAAATTCCTATCATGGCATTTTCCAGATACGTGGTGTTGGTTTTTAAACATACCCGTAATTTTTCACACAATTTCCAATAATAAAAAAATTGTGCAAAAGACATCACTATTTAGACAATTTTTGTCTAGATCCACATAAACAGCTGAGAAATTGGGAATAAAATGATCAAAACACGTGGACTCTGAGTCTGATGAGTACCATGTCAGGGTGCGTTCACATAATGTTAAATTTGTCTGGCAAACCTGCAGGAAAGTCGTCTTAGGGGTGCTCTTATCCCCTATTGTATTATATATATGAGTTGAAGATTTTGAGATACCTATAACAGGTTGTTACAATGTGTTTTGCTTTATAAAATTCACAATTTAAATGTCCGGTTTATAGGGGAAAACATCATTATTCATTATTCAAAAAGTTAATTTGTGTCGCAATGGTTATAGAACTTCATTTCTTTCCAATAATGAAATTTTGTGTATTTTTTAATATCGATTCCATGGTGATAGGTATTTCTCAGGGTATTGGGCTTTTTCTGCAGTTTTATCAAAACTAGATTGAAGCACACGTAAGAAGCCATCATAATATGTATAAATTATTACTGTAACCAATGTAGTATCAAATAAATGTTTCAATTCCAAAATTATCGCATTTTTGGCAAAAATTAACAGTTTTTACCCCAAAATGGCAATAAAACCTTCATATCCCATATGTGCATCCTAGCTACTACTGGGATAATTGGGAAATAGTAATCTTTGAAAAAGGTTTTGAGACATCTATAACGGGTTGTCATAATAAGCTTTGCTTCATAAAATTACATGCTTTAAATGTCCGCTCTATGGGAAAAAACATCATTATTTGGTGAAATTTGGTCCGTTTCCATGACAACAGCTGAATAAACCGCAACAATTACCCAACACAGAAGTCCGGATTAAAAGTGCATGTCATAAAAAACAAATTTCAAAAAGTTATATTGTGTCGCAAGGGTTATAGGTCTTCATTTCTTTCCAATAGCGGCATTTTTTGTATTTTTAAATATCGTTTCCATGGTAACAGGTATTTCTCTTGGTATTGGGCCTTTTCGGCAGTTTTATCCAAATTAATTTTAAGTACACGTATGATGCCGTCATAATAATGCATAAATTATTACTGTAACCAATGTAGTATTCAATAAATGTTCCAATTCCAAAATTATCGCATATTTTGCAAAAATCACCATTTTTCACCCCAAAATGGCAATAAAGACCCGTATAACCTATATGTGCATCCTATTTAATACTGGAATAGTTGGAACATAGTTATAGTGGACAAATCATCAATAAATGATCTTCAACGTCTGTTCCTGTCCTAGAATGGGCTCAAATTATTTTTTACCATTTGCAGAAATGGTTTAATATCAAAATATGTCTACATTGTTTACATTCCGTTTCCATGGTAACGGCACCACTTTCACATTTTACAGCAGGGCGGAACTTGAAGCCTACATCATCTACTTTCATATGATGTATAATTTTTCCGTGTGTAAAGAAAAAAATTAAACTCGAAAAATAAGCCCCATTGGGGCCAAGACCGCTCATCTATTAGTCCATCCGACTGTTTTGAGGGAGGCTAGCATATTATTATCCAGACAAAGGTGTACGTAGTTGAATCAGAAAGGCTTCGAAACGGATGTGGAAATACAATCTTACCACACCAAATAAAACCGTCACGCACGACATTCAATATCTTAAACATGCACCAGGTGTAGGGGTGGTGTATACAGTGGCCCATTTCAGCGCCACTATCATGGCGCATGTCCACAAACTAGCACCGCGAGCATTGTTCTTCTCTGCTGGGAGATATTCGACGAGACAACTGCGGGGCGTCACACAGTTTGCTTCGGATAATGGCCAAGAAGTGTGGGTAGTCTGTACACTAGGGTCTTCTCCTTAGCAGATAGACATCTGTCCAAGGGAATGAGACAGCTAGCAACCTTCGAAACACTGTCGAAGTTGTCCACATATGCCAAAGCGTTCGCTGAGTTTGTGAGTTGACGAACCATCTATTGAGAAGTGACTAGCTAACTGGTTCGCCAGGTGTACATGTCGTTATCCCATGGGGTATGAGACACATACATAGCGATGACCTTCTGTAAGCTAAACACCGGAAAATGAATTGTTTGAAACGTTATGATTAGAGGGACCCTACTCCCAGGAAGTGGTGAATACTTTGTCGGTGTGAGCGACCTCGATTTTTCAGACAAAGAAATGGAAGCTGGTCCAGATAATTATGGACGCGACGTGGCATATCAGAATCTGTTATCATGTAATTGTTCTGATATAACTATTCGGCGCACCTACGCTTACGGCCATTATCGGCGCTAAGTGGAGACTGGATTTCGAAATGCCACATCGCGATATTAATTGTGGTGTTTCATCTTTCCAGAAGGATACGAGCTATGTTATGCGTTTTGATACCTTTAAGTTGAACTAGTAGATGGTTTATGTACAGTTTCGTCCATACATACCGATATTATGACAAAAAGTTGAAATTAATATGTGAAAATATCGATTTCTTTTCAATTTCTAGCCGCCAATTTAGCAGCGATCTTGGCTGTGAGTATCAATTGCCAAACCCTAATGAATACTTCATGTCACTATTCCATATCAACATGTAATGGTGGATAGAAATCGCGAAACAATAACGCCCATCGTAAGAAAGTAAAGTAATGTAGACTTGTTTTCAAATTTCGGTCGCCATTTTGGCCGCCACCTTCGATTTGGAAAACAATTTCTTGCATGAGATGTAATGTAATTACTTCACCTCAGTATTTACAACTCAATTGTAAGCATGGGTGGAGTTGTCTCGACAATAATGCCCAATGATGTGAATATGAGGGAATTTCGGTGATTTTTCAAAATCTGTCCACCATTGTGGGCGCCATTTTGGATTTGGGGGACTTTTATTTGGATACGGTACAAGGAAAGTTCTTCGCCTAAGTGTTCCCAACTTACAATAGTAAGCAGGTGTGGAGTTGTCATGACAATAATGCTCACTGATGTTAAAATCAGCGATTTTCGGCGATTTTTTATTTCTGGTGGCCATTTTGGCCGCCATCTTGGATTTGGGTAAATATTCCTCAACTCAGGTATAAGAGGAATCCTAGCTCGAGTATCTCCTGCAAATATATATGCATGGGTGTTGTTATAATAGCAATAATATTCATTGATTCGAAACATAACATCGCGTTATTAACGGAGATTCGGCTTTGGCCTATGATACCGGCATTTGGGAAAACGTGATATCGGACAAAAATATCCCGCAATGAATGCATATTATGGTCCCCATGTGTTCGCCAATGACTCCTCTATATGATAAATGTATAACATGACGCAAAAATTCTAACATTTTCCCAGAGACAAACGAAAGGTGGTAACATGTCAGAAAAATAGCATATTTTCACATTTCGGCGGCCATCTTGGATTCTGGAGTCGGAATTTTGGCTAATTTGTAAGGGTTGTATATTAGCATAACGAATCGAGCGGAAAACAAGACCGCATGTGCTATCATCTTTACTATAATGGCGATCAAAGAGACCTGGTGCATTTAAAATAAATGGCTGCCATGATGGACGCCATCTTGTCTGAAGTCTCTGCGGCCACTTTTTTTTCTTGTTAACAAGTGAAAAAAATTAGAGGAGACCTTAAGGAAGAAAATTAGTGGGGTGAAGTTAAGTCTTGGGGGGGGGGGGGGGGTGCAGAGGTCGACCAATATCTCCTGGACTAAATCTCATGTACACTCAGTTGTTCTGGTGATACTACTTCTTTGCTTGTTTTATCATGTATCTCTGTCGTTTTTAGGGATGTTGATTCAGTTGTTGGTTGGATTTTACTCCCAGTTTGCCTGGTTTTGTGTGTGTTTTCTCGGCAACACTTGCACGGCCATAACATTGAACTAGATCTATTTGTTAAGTCTTTTGCGTCTTCAGCACACAGGCCTTGGCAGCTAAAGTGGAAGTTTTCATGACAAAAGTCACAAACGATATAGTTTGTTCTATGTTTAAACTTGCCTCTGCATGAAAAACAGTTTTTCTGTTCTGGTTCCAGCTTATACTTTGTTTGTCCAGACATTTTCTCTTGTTATAATATTTTATTTGTGCTTCTGTTTTGCTGTTGCCATGATTGTCATCTCCATTGACGAAAGAATGTCACAAACATAATGTATATTGTTAAGATAATTTACAGCCCATATCCTTCGAAATTTTAACTGATAATTTTAACTTCCGATGCTTCATTTGTTTCTTTTATGCGAATTTGATATGGATTATTCCATTGTTTTATGTGTTTTTGATGTTTTTTTACGGAGCGAAATCTTTTCCGACTGCGTGGTCTATTGTGACGTCACTCTTCTTGAGAAGAAGTTGTTTTAAGAATTACTATAGAGAGATAGAGTTATGGCCCTTGTTTCATAACTATTTGACACTGGTGACCTCATTTGAACAAATCTAAATGTGAGTCACCTGGGGAACATCCACACCATCACCTGAATGTCAGTCACATGGGGAACATCCACACCAAATAAGAACCCAATTGGTCTCATGGTTCTGGAGAAGATGTTTAAAGAAAGTTGACGGACAGATGGACAGACAGATGAGGAGTGATGGCTATAGCTCCAACGGAGACTTCGTCTCAGGTGAGCTAAAAAGCATCCCCGTATTGCGAGGAAATTGTCACTATCTATATCTATATTTGCGAATGTCTGTCTGTCTGTGTTCTATAGAAATTTACAGGGGACCACCTAGATGGCACAACAGGGGTCTAATAGGGGTAACTTTTTACGAGAAAGATAATGGCAAGGGTTAGAATTTTTTAAAGTGACTCCGTTGTTGTCAGGGGAAGAAAAAACATTTGCCGCCGTTTGCCACCAAACTTATATATAATCATCCACATAATATGAGGAATCTAATGGTGTGGTTTAAATACGTCAAAAGTCGCGCCGTTCGCGTCAGGGATGCCCGGAAGGGGAGAGGGGCACCAAAATTGATCAAAAATAATTTTAGTGCCGAATTCAACCAAATTGATGCACATTCTTCTGAGATCTTCTCCATGATACAAGGAATCTTACTGTGTGATTTAAAACGCCAAATTGGTGTCGTTGTGATGGGGGATTTGGGGGGGTGGGTGGGTACTAAATCTAAACTAATTGGTTTAGTCGCTGATTGCCATGAAACTTATACAAATTCATCCCTGTGGTATGAGGTGTCTAATGGCGTGGCTTAAAGCTGTCAAAAGTTCGAGTCAGGGGCGCACTGAAAGGGAGAGGGCACCAAAATTGATACACAATATTTTTAGTGCCAATTTCCACCAAATTAATACAAATTCTTATCCATGATATGAGTAATCTAATCGTGTGATTTTAAAGACGTCATATTGGTGCTGCTTTGGTGAGAGACGGGGGGGGGGGGGGGCACTAAATTTGATAAAAATGTGTTTAGTCACCGATTAGCACCAAACTTAAAAATAATAATCTCCATGATACCAGGAGTCTAATTGTGTGGTTTAAAGATGTAAAAAGTGGGGCCATTCGAGTCAGGGGTGCCTAGCCTAAGAGGGTGACAGGACACAAACATTGATAAACAATATGGTTAGCACCGATTTCCACCTGATTGATACATATTCTTCTCCGTGATACAAATTGGTGCCTTTTGGGTGAGAGATATGCAATGGGGGCCCTAAATTTGATACGAATGTGTATACTCGCCAATTTTCATAAATTTTATATATATTCATATATATTCATCTCTATAACGAGTCTAAGTGCTTTAATGATGTCAAAAGTGGCGCCGCTTGAGTCCGAAATAGGGACGGGAGGGTCACCAAAAACTTACAAAAATATGTTTAGTGCCAATTACCATCAAACTCATATACGTTCTACTCAAATGATACAATGAATCAAGTATTTGCGAATATCTGTCTGTTTTCTATATATAACTTTAAGGGTACAATCGAGATGGCACCAAGGTGGTCTAACAGGGGTAACTTTTTACGAATAAGATAATGGTGCGGGTTAAAATTTTCTAAATTGATGTTGTTGGTGTCAAGGGAGGGGCTATTTTTAGCGCAGATTTCGACCAAATTGATATATTATTCTTCTCCGTGATACGAGGAATATAAAAGTGTGATTTAAAGGCGCGAAATAGGTGCCGTTTGGGTAAGAGATGGGGGGGGGGGGGGTAATAACTGTGATAAGAATTTGTTTATTTGCCGATTACCACCAAACTTATATATAATCATCTCCATTATATAATGTATGCATGAATCTAATAGACGTGGTTTAAATATGACAAAAGTGGCGCGGTTCAAGTCATGCATGAGGGGAGTTGCACCAAAGTTGATACAAATATATTCATGCACGTTCTTCGATAATGATATGATGAATTAAATCACATTTGGGGTCGTTTGGGTCATGGATGGCGAGAGTAGATTCACTAGCCTTTATAGGATTGTTCAATTCGCCGATATCCAACAAAGTTATATATAGTCATCTGCATGTCGTTCTAAGGAGTTTTTGGCATTCCAATTTCACAATCTCGACAATCTGGACAATTATATCTTCTCAACTGTCATATTTATATGGGGATCAGGGCATTCCTATGATGATCTATGGGGATCAGGGCATTCCTACGATGATCTAGCAACACAGATACATAGAAGAAAGCATTAAAAGTATATTTATATCAATCTATATAAGAGATACATATATTCATTCAAACTGAGGGACCTTGAATCATCAGAGGATTGCATATTAGAATGGCTCATCTATATATTATAACAGGATTGAGTCTGTCCCATTCAATATAGTTTCCACAAAAAAGGTTACAATTGCCAAGAGATATGGAAATATAGAGCAGGCCTGTTCAAAAATAGTGGTTACAGTGTGCAGTCAATTATGGTTACTTCTGAGATAAAGGAAAACGCAGTCCGTAGCACATGACTTTTCAGGATCCTCCAATAGTGACATCTGATACAGAAGATTTCTTTCATTTTTTAGAACAGACTCATCGCCTAACATACACAACTCAAAATCTCGCTGTGTCGGGCACATGTAGCTGTTATACATGCATAACATCATTTCTGTTAAACTGAAAATGATTAGCCAGTATATAGCACCTGGACATATCTTTAAAACATCTGTATCTTCATGAAGATATGATAAACTGATATGATTGATTGCTTGATTGATACATCTCTATGTAAAACACAATTGTCGACTTTTATTTTTTCAAACTAATGTGTTTATGATGTTCATGTTTCATGCTATAACGTCTGAAGTATACGCAGTTGTAAATAAATAAATATTTCTTTATTGGTGGGACGGATTAAACGCGATAAACAAAATGACCTGACAAGGTGAGCCACTACTTACATTCCATGTGTAAGAATCATGTTTTGTGATGCCATTTGGATATACAATTTATGAGAATACGTGTAACACTTTGAGAGCAAGAGTATTCTCTATTCCCACCAAATATCCACAGAGGGTTTCACATCACTTTAACCTGGGCAACGCCGGGTAACCCTGCTAGTATCATATAAATATACATTAAATTCTTTTCTACGATTTTGAAAAATTTCACAGATGTTTCGGTATTTACCGAATGCTTGAATGAATTCTGGTAAAGAGAGTTTGTTTAGACAACCTTGCATCATATATCTTGTCTGAGCTCTTTGTTTCCAATGGAGGCATCAACAGTCTGGCTAGATTTATATCTTTGACCACTTGTATGTCGGAACAAAGCCCGGGAGTAATGTCAGGGCGATTGCCAATGGAACACCATGAGTTCCCATGGGTGAATTGACTCACCAAGTTAACATTCTGTGATGTTTATAGTCGAGGACTGGGCCTATAAGATGGCATTGTGGTTTGGTGACCTGTTGACACATGCATATTTGTAGGAGCATGTAGTTCATCCAGGTAATGTTGATTCCTTTGAATCAGGACTTTCAGTTCTTCCTGTTGCTGGACAAGTTTATTCAAGTTATCTGTCATCATTTGAGGTCGATGACTGGCACTGAATTCCACAATTTGTAAATGCAGAATTCCCTGGGCCCTGACTGGACATTCCCATTTGTGCTGCACAAATTTAATATGTCTTCATTATTATCGATAGACTGAATGCTGATGTTGGCATCCCACAGTTTCACAAGATCGGATTTTTAAATTGTGTATGAGTGTCCGGACGCTGTGTTACTATAATTCGCGAGCTGCAACTTCACTGTTGTCCAGTTTTTGGTTTGGGAGTCCCATGGATTGTTCTCATTTTGGCCCGAATTGTCAGCATAGACCATTTTACAGATAGCGAGAATGATGCATGCTGGGAACGAAAGTATCCACAACAAAGCCATGTGCTTACGGCCGCATGCGTTTACCATGGGGGATTTAGGGTGGGTCTATAAAACTAATAATAACTTTGTTATCTGTCATAGTTTATGCGTGAAATTTTAAACATATATCAGGGACATATACCCCTTCCAGAATGTTCAAAAACATTTTCAGTTGGTCATCGTATTATTATTGATTTTATGCGATGAAATAGTCCAAAAATTCAGAAAATTGCGCTAACTGCTCAATGTTTTAAGGTGTTACAAAACGTCTGATAAAGATAGTTCTATCAGGAATATTCACACCATTTTTCAGAGAACATAGAGTAAACATAGTCCTATCGGAATATTGTAACGGAGTTCCGTGTATTTTGGGATTAATTAAGCCTCAGACTGCCGAAACTGCCGACAATAAATTAACTTTTTCGTATCCCACGATAATGAAACTTGTCTGTTTAAAGGTCCCATTTTCGTGTCGAATGGTGATGGAATCTTCATTTGTCAAGTTCATGGATAAATTACATCACACCTTAATCGGCTTATGTCCACGGCCATAAACCTGTGTTTTGATAAAAATTTATTTGAGACAAACTGTTGCGCGTATCGGTTGGCGCTTATCAGTTGAAGTTAATGATCGTGCCTGTGGGGATTCCTCTGAGAACTACTTGTAAGAGTTCGTAACTCTTTATTTGGGACAGATTATAGAGATATATAGTTTCATCTTTATTTGTGTAGTGTATAACAATAAGTTAGAAGAAATAAGTTAAGGCAACAGTGATCAAAACGGTGCACATATAACACATATAACAGCTTTGGGAAAGTATATGCATATACATTCTATCACAAACAATATCAATGAAATGAAAATGAAGTTTTATATGTTCTATATTTTAGTGTTCTATGAACTTCTATCTGTTTATGGCGTATGCATGTGACTATTTTAACAGCAATAGCTACTGCAATCGCATACCGTATCTTTAATACAATAAATTGTATTCCACACTTGAATAATTACACCCATTCCATTTTCCATAGTAAATTCCCATTGAGTTTATCAAAGCTAATTTAATCATATCGCATAATTACATTAGGGCAGAAGTGAAGTGTGTTCTTATGCTGTTAAAATTTATGATGATATTTTTTACTGATGTGTAATTATAAGGAATAATCTACGTTCCTGATATAATTACACAGTATAAATACATTTGTGCTTCGGAATTTATATGTTTATGATTCAGCCCAAATGTATTTATACAGTGTAATTACATCAGGAAATGAAGATTATTCCTTAAATATATTGTTTCTATCGTTAATTTTGTTTGATATATACTTTATTCGTGTTACTTTATTTGTTTGTATGTATTCATGTTAAGTAATAATCACAATATTAAAGTTTAAAAACATCAGGCTGATATTATAATGAAGCAGGGTGGTTCATATATACTATGTTAAATCAACAATAATTGACAATCACAGTTCTGATACTAACAATCAATGTTGCATGATGGACAAAACCAATCGCCTTCAATAGTCTTTCTGCCCCTTCTACTGATGTCAACACATACATAGTGAAACCATTTGAAGCAATTGTCAAAGCATATGCTTTGTTCGGCGAAATTTTGTGGCGTTTCTGAAATGTCAATTGAACACACTGGACACACAAAAAGTTCGACCTCGTCATCAGAGTCGCGAAAACACTGAACTTTCGGCAGCACAATATCTGTCATGTACTGTGAGCGTTTTGGTCATTGGTCACACACTGATATCAATAGATCGTTCAATATGCTTTCCTCTATTCGGGTTGATGCCGGACGGCGAATCCTTCCATCAAACAACTCTGGGACAACCACTTTCGAAAAATGAAAGTGTCAATGAAACTGTAGCTCAACTTGGAAAGGGAATAATTTAATGTGGAACGATTAGGAATGTGGAAAGTTGAAATGTCCAAGTTATACTAGATTATCAACATGAAGAGATATATATATATATCTATAAAAAAGTAATATCCAAGATGGTTACTGGTCGCTATGTTTTCCAATAAAATAAAAAAAATATTTGATAGCTTCCATCTAGTAAGATCAATATCAAGATTAATATGAAGTCTGGAGATAATTTAGTCATGCAAAGAGTAAATCCAAGATGGCTGCCAGTGGACACATTTTAAGACCAAATGAACCTAAAATGACTCGTTCCTATCTACATCCCAATGTCAACACCAATGAAATTGTCATGATGATCAGACGAACAGTACGACCTGTAGCCCGAGCTAATGGATTGAATTTTGAAATCCAAGATGGCCGCTGGCAGCCATGTTTTTTGTCCGAATGACCCCAAAATGACTCGTTCCCATCTAAATTCCAATTTAAACAGCCATGACAAATTTCATGCTGATCAGACTAAAGCTACGACCTGTAGCCCATGCTAAAGGATTTAATCATACAAAGAGTAAAATCCAAGATGGCTGCTGGCGGCCATGTATTTTGGCCAAATGACCCCAAAATGACTCGTTTCCCATCTACATGTCATTGTAAACATTCAAGACATATTTTATGATGATCCGACCAAAGGTACAACCTGTAGCCCGTGCCAAAGAATTTAGTCATGCAAAGAGTAAATCCAAGATGGCTGTCGGCGGCCATGTTTTTTGCCGAATGACCCCAAAATTACTCGTTCCCATCTACATGTCAATATTAACATCCATGACAAATTTCATGATGATCAGAAGAACAGTACGACCTGTAGCCCGTGCTAATGGATTTAATTTTGAAATCCAAGATGGCCACTGGCAGCAATGTTTTTTGTCCGAATGACCTCAAAATGACTCGTTCCCATCTACATTCCAATTTCAACAGCCATGACAAATTTCATGATGATCAGACAAAAGGTATGACCTGTAGCCTGTGCTAAAGGATTTAGTCATACAAAGAGTAAAATCCAAGATGGCTGCTGGCGGCCATGTTTTTTGGCCGAATGACCCCAAAATGACTCGTTCTCATCTACATGTCAATGTAAACATCCATGACAAATTTTATGATGATCCGACCAAAGGTACAGCCTGTAGCCCGTGCCAAAGGATTTAGTCATTCAAAGAGTAAAATCCAAGATGGCTGCAGGCGGCCATTGTTTTTTGGACGAATGTCTCCAAAATAACTCGTTCCCATCTACATGTCAATATTAACATCCATGACAAATTTCATGATCAGAAGAACAGTACGACCTGTAGCCCGTGCTAATGGATTGAATTTTGAAATCCAAGATGGCCACTGGCAGCCATGTTTTTTGTCCGAATGACCCCAAAATGACTCGTTCCCATCTACATTCCAATTTCAACAGCCATGACAAATTTCATGATGATCAGACTAAAGGTAAGACCCGTAGCCTGTTGCCTTTAGTCATGCAAAGAGTAAAATACAAGATGGCTGCAGGTGGCCATGTTGTTTGGTCGAATGACCCCAAAATTACTAGTTCCCATCTACATGTCAATATTAACATCCATGACAAATTTCATTATGATCAGACGAAAGGTACGACCTGTAGCCCGAGCTAATGGATTGAATTTTGAAATCCAAGATGGCCACTGGCAGCCATGTTTTTTGTCAAAATGACCCTAAAATGACTCGTTCCCATCTACATTCCAATTTCAAGAGCCATAACAAATTTCATGATGATCAGACTAAAGGTATGACCTGTAGCCTGTGCTAAAGGATTTAGTCATACAAAGAGTAAAATCTAAGATGGATGCAGGCGGCCATGTTTTTTGGCCGAATGACCCCAAAATTATTCGTTCCCATCTACATGTCAAATTTCATGATGATCAGACGAACAGTACGACCTGTAGCCCGTGCTAATGGATTGAATATTGAAATCCAAGATGGCCGCTGGTGGCCATGTTTTTTTTCCGAATGACCCCAAAATTAATCTTCTGGTCTAAAGTGATGTCAACAGCTATGTCAAATTTCATGATGATCCGACCAAAGGTACGACCTGTACAAAGTAAAGTTGAGCTAAAAAGTGTCAGAGGTTTTCACCAAGAAGGCAGCGAAAGACGGGTCAAGGGTAATTCTTTCAATGTGAATGTTGTCTGTTGGAGCCGACGTTCTGACGACAAAATCACCGTACGTGGTACCTGTAACCAATAACTGGCACTGTAACTGGGCGTAATAAGTATGTGTCATGTCCAACTTTACTTGGCCATCTTTTATCATCAAACACGAAGACTTTGATTCAGCAACATCTCTGATTATACTGTCACGTAGAATAAATGGATTCTTTACTTCTACAACACCATGGCCACAACATGAACAAAACACAGCAGCGTAGGGTGAAGCTCCGATAAACTGATGATCCTCGTGAATAACAAACCCTATGTTGCTCATTTCGAAATTCATGTGCTGCTCCTTCTGAAGGTTGAAGTATTCACATAAGGCTGTTGACTCTTGTACTTTCCCTCATCTCTGTGCTTTTGATTGTCGATATGTTGTGTATCCTCGAAGTTTTCCCACTGTGCTGTCTATGGACTTACAAATGTTGCTGTCACTATCGACTTTGCGCACACATTCAAGAATAGTGGACGCAGTTATCCTACCTAATTGCATGTCTCTCCACAACTGGCTGTCACTCTACTCCATTGAATTATCGCGCACATAACTTAGCTGACTGTCCATTATCATCTCCTCTCGTAAGATGAGCTCGAACTCCGCCAACGAAATATCTGGACACTTGTCGATGATGTTCTTGGACAGCTCTGGCATCGATGTACACATAGTTGACACTTCTTCGTTCATTTGGACATCTTTGAGGTCAGGTACGCTCATTACGTGCAGCTCAGGCTGGGTCCTTGGACTGTACACTAAGACTCCACAGTTTCCGTTGGTCAGTCGTTATAATGAAGCCAAGTCGAAGTCTTGTAGTGTTTTTGGTTTCCTGTAGATAAGCGCACGTGGGTCGAAATAAAGTCGGGTTGCCTTTGGAGTCGCATCAGTTGCTGAGTTGAAATGTCCTCTTACTTCACGAATGTCCATGTCTCTGACGAATCCTGAGTAGTTGATCTTCTTTCCTTTGGTGTGTGGTTTATGCCATTCCGGGGGTCGGGAAGTACAGGATTTGTCAAACAATGCAATGTAACAGAGCAACAACATGCTTGCAGTATTGGCGAAGTCCAGCTAAACATTCACAATATGCCGTTATGACGTCGCCTGTTATTTTCTATAGCACAATATTTTACAACCCAGCATTTGTATGGCGTCTCTGTCTGCGCCTTCTGTCGACACACTGTTGCACAGACGAAGCAGTAGTTGAGGTTAGCGCTAATCCTGTGGTACTCGACGCCAGTAACTCTCCCAGAAAGGAACATACTTTCTCCTTCTTTCAGCGACTTGGAACCGTCAGTTGGTACTCCGTGGATCTTCGCGCCTGACAAATATAAGAGGATAACTATAAATCTGTCTGGGGATTTATGATTTACTTTTACAAACGATTAATTATTAACAATTCGATAGAATGCACATTTACTTGATATGGATATATTGCCTCTCCAATCTTGAATAATAAGGGAATTTGTTACTGTAAATGGATAACAACATAATGAACAGATTAAGCCGCTGTCAAAATTTATATTAAATATAAAAATACTCACGGTTGGAAATAAAGTCAGTCGCGTCGACCCTGGTGGTATCGGGAAAACTTGTAGCGGACTTTTCCCAGCCATCTATCATTTTGTCCGGGTCAGGCAACTTGATAAAATCTGACTCCAGACATAACAACTTCGCTTTTTGGTTAAGAATCATAGGCTGTAACAACACCGTGATGTTTTACTTGATGAAGTTGATGTGCTATCAACTTTCAAAAGAGGAAGTTTGAATACGTTTTGTATTGTTTGTTTTTTTAGCCTATAGAACAAAATCCAATGCTTGCGTCCATTAAACAACCTTCATGCACAAAAGCGGTACACGATAAAGAGCGTTTTCATTTTTGATTGTTTTTACTCGTTTTAAAAACTGATGTATATTGATTTGTGAATGCTCATTGATCACGCTATTTATTTGACGTAGGTTTTTTTTCTGTTGTATTTGAACATTTGTTACACACGCTGCACGATCATTAACTTCAACTGATAAGCGCCGACTGATACGCGCGCAACAGTTTGTCTCAAATAAATTGTTATCAAAACACAGGTTTATGGCCGCGGACATAAGCCGATTGAGTGTGATGTAATTTATCCATGAACTTCACAAATGGAGATTCTATCACCATTTGACATGAAAATGGGACCTTTAAACAGACAAGTTTCATTTTCGTGAGACATGAAAAAGCTAATTTATTGTCGGCAGGTTCGGCAGTCTGAGGGTTAATTAATCCCAAAATACACAGAACTCCTTTATGATATTCCGATAGGACTATGTTCTCTGAAAAAATGGTGTGAATATTCCCGATAGAACTATTTTTATAAGACGTTTTGTAACACCTTAAAACATTGAGCAGTTAGCGCAATTTTCTGAATTTTCTGACTATTTCATCGCATAAAATCAATAAATACGATGAGCAACTGAAAATGTTTTTAAACATTCTAGAAGGGGGTATATGTCCCTGATATATTTTTAAAATTTAACGCATTAAACTATGACAGATAACAAAGTTATAATTAGTTTTATAGACCCACCCTAAATCCCCCCATAGTAAACGCATGCGGCCGTAAGCACATGGCTTTGTTGTGGATACTTTCGTTCCCAGCATGCAACAGTCAAAATGGTTATCTGTAAAATGGTCTATTGACAACATGAACGGCCAAGTGTCCATGTTTCATATTTAATGAAACTTTATTTGTGGCAACTGTTTTTTGTTTTTCTTTTAGATTTTTCGCAAACAAACAAGCCTTGTAAGTTCTGGATTCTGGCACAGAATGTCACCAGAAATACAAATAAAACAACATAGGATGTCCACCACGAGTCTGAGTATTGCACTGCTATATGAATTACAATTAACTATGCGCAATTTACTGTTGTTTGTGTTCCGTTTTAAAGAATGGATCTTTGATGCTATAATTTCCGAAACAAAGATAGTCTGCGATATTTCATATTTGTAAAAGTGCTCATGAAGTGATGACATCATTAAGCTAAAATAAGGATTTGATGGGTTCTTAATATATATTTTATGACATCACTATGGAGTGCCGTGATTTCATTGGTTCTATAAATATCTTGGTTGGTGATGTATACACTGAGTTCTCAATTATGGTATTTAGAATTATAGTCTTGGGAATCTTGATACCATTTTATGCAAATCTAGTGGATCCTATGTTGTCATGCTAGTATACGCCTGTGGTATAAATAGATGCTACTCTGCATATGATTGTTAACCTTTGATAGTTTGGTCATGCAGATTCTCTGACAATTAGAGTGTACTTTAATAATCATGACATAAACATTGATAAATCCTGTTGCATTTATCTCCCATAGTTGATTATTGACGACCGATTATCGATTACCAAAATCAATAATTGTGGCACCTCTAAACTTGAACTCATTGCTTCTGAACATATGGTCATTATAGATATAATGACACAAAGACACTATTATTAGCCACTTTTAAGTGGCTAATAATTGTCACACAATGGAAACCTATTAAACACACCAGCACTATTTTCAGCAATTTTGGTATATGTATGTAATACTTGCAAATTGTAATGTCATCTTCACTGCGACATTGAGATATATACACACGAAAATCCATTCAATCTATTGGTGGACTGGTTGCTGAAAATATCCCTAGTAGAAATGAATGATTCCCGCAACCTTCCCGCAATCATGATTTTAGGTTGCGAAGTATTTTCATGATTGCGACGATGATTCCCTGGTTGCGATATGATTCCCAAAGTTGCGGACATGCTTCCCAAAGTTGTGGACATGATTCCCAAAGTTGCAGACATGATTCCAAAGTTGTGTGTATGATTTCCATGGTTGCAAGAAGAAAATATGAAGCTTCCCATGATTGCCATCATGATTGCAAAGGTTTCGTTGATGGTTGCAATGATGATTGCGATACAAAAACCAACAGAAATTGTTTAAGTACAGCATTTGCGTTCCCATGAAATTTCAGTCCAGATTTATCTATAGCACATGTGGCAGAGAAATCTGATCTGACGTGTGCTGGAGAATTCAAATTAAGTTGCGCCAATTTTAAACCAACAGTTACTTGAGATAGGCAGGCTATGCATGATCGGTGGTAAAATCTTTATTTCTTTGTTTATAGAAGTTGTATTGTATGCATGAGAAGGGGGAAAATGGAGTTATATTATGGTCTTATTTGTGGATATTCTTTTAATGATAAGTGCCACCGATTGGAATTCACACTATACTAGGTAAGAGTAATATTTATTGAAATGGCAGAGGGATTTGGACTTTGTGCAGTCACTAATTGGCATGTTTTAAGGGCATGCAGTCCCTGTCACTTTGACTTGGATCAGGTTCTATATGTAATTTATCAACCGAGTATTAAACTATATTGAAGTTGAATTTTCCAAAATTAATATATATGTTAGTGGACGTGGTTGATAATATTTATAAACAAGACAGTCAATGACTGTGGGGTCGCTCACCAGACTGCAAAGACTGATAAGACTGGGACTCTGGAGACCACAACAGTCAGAACTGTTCATAATCACTTTAAAAGAAGTAGATATCTAAAGAGTTAAATCTAAAACAAAAAAATTGGAGTTATGTCCCTGGCCCCGCCCACATTTGACCCAGTGACCTGATTTGAACAAATCTGAACCCCAGTCACCCAAGGATCCTTCATACCAAATATGAACCCATATAGCCTGATGGTATTTGAGAAGAAGTCACTTTAAGAATACTATGGAGGGAAAGAGTTATGGCCCTGGCTTCGCAACTATTTCAAGTGAACTCATTTGAACAAATCTGAATGTGAGTCACCTAGGGAACATCCACACCAAATATGAAACCATTCGGTCTTATTGTTCTGAAGATGTTTAAAAGAATTACTATGGTGGGAAAGAGTTATGGCCCTGGCTTCGCAACTATTTGACCCAGTGACCGCATTTGAACAAATCTGAATGAGAATCACCTAGGGAACATCCACACCAAATATGAACCCATTTGGTCTTATGGTTCCAGAGGAGAAGATGTTCAAATAATTGTTGTCGGACGGATGGACGGACAGACGATGGACGGACGAGGAGTGACGACTATAGCTCCACCGGAGCACGTGTAGGGTGGCTGGTTGGTAATTAAATCTCTTATCTCCGCCCCTATTTGAACAAACGTGAATCCCCATCTATGAGATCCATTCATTTGGTAATTTCAGACATTAGATTTTAAGAGTTGAACTGAACTGATTTTCCTAAAATGACCCCAAATCTGAAAAAATCTAAACCCCAGTCACCGAAGGACCATCCATACCAAACATAATCTAAATAGTCCAGATGGTTCTGGAGAAGAAATTGTTTTAAGAATTACTATGGAAGGAAAGAGTTATGGCCCTGACGTCTCACCTATTTGACCTGATGAACTCATTTGAACAAATCCGAATGTGAGTCACCTGGGGGACATCCACACCTAAATATATAAACCCATTTGGTCTTTAATATGTATCTGGAGAAGAAAACAATTGATGGACGGATAGAGACATAATGACAGATGGATGGATGGGAGAACAGTCTGACATAGAGACTGACAAATTCAATCCAATATACCCCCCCCCCAAGTTTTCTTTGCAAAATCAGGGTATAATGAGTTCAACTGGATACTGGTGGTTAAGAACATAATATTCGAACAGACAAGCCTGAACAAATTGGCTGACATTTGCAGAATGAGGTCCCCAAAGGGTGAATTTAATGACACAATCCTGCAATGCGGGCTAGCATCACCAAATTCACCCTCTGGGGACCTCATTCTGTGTAGGCCTCAACTGCTATGGGAGACATATCATTAGATTGAAGTTCTCCAGTTAAAGATGGTGATGTGCACCCATTGGGCACCTCAATTATGCATTTTATATTCACAAATTAGGGGATATAGAAACTAAACAGAAGGGCTAAAGTAAGTAAAAATGTCAATTTAAGTGCCTATATACTTCCCAGAAGATGAGGCCTAAGCAGAATGAGGACCCTGGCTAGTGTATTTGGTGATGCTAGACTGCTGTGCAGGGTAGCATAACTAAATTCACCCTCTGGGGACCTCATTCTGCAAATGCCAGATAGAAGACAAATTTAATCCAATATATACCCCCCCCCCCCCCCCATTTTTCTTTGAATATTAGTCGTATGATTTCATCTGGATAATTGGTGATTAAAACAATAATATGAAATGGCCAAACCTGAATTTAGTATGTCTGACATTTGCAGAATTAGGTCCCAAAAATGTGGATTTAATGACAATATTCTGTAAGGCAGGCTAGCATCACCAAATTCATCCTCAATCTGATTAGGCCTCAATGGCCAATAAAACCAAGGAACAGATTGAAGTCCTACAGTTGAAGTTGGTGATACACACCCATTTAGCACCTCAATTATGCATTTTATCTTCTGCAAATTAGGGGGACATTGAAACTGAACAGGTGGAAAAAAGTTACTAAATCAATGAAGTCCTACAGTTGAAGTTGGTGATACACACCCATTGAGCACCTCAATTATGCATTTTATCTTCTGCAAATTAGGGGGACATTGAAACTGAACAGGTGGAAAAAGTGACTAAATCAAACTGTCAATTTGATACTTAGGATACTTCCCAGAAGATGAGGACTAAGCAGAATTAGGTCCCTGGCGGGTGTATTTGGTGATGCTAGCATGCTGTATGGGGTAGCAACACTAAATTCACCATCTGGGGACCTCACTATGTAAATGTCAGACACACTATTTCCAGACTTGAAGAAATCAAAGCCATTCACAGTATCATTGAATGTCAGTCATCACCTAACATTGAATGGAAGCACCAGTTTGTTGTTAAATTGCTACAGATATGTTTAGATTAGAATAATACATGTCATCTGGCCAGTTTATATAATTAATGACCTGTACCTTTACAGATATATATGTCTTGTAATGACAGATGGTAAACTGGTCTGAAGCAAGCAGTATTCAGCAAGAGGATCGGGTGACCACACTATGATAAATTGGCTTTTTCAATAATACAGGCTTGAGTGTCCTCTTAAAAATTAATAGTGCATAGCAAAGGGGTGTGAATTATAAAGGGCCATAACTCTGTTAAAATATATCGGATCAAACCCATATTTTAACTTGATCTGTATATAAGTGTCAAAAATTTGGTGTTGATCAGATGAAAAATGTTTGAGTAATCCTGTCTTGGATGAATTCTATATCAAAACAAGAGTGGAAGGGGTTAAATAAACAATACCAAAATCCATACAGATGAAGCACATGCTAAGAAAAATCTAGGTAAGAAATATGAGGCTGTGATGTGTCCTAAACAAAAATTAAAGGTAAAAATGCAAAAATTAAATTTTTTGTTTTTAAAGTTATGTCCCTGGCTCTGCCCCTATTTGACCCAGTGACCCCATTTGAACAAATCTGAACCCCAGTCACCCAAGGTATCTCTGTACCAAATATAAGCTAAATCGGCCAAATATTTTTTTAGAAGAAGTCATTGTAAGAATCACTATGAGTTATGGCCCTGGTTTCTCAACTAATTGACTGGGTGACCTCATTTGAACAAATCTAAACACCAGTCACTCAAGGACTCTCCATACCAAATATTAGCTAAATTGGCCCAATGGTTATGGACAAGAAGTTGTTGTAAGAATTACTATGGAGGAATAGAGTTATGGCCCTTGTTTCGCAACTATTTGACCCAGTGACCTCATTTGAACAAATCTGAATGAGAGTCACCTAGGGAACATACACACCAAATATGAACCAATTCGGCATGATGGTTTAAGAGGAGAAGATGTTTTTAAAAAAGTTGACGGACAGACGGACGGACGGACGGACGACGGACGAGGAGTGATGACTATAGCTCCACCGGAGACTTTGTCTCAGGTGAGCTAAAAACCTACAACATAATTTGTAATAGAAAGATCAATTGTGAGAATCTATTTAGAAAATGACAACATTTATGGAAGATTTCATTGATTGGAAAGTCATTTTTGCAGTTATTTGGAATATATTCTACAAAGAACTTATATGGCCACAATTATATGCACACAATTGAAGTGGTTTGTCAAATATCAAGAACTTTGAGTATATGGTGAGATTTATGTGATAAATACACATCTGTACTCATATAAATGTACAATATCTATATAATATATAGATTCATTCCATAACTGCATGTCTGATCTGTGTTTACTTGTATTTTTCCTATAAATGTATACTATCAACTGTGTATTTTACATTGCATATTTTAGTTTTTTGGCAGCCATTTGCAGAACTATTTTGTGTCATGTGAAGGACCAAAACAACATAAATATTATTCAACTATGTTTGCTATAATCTCACTGACATAAACACTCAATACTGATTCATCTTTTCAGATATTATGTTGTTTTATGATGACTTTTCCTCCAAAAAATAGTTCTGCAAATGGCTACCAAAACAATACATAATAAAATGGAAGACTTTCTGATTTATTTTCTTGTAGACAGTCATGATTTCAGAAAGTAGATCGAGTGTATAGACCCTAGTTGGTATAATAAGATAGATAATGCAGTGTTTTTTGTTGTTGCAAATACTTCCTGTCAAACTCTCTCACGACATGCATGCCAAATTGGTTGCTTTAAAAAAAAAACCCACTTCTTTACATAATTCAAGCATATCTCTCATATTGTGAAGGTATACATGTGTTGCTATAATACTATAGAATACATTGGTTATAAAGGATAATGATTTTTTTCTTCAAATTGATAGTTATAAATGGAGATTTTTTGAAAATTCATGAATCCTTAAATTATAGTGAGGGATTGTTCACACTTTGTTCTATGATCAAATAATATTGCTGTTAAAAAAAGCTCCTCACAGTTTAATTAATAAAACTGTATTCATTATTATTTGTGAGATGAAAATAAATAATATGTTTTATTTAGTTAAAGGAAACTGCTTACTCAACATCAACAGGAAGAACATGAATTGGTTGCGATATATCAGGCCTCAGCTCCAAACTTTGTCGCATGATCATATTTTAGCCAGTAAGAGTGGACTCTTCACATTGCTTCATAGTCAGTATTTTGGTAAATATTATCAGTTGGGCCTTGTAATGAAGGTCCACTGTAGCGAAGGAAGGCACTATTGTGCTCAGATTTGATACCCTTTTGCTTCTACAATGTGATGTATTTCATATTTTGCTGAAGGGGGAGGGGTGTATGAATGGTAGTGATGATGATTGCGGGAATCATAGTGAAGGTTGCGATGATGATGATTGCGGGAATCATAGAGAAGATTGTGATGATGATTGCGGGAATCATAGCGAAGGTTGCGATCATGATTGCGGGAATCAATAGTGAAGGTTGCGAGGATGATTGCGGGAATCATAGCGAAGGTTGCGATCATGATTGCGGGAATCAATAGTGAAGGTTGCGAGGATGATTGCGGGAATCAATAGCGATGGTTGCGATGATTGTGGGGAAGGTTGCGATGATGATTGCGGGAATCATAGCAAAGGTTGTGAGGATGATGGCGGGGAATGTTGGGATGATGCTTGCGTGGAAAGTTGTGATGATTGCGTGGAAGGTTGCGATGATGATTGTGGGAATCATGGACAAGGTTGCGATGATGATTGTGAAGGTCGCGAGGAAGATTGTGGGAATCATTGCAGAGGTTGCGATGGAGATTGTGCCACCTTTGCGGTGGTTGCGCAAGCTAGAATACTCTAACTTGGAGTTTGGGAATCGTTCCAAATGCAACCTTCCTCATATGATTGCGGACAAGGTTGCGGAAATGTTGGTGATGATGGTTGCGGGAATCATGCCATTTCTAGTTGGGATGTGATGGCCTGAAAATATTAAGATTCCTCCAGGCTAAAGCAGTGTTCAGCATGGAGTCCTACTATTATGCTGGCATGTTCCGTTGTCTGCCTTTTATCAGCATAAAGCTAATATGTTCAATGTGATGTTAGAATGAATGTAATATCACCAATCAATGTTATAGACAAATTCTATGATAATGACAAACCTTTTAAATCAATCCCAACATCTTTATTCTCACAAAAACAGAAGCATTGATCTCTCTGTTGGGTGCAATAACACAGTAGTGTTGGCTATATTCCAATTTTAATGCAACATACAGCATAACATCTGAAGACTACTTATATATTTCTCAGCCAGCTGTTAACATGAATCTTTAATAATTCTCACCCTCTTATTTTCTGGAGAACATGTTCCCTTTGTATGCATTTGATATTTTCTTTGACTGCGCTCTTGGTGTCATTTTCTTTAGACTGGGCTGATAACCAATCGACTGCACTTTTATCGTCCTCCCACAAGTAGGCCTGAATATATTATTGAGACAATATATGCTATGTTAATTAGTACCACAGTATGTTTAATAGATTTGACATACCGAACTAAGAAATCTAAACGTCATCTTCATGCAAGAGGGAAAAGTGTCAAACTCTAAACAAGAAAATTGAAAATTGAAATATTGAAACAAGTTTATAGAGAACAAGAGCTATATAAAGACTCAAAGTGCTTACATGATTACAAAGAAAATATATTGTCCACCTCTCTCTACTTCCATTACAATATACATAAAACATGTTCTGAGGATGTTGAGTTTATCAGGTAAAAGCACAGGGGCCTATATACGCGCCTTCTTCGCGTTAATGGAACATTATATAGACAAGGGGCACTGTAGAAATTCAACGTTTCACCATCGCTCGGGAGTGGCACAAATTTAGCCCATTCACCCCAGTAATGATAACGATATATACACGGATGGATCGGCAAAGAATTCATCTTTCAATAAATACCACAAACTCCCATCAGAAACATTCATACATGTTGCATTTGATAAAATTTTAACCACCGAATATTGTCTCCGGAGAGCGTATTTTTTAGGATTGATCCGACTCAGAAGCAATGGCCGACAGATTGTCAGTAAACAATTTCTATAGAGGAGAAATCTGTCGATAATTCCAACTTAAAAACAAAAATTTGTCAAGTCACACAGTTCCTAATTTTAATATTCATTGTGACCTGACCTTTCCATGACTGACATAGTAGAAACAGCCAATCACCGCTCAGTGTTAGAATCGAGGCCAGGTCATAATGAATATTAAAATGAGGACCTCGATTCTAACACTGAGCGGTGATTGGCTGTTTCTACTATGTCAGTCATGGAAAGGTCAGGTCACAATGAATATTAAAATTAGGAACTGTGTGACTTGACAATTTATTTTTTTTTAAGTTGGAATTATCGACAGATTTCTCCTCAATAGAAATTGTTTACTGACAATCTGTTGATTTGTATGAGTAAATAAATTATTAGCCGACAAGAAATCACTAAGTTCCAGATATTTAGTTGATCGTTTGACCGATTTTTAATGATAGTAAACTGTATGGGTGGTGAATTTAGAGCAGTGGCGTAGGAGCGGGTACGGCCGGACGGTTTTGGCCGTACCAATATTCGCAGCAGTGAAGTTTTTTGTTGTTACACACATGGGAATGGTGCGATTGGCTATAGTCATAAAACACGGACTGTGAAACTTCTACGATGCCATGCTGCTTAATTTATAGTTCTTATCGAAGAAACGTCGTCGACTCTATCATGTAATCCGTCTTCGATAATTAAGATCCCCATAAATTCCCAGCATCACATATAATATGTATCTCAAATTCCCTTTCCCGGCTTCTCCCAGAATTTAATTTAACTTAATTTATTTGTACTGCTCTTTTACTGTCTTAAATCACAAGCTGTCAAACTAGCGAAGTTAGTACTCGTTATGCCAGCTACAAATGCTACCAGCGAGCGTTCATTTAGTGCTCTCAGATGACTCAAAACTTTTCTAAGAACAACGATGTCACAGAACCGCCTTAACCATCTGATGGTGACATATGTACACAAAGAAAGGGCACAGCAGCTGAATCTGATTGATGCCGGGAATGTATTTGTGTCAAACTCCGAGCAGTATCGCTCTGCTGTCTTCGGTAAATTCAGCAAATATGACAAATCCTAGGCATCGGTACCAAGAAGAGACAAATCAGTTCAAACAATCTGATGTTGAATTTGTGCTCCCGAAAACGACTGTAAATATGTTCCATCTATTATTCAAGCTCTATATATTCATTGGTATGATATATATATATCTCTTCAATTCAGCAAAATTAATTATCCATCGTCGTTCCAATTAACGTGTGATGGAATTTTCTTTTGGAGGAGTTATTTTATTGTGGAAAACCGCTTTAAGTTTTGCAGAACATTGGTGATTAATTTGTACAGCGACATTATTTGTCTTATTTGTGTGACACGTGCGTCGGGACATGATTCATTCAGATGCTATACATGCATGGTTGATATACCGGTGAGTATTGATGCATATTTCATTCTTTTCTCCCAGCATGTGTAATGTAACATTGGTTACGCCAAAATGCACCAGAAAGCGCCATTTCAATGTTGAATATTAAAAAAATTCCCAATTTTGGAATTGGGGACACCCCCCTTCCATACCATCCCCCCTTCTCGGCGCTCCACGCGCCTCGGAGCCACGCAAGCGCGACTATGGAATGATACCTATGGGCCGTACGAATACTTATAACCCTCCTACGCCTCTGATTTAGAGACACATGTTCAGATCAAATAATCCAAACTGGAGTTATCGATCGGAAACCAAAAATGTTGACGGTGCGACGGACGGACAGACAGACGGACAGACAGACTGATAACATAATACGACCTTTTTTCAAAAAGGGCGTATGAAAACCAGAACAGTTTGAAACACTTTTAAACTGAAGTAAACCCCAGCGTTCAAGCTTGTCATCAAAGGATCCCCCAGGCATGTGCAGTGATCGCTGTTCACATGCGGATAATGTTCCACGTGGTGACAAGATCGAGCATGCATGTGGCGATCACCAATTAATGTGCAATAAAAGACAAGCTTCCAACTGATCGACAAAGAAGACTACACTCGGGAAATAAACAAAATAAACCAACATTAAACATTAATTATTCTTCTCATAAATCATATCTATGCATTCAATAGCCCAATAATGGAGGACTTAAAAATAACTCAGCGGTCACAAACAAGAAATAATTGAATATATCGAAGATTACAAGCCACATATAATAACAATTAATGAAACAAAATTAGATCATAAATCAAAAATCCGATTTCCAGGATTTAATTTAATTCGAAAAGACCGCAATTGCCACGGCGGAAGTGTTGCCTTCCTTATCCAACACGGCCTCAAATACAAACTTGTTTAAAATATTGCACCTATTGATAATGATGGAAATGTTATTAATTATGAAGTTATTGCTATAGATATCACTATTAACAACAAAAAAGTCACCATTATCTCGTTGTATTACCCTCCACATGATACCTCTCTACCCAAACTAGAAACACTAAAATTCTTTACAAAAAGAAACAAGCAGTCGCAGACGGCAGTATCCCCCGCTGAATTGTGCACTTGGGGAAGTGCATTCTCAATAATGTTTACATTCTCAGTATGAGCTAAACAAGAGGTGGGATTTTGTCAAAGAGCCTGGCTTGCGAACTCATTTTAGGTACTGGTCATGGGAACTCATATACCAAATATCTTTGAAATCCGTTGAGATTTGTGGAATGAGCCCTGGGACGTCATCTATTTGCTATTTGGTAAATTTCAGCAGGAAATGAGCAGAACTGTGTAATATAAGTGAGGCAGACCATTGCCCATGAATATTCCAACTCATTGGAACCAAAATTCTTACCGCTCAAAATGGTTGCCAAAATATGGAAAATGGCTGATATTGCCCCAGTGTGCCCGGCAATCGCTTACAAGTTGTGGTTGATGAATAAAATATTCTGCCTTTGATAAATTGAATACTAACATGTGAAGCACCTTGGTTAATTGTTACTATTGTAACAACTGACATTACATTATCAGAAATATTGGATTTTTCTCTCACAAACTTGACATAAATTTCGAAGAAAAAAAAAACTTTTCAGGTTTAGACCATTTTTTTCAAGTAAGGGAGCATGTCAAAACCTCTTTCGCATATGCGAAAATAATGTTGATAATGCCGAAAATCTTTTGACGTAAATGTGCCAAAATGAAATGTCGAAAATGACGAAAAATAATGCGATAACGTCGAAAGCGATTGGCCATAAAAACGCTATAATGTCGAAACCACAACAGGCTAAACATTTTAGTAAAATGTCGAAACTTTCAACAACGCGAGTCATGACGTTGTAACATTGATCGATATTCGCAAATGACGAAAAGTTAAAACATCGATTCAATGCTGTTACACTTCATAAATTCGCGCATTTATTTTTGCCTTCTGTGAAATCAGATGACAGCTGAACTTTGATTGGCTGAACTGTGTGAAGGAAAATAGTGTTCAGCCAAAGGCCATACATGTACAAACAACTCTATGCGGTTAACATACAAGTACAACGACTTGACAGTTTGACTGTTTTGATAGCTATGAGTTCGCATAACTCTAATTAAACATTATCCATGTTTTAATTATTTATTCAATAAAGATTCGAGAAAAATATAACATTCAACTCCTCTGCCAGTCAATGGTACCCAAAAACGTAACAAGGATTGGCCTGGGAAATTACAGTGCTAAAAATAGCACAACATAATGGGTGCGTCGAAATACCAAGCTGAACCAAGCAGAACCAAGCTGAGGAAAACTAAGGAGGAAAATGACACTTAGGGCATGTTTTGTGGTGTATAATGATGAAATAAACCATAATAATGCAACATGACGTGATTTTATTTTAGTTTTGATGACATAGCGAGAATAAAACTAGAAAATAGTGCGGCGATTGCGAAAACTTCAGCTTGGTATTTTGTCATTTACAGGTACTGCTTGGTGCATCAGCGATAGGCAAAGACGTGGCGACAGGGGAGGTTTGGTCAAAATTTTCAATAGTTGGACATTTCATACCTGACACAACATTAGTTGGAAATTTCATACCAACAATAGGTTGAAAATGTTCTTGTAGTTTGATTTTCAAACAATTTATTGGGGGGAATTTACTGTTTTTGGACCAATATTGTCATATTTTCCTTCTTTTGGTAAAAATTTGGACCGAAATGGCCATCAGTTAGAAATTTTCTGTCTTCCCTCTACTGGAAATAATTAATAACAAACACCCAATTATGTTTGGAAACAAAATTAAGCCACGACGAGCGACTGTCCCGTGTATTGCTCTGATTGCACAATGATAGGCCTGACCACGTTGAACCAATAGGTACGGCCCCAGTAACGACGGCGTCCCCACCGGCCAGAAAAAACAGCCATTCTGATTATATATTTTTTTGATGGCGGAAATCTGTAACCAGAGCCTTTGTGAAGGCCGTCTACAGGGTGAAATGCTGGTCCTCATCTCCATATTCATGTGTATATTCATATTGGCATGGACCCCAATCTTTGACAAACAAAAATATAATTTACTTTCTATTATACCCGGTATTGAATCTTGAAAAACTTGTAAATGACATCGTCTTGAACAGACAAATGAATTCAGGTTCTGAGATTAGTTATAATTTCTTATTGGACTATTCGTGAATACAAATATGACAATTTGCTTGAGTTCACTTCCGTGTGAAAACTTGTCTTTCCATGAATATATATAGCTCCTGCTATCTTGAATAATCCTTGTGAAAGAAAAGCTTGGGGCCAACATGACATGAATACACGTTTAATCACATCTTAAATGCATATCAATGAAATCCTCACAATATATAATTCTGTAATAAACCTCTGAATTTGTCATGAGAACTTTCTATGCACTTTTGACCCGATAATCTATATATTTTTCTAAACGCCTCTTTCGATTTTGACAAAACGTCTTATACCATGCAACATTACCCCACATTACTATTATATTGTATACTGTGCGTCCAAATGATGCTCTGACATGTTTGACATTTGTCGAATCTTGACAAATTGAATATTTTATTTTGTTAACATTCTTCATCTTATATTCGACAAAAATTTCTAATTTTTGTTAGGAAGTTGACGGGACGAACGCCATGCTAGAAGTGAATCTCATTCCTGAACACGTGACCCGCTTTGTTACCGCTAAGCCTAGTTGGCTGTTACCTCGTCACGTGTTCATAAACAACCATAATTACACCCAATCGCGGAAACCCATCGTTTCCCGTGCTGTCTAATTATGTTAACCCGTATCGCCAAGACAAATGTTTTTCTCTATTACTACGAAACGCGAAAAACTATTAAACTCTAGGGGTTGTTAGGTTGGAAATTTCCAACACTTGGAAAGCTTGTGTCCTGGTCCCTCCCCCATGGCCAGTCAATAACTTCTAGTTAATTTAAGAAAACAATATTGTCCTACATTTGGTCAAAATTGGCACTGGAATTGTCATCAGTTGGAAATTTTCCAACTCTATGAATGCTTGAGGCTAGTCTATGTGCTAGGATTTTGCGATTTTCTTGTTCAGATTTCAAAATTTTCGCACACCGGGCTGAACCATGCATGGTCGGCCCGGTGTGTCCTGGTCCCTCCCCGTCGTCAATAAAAAACTGCTGATGAGTTTAAGAAAACAATATTTTACTACATTTGGTTAAAATTGTTGACAGAAATGGTCATCAGTTGGGAAATTTCCAAACTAAGGGAGAGTATGAGGTTTGAAATTTCCAACACTAGGAAAGCTTGTGGTCAGTCTAGATGCTAGGATTTTGCGATTTTCTTGTTTAGTTTAAAAAAATTTCTCACACCGGGCCGAACAATCATGGTCAGCCCAGTGTGTCCTAGTCTATTGCCCGTAGTCGTGTGCATTTGTCTGGAGTTAGACCACTAGATGTTAGGATTTTTGCAATTTTCAGGTTCAAAATATATGAATATTATCATACCGGGTATGGGGTATGGGGGGGACCTCTGCACCCCCAGGACTCAACTTCACCCCACTAATTTTCTTTCTTAATGTCTCCTCTAATTATTTTCGGTTGTTAACAAGAAAAAAAAGTGGCCGCAGAGACTCCAGTGCACCAGTTCTCTTTGATCGCCGTTTATATAGTAAAGATGATATCAAATGCGGTCTTGTTTTCCGCTCGATTCGTTATGCTAATATACAACCCTTACAAATTTGCCAAAAATCCGACACCAGAATCCAATATGGCGGCCAAGATGTGAAAATATGCTATTTTTCTGACGTTTCACCACCTTTCGTTTGTCTCTGTGGGAAAATATTGGCATCTTGGCGTGATGTTATACATTTATCGTATTGAAGAGTCACTGGCGAACACATGGGGACCATAATATACATTCATTGTGGGATATTTTTGTCCGATATCACGTTTTCCCAAATGCCGGTATAATAGGTCAAAGCCGAATCTAATTAATAACGTGATGTAATGTTTCGAATCAATGAATGTTAATATTGCTATCATAACAACACCTATGCATATATATGTGCAGGAGATACTCGAGCTAGGATTCCTCTTATATCCGAGTTGAGGAATATTCACCCAAATCCAAGACGGCGGCCAAAGTGGCCACCAGAAATAAAAAATCGCCGAAAATCGCCGATTTTAACATCAGTGAGCATTATTGTCATGACAACTCCACACCTGCTTACTATTGTGAGTTGCGAACACTTAGGCGAAGAACTTTTCTTGTACAATTTCCAAATAAAAGTCCACCAAATCCAAAATGGCACCCACAATGGCAGACAGATTTTGAAAAATCACCGAAATTCCCTCATATTCACAGCATTGGGCATTATTGTCGAGACAACTCCACCCATGCTTACAGTTGAGTTGGAAATACTGAGGTGAAGTAATTACCTTACATCTCATGCAAGAAATGGTTTTCCAAATCAAAGATGGCGGCCAAAATGGCAACCAAAATTTGAAAACAAGCCTATATTCCTTTACTTTCTTACGATGGGTGTTATTGTTTCGCAATTTCTACCCACCATTTAATACATGTTGATATGGAATATTGATATGAAGTATTCATTAGAGTTTGGCAATTGATGCTCACAGTCAAGTTGGCGGCTAAATTGGCAGCCAGAAATTGAAAAGAAATCAATATTTTCACATACTAATTTCAACAGTTAGCATGATAGTTCGTAACAGCCCAGCCAGGTTCGTACCCGCCCAGTCACGTTCGTAACTGCCCAGCCAGGAGGTTCGTCACCGCCCAGCTGGGAGGTTCAGTGGGAGTTCGAAAATCGTTTAACTCTTTCGCTGCCAAACTCGCATAAATGCGAACTTCGAAGACGCTGCCAATCGCGCATTTTTGCGAATTTGGTATGTAGTCTAAAATGTATGAGATATAACTCTATTCTTTCGGGCATGTTTGACAGTGTACAATGTATTTATATGTAGTACTGTTGCGCGCGAACAATTTAAAGTGACAATGTCCTCAAGGTCATGCTATTTCTGATGTTATGGGAGTACAGTCAGAGCCGGAATATTGCGTCATTGTTGTTAGCACGTGGTTATCAGTCGAAAATGGCTGCTCGCAAAAGACTCAGGACTGAAGAAATTATTGTTATTACCTCTATACTCTAATGATCGAGGGGCGCCTGCGGCGCATAAGATACTTATACCTATTATTTAGGTGGGCAGTAGCCTCTATAGGGGCGCCTGCGGCGCATAAGATACTACTAGTATGGGTGGCGGGATGGGGTGATGGGTGGGTAACTAACCTCTATACTCTAATGATAGAGGGGCGCCTAGGGCGCATAAGAAACTTATACCTATTATTTATGTGGGCAGTAGCCTCTATAGGGGCGCCTGTGGCGCATAAGATACTATGGGTGACGGGATAGGGTGGCGGGTGGGTAACTAACCTATATACATTTTGTGTGGGTATGAATGGGTGTGTTGTTTGTTTTCTAATTTTCAACCCAATTATACGATGTCCAACAGTAAGGTACACGGGAGCTACCTATATGAACACACTTTGGACATAAAATAGATCACGTGACCTTGGCGTCCATTTTGGATTTATGCAAGTTGCCACCTATTTGTAGCATAATGGGATACAATGGCGCACTTTGTTGAGTTCGTGCTTTTGTTGCTTGAATATTCCCTGACAGGTACAATTCCAAATATAGATATATATATATAACCATACCCATATGTATATATACCTGCAGGGGGACATATGACCCTGCTCCGCCCCTTATAAGTCACGTGATCTTGGCGGCCATCTTGAATTTCAGGAAAATTGGGTTTTACGATGATTTATGTGAATTATATGGGTCACGCAGGCGTACGCATGGTCAACTCACCAGCATAATTGATTTACTTGCCTGTTATCACCACTGGAAAACTATACAATAGACAAGGGTTGTTCAAAACCAGTAAAGGTGTATTATAAATAATAGGTATAAGTATCTTATGCGCCGCAGGCGACCCTCGATCATTAGAGTATAGAGGTTAGTTACCCACCCGCCACCCTATCCCGCCACCCATAGTATCTTATGCGCCGCAGGGGCCCCTATAGAGGCTACTGCCCACATACATAATAGGTATAATTATCTTATGCGCCGCAGGTGCCCATCGATCATTAGAGTATAAAGGTTAGTTACCCACCCATCACCCCATCCCGCCACCCATAGTATCTTATGCGCCGCTGGCGCCCCTATAGAGGCTACTGCCCACATAAATAATAGGTATAAGTATCTTATGCGCCGCAGGCGCCCCTCGATCATTAGAGTATAGAGGTAATAACAATAACTTCTTCAGTCCTGAGTCTTTTGCGATCAGCCATTTTTGACTGATAACCACGTGCTAACAACAATGACGCAATATTCCGGCTCTGACTGTACTCCCATAATGTCAGAAATAGCATGACCTTGAGAACATTGTCGCTTTAATTGTTCGCGCGCAACAGTACTACAGATAAATACATTGTACACTGTCAAACATGCCGGAAAGAATAGAGTTATATCCCATACATTAGAGTACATACCAAATTCGCAAAAATGCGCGATTGGCAGCGTCTCCGAAGTTCGCATTTATGCGCGTTTGGCAGCGAAAGAGTTAATAATGTTCAATGACATGATGGAACTATGGAATGGGCGGGTTAATTTATTTCTAAGATACAGTGTGTGTGTAAACAACAATGACTACAAACAACAATGTCTGCAAAACATCCCTACAAAAAAAAACAATGGACTATTCCAATTTGTAATTTTGGAATAAGTTTCTTATTGAGTGTACATTAACTAATGAACCAGTTTCAACAAAGGGGTTAACTTAATATTGCACAGAACAGAATAGAGAGCCATCTATTAATTATATTCTTGACAGATTGATAAAAAGTCTGCTAGCCACCAAGGCTGATGGTGTACTACTGGTATCTATCTAACTCAATCTGTTGAACAGCTATAATAAATAAAACCATAAGACAGGCAATGCCTCATGAGATCTTCTCTTCAAATTTCACAGTGGCAAACAACAGCTATTGATTACATTATCAGTTACTTGAATTATAAATGGCCATATCTCTGTTAAAATATATCAGATCCAACCAATATTTGAACTTGATCTGTATTTTGGGGTAAGGACCATATGTACCAAATTTGGTGCTGATCAGATGAAAAATATTTAAGATGAATTCTATTTAAAACAAGAGTGAAAAGGGTTAACAAAACAATACCAAATCCATACAGATAAAGAACGTGCTAAGAAAGACCTAGGTAAGAAATATGAGGCAGATCATAAGAAAATTGTTTGACTTAGATGCATCAAATAGTGTGCAGGGTTAATTATTTTCTAAACCGATCAACTGATCGATACCAAAAACTATAGAGGTGAGGGGTGTGTCATCATAAACCTACATATCAAATATGAACACAATCTGACAAAAAACACTTTGGTTATAGCATCGGATAGCACATGCCCATGTGTGGATGCAAAGTGTTAATAATTCCTAAACCGATCAACCGATTGACACCAAAAACTATACAGGTGAGGGGTGTGTCATTGTAAACATGCAAAAGAAATATGAACATGATCCGATAAAAAATACTCGAGTAATCGAATCAGATAGACGGACAGACAGACGGACGGACGAACGACGGATGGTTGATCCGGACGTCGGCATTATGTGTACCATACATGGTATGGGTACACATAAAAATGGTCACTTGTTGTGTTACAACATGTAAACATCCTTAATGTATTGATGTATAGAATTAGAAAATAGCCAAAAATGAGCGAAAACTGAGGGAAAATTAGCGAAAATTTACTTCGGCTATCCGTCGATGCTTCGGTCTGCAATATTCGCTCCGAAAGCTTTCTGATGGCCAGTTTTCGGAATATTCGCAAAGAAATATATATACTAGTTGCCCACAAGTAATAATCAATCACTATTGCATCCAAAATATCCTTTAATTTGGAGTTTACTCTAATACCGCCCAGCTGGGCTTTTATATTATTTTTTCAAAGTCGCCAAGCTGGGCCGCCCAGCTGGGATTTTACATAATCACACTCAAAAACTTATACAAATCAAAATTTACATTGTTTACAGTACCACTGCAGCACTCATAATGCGACGATGTAGCAATAGCATTTCACAAGATATTGGGGGGCTTCAATCTTTATTGTTACCGAATAGTAGAGTTTTACTTCGTAAATCATTGGGACTTAGAATTAACTGGTTAACCCCAAATTCACGTTTGTAACGCCACAACGAACTGTTGCCCGCCCTGAATGAACTATTGATACCTCGGGACAACAATTTTGACTGTTCCCAAAAGACACATGAAATGAAAGTGTCAATGACACTGTAGCTCAACTTAGGTAGGGAAATAATTTAATGGTTGACAGTAAATGGAGGAATAGGAAAGGTGCTAATTGAAATGTCTAACCTGCGCCAAAGGATTTAGTGATGCAAAGAGTAAAATACAAGATGGCTGCTGGCGGCCCATGTTTTTTTGGCCAATTGACCCCAAAAGGACTCGTTCCCATCTACGTGTCATTGTTAACATCCATGACAAATTTTATGAAGATCTGACCAAAGCTACGACCTGTAGCCCGCACCAAAGGATTTAGTCTACGACCTACAAACTTCATGATGATCAGACGAACAGTACGACCTGTAGACCGCGCCAATGGATTGAATTTTGAAATCCAAAATGGCCCGCGCAAAAGGATTTAGTCATGCAAAGAGTAAAATCCAAGATGGCTGCTGGCGGCCATGTTTTTGGACAGAATGACCCCAAAACGACTCGTTCCCATCTACATGTCATTGTTATCATCCATGACAAATGTCATGACCATCTGACCAAAGCTACGACCTGTAGCCCGCACCAAAGGATTTAGTCATGCAAAGAGTAAAATCCAAGATGGCTGCTGGCGGCCATGTTTTTCGGCCGAACGACCCCAAAATGACTCGTTCCCATCTACATGTCATTGTTAACATCCATGACAAATTTCATGATCTTCCGATCAAAGCTACGACCTGTAGCCCGCGCCAAGGATTTAGTCATGCAAAGAGTAAAATCGAAGATGGCTGCTGGCAGCCATGTTTTTTGGCCGAACGACCCCAAAATCACTCGTTCCCATCTACATGTCATTATTAACATCAATGACAAATCTCATGATGATCAGACGAACAGTACGACCTGTAGCCCGCGCCAATGGATTGAATCTTGAAATCCAAGATGGCATGTTTTTTGGCCGAATGACCCCAAAATGACTCGTTCCCATCTATATGTCAATGTCAACATTCATGACAAATTTCATAAAGATCAGACCAAAGGTACGACCTGTAGCCCGCGCCAAAGGAAATTGTTGACGGACACACGCACACACGGACGACAGACGCCAAACCATGGCAATAGCTCAAACTTACAAAAGTAAGTTGAGCTAATATTTGCTTACTGTAAACCCACGGATTTGCGGCCACATCAAAACGTAGGTTTGAAATTATTGTGATACGGAAAATAGTATGTGTATCCTATTATATAAATCGGGGCCTGGGAATCATTTATTTGGGACTTTAATCTTCTATTAATAATAGTTCATTATTAAACGAAGTTTGAATTGTCCGATATTAACCAAATCGGAGATTTTAGAAGATTGGAGAAATTTACTAATACACAGAACTCCGATCATATCGGAGTTTTTTTTCATATCGGAGAAAACTCCTTTTAAATCAGTTTAAATCAGAGTTTTTTAAGTGTTCATTGGAATTCTTATGAGCACGGACACGGACATCTTCCCGTTCACGACACATCGGTATAAAACTGCGACCATGGAGTATTTATTGAACACAAACTGTGCTGCCAGTCATAAAAAAACTCCGATAATGTCGAAAAAACAACAATAATGGGGCCAAATTTTCACATTTTTTTTCTTTTCGCATATGCGAAAGAGGTTTTGACACGCTCCCTAAAATGCTATTTATCTTTGGTATAAAGGTGTTTATTCTTTTGATATATCTTAATTGTGTCACGCTAAGGTTTTTATAAACCAAATTAATATGGACGATGTCTCCCAAAATGGCAAAAAGTTGATTTTTCACATATATCCAGATCATTCTTTGCGGACATATTTTTCAACAAAATTCGGAAAGATTTGATGATTCCCATCTTGTGGTCACCCAAATGATACATATGAAGTTTGGTTAAAATTTGATGGCTCCCATCTAGAGGCGATCCTAAACATGCCTGTAAATTTTCAAAACAATTCTCCAATAAATGCAGGCTGCAGTGTGTGACGATGGATTCAAAATAGAAATCTAAAATGGCAGCTGCGGCCATGTTTTTTTTTACAAATTTCGGAAAAAATTTGATGGCTCCAATCTAGAGATCACCCTGAAGATACATATGAAGTATGGTGATGATCAGTTGAGGGAGATGGCCTGTAGCGTGTGCCAAAGTCAAACAAAGAGAGTAAAATTCAAGATGGCTGAAGGTGGCCATGTTCGGAAAATTCGGAAAAAATAGATAAACATCACGTTAAGTTGAGCTGAAAATGGTCCAAACCTGAAAAATAAATTTTTGCCGATTATTTTTATATCAAGTTTGTGAGAGAAAAAAGAAAATTTTATAATCAAATTATAGTTTTACTAGCAGGTGGACCCGACTTCGTCCGGGCTGTTTCCCCTCTGCTTTTCGGCGAATTGCACAATTTGACCTTGAATTGTCCATTTTGAAGGTCAAGGTCAGGTGGGTCACGATTTGACCCGTCCAAAACACTGCCCGGACAAAAGTATCCGACAAAAGTACCCGTCGAAATCCATCCGGTTTTACCCGATTTTACCTCGAATTGATCATTTTGAAGGTCAAGGTAAGGTCGGGGTCACGATTTGACAAAAGTAACCCTATGTATCAAATTTCGTCAAAATCCCATAAAAATTCGCGATTTGACCTTGAATTGACCCGATTTCAAGGTCAAGGTCACGTCGCACGGGCAAACGAATAGGCTTACGACACTCCCCATACGAAAGTATCCCCAGACACTAGTTTTCATCGAAATCCCGTGATACTCGGGCGTTCGACCTTGAAATAACCCGATTTCAAGGTCAAGGTCACGTCGCACGGGCAAATTAATAGGCCCATGCCACTCCCCGGCCGAAAGTACCCCCACATACCAAGTTTCATCGAAATCGGCTCAGTCGTTTTTGAGTCCATCGCGAACAGACACACACACAGACAGACAGATTTCCCAAAATATATAACAGACTAGCAGGTTAGCCCGCCACTGGCAGCATTCGTCCCATGGCTTTGTTTCAGAAACATGACATTTTTGAATATGAATTTAATGTTTTTTAAATTTAATATATTTTGTTTCTGAATTGTTTTTTTATTGTTAATTTTTTTTAATTTTAAATTGTTTTAATTAAATTGTAAATTGTTTTAATTAATTTTTTTGTTTCTGGCGGAAAAATTTACCCGTAGAAATCCCCCCTTCCTAGGAACGACAGACAACGCATTCTTTGTTTCGTGAAATCTCTCTACGATAACATTGCATTGAATTTAAAACAAACGCTTCCCGTCGGGAAATCTGTCTGCATAATATTTTGAGTCTGCCGTACCCGTCGTAATATCGTGAAATCTCTCTGCATAATAGATAACATTGCATTGAATCTGTTGTTGGCATTCAGGGCTTCGGGTCGTTGTTGTTGGCATCACGGCTCCCCGAAAACTCTCACATTGCCGAAAACGTGTATTTAGTAATATCGTTGTTGTTGATATTTACGGCTTGGGGGCTATTTTCTTATTTAGCAAGTTTGAGCTCAATCGGTTCGAGTCTATAAAGGACACACTCATATATATGACACTTCCCGTGGGTAGTAAGTTTGAGCTCAATCGGCATTCCCTGGAATTTCCTGTAGATTGGCAGATTCCAGTAGCTTTATAACGGTATATCTGGGGAGAAATCTGATGCTATATTCGTGATTATCTGGGATGATTTCGGTATATAACTATATACTGTAAAAACAAAGCGCGCCATCCGTGCTCGCAGGGTTGGTCAGAAACAAATGTTTTTTAAATTTAATGTATGTTCCGTATATCTCTCTGCAGATGCAAATAACGTTGAATGGCAAACAGACGCTCTTTATAGAGATGCGTCAAAAACAAACGCTCATTAAATAATCACTTGATTAACCCACGCCGTGCCTTTGCGGTGATTTGAGAACGGGTGCTCCGAGCTTCTCTAAACCGCGACCACGGTCGTTTCGGTGGGATTTGACACTTACATAGGAAGTTTGAGCTCAATCTGTACACGCGTTTTGGATTCTATGAAGTACACACACACACACACACACACATATATACGAAGTCTCAAAATATATAGTATAGACTAGCCGATGAGCCAGATGTTGTCCGGGCTATTCAAAAACCAAATTTCAAGTCGATAGCTCTACCCGTTTCCAAGATCTGGTCTGCACATGCGCGAAGATGGCGTCGCACGGGCTCGGCGACCCGATAAAATTCGTATCCGGGGCAAGATACATTCACATACCAAATTTCAAGTCGATAGCTCTACCCGTTTCCAAGATCTGGTCTGCACATGCGCGAAGATGGCGTCGCACGGGCTCGGCGACCCGATAAAATTCGTATCCGGGGCAAGATACATTCACATACCAAATTTCAAGTCGATAGCTCCACCCGTTTCCGAGATCTCGTCTGCGCATGCGCAAAGCTGGCGTCGCACGGGCTCGACGACCCGATAAAATTCGTATCGGGGGCAAGATACATTCACATAGCAAATTTCAAGTCGATAGCTCTACCCGTTCCCGAGATCTCGTCTGCGCATGCGCGAAGCTGGTGTCGCACGGGCTCGGCGACCCGATAAAATTCGTATCCAGGGCAAGATACATTCACATAGCAAATTTCAAGTCGATAGCTCAACCCGTTTCCGAGATCTCGTCTGCGCATGCGCGAAGCGGGCACCGCACGGGGTCGCCAATACGACAACGTCGACCGCCTGGTCAAACTACACACACGTACCAAGTTTCGTCCCGATCGGTCGAGAATCGTAGATTTGTATAAATGACAGACATACAGACAAACAAACAAACAAACCGACAGAGGTCTTCAAAATATATATGAGACTAGCCGATGAGCCCGACGTTGTACGGGCTATTCAAAAACCAAATTTCAAGTCGATAGCTCTACCCGTTTCCGAGATCTGGTCTGCGCATGCGCAAAGCTGACGTCGCACGGGCTCGGCGACCCGATAAAATTTGTATCCGGGGCAAGATACATTCATATACCAAATTTCAAGTCGATAGCTCCACCCGTTTCCGAGATCTCGTCTGCGCATGCGCGAAGCTGGCGTCGCACGGACTTGGCGACCCGATAAAATTTGTATCCGGGGCATGATACATTCACATAGCAAATTTCAAGTTGATAGCTCCACCCGTTTCCGAGATCCCATCTGCGCATGCGCGAAGCGGGCGCCGCACGGGCTCGCCAATACGACAACGACGACCACCTGGTCAAACTACACACACGTACCAAGTTTCGTCCCGATCGGTCGAGAATCGTAGATTTGTATAAATGACATTCATACATACATACATACAGACAGACATACAGACAGAGGTCTTCAAAATATATATGAGATGAGTAACTTATTCAAACCAGATACGGAAGTGCTGTTTCGTTATGCGCATGTGCAACAAAAACTTCCTGAATTCTATGAACTCTCGTGGTACGAGATTCCCCGTGATATACCATCTTCAATCGGCGTCAAAACGCCAAACGATGGTTCAATCACCGAGTTATATTAAGTGCATAACAATAATTGGCGGGGAGGAAGGGTGGGTCGGTATCTGCTTTGAATAAGTCTTTGTTACTCATAAAACTATAATTTGATTATAAAATTTTCATTTTTATTTCGTAACGACTTATTGAAACCAGATATCATTAGGATTCTACCAGATTTCGTAGCAATAAACACTCTACTTATCTGGAGGTTGGTTTAATCAAACATGCATCAAATATGAAAATATACTCACCCTTAGTGGTTTTTCCTCACTAAGAGCACCAGTGTCCATCACTGATTATTGATGTATGTTCACTATAATTCCCATAGAGACCCTTAAATTATGTACAATATGAAGAACGTATCTACAATATCTCTTAGGATAACCATCTGTGGTAACTCGCCGAAAGAGAGTACATGATGTATTAAAAGTCCATATTGGGTAGGAGACAAACACCCAACGTCTCCTAACAATGCAAGGTACATATCAGAATGATACCTCACAGAAGAATATATAGAAACTAATTGACTTATATTATAAACACAGTTTATATAAACAGCATATATAAACAGGTACCGGTATATGATCTGCTGTAACATTGCTTAGTCAACATGTAGATGAATGTGATCAAAATAATTCAAATATAATCAACCGAAAGTCAATACTGGTGATCCTGGAAGGACCCAGTAAATTTCTTGTGGCTTTAATTAAACTGACAAAGTTGGTTCTCTTGATCAGCATCGAGAACCTGTTGAAGAGTAGGACCTAAATAAGGCACACAAGATGTAGAATATCATTTTATCTCAGATACCGGATTGTGTGGTTAGCCTCTTCAAAATAGAGTTGGATATATACAACAAACCATCTATAAAAGGATGGTCTAGAGACAGCCCTGAAAGGTTGTCAATGAACATGATTAGAAAACTGATTCCAACTTAGTGTGACCAAGACGGATGACACTTAGTCGCTTTCTGACAAGAATGAACAGTTCGACGATGAGCAAGATGTTTTTAGTACACATAATTCGGAATAATGATCGGTCCTGTTCAACTAAAAAAGTGCTGGTGATGTTGATACCTCGATTCTGGATTGCCATGAAGTTTGCGATCCATACGAAGCGCCTGTAAGTCACGGTATCGGCAAAACGATGTGACGACTATGAGGAAACAATTTTTCTTTGTCAATATGGTCAATGATGCAGCCTACAACGGGGCAATTGGCGTTGATATTGGTAATTTCGAATTTCGGAAACAATAGATAATTTCCACATTGGGAATTAACAAAGATCGAGTAGAAGGACGCCTATGTAAACCCCATTTTAACATGCGGATTAAGACTGCGTGTACCGGGAGACCTATATGTTATGTCACTCAATGTGAGGCAAAACTCGATGACATCATGAACCAAGAACTCACAAATGTGAGTATTTGAAACCTGTCCAAAGTAATATGTGGTAGGAAATCAGAACAGCCTACCCAAGTCGCTTTAAAGCTAAGCCAAGTCGCTTTAAAGCTAAGCCCTTTAGTACACAAACAATTGAATTGTGGAGTTTCAGTTGTAATTCTCGTGATAGCCCTGTCACCATGAGGCCATGAGCAGGTTGTGATTGGCTGGTGAAGTATTTTATCTGAAAACCGTTGGCTGATATGGTCGCAACACCCCACTCTGATTCTGAGACAAGAGACCTGGTAAAATTCAGTAGATGATAGGTCGGTGCAATCATAAGTTGAAAAGTTGGGTATGTCAATACTGACGATGCCAACTTGGAGGAGCAAGCACTATAATTGGGCAAGTTGTCCGTTGAATATAAGTGAGGACCCGCGGTATCAATGGTATTGGTGAAAACGCATATGTCATCAGATTTGTCCTATCTATAGATTGAGTATAACAACCACCCAAGTTTGAGGTTGTGGTTTACATGAACAATGATGACCTCATTTCTTGTTCATCAATGATGTACACAGATCGATCTCGGGATTCTTCTAATTTGACTTGCAATTGTATCAGAGTCAGAATCATCATTTCATCAGATAGCTGCCAGAGTCGTACTCATAGACCGGGTCTTCTCCGATTGAGTCAGGACTCAGGGTCGTTTCATCCCCAAGGGGAGAAATTCATTTTTCACATCTGAAGTTTGTTGTGACAATTATTAAACTGTCGCAAAACGTTCGTTAATTTTTGTCACGGTTCAAGCAGTTCGGATTTTGTTCCGTTCCTCTATTAGCGTGTTATATCACAGTGATCTCGTACCACGAAAGTTCATAGAATTCAGGAAGTTTTCGTTGCGCATTCGCATAACGAAACAGCACTTCCCTATTTACATCGGGCGATTTAAAGGGATACGCTGGAATGGAATCCTAATGGTATCTGGTTTGAATTAGTCGTTACAAATTAAAATTCCAATATGTCAGTGGTTACATTAGTAACAATTAGCCAAAGTTACGGGGTAGGAACTGCTCCATGAAAAACGATCCCCTTGTGATTTTCGGTCCAGTTCACTATCGATCCGTGTCCAGTTCACATGCGAGTTTTTTTGTACTTGGTCCAAAACAGACGTGCTTTACACCATCTACCAAACTACCATATCGCAATAACCATTAGCGATTAAATTCAAACAAAAGTGAGTCTAGTGTGAAGTTTTAGTTCAAACATATGTGCACACTTATTTTACCAAAAATTTGTTGCATAGATGTTCGGGTAGTGAACGGATCTTATCAATGGTGAACTGGGACCCATCACTAGCGAACTGGAACATTTCTTAAAATGGATAAATTCTACTATTCAACATTTTCTTAACAATTTCCAACTAGTATGTCTTGACAGCTGAGGAAGCTGGCAATGTATATTCAACAAATGAACTGCATATATATCTCTGTTGCGTAAACTTGCGTTATTTACCATGGGAAAATCCCCAGTGACCTTCACCAGATCGGATAAGAACTGGACAGAAGATCGGAAGAGGTATCAGCCTCGCTGAGCAGTTCCTACCCCGTGAAAGTGCATCAATGTATTAGTATTCAATGTACAGAAGGCAGAATAGCCAATTTTATTCATCAACCACAACCTGTAAGTGATTGCAGGGCATGCTGGGGCAATATCTACCATTTTCCATATTTTGGTGGCCAATTTGAATGTAATAATTTTGGTTACAATGAGTCGGAATATTCATGGGTATGTCTCACTTACATTACACAGTTTTGCTCATTTCTTGTTGCAATGTGACTAGAATCCCAAGAGGGATTTTTTGTGAAATTTTATACCGCATTCTGTAAAATAGAATTTTTGAGGGATCATAAGAATGACATATTTTCTTTTCATCAGAGAAACTGATCTAGAAGACATCAGTGAAAAAACGTTATATTTTCAACTTCCGGCAGCCATTTTGGCAGCTCCACTGGATAGGGAGTTACAATTTTTAATTTAAAAAGGTGGTATGTCATAGCTTCACAAAAATATATACATTTTACAAGATTTTCTCGCTATTATTTGCATCAAACTGACTTAGTGCCTCAGCTGTCTACATGGTCACTTTTATTTCATGTTAACATTGCTTAAAAGTTGAGGGACATGTAAATAATTGAAGTAAATGAGTGGGGTGAAGTTATAAATACTCTATCAGCTCCCGGACTAATTGTGATAAATTACTAATTTGACTCTGGCCGTAGTCCTAATTTAATCTAAATACTTTCAGTGAATTTATTAATTAAGACTGGGTGACAATACCAGGTACATGACATAACTAAGGTGATTTATACATATATACAATACAAGTACCTACACATCGTTTCACTCCAGTGATCACAAAGAAGTAAATATCAAGATAAATGCCGACTCAATTTACACTGGGATGTGGGGGCATCACGCCTGCTAAATTCGTCGGAATCGCATAATCGGCAAGTGCGCAATTGCAAGGCTAATCAGCATATTTCCATTGACAACAAGTCCGACATACACAAAAATTGTATCCACAGGAAGCGTAAATGTGATCAGTTTTTATCAGAAAATTTCGCCTCAAGAAAATACCATTCTGAATATGTATTTAAAAGCAACTCTTGGTCTGGAGGATTCAATTCTTTGTATTTTATTCCACACCCATTGACATGAGTCACATGCATTCAACGGAATCCCAGCCATTGAATACATATTAGTGTATACCTTAGGCTTCTGCGATTCGGGCAATATTTTTTCGATACAATTTTCGATTCGATTTGGCTACATAATCGCGATTCGATTCAATCCGAATCGGCAAAACTTATCTGATTCGTATGTGAATCATCCGACATCAGTTCTTGATATAAGTATGAAATGTGTGAGCGGATATACGATGTGAATAATTTAGATAAACTATCGGATATTCGCGCAAAAATAGTGCGTCATATACCATCATAATCATATCTCGCCAAGAAGATTTGTGAGTCGTGGCAGTCTTGTGTTTTGTATCTGACAGAAACCTCGATTTCAAATACGCATGCGCAATTCCATTTTACACCACCAGTTCTTTGCGCAATCATCAATCCATTTGACTCATTGATTATCACTCATAAATGACTTATTATAATTATCGGAACAATGCATTATGCATTGGTGGTGTGATATTAATAAAATGCATGTGGGATGCAGTCATATTGCAGTGTTTGTCATATTTGTCCAGTCACCCACGGCCCACCCTGATATTAGTAGAATACGCGAGATCACAGACTCGCTACCATATCGGATCCACCCAGCCCCGTTCTGCGCAGTGCGCTTTCATTGCAAGGATTATATTAAATTCATGAATATTCAAAACTCCAGTCTCCATATATGGAATGCTACTCCAGAACTTTGACCTGAAGCACTTAGACCGCGGAATGGGGGCTGGGTGTATCCAATATGGTAGCGACTCAGTGATATCGCTTATAACATAAATAAATTATATATTAAGTAAATGTTTATTGTTTAATTATTAACAAATACAATTCATCAGATATCTGATGATTCAATTGAAATAGAACTAGAACTGAATTAGATCGCCATCCATTTTCCTAGAAAACTGAAACCGCATTGTGGAATTTCATCACTAATAATTATGTCACACGTATAGGTATACGCTATACTACAGTCAATTATTCGTGGAGATCCTTGTGCTGAACGTCAAGACTGAGTATTTCTGCAACAATATCCTTGTTTTATCGAGCCCATATTAAAGTTTCCGTATTAAACGTGGACAAACTGGTCGGTAATCAGATTTGACCCAACTGAGTTTACTCGTTCGGACGAACAATGTGTTGCTTGGATAGCTAATATATTGCGTGCAGCAACAGAAAGCATGGGGTGTATTCATGAGAAACCAACCGAGCGAGACTCTTCGTTTCACCATCCTTTGGCACGGACCTGCTCGCCTCTACTTCTGAAAACATAGCATCTTGAAGACTTCTAGAACTCTGAGATCAGTGAGCTGCTTGCTCAGCGATAGACTTAGCCTGTGGTGTGCACCCATATCTCCTGTGTGTATTCTCTTTGTGAGACTGAGCAATTGGATTTTTGCTACTTTTGACAATGTCTATGATGAATTCAGTTGCAATTTTGATTTCCATAGGCATTAACATCGTTGCCTTAAACCTCGGATCCAACAACGTAGCAGCCACAATGTGATCCTGGGCCAAATTGAATCGTTGTCTCAGTTGGCTGATCAGGGAGTCTCTGAAAGTTTTAACCCCTTTTGACTTAATCGAAATTAGCTGTTTGTCAAGTGTTCTTATGCAAGGCAGCACCATCGATATACTGACGGTTTCATCTGCACTAAGTACCGTGGTGGCTTCCGCAGTCGGCTTTAGAATTGGCAAAACACCTGAACGCACTTCTGATAAAGTCTTCACCAAAGGTGGAGGTGGTGGGTGGACGCATTTACTTTTCTCAGCACATTCCACAAGTGCCATCGATATTGGTATTGAGTTTTGTTCTGACCATTCCAGTAGAGTGTATATGCTATTGAATCATGTGATGACATCCATTGGTGGGTCAGATTAATTCAGGTGCTTTGATGGATCTGTTGGATTTGTGGAATTCAGCTGTGGTCTGTGTAGTGCGTGGAGCCCAACAGTAGAATAATTAAAGAATGTGGCAATCTTATGTATGGCTGATATCAGGTTTTTTACCATCTTCTGCTCGTCCAGCGCAGAATTAATACAGAGTTGAAGAACACGTGCAGCACATCCATTCCATTTAATTTCGAGTTTTCGAGCGGTACATGGCATTGTGTTAGTTGTGTCCATGGTGGCCATTAAAATTTGATCCATATCGATTCCGAACTTTTCGAACTGTTAGCGGATAATGGTGGCCGTCATCTCGGTTTGTGGTCGGCATCAAGCTGTTCCAAATTAACAGCTGATAGACATCTCGTAGTCATGTCCCATGTGTAATTGATGAAATGAACAGTAATCACCAAGTAATTTGTTGCATTGTCCGCCTTCCAGTGGTCAAATGTAATAGAAATCCAGTGGTCAAATGTAATAGAAATTTTATTTGTCCCAGACTTTGATGCAATACAGTCGGCCATAACAGATTCCATTTTACTTCTAATATCACCCAATCGCAGTGAGAGAGTAGTTGGGTGGGGTGGAATGGCATAATGCGATGATCCCCATTCCTGCGGAAGCCTCAAATGGTCTGCCATCCACACAAATAAATTGCAGTACAGCATTGTCATATTTTGATTTCAATTCAGTGTTCAGGTGACGACGCGCATAAGACAGCAAACTGACCTGCTTTGGTGCATCAGGATTAGGACTACACCCCTGCTCTTCTTCGCAGCATCCTTCTCCTTTGCATCAGCGTGCAATTTTGGATGTTTACGTGAAAGATGCGCTTATAAATTTGTCGTTGTCCCTGTTTTCTGCTTCTTCATTTCTAACTTGCAAGTTTTGCAAATATGAGACTTGGAAGCATCGTCAAAATGAGTATATATCACGATTAACTGTGACATGTTTGTTTACAAATTATAAACCTGAAGGTTATTCCCGGGTTTTCCACTAGCAGACGTAAATAGATTATAGAAGTGATGTCACGGTAAGTTAATCTAAAAGAAGGACCGCTTATGTAGAACTGCCGGATAATTTTCTTACTAAATTACGGTATATATTCCAATGTGCTCAGCATATTATGAAGCTATGCTATAAATATAAATATGCATGTGGTATACGATATAGAAAGAAAGACAAGAACTGAAGATTATACATGTCTATTTTCCGTCATGTCATCGCATTGTCACGTCATCGTGAATGAAAAACGGAGCTATTTTATCATAATTATCAGCTTCCGACTTCCGTCCATTGTAGCAGATTCCGCGTTGTGTTATCGCTCTTATATGCATGACGCTGCCCACCGACACTGAATGTTGCCAATATGTTGGTCCATGCATTTTGATATGACAATGTCTTTATTTATTACATTTATGATGGGATTTTTAAAAGAATTTGATGTGTTAAATGCTTTGGATTATCGGTAAACGATCGTTCGCATCTGCTACGAGAAACGCGTAGTGTACTTTAAATTCTTTGAGATAATCGAATCGAAACTGGTCTACTCAAAATCGAAAACGATTCGATTCGATTCGGAGGGGTGAATCGAAAATCGAATGCATCGCATGGCCCTAGTATACCTCTAGTGGAATACAAGCTGGAACTATTCTTGTTGACGTTGTCGCCAAGAAAGATGATGTACATTACGTCGATCATCCGCTTCCGGTGATACCCCCCCTAATACTGGTCAGTTGTCAGACTTAAATCACAATAAAGGTAGCTATAGTAACAATGAAGGTGATATTCATGGATTGAACATATCTGACTGAACGGTGTAGAATAAATACAGAACACAACTTGCATCAAAATCTCAAATCTTTTATTGAATAAGTTGTGGATGGTGCAAGGATATATTTCGCGAGAGCGTAGCTATGATAAAAGAGTCTTGATTATGAGGCGCATTGTGTTCTGTCTATTTTCCCAACCTAATAATTTATAGTGCTTATTTTTATAATTATGAAAAAAGAATTTAACTTACATTAACGGTCCCTTTGTCTTCCACAAACCATCGACTCAGCATTGAGTTCATTTGTCCGTCACTTAACTCTGCCGTGAATTTCTTCAGCTCAGATTTCACTTTCGTCTCCAATAGTCTTCGACTCAGTCTCCAATAGAAAAAGTTGCGACTTCGCTGCCAATCTAAAATACTCTGATGGGGAAAATTCAATAAGATATTAATTGGAAAACTGGAAAAGTAATGATAGAATAATGAGGGCGTCATTTCCCCCCCCATAACTTTTGGCATGCGGTATTCAGAGAATTGTAAAGCAGTACGCAGGGTTCATACCCTGCTGTTAGCTGGTATTCAGTATTCATACCCCTGACTTAAATGGTATTCAGTATTCAAATAAAAAGCCTGGTACTAAACTTTGATGGTGAAAATTGTGGTAGGCTGGTAACACATGTCAACGGGTGATTAAATATTTCCCATGATATGAGCTGGGCAGTGAAAACTATGTAAATAAATGCAAATCACAACATATTTCTGTACACAGTGCAGACCATGAGATATGCTTTATCTCTTTGATTACCAGGAGCCAATATTATCGGCCGTAAACTGCCTTCTTAAAATTGCCAGGGCCGAAAATATCGGACATAATTGTAAGGGTAATTACTTTGATCAGGGTTATTCCTGAGTTCAATACATATTTACAAGCCACAATAATCCTCTTAATCAACTCTCAGTGAAGGTTTATTTAACCCTACCCCAACATTTCCCCCAATGGTCAGTATCAGCACCATTGTGGTTGCTTGTAAAGGAAAATATATGCAAGGTTAATTTAATTGGCATCGTTTGGGAGTTATTTGAATATCATGAAATGAAAAACAAGACTAAATAAAGATGCTACAGACACATAACATATTTTCAACCGAAAATCGGAAACATTGACAAAAAATAGATTATTAAAAATTTCTTATGGAAACTAAATTATAATTTTCCCAAAAAAGAGGTCAAAATCTTATATGAAATAATGATTACACATTGCCATGATAATTCCTGCACGAGATCGAGAAAAATTGCCAAATCACAACAAAGCCCTTTTAACAACTTTTGGTGGAAGATTATTCAACCGTATTCCCACCCGCCCAATTTTCAATGGTGACCACATGCACATGGGTTCATAATACTGAGCTTTCTTTCGTGGTATGTGCAAAACGAATGGGTTTACAACAGTTTTTGCAACCTCTTCGTCATCTTTGCATTCAAATAATGGTGTATATGTTTAACTATTTCATCCCTGAATATACAGATATAGATGTCCTAGAACACTGGATTATCAGCTTTCCTAAGTAAAATTATGTGTCCCTGATGTATTGCCTCAATACTACCTTTTGAGTGATGTCGGGTATGGCAAACAGAATGTTTTATGTTCGTTAGTTTAAAGTGACCTTCAATTTCTGTTATATACCAGTTGGTGATGTCACATCAAAGTGATATATCAGGCGTGTACAGGTGAGAACCATGAAGGGACATTGAACCCCAATATATCATGTTGCATGTATCTGGGATATCAACTTCGCATAGCAATGTTTCCCCACAAATACAAACATGTATGTATAAATTCTTTGCAAGTGTGGCATATATATATGTGGTTGTGATATATGACACCCATTTTTAGGAAACCCCAAAATAGTAATCATGATGTCATACAGGTGCTGTCTATATTTAGGCCCAGAAAATCTCTTAATAACGTACATGTTAAGTATGCGTACGCACCAATCAATTAGTATTAATACCAAATATCACCAACAGGATATACAAGTCGCTAACCAATAAATTAATTTGTATATCCCTGGAAATATTGTATCATTCCTGAAAATTGCGATCTTCCAGCCATTAAAAGTGGGCTGGGGGTTATATTACAGTGACTAAACACTGTGATAACTTGTTTTTATCAATCTGAACAAAATTTTCTGGTGTAAAAACAGCCATTGATTAATATACCCACCGATATAACTGATTTTGCTTCCATTCGACCTGGTGTGTCATGGAGATCAGCAAAACTAATAGCAATCTGATGATACACAGAGCTCAGCATATTCATTCTATCTGTGAGTTCAGCTTCATAACATCTCTTTAGTCCAGCTTCAAGTGTTTGGTTATTCATCTTTTCCAATATGCTTTTACATTCTGGATCCAATCGCTTCATAGCTTTTTCCAAATCTTTTTTCCTGAACTTTATTTCCACAGTGCCCTCAGGCTCAAGAACTCCTCCACTATAAACATAGGAAGATTTTGCTAATTAGTTTTCTAAGTTTAAGATGATTCACATTAATAATTAAAACTGTATTTATTTATAAAGTTCTAAATTCACAATTCGAAGAATATGCCATATAACGCTGTATAATTTCCAAAACTGGATCAAATACGTGGATTGTTAATTGTGTATAATGAAGTAGTTGGGGAGGATATCAAAACATGAAGAATATGTTTAATTTTATCAGCATTATTTTTTCAAATTGAAAAAAACGTATTTTAAGAATTTTAGTTTGCCATAGTTTTGTTGACATTGTTCAGTGCAGCAGCCAATTCGAAAAAGAGCTCTAGTTTTCGAGATACCCCTACCCACAGAACAAGTTAAAACCAACATTTTTTAAAGAAAAATATACCTTCTTCATGAAAATGAAAATGGAATAATGGAATCACTGGTAGCTTATATAATGGTCAAATTGATGATGAATGATACCCACCAATGACTTTTTACAGAAATTTGTGATTTTGGTCAATTGAGCCCTGTGACTAAGTCCTAAATTATTTAACGAGAGTTTTTGTGTTAAAATTACTACATCATGTCAAATCTTTACTTGAATGGAATAAGTCTTTGTTAATTGGGATATACCTGTAATTTGTAGCTGAAAAATGTATTTTTTGCTGAAAAATAACTTTTTATTTATTTGCACTTTAATAAGCTCAAAACAAAAAAATCCTCCATCTCTATAATGATGCAATGTAGGTCAATTATACCTAAATTAATCATAGAAGGCTCATGGGATACTTTGCAAACTATGTCAACAGAAATGAGCGAAAAAATCTCTGAATGTCACACAAGTAACAAAATAATGACCCATTTGAAGAATCATAATCGCATAATTTTATGGTGCTAATGCGAAATAAACATCATCACATCATACTTTAGCATTGTCATTGATCTCTGATTAGTGTTGTGGGCGGAAATTGGGGCTTTCAATCACCGGTTTCGTTGTATAAAACTAAAAAGAAGGTCAAATAGAGAGTTTTGAATGAGACTTTCTGTGTAAATATCCAGTTTCCAGTCCAGAACAATATGTATGTATTACAGCGTAACGATTGATGCATTATTATGAACAAGGGCAAGGCCAAGCGTGGGCTAATGCCCCCAAATGTACACTCAATATTGGCTATATTTAGAGAGAAAATGAAGTAACAACGGGCATTTCGCTCAGTTTAACCCCAGGTCATAACTCTGGCAAAGGGCCATAACTCTGGAAACAAGACAGTCAAAGACTGTGGGGTCGCTCACCAGACTGCAAAGGCTGATAAGACTGGGACTCTGGAGACCACAACAGTCAGAACTTTTCATAATCACTTTAAAAGAATTAGATCTAAACAGGATATGTGGCTAGAGAGGCTTCATGTATGTACCCCCCCCCCCCCCCCCCCCCCCCCCCCCCCCCCCCCCCCCCCCCCCCCCCCCTCCTCCTCCAGCTCAACATGTCCCCTCCCGGGCTCCAGACTCACAAGTCTTAGGTTGGAATTTCACAACCGACATCTCAAACTTTCTCAATTGTTGGAAATTTCCAATCTCACAAGCGCCTTTTTATAAAACCATTTAGACATGTTTAAAGCCCAATTATCCATGGACACAAAAACACTATATGTATGTCAGATTAATCAGTCAGGTAGTTCCAAGGTAGATGTTTTAATGAATTTTGTATTTCAATGATTTTATTAGACACAAAAGTCGTAAGTCCCCATAGCCCCGTCATTCCTTAACGGGTTGACCTCATGTTAACAAATCTGAATCTCAGTCACTAAGGGGTCATCTCAAAACTACTATCGGGAAATCAGCCTATTTCCCGATAGATCCCGATAGCAGATATATACAGTTAATGGGAAATTATAGGGAAATGACGCAACATTTTTCGGGAAATTATCGGAATATTTACATAGTCTATCGGGATTCTATCGGAGTTTACTTTCATTTCCGAGTATCTTATTCCGAAAACAACGCATGTTGTTTGGAAAGTTTCTGTATTGGGATTACTCCGGACTTTTATCGGGATTTTATGTTTTATAGGCCTATCTTTATTATTGATTTTAGTTTCCTAATATAAGAAATCGTTGGTATAAAGTTTTACAGTATCAGGGGACACGTGTAGCATAGAACTATTATACGATATACTGTGGTGATCAGTGGGTGCTACGTACAATATCGGTATTTTACTCGGACAATATCGGGAAATCTTCAAAATCAATTCGCGGGGATACATACCCAAATCGCATACCCAAATATGTATGCAGTTGTATGCCTATACAATCTTCAAAGCTTGTGTTTGTAATATGTTTAAATACCTCCGACTTTTAAATATGGAGGAAATAAAGATATAAATATATTATGGCAAATGTACAAGATTTGTATTTATTCGCGAATCGCCAACGACACAATTAATGCATGCACAATCGAGAGCAGTCTTACCATGAGATGTCGTAGGCCTATGTTCTATTTTTAGCCCGATTCCAGGAATTGGGGTCATCAATATTTACGTTTCTGGGAACAACACATGTGGCATTGCAGAGTATGTCTTGAAGAAGACAAATCATGGGACAACTCCAGCTTAAAAAATATCGGGCCTGTCAGTAGGCCTACGTATATTCCGAATATACATGGTGGTAGATTGATCATGCACGTCATAAATATCTACTCGGTTCTCTACCCTTTAGTCAAGAATATAGAGATTTGTAACATGACATATGGGGGGGGCGTCCTGCTGTACATGTAAAGTTTTAACATTAACAATTTAGCAGTACCGGTAATATTCCATAGTTTTTTCATGAATCGTAATATGGTAAATAAAGAGCGTCTATACAGACCTGTGAAAATATGAATGGAAAATTCCATGCAAATCTCCAGTGCAAAAGTTATAAATACCAGGGACCAGCCGAGAGGGCGACGTGGGCGAAGAACTCGCCCTAGCGCCGTCCGCTTCGCCTTATTTTTTCAGTCGGGCGAAGTTCAAGTCTCCCTGAAAATTCCAAAGTTGACTGACGAAAATCGGCAAAATTAATGCCCCAAATAATTTATGATAATTTACAACTGTCAACTGTGATTGCACACAATACTCCACTATCAGGGTGTTATAAAACAATTAACACCTGTATTGCTCCAATCTGGAAGCATGTTGACAACGGAGTCTGATTACTGGCAGCTGTGAAAACATCGTCGGGCCTCAAGTGTTAATCTGGTTGTTGTGATTTTTAGATTACCGTGATTACCACACCTTACAATGGAGATTACAGCTCTCACAATGTGTGAGTTCATCACTCCCTCTATGGAGTTTGGTTCAAGAAATATTAAAACAAATTCATTTGTGAAGCATATTAAAATTTCAAACGGGATTACTAATCAGGGAAGAATCCAGAGATAATTTGGGGACACCTGTTTCCAGCAGAGGATATGTACCGGTATCCCAATATAACTTTAAAATACGGCTTCTACACCGAACCAACACAGATACAGACCCATATATTATAAATATGACATAATATTTCTGATTTAAAAATTCAACATGCTATTAAATGAAGGCTGTATTGCAACTGCAGATTTTTTATTTATATTGCATATTGTTGAATTGCCTTGAAAATTCAGGTCGACTCAATACTGTCCACTAGGAATTTGGGGTCATTTGGGCTTCTCGAGTTTGGGCGCCCATACCTGTAACAGGTATCAAAACAGCCCTGGAAATTTCCCTGTTACTAATAGATCGCAGTAAAGGTGTTCATGATTTCGTTCCGTTTCGGTTTGATAAATATTGTTGGCATTTTTAAAAACCCGAAAAATATGAAATAAAATCCTGTCATTCTTCCACAATTACGATATAAAATGCTGCTATCCTCTCACGATTATGTTTGGGTATTATTGATAGTTATTAGGGTCATGAAGTGAACATAAAGACTCCATATTTCAACCATTGTTTCACAAGTTTAATTGACATATTGGCTTGCATCTCTCCTATTTTCGTTCTATAGCGACTCCTGTCGTAGTTCTGATCAATTTAAATTTTGTATACTCACTTCGCCCTATAGAACGACCACTTCGCCTTATTTTTATAGTAGGGCGAAGTCATTTCGCCCTGAAAATCTGGTCTAGGCTGGTCCCTGATAAATACGCGAAGCAATCATAATTAACATTTAACTGCCAAATGTGTGCATGGGCTGCTTTTCATACTCTACATTAATTTCGTTTTCTGTAATTACTACTATTAATTATAAATAGGCTGCATTGGTTATTTCGATAAGTTGAACATAGCCTAATTGTGTTGACAGTGTCGAATTTCACAATTGCATCATCACGGTAAAGGTAACACGATGTGATTTATTTATAGTATCTATATTTCTTCATCTTTTTTCTAAAAGATGTCTTGCTAACTTTTATTTAGTTTGATATCTCAAATGCGCGTATTTTTTTCGATATTAATAGCCAGTTCATCGTTTTAAAATGACTTGCCAATAAATATTATATCATATATGACGGGCATGATTGATGCATCAAAATGTGCAGGGATCTATCGATCATTTATAACTGGGTCAAGTACGAACATTAGGTGCATAATGAGGTTCATAATTGTTCTTGAAATAAATGGGTAAATTATCGGAAAGTTGTCTGCAATACGCTACGTGCATTACTTTCGGAAAGTTATCGGGAATTTTTTGGGAAATCAGCGTGTTATCAGAATATTTAGATGCAGTATCGGAATATTTTCGAGAAATGGCGACCTCTCTATCAGGGATCTATCGGGAAATTTAGAACATAGTTTTGAGTTATGGGATTCTATCGGGATATTTATCGGGATCCCGATAGTAGTTTTGAGATGACCCCTAAAGGATCCTCCATACTATATGTAAGCTAAATAGTCCAACCTCTCTTGAGAAGACATTTTACGTATTACTATAGAGACATACAGTTATGTCCCTGGTCCCACCCTATTTAACCTGTTGACCCCATCTGAATAAATTTGATTCCCAGACACCAAAGAACCCTTCATACTAAATATCAGTAAAATAAACCTGATGGTCCATGTGAAGGAAGCATATTAAGATGAAAACTGACCCCATTTGAAAAAAATCTGAACTACAGTCACCAAATGACCCTTCATACCAAATATGAACCCATTCAACCTGATGGTACATGAGAAGTCGTATTTAAGAATTACTATGGAGGCCAAGAGTTAAGGCCCTGGCTTCATAACCATTTGACAGAGTGACCTCATTTGAACAAATCTGAATGTGAGTCACCTAGGGAACATCCACACCAAATATGAACCCATTCAGTCTTATGATCTATAGAAGATGTTCAAAGAATTGTTGACAGATGGATGGACGGACAGACAGATGAACAGATGACAGATGAGAAGTGATGACTATAGCTTCGTCTCAGGTGAGCTTCAAAATTACATTTCATTGAACAAATCTGTCAATCACCACCCCCCCAACACTGTGGGGGCATCCCTGCGAGATTATGACATACATGATTTATTTGAATGCCTGACTACATTAGCTTAACAAAATTCCCATGACCTTGAAAGCCAGTGCATTCTCTGGGATTAAATTCCATTCATTAAACCATCAGCTACCAGTATGTCTTGAGGAGAGGTGTTGACATTTAGATAATTAGGTTTTAACGACTGCGCTGTGATCAAAAGGAGGATTTTAATGGGGTGAACTAGGCAGAGATAATATGGTATGGTACAGCGTGGTATGGCAGCGACAGGAGGTGGGGGTGGGGGAGGGTGGGGAGGGTGGGGTGGGATAGCTGTGATGTGTCTAAAAAAAATCAAAGGTCAAAATGCAAAAATGTAATTTTTTAGAGTTATGTCCCTGGTTCTGCCCCTATTTGACCCAGTGACCCCATTTGAACAAATCTGAACCCCAGTCACCCAAGGTCCCTCCGTACCAAATATAAGCTAAATCGGCCCAATATTTTTTGAGAAGAAGTCATTCTAAGAATTACTGTGAGTTATGGCCCTGGTTTCTCAACTAAATGACCGGGTGACCTCATTTGAACAAATCTGAACACCAGTCACCTAAGGACCCTCCATACAAAATATTAGCTAATTCGGCCCAATGGTTCTGGACAAGAAGTCATTGTAAGAATTACTACATATGGAGGAATAGAGTTATGGCCCTGGTTTCGCAACTATTTGACCCAGTGACCTCATTTGAACAAATCTGAATGAGAGTCACCTAGGGAACATCCACACCAAATATGAACCAATTCGGTCTTATGGTTCCAGAGGAGAAGATGTTCAAAGAATTGTTGACGATTGGACGGACGGATGGATGGACGGACAACGGACGAGGAGTGATGACTAAAGCTCCACCGGAGAATTTGTCTCAGGTGAGCTAAAAAGTGCATAAAAAACTATGAAGGACAGACGGACAAGGTCTCCACTACATACCCCCGAATCCTCAAATTCACAAATTTCCAAGTCAAACAAAGGCCATACAGTATAGCGTATATGCCCAGGAACTGTGTTGTGGAAGGAATAATTTTAATGGCTTTGCACTGTTTTTCTACACAGATCTGAGGCAATTACATGGCAGTGTACAGTAGACTGCATAACTCTGGTAAAATTTTAATGAACGAAATCCATAGTATGTAGATATCCTTTCCACCAACCTGTGCTATCACCATGCCAAAGGACAACAAAATCCAATAATAAAGACATACGCAGAATAATGTTTGTTATGGATGCATTGACGCGTTTTACACTATAAAGTCCAGCAAAGGGCCATAACTCTGGAAAAAAGTGCGGACAAAACCTGCATTATATGGAGATCCTTTCCACAATGCTGGTCTACGGGCATAGCAAAGGACATCCAAACTGGACTATCGATACTTGAGCTGTGTTGTGAAATGTTTGTTATGGATGGATTGACAGATGGAAGGACAGATGAAGGTCTCCACTATATACCCCAAATCCTCCTTCAGAAGGTCAGGGCCATAATAATAGACAATGGGATGACGAAAAATTAAAGTAAGTGGGTAGATCAGATATAATTTCGGAAGAATATTTTCTAAAAATAAAATAGCTTTCTGAAGCAAAAATCAGTGAAAATGGATAATTTCCCTTGCCCAACAGTTGTCTGCATGTTGTGATTATTTGGTAATGTGCTTCCTTTTTTCCTGTACAACTGCTTCATGCAAATGTTTTGCTCATTGGAGATCTCCTTGAAAATCTCATATTCACTATTGGACACTTGACTTCTCTCATGCGCCGATACTGCAGTTAGCATTATGTAAAACCAGGGACGCCGGAAGCACCAAAGGGCAAGGGGGCAAACCAGTCAGGAGAGTACTTTTCCGGTGCCCACTGAACTCTACTGGGCCAGGGCAAGGGCGGGGCAAGGCGTACCGCATGCCCCCCTTCTACGAGTCCCTGTTTAAAACATGAAATACTGCCCATACTGATAGTAATGACCTTTTGGGGAGTTATGCCCCCTTAATGATTGTACTTTGAAGTTTTTCAATTTCTACAGTCATTATTATGTATATAAATATTTATAGAAATGGCAGATATGGTCACAGTTTGGACTTCATGGCACTTGGCATGTTTTAAGGGCATGCAGTCCCTGTCGCTTTGACTTTTTCCAACGATATGATTCATATAGCCAAAATAAATAATGAAGGATCATGAAACCAAATTAATTGTTGAGTGGACATGGTTGATAACGTTCTACAATTGTAATAAACAGACCAATTATGAGAATCTATTTACAAAATATATGAACTTAAGGAAATACATCAACATTTATGGCAGATTTCGTTGATCGGACGTGATTTTCCAGTTATTTGGAATATTCTACAAAGAGCTGTGCATGCACAAACAACAATTGAAGTGGTTTAATGTCAAATATTAATAAATTTGAGTTAAAGTTTTTAGTGAGATTCCACAAATGCTACATGTCTAACATGACAACCTGTGACATACGCACTACTCCAGCTGCTGTTTGTGTACCCTAGCTATTTTCAGTTGAAACATTTCTACCCTATTCTCAGGAGAAAAAATTCTACCCTATACTCAGGAGAAATATTTCTACTCTATTCTCATGAGAAATATTTGTACCCTATTCTCAGGAGAAACATGTCTACCCTATTCTCAGGAGAAACATTTCTACTCTATTCTCAGTAGATTTCATTTCTACCCTATTCTCAGTAGATCTCGCCTGAGAAATACATAATTTTTCACAGGATAACAAATGTGAAAATATGAGAACTGATGTTAAGTTAAAGCTCCACCCACCTCATTTGCATCTTAAACAACTACTGTGAAACTCATGTGAGAACTAACATGAGTTTCACAGGAGAATCTCATGAGAAATTAGAGTTGGGAAATTCGATAAGGGTATAGAAATAGAGATTATCACCTTGCTAATATATATAGGCCTAGCCATGTATGCAAAATAAACAAATCTGTGATTCAAAATGGAACAAACTGTTATGAAGTATAATATGCCAATTTCCCCATGTTGTCCAATGATTTTGCAGAGGCCTGGCAGACACATATACATATATATGTATAAATCATGTTAATTTCCCTTATTTTGAGTTTGAAATGATTCAAATTACAATGAAACATCAATTATTCAACTATCTTAGATAGTTATATATGAGACATATAACAGGTTTAGAGGATAAAGGCTTCACAGAAGGCCGAAAGCTTGTGTGCATGACATTATACACTAATGAGCCTATAAAGGTGTTCATATATGATTCAATTCCTGTCATCTTATAACTTGATCAAGACTCATATGGCTATACATATTAAAATATACATCAACATAATACTGGGCAGACATAGTTCGAATTTGCTATAAACACAAAGAAAACTATCAAAGTTTAGAGTAATTTCCCTTTAGTTTTAGGTATAAATGGATTTCATACACACACAGGATTTATTGCCCTTGATTTCATGGAAAGTTGGCAGTTTCAATGGTTTCCACACATATATCTTCAAAATCAATCAATCAATCATTGATCCACACATATATCTTCAAAATCAATCAATCAATCATTGATCCACACATATATCTTCAAAATCAATCACTCAATCATTGATCCACACATATATCTTCAAAATCAATCAATCAATCATTGATCCACACATATATCTTCAAAAAGCACTTCTTAACTATTCATTGATCCACACATATATCTTCAAAATCAATCCACCAATCATTGATCGACACATAAATCTTCAAAATCAATCACTCAATCATTGATCCACACATATATCTTCAAAATCAATCAATCAATCATTGATCCACACATATATCTTCAAAAGCACTTCTTAACTATTCATTGATCCACACATATATCTTCAAAATCAATCAATCATTGATCCACACATATATCTTCACCAGCACTTCTTATAGTATGGGCTCTCATTACACGAGGTGTCACCAGAAAGGGGAATTTCAGCGACCACCATATTTATGTAGCCCAACTATTCTTATTTCAAGATCCGGTTGTCGCGGCGTCAATATCTGGGGCAAAATATGATTTTTTCACATTTCCATTTTGCTACCCAACCTTATTTTAATGCATTTTTCAGGTAAGTTCATTTGATGTTCATCAGTCTAAGGTCCTTAATCTATTTTTAATTTAATATTTTCTTTGATTTGGGAGAGAGTTATGTGAGTGGTATTGAAAATTATAGAAAGTTGGCATATAATCGTTTGACGTTTAAGCTTGATGTATTTCGTTAATCGTGAACGTATTTGTTTTCGCTGATTCAGCTAAATGTGTCGGTTTCAACTGTTTATCAGAAACTTATTGGATATGTATGCCTTTCTGCAATCCATGGCATATCTGCTATTGGATGGTTGTATTATTGTGGCCCTGCGGCATAGGTAGCGCGAATACAGGGCAAAAACTTAGCCCTCCCCAAAACGATATTTAGTGATGCAAATAGTCAGATTTCTTATATCATATCACGTTTTTTTGCTTGCTAAAAGCCATCTTCAAACATATTTGTATACCTAGTAGGTCAATTTTCAGGATTGACTTGTTTCCATTATTTAATTTTGAAGTGTTTGCCTAAAACGGGGTCAACATAATTTAAAGAGTGTTTAGTTTTTACCAAAAAAGATAGATGGTGGCATTTGGCATATTATGATCAGTGCGATTTGAAATGTTGTCACAAAAACTGCTAAGTATGAACCTCAAAGATATATTTGAAAATTTGGATATGATGTGTCATGGCTACAGTTGTGATAAAAAATTAACATTGAACACTATGGTGATTCTTGTATTTTGGATCAATGGCGCCATTTTGCATATGATTATATATGAATTGAAATTTCTCAAAATACTATGTGTGAAACTCAAGCACAGTTTGGGAAAAAGTTATGTGACCAGACTATTCTCACTGTCTACCGTTGTGATCAAAATTTAACATTGAGCCCTTAATACGGCTATAGAGAATATTTCGTTTTTTTACTCAAACGTTGATAGTAATATCACAATACGGCCACCAAATGCTACTATTAGAAGAGAAGACATTCACCAGGGCCTGGAACCTACGTCATAACACAAAGTTTTTCACCGAAAAATGGCGGCTGTGCGGTGCGACTCGAAGTGAGTATTTATCGTTTTTGCAAACTATGTTCATAAACCACTAAAAAAATCATTGCTTATGAGCTGTAAAACGTTGTTTGTTAGCTCACAGTCATCTATACCGAGATATATATGTAACGGTTGTAAAGATTATCGCGTTCAGGTGGTTTCCGTCACCAATTTTCGAGGCATGTTTCAGAGTTTTGAAATGGTAACACCTACATTGACTTTTAAAACTGGAATTGTGACATAAATGGTGACGCCTACATATTAGTCAACATTTGATTCCAAAATCGGCAATTTGGCTGAATTCTTTCATTCACTTGCCGAATATCACAATTAGTTTTAGGACTAGTGAGAAGAGTATGCCTTCACAGTTAATGGAACTTATGGAAGCGCAAGAGTAAAATTCTTCCCTCGCTATAAGATCCCCGAATATTGCCGAGGCGAAGAGGTATACATCGGCTCAAAAGTAGACTACTTCACTTGTGGCTGGCTAATTAATCACGGAATAACTATCACAAGACAAATGAATAAAATAATAAGTAATTATATGACCTTTATATATCAATATTATTATAGGGAATAAGAAAAAGGGTCATTCTGGTTGATGCATAATATACATGTAAAATTATAGGCTAAAATAAACCAAACTTTGATAAATGAATAAATCGCAATATCGCCACTGCTTGAGTTGAACCAGGAAGAAGCTTTAAGTTGTATTATAAAATTTTTGTTTCAAATTCAAATGTTTCTGAAATTAATAAAAGAAAAACTTTTAAAGTGATGTGAAACGCTCCGGTAAGGTGATCGAATAGAAGTGGAGAATAATCTTGTTCAAAGTAGTTATTTTTACAAATGTTATATCTAAATTGACAACACACACCGTCATTCTTATATACTAATTAAATGCAGTGACTGCCGATGGCAAAATCGTTTATTTCGACACGACTCAGTCTCATTTCGCTGACATTTGTCAATATATGCACATAACATGTAGAATTTAAGGTAATAGAAAATAGTTTGACATATTATATATCAATACTATCGGATTCAGCATTCAATGATGCATGCATATATCGCAAGATGCCAGTGATGATAGCCGTCTGAAGTCGACAGAAGTCGCAATGTAACTTATACCGATTGTATAGGTGGGAAACTACATAGTACATCCCTGCCAGTCACTTTCTGAGTCCTCCGTGTATTCTCGCCATAACGGAAAAGCCCAACACCAAAAAAAACAAACACGCGTTGTCTGGAATTATACGGGTTCACAACAAACGCTAAAACCAGCGGGTGTCTATAACCGGGTATTAGGAAAATTTCGGAAACGAAATACTCTGAATGATAACGTCTCAGCCGACTGAGCCGCCATATTTCGTCAGCCACCAGAGGGACCCACCACCCCAAAAATTATTGTTCTCCTCCAAAATTTTGGGGACCCACCCCTCTTTCTCATGTTTTTATAAAAATTTCAGAGTTTTTTTTAGCCGTTCTTCAATAACTGTGTTAACTGTCTTACTAATTGGTAAACACATATCAGAAAAAAAACGAAAAATCAACTGTATTTCCAGACGTTTCCTGGTGTTTTCAGTATCTAGCAACAATAATAAAGCATTGTGTAGGTACACTATATGTCACAAATCGCCCTAGACCCCATTATAGCGTTAATAAATTGAGTATGTTGTGTGTGACAGACAACACTGATCAGTGTAAATAGTGGTAAATATGTCAGGGGTTCCACAATTATTTGTAGATGACCAAAGAACTCTTTTAAGTCTTCTCCACTGGGTGGGGTGGGGAGGGGAATTGTTTTTGGTTAGGTTTACACATAGATATATGGTTATTATACCGCCCAATATTAGTCGGTGGGTATATAGTTGACGTCTCGAGCCGTCCGTCCGTACAATCATTTTGCATTATAACTCAAGAGTCGGTTGTCATATTTTTATGCCCTATGGCATGGTGACGGACCAGAAATGGGGAACGAATATGCATAATATCACGGGTTGTGACTATTAATGCCTACCAGAGTTATGGGCCCTGTTCGACTTCATGAAATTCAGTCCGTACAAAGCTTTTGCAATATAAGTTAAGTGTCGGTTGTCGAATTTTGATGTGGTTTGGTATGGTGATAGACCAGAATGAAGAATTGAATGTCATTTCTTAATGCATCTGAATGCATCACTTTATTTCAGTTCATCTAATTGTAAGTGATAACAATATACAATTAGTATTTTAGTTTAGTCTTGTTGATTAGTAAAGCTCCAAGATGAAGTTCGGAAATTCAATGAGAATAGCGTCACCTTCAGTTGGGATTGTCTGAGCAGTAAACAGTTAACGGTCATTCATCATGACCAATTCAGTTTTATTTGGATAATTGTTGCAAATTAATACAACTGGGTAATTGTGTTACTAAATATTTCTTCCGCTGATAATAAGTTTCCTGAACGCTATTACGGTGGTCCACTGTGAAGTGGTCCGGGATCCTGTGAAATCCAGAATATTGCTAAATCTGAGGCTAGAGTGCCACTATAACTGCTATATATTGCTATATAGAAAAAAATTACGATATTTTTCCGCCTCTGGACCACCCACCCACCCGACCCTATATACGGAATTTCTTTTGTAGACCCCCCCCTTCTTAGACGACACAACAAGCCTCTTTTTGTTGTAATTTGTTCTTCTATTCAACTTGTAAGTTATTTTTTTTCCTTGTATATATATCATTTTTGTATGCAAAAGTATTCAATAAACGGAATATCCAGTTCATATAACATTTTGAAATATTCAATGTCAAACATAACCAAAATAAATGAATATGCAGCCACAGGAACCATATTATGTTCACAATTCACTATATAACCTGCTATAGTTAATATATATGTGACCAATTAGTTTTTGGGACTTGAGTACCCAAACATACTTTATGATTATTGACTGATGAAGGGACAGGGTGTTTGAAAATGTATTTATCCGTTACATATATCCCGATGTTTTGGTTTTGGATTGCGAATATAATTGATACGTGACCAGATTAATTGTTTGACAACAAAGGTTCCTGGACCGAATAACACATTCAATTCATTATCAATAAACATGGGTAAACAATGAATGTTAGTAATAGAATATAATTAAAGAAATCTTTATTGCATGATAATGTTTTAACGACAACTATCAGACGAAACTGGAAATATGAACAAATTAACATGGATTCAACCAACGGAAATAGACTGGATAACAAAGTAATACTACAATGAATATGGAATAAGAGAACGAATGACATAACACACACTTAATTAAACTACCGAATATACACCGAGAACATAAAAACAATGATTATCCCTGATTATGCCATGAATTTATGTTCGTCTTTATATATAGTATTATCAAATAGTATATTGACATCCCTATAACAGCCATTTGTGTATTGTAACGCATTTAACAGAGTGTGTATATGTGAACACGATCGTTATACGGATGGTGACTCAATTGTTAGTGCAAACAGGCCAATATTATGTGAGCGTCAAGCCGTCAACGCGATGTGGGCGTTACCATTAATAGACAAATTCATAAAAATTCTTTGTGTCTTAAGAAATTTAAAAACAAACCACGGAGAAGTTAATTTTTTGTTATTGATTCAAATTTTAGCATTTATAATATCCCGAAACTCAATGTATACGGTTTTAAATTGAGTTTAGGGCGCGGAGAACATGAAATGTTGGTGTTGACACCTGCACGAAAATAGGAAATCGGACGCAATTTTGAATTGCGAACGCGAAATTCTCATTATAAGCAATTCTTTCCGATTTTCGGTTTCTGTATTTGTTGAGATTTGCAGGTCGCATAGCTCCTTTGCTTATAATACTACATCGAAATTGATTGTATTTATTTAAAAAACGATGTCAAAGTAGCGAATCGAACTTTATTTACAGTTATTTTGATGTAGGGTTACCCTTCCGGTGACGTAGGTTCCAGGCCCTGTTCACTTTAACAATCAGTAATCTAATAAAATAATTCATGCAATAGAATCGATATAGCTATGATTCTAGATACAGTACTTGACAAAAGTATGTGCACAATTCTTTGTAATGCCGCTATAAATAATATGCAGTCTGCAGCTTGTTGCATATGTTGAGTCAAATTTATCATGCCTGTAAATTTTCAAAACATTTTTCCAACATGTGTGGGCTGCAGGATTAAATATAAAATCCAAGATGTCTCCGGTCAAGAGGCCACCTCAAAGTTAATATTATACAGCACAGTGGGGTGTGCCGAAGGATTTAGTCTTGCAAAGAGTAAAATCTGTTAAAATCACATAACTAATCAAAAATCAAATGGATGAAACCCATTGTATGTAAATATCCTATCGCCCATGGTGGTTCATCAGTATACCCAGCACAAAAGATCTAAGATATATACCTCCTAAGTTCGGACGTACAGAACCAATTTCTATACCCCCCCGTCAAACTTTATTCGCAGGAAATAAAATAACAAATCATTATAACATCCTCTGCAAGCTTGATTAAGATACTCTCGTGTCTGGAATAAAAGTGCAGTCTGGAATATAAGTACAGGGTGGAAAAACTGACCAGAATTAATATAAGTGCACACTAGAATATAAGTGCAGTGTGGAAATTTTCATTGAAATAAGTCTTGTACTTTACTAAGGGGTCGTGTCTTAATTAATGCAAAACCGATAACCGACCGATAACCGACCGATAGCCGATGTGCATCGGTTAAACCATCGGTTGACCGACGCGACGTATGTGACGTCGTTGTGAAAAACGCCCGATGGCTCGACCGCTGGCATCACATCGGTCGACGTTCAAAATAAACGATTATAATTTAACAGACGGTCGACCGATGCGTTAGCATTGGACCGATGGACTTGAATTACGATGTCTACGAGTGCTATGCATATATTACTCTTGGTATCCAAATAAACATACAGGTAATAATTGTCGGTAACAATTAGACAGACATGGCATTTCACCAGCTACCAGAATTCGAATGCATGTGCCCATGAAGGGAACGGGGCGACTGGACTGGAGAAACTCTCTGTGACGGTGTTTTTGTATTACATGTTCGGGACGACTTGTCTCAGGTGGATGGTCATATAATAATTCTTTGTGGGGTTTTTATGAGTTATTTTATTTGTATGTATATATCCTTGACGAGACAGTGCATGTGCATGGCAAAATGTTGTGTAAACATGCAATCATAACTGTCTGCTAATTACAGTGTGTTTATGACAACACAATTAATTGTTCTCTTATGGTGTTTTTATGGCAAAATATTGTAGAAACACAATTAATTTCCTCTGACATGAGTGTTGATAGAACTACGGTAATTGCGTGAATAGTTGCCAATCGGATATATCTCAACAGGACTCAAGAGTGACATGGCTTCAACCTGGGACTAATTGTATGTATATTAGTCCCAACTTTAACCATGCACAATGTATTATTGTGTATAAAGACAGGTTTGAGCAACACCAAATAAATTAAACATTATATCAATTTAATAAATAAAAAAAATGAGATATAAATTTGATAATGGAATTAGTATTTTGTAGCTATATCTATCCATTCCAGTATACGAAAGCCATTTTAATCGATCTGATAGAATCTGTCCGAGAATTTCGGTCAATTTTTTGGGCTAACTTTAATAATCGCCCCTCGCCTTGGAACGTCTGGTTTTAAAAGTTCAGATTAGTTTTCTTTTCATTGTTTTCTCATGTAACTGTTTGTTGTTGTATATTATACGTAGCAAGTGTACATTCGATAATGTTTGGTGCAGGAATAACCCACTGTTGACTGGTTTAATCCATTTCCATATGAGAAATGATAATGAATCGCCAGAAAGCATTGAGTGAAAACTTAATTTTTTTAAGTGGCGAATTTTGCCTTTTGCAATTTTTAGCTAAGTTTGGATTTGTCACTAAATCTGTGCTATTACAGATCTGTCAATACTTTGACTGTGTGATTATGTGATTGTGATCAGCTGGTTGATTGACATCCCTCATCAGTTTTTAATTGGATGTTTGTCAGTTTGTTAAATTTTGAAAGTATTAGTTCATGACATCAGACATCACTGACAGTGACATCAGTGATTGCCAGAGTTAGCGTCAATATAGACATTAGTTCAAGTTGCTCGTAAAAACTATGTGTAATACAAAGTTTATGCAGTACTCAATAGCTGAATACTCGGGACCAAGAAATGATTCATCTAGTCGATTCAATTTCAATGGACTAACCACCCTCACACAAGTTATGAGTGACAAAACACTGCAAAATTAGTGGCTACCTGACTTGCCATGGACGTAAAGGTCATCATAAAGTTCAATAACATTAACCAACTAGAATGCACTCACTGGAGCTGCCTATACTTGTGCCCATCACACATTTGGCAGTTTGAATCACGGGTGCTGGGTCCTCTTTTGGAACAATGTGTCAATATGAACATGCCCTTAGCGACTGATCTACAGTCTTCGGGAACATATCATAAAATGGCTATTGCGTTGAGAATGAGAAAGCTTGTTTTCCCAGTTACCGGTAATTAATAATCCCTGTTTCCACATACACATTTTTCAGTACAATTGTGTCTCAATAGAACCATGCACTGGACTGTTGGCCGGACATGGTTTATATGCAACTGCATCTTTCGGAAATGTTTTGAACTTCAAAGAAAGTTTCCAGAAATATGTTCACTTTCATCATGTTCGTTTCATAATTCCATCCATAAAATAACGCCCGAATGCATGTCTATTTCAAAATCGGCGGATAACGTCACCATTGACCGAATTCACGTAAACCTCCATGGATATGTCTTCTGCTTTGTTCGTAATTATATGTTCCTTCTTATTAAAAAAATAGTAGGATTGTATGATATCTATGGATTATGTATGTACAATCTAGTATTATAAAAATTTCATATTTAATATGTTTTGTTTCGTTAAATGCAATTGTTTTGCACAATAGTCTCTGTAGTACCTAAACAGTCACTTTTTGGCCAACGTGCTGTGCATATGTTGGAAAATAAAGCTTTGCCCATGTAGCTAATGTTGTGGTCTTGTGATTGCAAGTGAGCTGCATTTCTCAATCACACAAACACAAATGTAAAGCTTATTCTATGATCACAGGACTATATGGCGGAAATGTCAGTCATTTTATTTGATTAAATACCCACACGTACAAGTTCTAGGGATGTGGCTAGAGGGTTCCCATGGGGGGGGGGGGGGGGGGGGGGGGGGTACCTTCAATTTTCCAACTGCATCCCCACCCTTGAACCAAACATCAAACTCACAGGTTCGCAGAATTTCATTTGCAATTTATTGAAAATATCTAGTGCTGGGACGGTTTTCCGGATATCCGGTTATGGTTCGGTTACGCGTGTCAACCGGTTAGAGGAGGCCACAACCGGATAACCGTACTTTTGATAACGATCGTACTATCATCGTAGTACTCCGTGCAAATAATTTACGGAAGTTTAAGTAACGAGAGTAAGTAATAAGAAGCCGCTTAGAAGCGATTTGGACAGTTGATTGTGTATTCATATACCCCACAACACATGCCCGTTTGATCACCATCGGCTTTTCTAGACATGAAACCAACAACTACACTCTGTGACTGTGTCAGTCTGCGAATCACTTGCTACACATTCAATGCCAATTTCCTTTGGCGGCATTACATGACGTTCCGGCTGCATGCGCACCACGGCATACATCAAAGCAATCAAGTCTAGACTTTTACTACGTCAACAATAATTTGTCTGTTTTCTTGAAACTGCCCCCACCTTTGTCATTATCATTAGTTCGGCTCAAAGCGATGGCAGAAGACCTATAAACACGGAAATAGAAAGTTTGGGGACATTTAGTCCCAGTTGAAGATGACGAAAAAAAAAAAGAAAGAAGAAATTGGCGGAATGCAAGGCCTGCCGAACGCGATTCGTTTATTCTGGATCAACATCCAATATGAAGTCGCACATCCAGAAAAAAACACATAGGCCTACTGGGAGTGGGACTTTATTAAATAATTGAAGTAACATCGTGGAGCCACTGTGTTTAATACATACCTACCCTATACCCAAACACTAGTAAACATTACTAAACAACAGTATACCTACCTTTAGTACCTTGTAGTACACATGTTTGGGCTAATCGTGCCCGGGATATACACGAGGAAGAAACTATATTTCGTCGCTGAAGGTTTTGCAAGCAAGTATTGTTTATGCGGTGCGGAACTCCCGTAAACATTGATTTACTAGCACACTACTAATATATATTATTTTTTAGTTTGTTTGGGCTCAAAACTGAATTAATTTATACACATTTACCACTATTTGATCGCCGTAACGGGACTGCATTGTACGACCAAGACATCGTTTGTGATCGCATGTATTTCAACGTTTCCGGGACGCGTAATAAATACTTGTTTTGCCGATATAGTAACCAGTATATTCAATCTCGTACTTAGGGTAATGATGGTCGTGGTTAACCGGTTATGATTAGGTTAATGCTCATGGTTAACCGGTTAGGAAAAAACCCCAACCATCTCAGCACTAGAAATATCCAATCTGACATACTGACACCCTAATTGGAAAATTACCAACTCATGACCATTTCATACACTAATTACTGGTTGGAAAATCAAACAATGAGAACAATGCCAACCTATATAATTATGGTGTCAAATTAATGTTTAAATAATGTTGTGTCAGGCATGAAATTTCGATCCAACTGTTGGAAATTTACCAAGGTTGGGGGAGACACCCCAACCAACCCCTGTCGCCATGTCCCTGTACAACTGATAAGTTTTGTGTGTATCATAATTTGATCAGGAGATCTAGAGCTGTTAGAAATGGTTGGCCTCATCAATAAACACACTTTAACTTGAAAAAAAGATGCGATAAAGTCGGATTGGCATCTAATTAGGTGCCATGTATATCACTGGGGGCCCACCGCTCCTGCTAAATCCGTCCGAAATCGCATAATCGTCCAGTGCGCATCGATAAATGCTATAAAGTTGCCCTCTCTGCAATTTTATAAAAATTAGTGTAAAGGCACTTAAAATGGTAAGTATTTTCTTAAAAATCCAAATTATTCTTTCAAAATTGAATTGCGATTTTTCAATATCACCATCTGTATCCGTGTGTGTTGAATTTGAGTTGTAGCACTCACGGAAGATTGAACAATCGGGAGTTTATCACTTCATTTTCGACATTTTACCGTAACCTTCGGCGATAAAGTTTGTTTTTAGACCAGAAATGGGACATTCCAATGGGAAAACCATAGTTTTCTGGTATGTTTGTTATCTCCGGGACACAAATATGCAAAAATATACACGAAAAATCTGAACAGTGCTACGGGTGGCACATTAAAAGTACACGGTGGCTCCAGTGCGAAATTTTTATGGTTCCAGTTCGAAAACGAGCAAAAATGATAAGATCCAGTGCGCACCCACGATAAATAATTTTGATATTGCACATAATTCATAGATAATTTAATAGTAGATTATAGGCGTTATAGCCGAGCACAATGACACTTCATCTAATATTTGTGCACAAATCTGTCTCTTTGTGCTTTGCAGGGCAAATGCCAAATATATAGATTTTGCTAGGGTTGCTCCCAAGACACCCCACATATTCACCACACACATCCAATTCAAAATGGCCGCCGTCCAGAGGGGTCCAAATAGAGGACCACTGGGTTTGAACTTTCCAACTGTTGGAAATTTCCATCCAATCTGACACTATCTATAATGATGGTATATTTCCAATTGATAGCAATTTCAGAGCAAAATTTTGACTAAATATATTGAAAAGATATGCTAGAGTTGATCTAAAACAACAAATATCTCACTAATTAGTTGCTGGAAAATCAACTAACTAACAATTTCAATCTATAAGCGGTGTAAAATTTCCAACAAATGCTGTGTGAGGCAAGAAATTTCCAGCTGTTGAAAATTTGATATAAGTTGGAGGGTTAGTCCTCCCTCAAACTCCCCATTGCCATGTCCCTGTGGTGGAATACACGTCCATGGTAATATCCCCGGCGCCACATCCCTTTATATCAGCAAATGAAAGTGTCAATGACACTGTGGCTCAACTTAGACAGGGAATAATTTCATGTGTTACAGTCAATGGAGCGATTTAATAGGAATGCGGAAAGTTTAAAGGTCTATAAAGTAATACTAGTTTATCAACATGAAGAGACATATATAAAGTAAAATTCAAGATAGTTTCTGAAATTCAAAAACATTTGATAGCTTCCATCTAGTAGATCAATATCAAGATTAATATGAAGTTTGGTGATGATCGGATGAGGGAAGTGGACAGTAGGTTGAACCAAAGGATTTTGTCATGCAAAGAGTAAAATTCAAGTCAAGATGGGTGCCAGCGGACATGTTTTATGGCCGAATGACTTGTTCCCATCTACATATCAATGTTAACATCCATGTGAAATTTTCATCCATGTGAGGATTTAGTCATGCAAAGAGTAAAATCCAAGATGGCTGCTGGCAGCTATTTTTTTGGCTGAATGACCCCAAAATGACTCGTTCCCATCTATATGTTAATATTAACATGAAAGTGTTAATGACACTGTAGCTCAACTTCGAAAGGGAATAATTTCATGTGTTACAGTCAATGGAGTGATTAGGAATGTGGAAAGTTGAAAGGCCTAGCTATGCAAAGAGTAAAATCCAAGATGGCTGCTGGCAGCCATGTTTTTTGGCCGATTGACCCCAAAAGGATTTAGTCATGTAAAGAGTAAAATACTGCTGCCGGCCATGATTTTTGGGCGAATGACCTCAAAATGACCCGTTTCCCATCTACATGTCATTGTTACAATTCATGACAAATCTCATTATGATCAGACCAAAGATACGACTTGTAGCCCGTGCCAAAGGATTTAGTCATGCAAAGAGTAAAATCCAAGATGGCTGCTGGCGGCCATGTTTTTTGGCCGAACAACCCCAAAATAACTCGTTCCCATCTACATGTCAATATTAACATCCATGACAATTTTCATGATGATCAGACGAACAGTACGACCTGTAGACCGCGCCAATGGATTTAATTTTGAAATCCAAGATGGCCACCAGCGGCCATGTTTTTTGGCCGAATGACCCCAAAATGACTCGTTCCCATCTACATGTCATTGTTAACATCCATGACAAATTTCATGAAGATCCGAACAAAGCTACGACCTGTAGCGCGCGCCAAAGGATTTAGTTATGCAAAGAGTAAAATCCAAGATGGCTGCTGGCGGCCATGTTTTTTGGCCGAATGAACCCAAAATGTCAATGTGAACATTCAAGACAAATTTCATAAAGATCAGACCAAAATGTCAATGTGAACATTCAAGACAAATTTCATAAAGATCAGACCAAAGGTACAACCTGTAGCCCGCGCCAAAGGAAATTGTTGATGGACACACAGACACACGGACGACAACCCATGGCAATAGCTCAAACTTACAAAGTAAGTTGAGCTAATAAATGACAAATTTCATGATGATCAGACAAACAGTACGGCCTGTAGCCCATGCTAATGGATTGAATTTTGAAATCCAAGGTTGCCACTGGCAGCCAAAAAGACCTGTTCCCATTTACATGTCAATGTTAACATCCATGACAAATTCAATGATGATCCAACCAAAGATACGACCTGTAGCCTGTGTCAAAGGATTTAGTCATACAAAGAGTAAAATCCAAGATGGCTACAGGCAGCCATGATTTATGGCCGAATGACCCCAAAATGACTCGTTCCCATCTACAAGTCAATATTAACTTCCACGATAAATTTCATGATTATCAGACGAACACTCCGGCCTGTAGTCTGTGCTAATGGATTGAATTTTGAAATCCAAGATGACCGCTGGTGGCCATGTTTTTTTGTCGAATGACCCCAAAATGACTCGTTCCCATCTATATGTCAATGTCGACAGCCATGACAAATTTCATAATGATCCGACCAAAGGTACGACCTGTAGGATTTAATCAATGTTTTTTTGCCGAATGACCCCAAAATGACTCGTTTCCCATCTACATGTCATTTTCAACATCATGACAAATTTCATTATGATCCGACCAAAGGTACGGCCTGTAGCCTGTGCCAAAGGATTTAGTCATGCAAAGAGTAAAATCCAAGATGGCTGCTGGCGGCAATGTTTTTTTGGCCGAATGATCCCAAAATGACTCGTTCCCATCTACATTTGTTAACATACATGACAAATTTCATGATGATCCGACCAAAGGTACGACCTGTTGCCCATGCCAAAGGATTTAGTCATGCAAAGAGTAAAATCCAAGATGGCTGCTGGCGGCCATGTTTTTTGGCCGAACGACCCCAAAATAACTCGGTCCCATATACATGTCAATATTAACTTCCATGACAAATTTCATGATGATCAGACGAAAACTCCGGCCTGTAGCCCATGCTAATGGATTGAATTTTGAAATCCAAGATTTTTTTGCCGAATAACCACAAAATGACTCGTTCCCATCCCCATGTTTTTTGCCGAATGACCCCATCTAGTTCCCATCTACATGTCAATACTAACAACCATGACAAATATCATGATGATCAGATGAACAATCCGGCCCGTAGCCCGTGCTAATGGATTGAATTTTGAAATCAAAGATGGCCACTGGCTGCCATTTTTTTTCTCCAAATGACCCCAAAATGACTCGTTCCCATCTACATGTCAATGTCAACAGCTATGACAGATTTTATAAAGATCCGTACAAAGGTACGACCTGTAGCCCGTGCTAAAGGAAATTGTTGACAAATCAAGCACACACACACGCACACACACACAGACGACAAAGCCATGGCAATAGCTCAAACTTTACAAAGTAAAATTAGTCCAACAATAAACAACATTTCTATGGAAAAGATGATGAATGAAATACCACCTGTAAATGAATCACTGCTGTCAAGAGTCTGTTTCTTGTAGGGAATCTGATCAAATTCCTCGAAATCTACCACATAGCCATGGGGATCGTGAATCAGTTAACATAAAACATAATGTAAAATGTTTGTTTGTGAGAGCTGTCATAAATGATGTGTTTTGTGTATTATTAGTAGACACTAGTTCACACCAGTTTCCATCTTAGACCATTCAAAAACTTGAGAAAATGAAATTAGATTCTTCCAAAATTATTGAACCATCTAATTTTCTGTTTGACAAATAGTCGGGGAGCCAATAAGGTCCACGTGCACTCCATTTTTCTTCACATTAATCATTAGTAAATGGCAATTTTTTGAAACAGCCATCAAGCGTGATATTATAGCGTCATTTTAAGACATTTGCCATTGACGAGGGTTCAGTAATAGATACAGAAAGAGGATTTGAAAAATAGGGGTGAAATTTTCGATTTTTTTTTGCAAGACAATTTTGATAGTCATTTTAACGACAAACCACACAGGATGTTAATAGAATGTCAACAACTATGTGCTTTATTTTATTGGACGGATGTTTTACTTCAATGGGAATGAAATTGGTGTAGAAAATTTCCAAAATGGCCGCCGAAAATATGAAAAATGGTAAATATTGCCCCAGGGTGTCCTGCAATGGCTTACAAGTTGTGGTTGATATATAAAATTGGCTAATCTGTATTATATACATTGAATACTAACATGTCTGATGCACCATGGATCATTGTTTCTATTGTCACCACTGACATCACCAGAAATATTGGATTTTTCTCTCACAAACTTGACATAAATATCGGCAAAAATTCACTTTTCAGGGTTGGACAATTGTTTTAAGTAAAATGCAACTATCATTGGTATCAAAGGTATTTATTGTTTTGGTCTATCTTAAATGGGTCACACTACGGTGTTTATAGACCAAATTGCTCAAGATGGCTTCCAAAATGAATAGCTATGCCGGTAGCTACATGGCTTCCATGTAATGAATAGCTATGCAGGGAGTGACTAAATTGTCATGTGTCAGGTGTATGAGTATACCCGGTGGTCCTGCTTGGTGACTCGTTGCGGTATGGCCATGTGTAGGTTATACGGATATACACATGTGTTGCTATATGGTCATGGGCGAGGGGTATGTGTATATAGCGAGCGGCTATATGGCCATGGATGATGTGCATATGCATACATGGAGTGAATATACTGACATGGCTGGGGAGTATTAGTATATCTTGAGTGGCTATTCTGCTATGGTGTGACAAAATAGAGATACAGGGAGTGACATGGCCAAGGGTGAGGTGGATATATATACAATGATTGACCATGATCATGTATGAATGTTTTGAATAGGTACACACGGGGTGACTATAAGGCCATAGGTCAGACGAAGGAGTATACCAGGTGCCATGGATGAGGGTACGTGTATGAAGCGAGTGGCTATGACCATTGGTGAGGTGGATATGTATACCCGGGGTGACTATATGGTCATTGTTGTGGTGTTGATGTATATATTGAATGTCTATTTGATCTAATGTCTATGTGTGTGTGGAGAATAGGTATACGTGGGATGACCAATGGTGAGGTGAATGGGTATAGAAGGAGTGACTCTTTGGTTATGTGTCATGTTTGGATTATACCCGGTGTGCTTGCATTGTGACGCATGCCTGTATGGCCATCCATGGTCATGGGTCAGGTGTACGTTTATACAGTTGGTCACTATATTGTTATGTCTGTGGTGTTTATGCATATATGGAATGACTGTGTGGTAATGGGTGGCTATCGATTTTCACGTTTAAAGTTCCCCCATGTACACAAACACTATCAAGGTGGAGAACTCTTTGACACGACCTCTCTATTGATTAACATATCCTTGAGTTATTGTGGAAAGCGATAGCCACCCAAATTACACATGTACAACGCATCCCATGACCTCATATGTACATAAACACCACACAAATGACAATATAGTCACCCACTCTATACACGTACACCTGACCATACAGCCTTATTTGGCTATACCGGTTATTGCCACAAATGACGATACAGCCATGAATCACCATGCATGAACACCAGGTATACTCCTACACCTGACCATATAGTCACTCTATGTATACATATTCACCACATTCACGACCATAGTCACTCATTGTATACATATTCACCTCACCATGGACCATACAGCCACTACATGTATATCTATTAGCCATACCCATGACCATAGAGTCAATCCAGATATACATATACACCTCACCCACCAATGGTGAGCCCTTCCAAATATACCAATACCCACACACACGACCACTCATAAGTCTCATACTTGCATATACACCTCATACATGGCAATTCATCACCTCACTGTATACTCATACACGCCATCCATGATCATTCATCTACACCATATACACCACCGATGATAATACATCCACAGCATATATAAATATACGACCCACCCGTTACCAAAAGGGCACTCCCTATATAGCCACACGCTCGTCAATGACCATACAGCTTATTCCAGGTATGCATATAACTTCAATCTTGACTACAGGCATACCATGTGCACCTATACACATTACCCATAACCATACAATCACTCCCTATTTATCTACGCACTCCATCCATGATCATACAGACAGCACAAGTATACATATACACCACATGTCACAATACAGCCACACACGGTACACATATACATCACGACCACCACGACCTTACAGTCACTCCATATATACATAAACAACACACGGATGACCATGTAGCTACTCTAGTTATATCTATACACCACAGCAATGCCCATACGATCACATCGGCCACACACGATATACCGTACAGTCACTACATGTATACCGATTCACCTCACACATGCCCATACATCCACTCCTTATATTCCTATGCATCTCACCATGGACACCCCACTCATAACCATATAGTCACTCATTGTATACCTACTCATAACCATATAGTCACTCATTGTATACATATTCACATCATTCATGACCATACAGTAACTCCCTGTATACCTATTCACATCACCTATGATCATACAGTAACTCCCTGGCTGCCATATTGGCATCCATCTTTTATCCAGTTGATCACTTTTTATCATAATGTGCCAGAATAGCCACATATGATGGTTCATCTCAGTTCCGTCTCAAAGTTTTGCCCATTTCCTTTCAATAATATGGCCAGAATCACAAAAGAGGTTCTCCGCAAAATTCCATACTGCAACTTTAAAATGAATTTGTCATGCCCCATACGGAACTGGGACAAACAGAATAGAGCGTAGTTGTCAGTTAATTAACTAAGGGGTCATCTCAAAACTCCTATCGAGAAATCAGCCTATTTCCCGATAGATCCCGATAGCATATATATACAGTTATCGGGAAATTATCGGGAAACGACGTAACGTTTTTTGGGAAATTATCGGAATATTTACATAGTCTATCGGGATTCTATCGGAGTTTACTTTCATTTCGGAGTATCATATTCCGAAAACAACGCATGTTGTTTGGAAAGTTTCTGTATCAGGATTATTCCGGACTTTTATCGCGATTTTATGATTTATAGGCCTATCTTTATTATTGATTTAATAGTTTCCTAATATGAGAAATCGTTAGTATAAAGTTTTAAAGTATCAGGGGACACGTGTCGTAGAACTATTATATGTTATACTGTGGTGATCAGTGGGTGCTACGTACAATATCGGTATTTTACCCAGACAATACACCCCACCCATCGGGAAATCTTCAAAATCAATAAATAAATTCACGGGGAGCATACCCAAATATGTATGCAGTATGCCTATACTATCTTCAAAGCCATAGAGAAGTCGGTAGTTAATTAACACCTCTATTAACACCTTTGCAATACATCTAATCTCATGTTCGTTGGTGTTCGTTGTTTAGTAGCTTTGCATTCAAATAATGCTTATAACTCGAAAAATAAGTCATCAAAGTTGGAAATAACACCACATACACATATAATGGACCCACACGCACCCACAAACCAAATTTCACCCTTCTATTCCGCTGTTTAGACCTGTGTTCGTTTATGTTCGTTGTTTAGTAGGACCGTTTTGTTTACCGGCACATACATTGAAACAACAAATCTCGCCAGTAGACAGCCGTAGAAAGAAAAATATATATCCACAGTGGGTTTAACTTTAGCCTAAGCATAAATTTTGCTGTTATGCCTACATTCTGCATGGTCGTGCAGTTTTGAGGGGGGGTAGATCGATCATGCACGCCATGAATATCTACTCGGTTCTCTACCCTTTAGTCAAGAGTAGGCTATAGAAATTCGAAACATGACATATGGGGGGGGGGGGGGGGGGGGGGGGTGTCCTGCTGTACATGTAAAGTTTTAGCAACATTTAGCAGTAATATTCCATGCTTTTTCATGAATCGTAATATGGTAAATAAAGAGCGTGTGAAAATATGAATGGAAAATTCCGTGCAAATCTGCAGTGCAAAGGTTATAAATACGCGAAGTAATCATAACATTTAACTGGCAATTAAATGTGTGCATGGGCTGCTTTTCATATTCTACATTAATTTCGTTTTCTGTAATTACTACTAATTATAATGCTGCATTGATTATTTCGATAAGTTGAACAAAGCCTAATTATGTTGACAGTGTCGAATTTCACGATTGCATCATCAAGGTAAGGTAACACGATGCGATTTATTTGCAGTAGGCCTGCTCCTATATTTCGTCATTTTTTTTCTTCAAAAAGATGTCTTGCTAACTTTTATTTAGTTTACTTTCGATATTAACCCTTTACCCAACAGTAATATTACCTCCAGCCAACAGAACTTTCTGGTGACGTCAAAAGTTTTTGGGGAAAAACATGTATTATTACTAAATGTTATGTGGCTCCTGTATGGATGGGGACTGGGAGTAAAAAAAAATTCAGAGTTGTGAATCCCCCTCCCCAAGCATGATAGTATGGTGAATATTTAGTAGGTTTTATATTTATATTTTATAACAATAAATGTAATAAACAAACAAAAGGTAAGTTTTGTTTTATCAACAGATCAATGTGACTTTCAGTTTCAATTTCTCTGTCGGAAAACCATATCACGAAATTGGGTGATTTATTAATGTTTTAAGCCATGGCTACGTGGTGAAATGAAACATAAAATAAATCATCAAGTGGCCTATCAAATCTTGGATAGTTACATGTAAATTCAGTTACAATTGACTGCATTATTAGTCCAAACTAGTCAACATTGTTCCATCGATTACATCGCACGTGTTTTTTTGTTTACTTCAATTTACAACGCACCGGTTTTTGACCTTGACATTGCAGTCAATATATTCGCACCGCACATATCTTGTGCAATTAATAAATTAAACAATTCTTTCGTGCCTACATTGTATCTTACGATCGAGAAAAGTGCTTTCTCTTACTGAAATTTTGAGCAATCATATTCAATATAAAATGACAAGACATTTCCGATAAGTAATTCGCGGTAAATGCAGCACTATTCGGAATTGATTTGCGCACTTTCAATTTAAAAATAGCCGCGTTTGTCTCGTGAACTCTTGTGTTCAAATAAAACTAACTAATGTTATACAGTCATTTCTTTGATTTTTCACATCATGATATGGCCAATTTACTTGAGTATTTGGCAGTGTTAATGCGCGGAGAATAATAATTTTATTAATCAAACGAGAGAACAAAACGGCCGATCGATGCACATTTGTGCTATACAGTATTTTATTATTGTTGCGCTGACGTTGGCAAGGTTCCGATGTGTTTTCATCGTCATCAGCTGATCAATAAGTTCAATGGAAACACTCGATAAATGGTCAATTGATACTAACACTAAATCGAAGATATATTATGTTTGAATTTGCAATGAATGTCATTTATTTATTACCGAATGGCTAATAGATATAGCCATGATAGATGACAGTCCCCATTGTGCGCCCCACATTCCAACACCACGTGTTCGCAGGTAAAAATTTCTGCGCCTGTTATCAGTGGGCGTTTCTTGATATTTTTTGGCGGGAGTGTTTTTTAAATAAACCATTTGGATTGAATCGTGTGTCCATTCCTTTGTATTTTTAGATTACATTGTGGAGAATATACTCAAGATTATGTAATTGTCAATGCGCGCAGAATAATAATGTTATTAATCAAACGAGAGAACAAAACGGCCGATGCACATAAATTTGTGCTACAGTATTTTATCATTGCTGCTATGACGTCGACAAGGTTCCTAGATTTTTTCATCGTCATCAGCTGATCAATAAGTTCAATGACAACATTCGATAAATGGTCAATTGATACTAATACTAAATCTAAGATATATTCTGTTTGAATTTGCAATGAATGTCATTTATGAATTACCGAATGGGTAATAGATATAGCCATGATAAATGAGTCCCCATTTGGCGCCCCAATTTCCAACAACACGTGTTCACTGTAGGTACATATTTTTTGCGCACGTCATCAGTGGGGGTTTCTTAGCGGGAGTGTTTTTTAAATAAACAATTTGGATTGAATCATGTGTCCATTCCTTTGTATTTTTCGATTATAGTGTGGAGAATATACTCAAGATTATGTATTTGTCAATGCGCTTTAACAACATAATTTATTTGGGTACTAATCCAGGCAATCCCCGTGCCCACAATATTGAGCTGAATTGGCGTGATCTTGGGACGTGTAACTGAAGAGAAAATCGAAAATGTTGTCGAACTTTTCGATCAAAACTTTATTGAATTCTCAAAATTGCTCACTCAGTGTATTAAAATAAAATATTATTCATATGATCTTGTGATGAATGAGGGAAAAAATCAAATCAAATGACAGTTTTATTTGAGAACATTTCTAGGGCCAAAAGAGTTTTATCAAATATATATTTAAATTTTTTATCACGTTCACTTTGGAACAGTCTATTGCTAGTGTTGAAGGGATACTACCTTTATGAAACCATTTATTTTTATGTTTCCTTCAGAGCGTTTCTATGATATATGTGCTGTATGAATAATATGCAAAAAGAATTCAATGGACAATTTAATAACATGGAATCAAAACTTGAAACGTGTAGAGTTTTAATTCTTTTAAACAAGCTTCCACCCCAATAAAAATATGCTTACGAAGGAGGCTGTGGACGAATCCAAAAGTAATGACAACAAATAGAACCGGAAACATAAACAAAACAACATGCTCGATTCGTCGATTATCAAAACAGACATAGGCCTAATTGTTCTTGAAATAAATGGGTAAATTATCGGAAAGTTGGTAATACGCTTTCACGTACATTACGTACATTACTTTCGGAAAGTTTTCGGGAAATCAGCGTGTTATCGGAATATTTAGATGCGGTATCGGAATATTTTCGGGAAATGGTGACGGCTCTATCGGAATCTATCGGGAAATTTAGAAGATAGTTTGGAGTTATTGGAATCCTATCGGGATATCTATCGGGATCCCGATAGTAGTTTTGAGATGACCCCTAACACGTATACTAACCAAGTGAGTCACAGTTTGCTACCTTGTCGAATAACGCAGATAATAATGTTCGAGATGTATGTAAAAAATTTACTTTTTACAAATTTGGTTGCCATTTTGGAAGCCATCTTGAGCAATTTGGTCTATAAACACCGTAGTGTGACACATTTAAGATAGACCAAAACAATAAATACTTTTGATACCAATGATAGTTGCATTTTACTTAAAAAAATTGTCCAACCCTGAAAAGTGAATTTTTGCCGATATTTATGTCAAGTTTGTGAGAGAAAAATCCAATATTTCTGGTGATGTCAGTGGTGACAATAGAAACAATGATCCATGGTGCATCAGACATGTTAGTATTCAATGTATATAATACAGATTAGCCAATTTTATATATCAACCACGACTTGTAAGCCATTGCAGGACACCCTGGGGCAATATTTACCATTTTTCATATTTTCGGCGGCCATTTTGGAAATTTTCTACACCAATTTCATTCCCATTGAAGTAAAACATAAGTAATAAAATAAAGCACATAGTTGTTGACATTCTATTAACATCCTGTGTGGTTTGTCGATAAAATGACTATCAAAACCGTCTTGCAAAAAAAATCGAAAATTTCACCCCTCTTTTTCAAATCCTCTTTCTGTATGTATCTATTACTAAACCCTCGTCAATGGCAAATGTCTTAAAATGACGCAATAATATCACGCTTGATGACTGTCTAAAAAACATTGCCATTTACTAATGATTAATGTGAAGAAAAATGGAAGATATGGTGAGATATTAAATAAATTTCCTATTTTCGTGCATATGACGTCATTTTTCGGCAGCCATTTTGATTTTTTTTCGAAATAATTTGCCATCATTTTGAAGAAGAACATCATACCAACAAAATGGCATACATTTTGTCTGTGTCTTTTGCTAACAACTGATCTATTACAACAATTAAATACAGCAAAATCGTCTTGCAAAAAAAATCGAAAATTTCACCCCTAGTTTTCAAATCCTCTTTCTGTATCTATTACTGAACCCTCGTCAATGGCAAATGTCTTAAAATGACGCTATAATATCACGCTTGATGACTGTCTCAAAAACATTGCCATTTACTAATGATTAATGTGAAGAAAAATGGAAGATATGGTGAGATATTAATTAAATTTCCTATTTTCGTGCATATGACGTCATTTTTCAGCAGCCATTTTGAATTTTTTTCGAAATAATTTGCCGTCATTTTGAAGAAGGACATCATACCAATAAAATGGCATACATTTTGTCTCTGTCTTTTGCTAACAACCGATCTATTACAACGATTAAATACAGCAAAATCGTCTTGCAAAAAAATCGAAAATTTCACCCCTATTTTTCACATCCTCTTTCTGTATCTATTACTGAACCCTCGTCAATGTCTTAAAATGACGCTATAATATCACGCTTGATGACTATCTCAAAAACGGAAAATATGGTGAAATATTAATTAAATTTCCTATTTTCGTGCATATGACGTCATTTTTTGGCGGCCATTTTGAATTTAAAAAAAATTTATTTGCCATCATTTTGAAGAAGGACATCATACCAACAAAATGGCATTGATTTTGTCTGAGTCTTTTGCTAACAACCGATCTATTACAACGATTAAATACAGCTAGTCGGAATTAGAGGAAATGGCGGCCATCTTAGATTCAAATGGCTCCAGCACCTAGTAGGGCCACCTTTATTTTTCGGTGAAATCCGGATTCTTTATCTGGATACCATAGGGAACAATAAAAACTAGAGGTGTGACTGTCCCAATGGGACTACGGATACCCCCCTGTTTTTAAAATACTAAGATGTTTCACATGTCAGTAAACATTTAGTTAAAATAATAAAATAACAGTTCCCATTGCAGGTGTACAACCATAACCCTAATCTTAAACCTATTGACCGAAAAATGTAGGAATAAAAGCTTGGACAAAATTATGTATGTTGCGAAAAAAATTCTAAGTTGTAAAAGGGGAATAACTCAACCAAAAAATGTCGGACAGATGTCATAATCGCAGGTGCAGAGGTTCCCATGGTACTAAATATCAGTGCCAAGATTAAAAAACATTGACCGAAAAATGTAGGAATAAAAGCTCGGACAAAATTTTGAATGTTGCAAAAAAAGTTTCTAAATAAAAAAAAGGGGAATAACTCCACCAAAAAATGTCGGACGGATGTCATAATTGCAAGTGCACAAGTTCCCATGGTACTAAATATCTGTGCCACGTTTTAAAAAAATTGACTGAAAAATGTAGGAATAAAAGCTCGGACAAAAGTATACATGTTGTGAAAATGTTCTAAGTCGAAAAAGGGGGGATAACTCCACTAATAAAAGTCCAACAGACGTCATAATCGCAGGTGCACAGGTTCCCATGGTGGTTGATGTCTGTGCCAAGTTTCACGGAAATTGATCAAAAAACGACTGAGAAAAACTCCAGACAAATTTGTGTCCACGGACGGACGACGCCGACGGACGGACGGACGGACAGACGGACAGACTTACTCCAGTATACCCCCCCTAACTTCGTTGCGGGGGGGTATAATAAGGTTATTTGTAATCATCGGGGGGGGGGGGGGGGGGGGGTGCACGTGGACCTTATTGGCTCCCCGACTAAAAGATATTATTGTTGCTAAAACTGCAGTTGATACCTCAAATAATACCACTCTTATATCCACCATAAATGTTAAGGATAGGCCTATTGAAGTCAGAGTAGGTGAGAGAATTGTGACGCTTTAATATGGGGTTGATTTTGTGCTACATGAAGAAGTTGATCTCTCTATACTATTGCGTATAAACCCTTTATACATGATGCTTCATCTGATTTGTCTGAAACCCAATGGCGTCGATTATCAGCACTTGTCTTACATTTTCAGCATATATTTTGTTCTCCAGATGGGCCTCTTGGTAAAACCCCATTGACCACTCATAGAATTGACACAAGGTTAGAGCCACCACATAAAATTCCACCAAGGAGAATTCCAATTACTCAAAAACAAGTTATCAACGAGGTAATAGATAAAATATTGGCAATGAATGTTATTGAACCCAGTAACAGTGCATGGTCATCATTAGGACTGTAAAACTCACCGACTTAGCTGGTCTGCAAACATCTCCATGCAAACAGGGTTGATTGAGGGATCAACAACAACCCAAGCGCCACCCCTGACCTCAGCATATGGTGGAATATATATCATCACAGGCTGTGCATATTCTCGCAGACCATCCACAATATATGATCCAAATTTGAGAACTTGATCAAACATATCTAAAATTAAACAGACCCAAAACGTTAATGCATGAGAAATTACTTTATTCTCATGTTACAGCAGAAATATTATCTCACATCATTTTATATATTGCAAGATCACTGTGTGTGGACGAAAGTGAATGCTGGTTTGCGGTAATCAGTCATAAACAAGTGCACCGCTGGGCGGAGGTAACGCCCCCGACTGTACAATCAGAGAGGATTTTTCTTATTTGTGTGCAAATGCTTATTAAATGGCACTTTGTAAAGTTATGTTAGTCATGAGTAAACAATCCAAAATCAAGTTATCATCTGGAAACCAAAAAAAGTAGCAGAAAACCTGAATTTTCTAAGTCCAAAAAGGGGCGTAACTCTGGAAAAAATGGGCGGACGAAACCATGGCTATGGGGAAATCTTGTCCCCCCGGCTGGTCTATTGGCATACCAAATATCAACTGAATTGAATTAGCGAAACCAAAGTTATGAGTTGAAACGTTCGTATGCCACAGAAAACTGAATTTTATAAGTCCAAAAAGGGGCGTAACTCTGGAAAAAATGGGCAGACGAAACCGCAGTTATGGGGAAATCTTGCCCCCCCCCCCCCGGCTGGTCTATTAGCATACCAAAGATCAACTGAATTGAGTTAGCGAAACCAAAGTTATGAGTTGAAACGTTCGTACAGACAATTTTCTAAGTCCAAAAAGGGGCGTAACTCTGGAAAAAATGGGCGGACGAAACCGCAGTTATGGGGAAATCTTGTCCCCCCGACTGGTCTATTAGCATACCAAAGATCAACTGAATTGAGTTAGCGAAACCAAAGTTATGAATTGAAACGTTTGTACGGGTCGACAATTTTCTAAGTCCAAAAAGGGGCGTAACTCTGGAAAAAATGGGCGGACGAAACCGCATTTATGGGGAAATCTTGTCCCCCCCAGCTGGTCTATTAGCATACCAAAGATCAACTGAATTGAGTTAGCGAAACCAAAGTTATGAGTTGAAACGTTCGTACGGACGAAAGGACGGACAGACATACGGAGGGCTCCACTATATACCCCCAAATCTCCATCGGAGATCGGGGGCATAATAAAAGTCGCTCGCCTCAGACTGACTACGGTATGTATATTTTCGTCTTTCCCTCCAATTGTGTAAAAATCCCAGCCCGGGTGCATATCTGCCTCGATGAGGGGTATGTTCCGCTACATTTTCGTACTAATTTTGTTTCAGTGTCATGTCTAATTATCTCGTAAATCATGGTTAAACCTCCTATTTTCGTGCTAAAAACATGTCAAAAGCACATTTTTTCAAACTACACAATGTCTTATTTTATAACAATAACATGTTTTGGATGCCTTAATATCCCATTGAAAGCCACGCTTTAATAGCGGTTCTCCCTGTTTACTGTGTTTTCTGGACATACAAGCGTGGTGCTCCAACAGAATTGAACGCACAGTAAAATCTGACAAAAAAGCATTGAACGCCGGTATTTTTTTTATTAATTGTATTGAACGCCCAGTAAACTTTTGATTACACTCTGTAAAATGCCTTTTACGGCCGGTTAGCATCATATTGTATGTTTCTAACTTGATTTTCACATGCCACAAATGTACATTTTTACATTTCCACAGCCATTATTGCTACTTGTGCTAACAAATGTTTATTAAAATGGTCAAATGTCACAGTCAAGATATGAGCTGCATTAGATCATCCTACAAATAGTCCTTGAATTTCCAGTGTTTGAGATTTTCCCTTGTTTGTTATCTTAACTAGCACTTTAACTATCATGAGTAACCATGAAAACCCCACACTCTTTTGTCGGTGGTAGTCTTTTATATTTTAAAACTATAGATTAACTATACATAAACCATCTATATCAAGAGAACATATTGTCGACTGACATGAATAACTCACCCCGGCAACTTCAACTAATCATAACTTATGTTTGAGATATCTGACATCTGATTTTTTCTGGTTAGCTGTCAGTGTGTATAATAGGCCTATGCATAATAACATTAATTAGAAATTACCACACGAAATATGTCGATAGTCGACCAATGGGCTTGAGTGGTAACATTTCGCAACCTGCTTTAGCTGGGTAATTACTATCTATTAAATATCAACATTTCTTCCTTCTTCTTATACAATACAACGGGTCAGCGAAAGATTCAAAATATAGTTCCATAAAATAGTCCAGGCAGACTTCAGTTTATATATGTATCGTACCGTTTGTTAAAAAATTACCACATGTGTCCCCACTTTGAGTGGTAAGGACAATTATGCTGAGCCACTCGTTGAACTTATATATTTCCGTGCGCTGCCATGACAATTAGGTTAAAACAAAACCCTGTATTTTTATGTTACTAGTATATGGAACTTTTGTAATCATAAAAGGTACATCGCATTGGAACTTAGGATGCCCCGTATTATGTGTCGATATTATTGTATACCAACCATAATGTGCAAATTAACAGTTTCGCTTTCTCGAGTGTAACCTTGGAAACCCACTATCTTTGGTCGAATGTAATATGTTACATTTATAAACATACTGGTATATATATAGTTTATACTGTGTTATAAAAATAACACAATATGTCATGTGACTTATTTCCACAATACAATTAATAAAAAAAATACCGGGCGTTCAATGCTTTTTTGTCAGATTTTACCGGGCGTTCAATTATGTTGGAGCACCACACTTTGAAATCGGGCTCGTATGTCGAGAAAACACAGAAAACAGGGGACAAACGCCAAGCGTGACTTTCAATGGGATATTAAGGCATCCAAACCATGTCTTTGTTATAAAATAAGACATTGTATAGTTTGAAAAATGTGATTTTGATCGCAAACGTGACGTGTTTTTAGTACGAAAATAGGAGGTTTAACCTTGATTTACGAGAGAACTAGACATGACAATGAAACAAAATTAGTACGAAAATGTAGCGGAACATGCTCCTCATCGAGGAAGATTGGCACCCGCACTGGGATTTTAAACAATTGGAGGGAAAGACAAAATATACGTACCGTAGTTAGTCTGAGGCGAGCGACTTTTATTTATGACTGATTACCGCAAACCAGCGTTCACTTGTCCACACACAGTGAAGATAGTAGTCTGTAATCTCTTGAAATAATGAAGAAATGTAAAGCTTGAAAACAATTCCATACTAAATGGGACATTGACAGAGTTCGCACCACCACAGTGACCTAATATGCCTGTTGGTTTGTTTCAAATTGCATTTCAGTAGAATTCCGTAACTTTGAGTTAGGCGACAAAAACCAATAAATCGCTGATTCAAGTGCAGCATGTATTTTGAGCCAATTCAGCCACATACCAAGCTTGGTGGTGATCAACCAACCCTATATTGCAGTTATAATATCAACAGGAAACCAAAACTAAATTTGATTCCATTCAGTCAACATTAACTGAAGTAATCATTTCAAAATCAAGAAAACCACAATTCCACAATTGAAAAAGGTCCATATCTCTAATAAAAATGGGCGGATGGAACCAAAAATCAAACTTGACTAGTTTCTAAATTTTAATTCATTAATTTAAAATTAACTAAACTTATCTGGAAACAAACATTGAGCTCATATTTCCACAAAGGACCATAACTCTATGCAACCGGACTCCAAAATTGAATTTGACCTCTATTTTGTGATATCACATACCAGGGTTGCCAATAGGTACTGGTACCGAAACCAGTGGTAATCAGGAATTAAATCGGTACCGGTTCTGACGTCGAGTACCAACAGTTCTCGGTACCGATTGTTGATTTATATTAATATACCTCTTAACGAATATAAAGGGTTAATTAAGCAGCTCAATATAACGCCAAACAAACTGTGATGGGTTAACGTGATATCGTCAGCACATTCAAACATCAAAGGCACAGTACGCCGCACTATGACAACTTGTCACGAAATTGATAGAATGCATGCATTGTGTGGGCGCTTGTGATAATTGTATTTGTTTGATGCGGCCGGAATGGCCGCCGGATTTGATCACCGACAAGGTGCAAAAGTGCCAAACACCCAAATTACCATCCATGGATATATATATGATGACATGGATGTTGACACTCTTAGAACTCGAGTGACAGGATATTTGTGAGTTGTGACAATTTTCTCTCAAAATCTATTTCAAATTTTCGAACTAGCCAACTACAACTAGGCTTACTGGAAACGACTTTGGTTTCATTTGGTGACATCATTTATGAAATTACAACATGCGAGCAATATGGCCAATTAGTGAGTTCTCTAATTAATTACCACACAAATAATATGGTGTACCGTGTATCCATAGAAGTCTACAATGTTAACCGACCCAGTAGTCAAACATACATGTCTACATTCGTTCCTCTGTATTCCGTCTTTTAAAAAATCCTCCCTTTGCGACTTGCTGAAAACCGCCGCAGACAACAACTTAATCGTAAATGTCATTGCGATTTTTATTTTCGTTGTTTGACTAAACCTATAACTTAACGAATAATTGATGATGGAACCCCACGAAACCAAAGTTATTTGCAATACAAAAGTCCACTCAATGAGTACCGATACCGACCCGGTTTGCGATACTGAACATCAGTACGGAACCGGTACCGAAAGTTGTGGTACCGTCGGTACTTTGGCAACCATGTCACCAAATTTCAGTCCATTAACTCCATAACACCCAAATGGTTTTCTAGCGCAACCCTCAATGACGTGATTTGAAGTGTTGGTTTACATGGCAAGTTTTACATTGATATAAACAGTTATCTTTAGTTTTTTATGCTTTATTAAATATGAATACTGTAACATAACTGTTAGAGATCAACACGCTGTCGATTTCTGGTCAAGTAGCTGGAAGTTTATATCGCTGAAGGGCTATTCAGACCGCGGTGCGATTTCAGTGTCGACGACAAACATAATATCACTGATCGAGGCATTCACACATCGTCAGGGGCGACGCGATGTGACCAAAGCGTCAATCACATGGATAGGATTTGTTTTAATTGAGCAACTTGATCAGAGCATCTACTCAAGTATTTTCGGCTTTTACAATCACCGGATGTGGAATCCATCAATATTGCCAAGTTCATTCAAAGTAAACAGAATAGCTACTTCAAATCCAACATATAAACACATATATACTAGTAGTGGAAATATAAAGTACTTGCTGAAACAGGCTCCCTTCGTTAGCCTTTATTCAGTGTTGGAGTGGCCTGTGGCCCCTGCATTAAGGGCTTGCTGCCCCTGTATATTCACATAGGTTCATATTCGACTTATTTGATTCCGAAATAGGTCAAGCCCATAGTGGACTTATACCCATTATTCTGTTGGATGGAGGGCGGGCTACAGCGAAAACACATATATTAAGAGTGTACATCTGGTCTGGAAATAGGTTCATATTGAACCTAAATATTCATATTTATTTTATTTTTGAAATGGGCCCAAAGTGAGCTTCTTTTAATTTGTGTGTTTTTTTATTTAATTAATTATATATTTTTAAATAAAATATTTATAACCTGCCAGGTTTCCCAGTCACCACACCATATCTGGTTGAAAATGGTCTAGGGGTCTGGGAGAAAAATCCGAACAAACAGACGAAAAGACAGACAGATCCTACTCTTTTATATATATATAGATGAAGTATTATATAACAAGACTCTGCATCATACAAAACACACACATAGAACGTATGGAATATGGATGGACATGGCATTCAAAAGACCATTTCAGTGATATTGACTTGACTTGTGTTGAACCAATGAGCTCACAGGCCCTTGTGGAAAACGACCACATATATACTATATGTGATGATTTGCTGCCAAGTTGCCATTTGAAAATATAAAAAAATCAAGAAAATCGACCCCCAATGTAGGATGACGGAATTTCCACAAGAATATTTTGACTCCATTGACGCATAAATTGTGATGCTCACATTGTTTTAACCCTTTACCCAACAGAAGGGCCCTGTGCCAATGCATTCTCTTATATATATGCGAGTCGACCATAGGTCGCCTCGCAATTATAAGAGAATGCATTGGCTTAACACATTAAAAATTATAAAATTGTTAAAGAATGTAAGAAAAAATTGGTAAAAAGTGTTTTTTTAGGCCAATGCATTCTCTTGTATATGCGAGGCGACCTATGGTCGACTCGCATATATAAGAGAATGCATTGGCACAGGGCATAACTGTAACTATCACAATGTGGTCAATGAACCGGTTCCAATGATATCCATATTTGTATGGTTCTATTGAGACAGACCGAAGATATTTTAGGCTGTTGAAGCTTTATTTGGCCGGTTTTGGCCGGTTTGTTGGGTAAAGGGTTAAGGGCAGTTTAATATGGAATAATCTATTTCAATTCCAGCTGGGGGGGGGGTGCAAAATGTCACCCATGGTTAGAATAATTATTCCGTTTCCGACGACAGATTATAATGTACTGGTACTGGAATTGTCTTCTGATATTACCAAATCCACCTAAACATACCAAAGATATATTTCTTGTTGCCAATTTCTGAATAATTATATTGTTTGCACAGCTTTACAGTTCTTAATTCAACTTTGATCGAGTGGAGAAATTAAAACCACATGTTTGGTTAAATCAGCGGAGAGTTATTGTAAGAGCTGGTATAACACTGATGGCAGCCAGACCAAACGCTTAATATGATTACGTCAGTACGTATGGACAACCCAAACACGTATGTCGATCTATAAAATGGTAAATGTATGTTTCATGGGTGTGCCTGTATTTCCGGCCAACTTGGGATATATGATCACGTCAGTACGTATGGACAGCGACATTTCTCTATTCTGAAGGTTCGCTATTCCGAATGTTCACTATTCCCAAGGTTCATTATACCGAAGGTTCGCTATTCCGATGGTTCTCTATTCCGTAATAGCATTTTTCATTCCTCGTGTGGTTTTTGTGTTGCGGCTGCAAATTTTAATTCATTTCTGGTTAAATACGCCCAGAACAGAAAACCTTCAGAATAGCGAATCTTCGGAATAACGAATCTTCCGAATAACGAACATTTGGAATAGCGTACCTTCGGAATAATGAACCTTCGGAATATGCATTGAACCTTCGGAATAATGAACCCGATCATGTATGAACATCCCACAACACGTCCATCAATAAATGTATAAATGTTTCGTGGGACTGTTTATATATATACATATAAGACTGGAGTAAAGTTGACATCAACACGTCTTTGTTAATTTTGGTGCACGTATTTCAACGAAATTTGGTGTGGTGACTCAGGGTGCCCTGGCAGAGTGTATAATGGCGTTAGTTTTTCTAAATTTTGATTTAAACAAATTTAAATGAATAAAAAATATGAACCTATGTGAATATTTAGGTACAATATAAACCTATTTGCACGAGAATATGTTGCAGCACCAGATATACTAGTAGGGGAATGTGGGCCACATTTAGACATGGGTCAGAGTGAGACATTGCCTCTAACATTTCTCTAATTTCCAGACCAATATCAATGGGGCCAGTCCAGAGATATTAGCCATATAAGTTATAACACATGTTACTATATTTGTTCAAAATGCTATCATCAGGTGAAGGTTGAATCTGGCCCAGCGACCAATTTTTGCAATTTTAAGGGAAAAATATCTTTATTTTATATGGATAAATTTACATATAATACTGAATACATTTTTGTGATGTGGAAAACGGGGATTTATTACATATTATTTCACATAGCCACATCTGATGTATCTATAAACGTTTATGTATGCTTGACTTTCAGCGAGTTGCACGGGTGGGGGCACAATGACTCAATGGGACACAATTTATGGCCTGTGATAGGATCCACATTCAGTAGATGATAGGCACATCAAAAAGGAATGACATAATTTGCCAAATGACTATTGATTTGGGGCTGGAGTGGATAAATAATTTAGATCAAACAAACTGATGTCATTGTGCAATAGTGGTATGTGCGGGGCGTTTCCTATACGGTTACTAATAATTATATATGCACGTTTACTGAGTTCACCTTGAAAGACCATCGAACCACAAAAAATACTAGATCATGTCATGAATCTCTACACTAGATATGACCGTACTATAGACCATATTACACTAATTATTGCACTGTACAAAAACCTGGGAATTTTTTATGTTCTGACAGTGAAATTTATAACAATGAATAAACAAGAAGCGAATATATTTCCCTGTATTGTTAATACTTGTTCCTCAATAATCTACTTCACAGTAGGGGTGGTCCCAGCTCGAGATTGCATGCTTGTTTGTGACTATTGTGATATTATATCGTACTCTCAGGTGTCCTATCATTGTGATGGTCAATAATATTGACAGGGGAGACTTAGACTGAAATTAATAATAGTGATGGAAATTTAATTATATTTTAATTTAATTCTATATACAGTAATGCCCTAATTAATCGACTCCTTTAACACAGCAGAATTATGGGTAACTTTTCAGGATTTAGTCGGAAATATGGCTTGTTTCCATTCATCGGAAAGCTCTCGGCGAGAGCTTTCCGATGAATGGCAACAAGCCATATTTCCAAGTACACCAAGAAATAAATTGTTTAATCATGAAACTCATACCTTTCATTCCACCAGAAAAACCTCTCCAGTTGGCAAACACCATTAATGGAAGTTCTTCTTTGTTGAAGTCCATTATTGCTTGTGCTGTTTTATAAGCAGAATCAGGGTACCATACTTGACCAGCTTGTTGAATAACCTAAAATTGTGAAACAGAGAAATTTAAATCAATCTGTATGTCATTTTGGAGCTGCCCAGTGGGGTGTGTATAGTTCATTCTGCTTCAGCCCTGTGTGTGGACGGGTGTACTCGAAAGTTTACCAGGAGTTCAATAAAAATAAGACAAAAAATACCAGGCGTTCAATGATTGTTTGACAGATTTTACCAGGCGCTTAATTTTGTTGGAGCACCACGATTTGAATCAGGCTCGTATATCGAAAATCACAGGAAACATGGTCCAAACTCATATGCGTGACTTTCAATGGAATATTAAGGCACCCAAATCATATCCTTGTTATTAAATAAGAAATCATATAGTTCAGGAAATGTGCTTTTGATCACAAATGTGGCGTGTTTTTAGCATGAAAATAGGAGATTCAATCTTCATTCACGAGAGAACTAGAAACGACAATAAAACCAAATAGTCCGAAATGTAGTGGAACACACAGCTCATCGAAGCAGGTTGGCACCCGGACTGAGATTTTTACACAGTTGAAGGAAAACATTACAACATATGTATCATAGTAAATATGAAGTGAGCGGCTTTTGTTTGCAACAATTTACTGCAAACCAGCATTCACTTCCATCCACACAGTGTTGACATCGTAATTGTAGCGGCACAGTGGTCAGTAGTGACATAGTGGCTGGTTAGCGTGCTGGTTCGGAGTGGAAAGGCTAATTTAGTATTTTCAGGCTAGTTGAAGCAGTAAGTCATATTTGAGACAGGTATATTTATCTGTTTGTTGCACATTGTAGCTATAATTCATATTGGCTGAGAGCTAATATTTGAGTTTCATATTAATAGCATATGTCTACAGAGTGGTTGGGAAGAGTTAATATAATTTTCAAAACAAATTAATCAATCGACACCTAAATCCATACAGGTGAAGAGTGTGCCAAGTAAAGAAATATGAGAGCACTTATATATCTGGTCAGGTAATAAGGGACCATGTCATAACTAAAATGGTAATACCATCGGCATTACCTCTAGGGATGTTAATAGCTCCGGTAATACCGGCAATAAAATATATTAAAATCCCCCCCCCAAAATATGATTATTAAAACCTAGAAGATTCGGCTGAGGAATCTTCCCTCGGCCAAATCTTCACAGACTCTGTTCACTCATAATATTACATTTACGGCTTTTCATACATTCAGAAAGTTTGTCAATTTTCGTCACGTCAAAGTGTACATTCTGCTGTGTGCTATGTCTTAATTAAGTTCACCTGTTATTACTTTAGACCCATAAACAACACACATCCGCCATTGACCACCATTGACATCTGACTGACTTTTCCTCCAAATTGTCTGTCCTCATCACTTCCTGATTCAGCAGACACTCACTTCCTGTCTATATTTAGTAACTGTTATATACACTGTCATTTACACTGTAGTTCATATTAACATTCTCCCTCTCTTCTTATATTCATATGTACAAATCAACGAATCACTGGAGGACTCACAATTTTCCGTCCTTGAGAAGAGCAAGCATTGATGCATTACTTGCCCCTCCCTTCATCAACACGTTGGCTAACTGAAATCTGCTCTCTGTCCATTTGATCGCCATTTCATGTTCTTGAATCATCTCCTTTATAATTATTGCAATATCAATCACAAGTCTTTTGTCAGAAACAAGTTTGCTTGAATGAATCGAATCAAACAAACTTCTGTTATTTTCAGCGAACAGAATTTCATTGTCACTTGAAGAAATATCACTCAGTTCCCACTTTTGAACATCATTCTCCCAGTCAATGAAACTGTTCTCCACAGTTGCATTATTCTTTATATTTAACAAATGTGTATATTTTCCTGTCGCTTTACCAGCCCTACTTAAGACAGTTGCTTCAATCCAATTTTCACTATTCTTTGGGAGATATTTAACTAAATCTTTATGTTATGGCAACGTGACTTTCGTTACAATTTTGTCATTGTTATCACAACTAACTTCGGAAAATGTGTCTTCATCACTAATTAATTTCATTTAACTAATAGCACAATGTCATGAAATTTATTCAGTGTTAGTAAATCACATGTTTTCATGTTGGCGATCGCTGTTTTGCGCGATTGGCGGATTCCTCTTAGCCCCGCCATAGCTGTCAACCATGCTTTGACTTGTTGTGAGATTGGGACATACCTCATTCTGCAGTGCGTGGAGATAATATCTTTCTCTCGATGTCCCATCAAAACTTTATTGAATGGTCAACACTTTTCACCCAATGTAACATAATAATGAAAGTGTCAATGACACTGTAGCTCAACTTGGAAAGGGAATAATTTAATGTATTACAGTCAATGGAGCGATTAGGAATGTGGAAAGTTGAATGTCTAATACTAGTTTATAGACATGAAGAGAAAAGTAAAATCCAAGATGGCTGCTGACGGCCATGTGTTCGGCCGAATGACCCCAAAATGATTGTATCCCATCCACATGTCATCGTTAACATCCATGACAAATTTTATGACGATCAGACTAAAGGTACGACCTGTAGCCCATGCTAAAGAATTTAGTCATACAAAGAGTAAAATCCAAGATGGCTGCTGGCGGCCATGTTTTTTGGACAGATGACCCCAAAATGACTCGTTCCCATCTACATGTCATTGTTAACATTCATGACAAATTTTATGATGATCAGACTAAAAGTACGACCTGTAGCCCGTGCTAAATGATTTAGTCATACAAAGAGTAAAATCCAAGATGGCTGCTGGCGGCCATGTTTTTTGGCCGAATGACCTCAAAATGACTTGTTCCCATCTACATGTCATTGTTAACATCCGTGACAAATTTTATGATGATCAGACTAAAGGTAAGACCTGTAGCTTGTGCTAAAGGATCTAGTCATAAAAAGAGTAAAATCCAAGATGGCTGCTGGCGGCCATGTTTTTAGGCCGAATGACCTCAAAATGACTCGTTCCCATCTACATGTCATTGTTAACATCCATGACAAATTTCATGATGATCAGACTAAAGGTACGACCTGTAGCCTGTGCTAATGGATTGAATTTTGAAATCAAAGATGGCCACTGGCGGCCATGTTTTTTAATCCGAATGACCCCAAAATGACTCGTTCCCATCTACATTACAATTTCAACAGCCATAACAAATTTCATGATGATCAGACTCAAGGTATGACCTGTAGTCCGTGCTATAGGATTTAGTCATACAAAGAGTAAAATCCAAGATGGCTGCTGGCGGCCATGTTTTTTGGCCGAATGACCACAAAATTAATCGTTCCCATCTACATGTCAATATTAACATCCATGACAAATTTCATGATGATCAGACGAACAGTACGACCTGTAACCCGTGCTAATGGATTGAATTTGGAAATCAAAGATGGCCACTGGCGGCCATGTTTTGCATCCGAATAACCCCAAAATGACTCGTTCCCATCTACATTACAATTTCAACAGCCATAAAAAAATTTATGATGATCAGACTAAAAGTACGACCTGTAGCCCGTGCTAAATGATTTAGTCATACAAAGAGTAAAATCCAAGATGGCTGCTGGCGGCCATGTTTTTTGGCTGAATGACCCCAAAATGATTGTATCCCATCCACATGTCATCGTTAACATCCATGACAAATTTTATGACGATCAGACTAAAGGTACGACCTGTAGCCTGTGCTAAAGAATTTAGTCATACAAAGAGTAAAATCCAAGATGGCTGCTGGCGGCCATGTTTTTTGGCCGAATGACCCCAAAATTACTCGTTCCCATCTACATGTGAATATTAACATCCATGACAAATTTAATGATGATCAGACTAAAAGTACGACCTGTAGCCCGTGCTAAATGATTTAGTCATACAAAGAGTAAAATCCAAGATGGCTGCTGGTGGCCATGTTTTTTGGCCGAATGACCTCAAAATGACTCGTTCCAATCTACATGTCATTGCTAACATCCATGACAAATTTTATGATGATCAGACTAAAAGTACGACCTGTAGCCCGTGCTAAATGATTTAGTCATACAAAGAGTAAAATCCAAGATGGCTGCTGGCGGCCATGTTTTTCGGCCGAATGACCCCAAAATGACTCGTTCCCATCTACATGTCATCGTTAACATCCATGACAAATTTTATGACGATCAGACTAAAGGTACGACCTGTAGCCCATGCTAAAGAATTTAGTCATACAAAGAGTAAAATCCAAGATGGCTGCTGGCGGCCATGTTTTTTGGACAGATGACCCCAAAATGACTCGTTCCCATCTACATGTCATTGTTAACATCCAGGATAAATTTTATGATGATCAGACTAAAAGTACGACCTGTAGCCCGTGCTAAATGATTTAGTCATACAAAGAGTAAAATCCAAGATGGCTGCTGGCGGCCATGTTTTTTGGCCGAATGACCTCAAAATGACTCGTTCCAATCTACATGTCATTGCTAACATCCATGACAAATTTTATGATGATCAGACTAAAGGTACGACCTGTAGCCTGTGCTAAAGGATTTAGTCATACAAAGAGTAAAATCCAAGATGGCTGCTGAGGTCATGTTTTTTGGCCGAATGACCCCAAAATTAATCGTTTCCAATCTACATGTCAATATTAACATCCATGATAAATTTTATGATGATCAGACGAACAGTACGACCTGTAGCCTGTGCTAATGGATTGAATTTTGAAATCAAAGATGGCCACTGGCGGCCATTTTTTTCATCCGAATGACCCCAAAATGACTCGTTCCCATCTACATTCCAATTTCAACAGCCACGAAAAATTTCATGATGATCAGACTCAAGGTATGACCTGTAGTCCGTGCTAAAGGATTTAGTCATACAAAGAGTAAAATCCAAGATGGCTTCTGGTGGCCATGTTATTTGGCCGAATGACCCCAAAATGACTCGTTCCCATCTACATGTCATTATTAACATTCATGACAAATTTTATGATGATCAGACTAAAAGTACGACCTGTAGCCCGTGCTAAATGATTTAGTCATACAAAGAGTAAAATCCAAGATGGCTGCTGGCGGCCATGTTTTTTGGCCGAATGACCTCAAAATGACTTGTTCCCATCTACATGTCATTGTTAACATCCATGACAAATTTTATGATGATCAGACTAAAGGTAAGACCTGTAGCCTGTGCTAAAGGATCTAGTCATACAAAGAGTAAAATCCAAGATGGCTGCTGGCGGCCATGTTTTTAGGCCGAATGACCTCAAAATGACTCGTTCCCATCTACATATCATTGTTAACATCCATGACAAATTTCATGATGATCAGACTAAAGGTACGACCTGTAGCCTGTGCTAATGGATTGGATTTTGAAATCAAAGATGGCCACTGGCGGCCATGTTTTTTCATCCGAATGACCCCAAAATGACTCGTTCCCATCTACATTACAATTTCAACAGCCATAAAAAATTTCATGATGATCAGACTCAAGGTACGACCTGTAGTCCGTGCTATAGGATTTAGTCATACAAAGAGTAAAATCCAAGATGGCTGCTGGCGGCCATGTTTTTTGGCCGAATGACCACAAAATTAATCGTTCCCATCTACATGTCAATATTAACATCCATGACAAATTTCATGATGATCAGACGAACAGTACGACCTGTAACCCGTGCTAATGGATTGAATTTGGAAATCAAAGATGGCCACTGGCGGCCATGTTTTGCATCCGAATGACCCCAAAATGACTCGTTCCCATCTACATTACAATTTCAACAGCCATAAAAAAATTTATGATGATCAGACTAAAAGTACGACCTGTAGCCCGTGCTAAATGATTTAGTCATACAAAGAGTAAAATCCAAGATGGCTGCTGGCGGCCATGTTTTTTGGCTGAATGACCTCAAAATGATTGTATCCCATCCACATGTCATCGTTAACATCCATGACAAATTTTATGACGATCAGACTAAAGGTACGACCTGTAGCCTGTGCTAAAGAATTTAGTCATACAAAGAGTAAAATCCAAGATGGCTGCTGGCGGCCATGTTTTTTGGCCGAATGACCCCAAAATTACTCGTTCCGGACAAATTTTATGATGATCAGACGAAAGGTACGACCTGTAGCCTGTGCTAAAGAATTTAGTCATACAAAGAGTAAAATCCAAGATGGCTGCTGGCGGCCATGTTTTTTGGCCGAATGACCCCAAAATTACTCGTTCCCATCTACATGTGAATATTAACATCCATGACAAATTTAATGATGATCAGACGAACAGTACGACCTGTGGCCTGTGCTAATGGATTAAATTTTGAAATCAAAGATGGCTGCTGGTGGCCATGTTTTTTGTCCGAATGACCCCAAAATGACTCGTTCCCATCTACATTCTAATTTCAACAGCCATTACAAATTTCATGACAATAAGACGAACGGTACGGCCTGTAGCCCGTGCTAATGGATTGAATTTTGAAATCCAAGATGGCCACTGGCGGCCATGTTTTTTTTCCGAATGACCCCAAAATGACTCGTTCCCATCTACATGTCAATGTCAACATCCATGACAAATTTCATAATAATCGGACCAAAGGTACGAACTGTAGCCCGTGCTAAAGGCCATGGCAATAGCTCAAACTTTACAAAGTAAAGTTGAGCTAAATATGTTTCATATGGTCTTGTGATGAATGAGAATAAAAATCAACCATGCAAACAGTTTTATTTGAGAACATATCGGGCCTATTATCGAACAACATGTCATCCTTTAATAGTAACATTGAAGCAGGTGTCTTGAAGTTGAACTTTCTTCGCTATGATGATACTGAATGTTTTAATTTAGACGCAAATATATATAATTTAACAGCTCACAAATAAAAAAATTAAATAAATATTTCAATGGAAATAAAAATAAAGTTGGTAGATAACGAGAGGCTGATCATGATCGGCAGATGTTTAACCCATAACTTCAACCATACCGACTGGAAATCAACGATCTATAATTGAAAATACGTATGTACACATGTGGAGATGATTGAAAAGATACATTAGGGTTTCCAACATTAAGTTGGATGTGTACAAATATGAGACTGATCTGATGAAGTATTGCTTTGGATAGCATGTGTTCATGTAATAGTTAGAGGTATTAAAGGTTAATATTTTCAATAACAATCAATCAACACCAAAATCTAAACAGGTGAAGAATGTGTTATGATTAACCTGGATGTGAATAATGAGAGTGATCATTTTTTGTAACATATGACATATCATGTGTCTACGGAGAGGGTTAATATTTTTAAGCAAGTCAATCAATTGGCCGCACTATATAAGTCATGGGTGTGCCATCAAAAATATATAATACTAGCCGATGAGCCCGACGTTGTCCGGGCTATTCAAAAACCAAATTTCAAGTCGATAGCTATTCAAAAAACAAATTTCAAGTTGATAGCTCCACCCGTTTCCGAGATCTGGTCTGCGCATGCGCGAAGCTGCATGGCGTCGCACGGGCTCGGCGACCCGATAAAATTCTTATCCGGGGCAAGATACATTCACATACCAAATTTCAAGTCGATAGCTCCAAGTCGATAAGTTTCGTCCCGATCGGTCGAGAATCATAGATTTGTATTAATGACAAACAAACATACATACAAACATACATACAAACATACAAACAGAGGACTTCTCATCTGCGCATGCGCGAAGCTGGCATCGCACGGGCTCGGCAACCCGATAAAATTCGTATCCGGGGCAAGATACATTCATAGCAAATTTCAAGTCGATAGCTCCACCCGTTTCCGAGATCTCGTCTGCGCATGCGCGAAGCGGGCGCCGCACGGGCTCGCCAATACGACAACGTCCACCGCCTGGTCAAACTACACACACACGTACCAAGTTTCGTCCCGATCGGTCGAGAATCGTAGATTTGTATTAATGACAGACAGACAGACAAACAAACAGACAGACAGACAGACAGAGGTCTTCAAAATATATATGAGACTAGCAGGTTAGCCCGCCACTGGCATGGTTGGTCAGAAACATGACATTTTTTTAATTTAATTTTTTGTTTTTAATAATTAATTATTTTATTTTATTTGTTGTTATTCAATGAGTTAATTCTGCCTTTTTAATTTTTTGTTTTTCAATGAGTTAATTCTGCCTTTTTAATGAAGAGAAATGATGGTACCCGTCCCTAGGGAAAACTGACCCGATGAAATTCTCCCCCCCTTCCTAAGAACGACAGACATAAGAATGACACAACACGCATTTGTTGTTTTCCAATGAGTTAATTCTGCCTTTTTAATCAAGATAAATGCATTCCGCTGTTCCGGGGCGTTTTGCATCCGTAGTTTCGTACGCATAGGTGACCGTTTAGCAACGCCGATGGCAATATAAAAGAGTGTTACTCAGTTAAAAACGCCAAATTTGGTCAATATAAAGAGTGTGACTGCCTTAACCGTTTGAGTGCCAGGTCCGATTTTTTGTATCAACCCATATACCCTGTGCCAATGCATTCTCTTATATATGCGAGTCGACCATAGGTCGCCTCGCATATATAAGAGAATGCATTGGCCTAACAATTTTTCATCATTTATTATTATTTTTTACAATTTTTAACAATTTTAATAATTGTTTTTTATATTCTTTAATATGCTTATTTTGTAGGTTTAGGGCCAGGGAATCTTATGTTTTTCATGGGCATCAAAATTATTACTATGAATACTTGGTGATAGTTTTGAGTTATAACATGCCCTATAGCATGCTTAACCATACTCAAAAAAAATTCAACCAAAAATAAAAAAATATATAAAAAAAAAATGTTTTTTTAAATTTTTTATTTTGTTTTAGGGCCGATTTTACAGAACGTAAATTAGGGCCGATGAGATATACGGACATACGGACGTCCGGGCGGCTTGACGTCCGGACGGACGAACGACGGATGGTTGATCCGGACGCCGGCATTTAATATGTGTACACATAAAAACAGATATATCAAACCGTCGGTTGTAAAATAAACACCCCATCACCCATTTAGCTCTCGTTTCAAGCTGTTTTACAGTATGTTAGTATTAAACAAACAACATGACCTCAAACAAACAAAATACCCTCGTCAAGAATACAGATTATGGAATGCGTAATTGCAATGTTTGTGCTTTCATTGCTTTGAAAGTGAACTCCGTGATATAAACAAATGCATATGAACAGTGTTTGGTCCACGATTTGCATGTGAATGATCCCTTTATAGGTTGAACAAACATTAAACGAATTAAATACGGGATTTGCAATCGTACCACCAAAGCTCACGCTATCATTTGGAAACCAAAAAAAAAAATTCTAAGTAAAAAAAAGGGCCATAACTCTAGTGAAAATGGGTGGACGAAACCCACGCTATGCATGTAGCTGTTCCCCCATGCTGCTCTATCACCATACCAAATATCAGCTAAATCTGCCCAGCGGTTGCTGAACAATAATGCAAAATGTTTGTACAGACGGACGTACGGACGTACGTACGTACGGACGGAGACGTCGACTATATACCCGCCGACTTAAAGTCGGGGGCATAATAATATATGTCTACCAGACCCATTTCGCCAAGAAAATTCAAAATCGAGCAGATAGCATTTCTATTATTATGATATTAAAAAAATCCCCCCGGAAATATCCGAAGTGTAAATCACGTGAGTGCGATCACATGACCACAACACGGTCACATGACCAATCATCTGCATCGACGCTTACCGGTGACAGCGGTGGGTGGAGCTTGAAATAATTCCCCCAATCGGGAGTTGATAAATTACGCCAGTTAATTACCTAGGCCTTTACGATAAATACCGATCACGGAATAAAACTGTTTGAATGTGCTGAATTATGAACTGGATTTGCTAGAATGTTGGATTATATAACGAATAATGATGGCTAAAATGCACTTTGAGGCGATAAAAGTTGTGTGAAATGAGATTAATTTATGCAGAAATGCAATGAGCGAGAGGAATTTCGTGCGAAACTAATTTAACTGTTTCTGAAAGATAACAAGTTGGGCCATATAGCTTCTTCTTCGATGTATGGTACCAATTTCGGAAGCTAGTTAACACAGTTAGTGTCATCCCGTTGTGCGCTATAAGAGTACAATTAAACACAAATGGGGTGTGATTAAATAGGTGGTGGCTATTATACTAGTACATGTATCATGATGGCTTATATTCGTCATAATAATGTTCCTGTCTGTTTCTTCACGCGAAACATATTGTGTGCAGAAGTGCATGACTGTGAACAGCTTGCTTAAAATACTTCCAATCAAGATCTATAAGTGTGTAAACAAAATAATTCACTCGAACACACAACAGACTGTCGAAACTACAATAATTATTAATTAGGCTGCAGTTTGGCATAACGACATTTTTTTTAATTGAAGGCTAGCCTAACATTGTTTTTCAGTTTATGTTTGTTGTTCGCTTATTTTTTTCGTTTTATTTTACGTTTTGATGGCAGATATTGACTTTCTAGAGAGGATTTGTTTTAATTGTTAGCCTAGAAAAAATCCAATAATAACCTCCAATAAAGAGCGTCCATGTTTTCGACGAGGTATAAACAGGAAGACAGTCTTGCCAGACTATGCCATCCCCACACAATATACGACATAATTATAAAACAAACAAAAAATAAAAGCGCCTAAATAGAGTTAACATTATTCAGCACAGTGTTTATATAACATTTGGACGCTTCTTATGTATGACCAGGTGAATGGGATCCTCCGTCATCCTTTCTATTCACTTTGGGGCATTTTAGAGTGCAAACAAGTTCGCGACTGACACTGATGAATAGTCAATGAGTGATTACAAATCACCGAGTGAATACGAGACAATCAAAGCACTAATAACTGCCATCTATTCACCAAAGCAGACACATGCCGGCATGTTATTAATGGCTACAAAAACAATCATTCTAGGTGCTACTAATTACTTTATTCACATAGTTATTGTCTTCTATTCCAGATAAACGGCCAAAGCGGCCACACTATCTTTATTAATTAGATAACACATTGAATAGCGACATAATCTATACACCACACGGGCACATATGACTCCGCATTTTAATATCGGCTGACTTACGATTACGTCATCGTAGTCAGCATAATAAACTCCGGCTCCGAATCTGTGTTTTTAATTTGCTCTCCCACAACTACGTCACTCGTAGTTTAGTCACGGAAATCTCCAAATACCGGTGGTGGTATTATTTATTTATTTTATGGGTTATTTATTATGCGATCGGAATGGGACTTGGATCATTTTAATCACAACAGGGAGGGCTTTCCGATTGCATTTTGTAGTTTCTAGACCGAACTAGAGATGGGCTTGTCCCAGATGGGACTAAGTAATACCCCCCGTATTCAAAATGTTATTTGAGTGAAGTAGCCATTACCATATATTGGGCACTGAAATTATGTCAACAGGTATCCCTAACCCTAAACCCCCTAACCCCTAACCCTAATCATAACTCCACAAAAAAAAAGTCAGACAGACATCATAATCGCAGGTGCACAGGTTCCCATGGTACTAAATATCAGTGCCAAGATTAAAAAACATTGACCTAAAAATGTAGAAATAAAAGCTCGGACAAAATTATACTAGTTGCGGGGGTATAATAAATCCTTTAACAATTGTGTTAACTAAACTTATTTAGGTCCTAAAGTGACACATACAAATGACCGAACTACGTACAAATACTGAAAATTTATGGGCACCATAAAACAACATTTCTCCGGTAATTCCATTGGTAATTATTTCACTGGTAATTTGCTACCTGACCATCGATAATTTTACAGGTAAATTTTATCGGTAATTTCGATCCCGTTTATCAGTTATATTCACCGGTAATTCCATCGGTAATATTTCACCGGTAATTTGCTACCTGACAATTTTACCTGACAATTTTATCGGTAATTTCAATCCCGTATAGCAGTAAATTTCGCCGGTAATTTATAGCCTTCTATCAGCAATTCCATCAGTAATTTTATTGGTATCAAACGGGTAATTTTCAATCGGTAATACCTCTACAGCAGGTATTACCGTCTTAGTTTTGACATGGTACCTTAGGGATGTTAGGTATAATTACGCAACAACCAATTAGTATTTGTTTGAATATCACCCAAAGGTTATACAAGTCTAAACAATAAGATCATTTGTATATCCCTGGGAATATTGTATTATTCCTGCAAATTACACTCTGCTCGCTAAAGTGGTCTGTCGGGATGACTGTAAATTATGTCAAGCCCGCTTTAGCGGGCTGCTGGGTTGAGCTATGTCAGAAGGTGGAAAGTTTAGATCAACCTACCAGAAAACTACTTAATTGTTAAGCTAGTACACTACATTAAAACACAAATGAATTTTTTTGTTTAATTGAGCAAAGAGCTGAATCTAAAAAAAATGAAATTTTCTTTTTTCGAAAAAGGGCCATAACTTCATTAAAAGAACTCGCGATCAACCCATATTCGAATCCCGATCCGTATTTTGGGGTGAGAAAGTCATACCAAATTTGGTTTGGATCATATAAAGTTTTTTGGAGTTATCGCAGAATGTGTGAATTCTAAGTAAAAAAAAGAGCCATAACTCCATTAAACAAGACAGTCAATGACTGTGGGGTCGCTCACCAGACTGCAAAGACTAGAGAGACTTCAAGTATGTAGCTTGGTAAAAAACCACCTTGAAATTGCCAACTGTACACTACTGATCACCCCCCTCCTCCAGCTCAACAAGTCCCCTCCCGACCGGGATCCAGACTCCCAAGTCTTAGGTTGGAATTTCACAACCGACACCTCAAACTTTCTCAATTGTTGGAAATTTCCAATCTCACAAGCGCCTTTTTCTAAAACCATTTAAACATGTTTGAAGCCCAATTATCCATGGACCCAAAACACAATACATGTATGTCAGACCAATCAGTCAGGTGGTTCCAAGGTAGATGTTTTAATGAATTTGGTATTTCTATGATTTTATTGGACACAAAAGTGTTAACTCACCATAGACTGCCATTTCTTGACAGGTTGACCTCATTTTAACAAATCTGTATCTCAGTCACTAAAGGATCTTCCTGATTCCTCCATACTATATGTAAGCTAAATAGTCCAAAATCCCTTGAAGACATTTTAAGAATTACTATAGAGACATATAGTTATGTCCCTGGTCCCACCTTTTTAACCTGGTGACCCCATCTGAATAAATTTGAATCCCAGACACCAAAGAACCCTTCATACATATCATAATATCAGTCAAATAGACCTGATGGTCCTTGTGAAGGAAGCATATTAAGAGGGAAACTGTCCTTCGCTTGGCCCCTATTTGACCAGGTGACCCCATTAAAAAAATCTGAATTGCAGTCAAGGAAGAACATTCCATTCTATATAAGCCAACTAGTTCTTGCAAACATATTTTAAGAATTACTATGTAGTGAAATAGTTAAGTCTCTTGCTCTGCCCTTATTTGACTTTGTGATCCCATTTTCACAAATCTGATAAGGATAAAAATTAAGTTCCCCAGTTGAAGTTGGTGATATTCACCCATTGGGCACCTCATTTATGAATTTTATCTTCTGCAAATTAGGGGATATAGAAACTTCCTAGAAGGGAAATTTAACTAACAACAATGTAAATTTGATACTATAGATACTTCCCAGAAGATGAGGCCTAAGCAGAATGAGGTCGTCAGAGGGTGAATTTGGTGATGCTAGCCTGCTGTGCCGGATAGCATCACAAAAAGCGTGTCTGTTCCTACATTGTGTATGCCTGGCCTCAAGCAACACAATGTATTATACAACAAGCCTTGAAATAGTGTGATAGTGTGTCTGTCATTTGCAGAGTGAGGTCCTCAGAGGGTGAATTTAGTGACGCTAAATTCACCCTCTGGGGACCTCATTCTGATAAAGTCCTCAACTGCTATGGAAGACCTAGAATAAAATTGAATTTCCCCAGTTGAAGTTGGTGATGTTCACCCATTGGGCCCCTCAATTATGAATTTTATCTTCTGCAAATTAGGGGATATAGAAACTTCCTAGAAGGGAAATTTAACTAACAACAATGTAAATTTGATACTATAGATACTTCCCAGAAGATGAGGCCTAAGCAGAATGAGGTCCCCAAATGGTGAATTTGGTGATGCTAGCCTTGAATCAAGCTTTGAAATAGTCTGTCTGTTATTTGCAGAATGAGGTACCCAGAGGGTGAATTTAGTGTGGCTATCCTGCACAGCGGGCTAGTATCACTAAATTCACCCTCTGGGGACCTCATTATGATAAGGCCCTCAACTGCTATGGAAGACCTAGAATAAGATTGAAGTTCCCCAGTTGAAATTGGTGATGTTCACCCATTGGGCACCTCAATCATGAATGTTATCTTCTGCAAATTAAGGGATACAGAAACTTCCTAGAAGGGAAATTTAACTAACAACAATGTAAATTTGATACTATAGATACTTCCCAGAAGATGAGGCCTAAGCAGAATGAAATCTTGAGACTCTAGATACTTCCCAGAAGATGAGGCCTAAGCGGAATAAGGTTCTCAGAGGGTGTATTTGGTTATGCTAGCCTGCTGTGTAGGATAGCGTCACTAAATTCACCCTCTGGGAACCTCATTCTACAAATGCCAGGCACTCTTTGAGAAAATGAAATTAATCTGATTTTAATGACCACTGAGTGATAATATAAACAAGGGTGCTTCATTGATAACACCATTAATCTCATTTAAATTATGGATGACATGAATACACTCCCTGGGGACTCTGTCTAAGGCTGCAGTTCTAAGCTCTCTTTATCTCTCTATCTGCCTTGCCATGTGTCATGTCTATCAGTTCATAGGAGAGTTGCCTTGTAATGGGAATTTAAATAAATATACTTTATTTACCTGTGAGTTAGGATATGAGATAGGGTGGAATGCTGTTGGTTGGGGGTGGGGTTCTGGGTCATGTGGGGGGGGGGATATTTTTTGTTTGTATGTTAAATTGATCAAGGAGTTCCTGAATTTTTTATTATTTTTTAGGGAATTATGGCCCTGGCTCCACCACTATTTGACCCAGTGACCCCATTTGAACAAATCTGAACCCCAGTCATTCAATGACCCCACATACCAAATATAAACTAAATCGGCTTAATGGTTATTGACAAGAAGTCGTTATAAGAATTACCAAGGAGGAATATAGTTATGGCCCTGGTTTCGCAACTGTTTGACACAGTGACCTCATTTGAACAAATATTAATGACAGTCACCTAGGGAACATCCACCCCAAATATGATCAAAATGCAAAAATGTAATTTTTGGTTTTTAGAGTTATGTCCCTGGCTCTGCCCCTAATTGACCCAGTGACCCAATTTGAACAAATCTGATTCCCAGTCACCCAAGGTCCCTCAGTACCAAATATAAGCTAATTCGTCCCAATATTTTTGTAGAAGAAGTCATTGTAAGAATTACTATGAGTTATGGCCCTGGTTTCTCAACTAATTGACCGGGTGACCTCATTTGAACAAATCTGAACACCAGTCACCCAAGGACCCTCCATACCAAATATTAGCTAAATCGGCACAATGGTTATGGACAAGAAGTTGTTGTAAGAATTACTGTGGAGGAATAGAATTATGGCCCTGGTTTCGCAACTATTTGACCCAGTGACCTCATTTGAACAAATCTGAATGAGAGTCACCTAGGGAACATCCACACCAAATATGAACCAATTTGATATGATGGTTTCAGAGGAGATGTTGTTTTAAAAAAAAGTTGACGGACGGACAGACAGACATACAGACAGACAGACAGACGGACGGACGGACGACGGACGAGGAGTGATGACTATAGCTCCACCGGAGACTTCGTCTCAGGTGAGCTAAAAAACTCGGATCAAACCTATATTCGACCTCGATTTGTATTTTGTGCTGAGAAACACAAATACATAAGTTTGTTCCGATTGGATAAATTGTTTTTGAGTTATCGCACCACGTGTCAAGTGTCTACGGACAGACGGACGGACAAACGACGAGTGGTCAATCCGCACAATGTGTACCATAATATGGTACGGGTACACATAAAAACACCAAAAACTCTGTTATGAAATTTCAAAAGGGAGACCACATGTCTATTGGATGGATTGTAAGGGTAACATTTTTCTAAACCAATCAACTGATCGATACCAAAAACTCTGCCAAAAAAATATGAAGATAAAAATCAGATAAAATTACTCGAGACACTAACAAATGGCGAATGGTTGATCCGTACTTTGGCATTATGTGTACCGTACAACAGCGTTTCCGCCAGTGGTAAAATATTGGGCCGGTTTGTGGAGAAACCTTCTTACAGAGTGGAAGTTATAATGGAGTTAGTTTTTCAATTTTGTTAACTTGAACAAATTTAAATTGAGCAAGGAATTCAATCTAAATTAAATTTAAAATAAAATTGTTTCTTATTTAAAAAAATACAATTTATTAAATTTAAAAAAAATATATATGTTGTTTATTTTTTGGTTATAAGGAATACACCAGTGTAACATTTCTCAGTCATTATCAATGCCCGCTAATCCACTGAGCATGTTGCCGAAAAGATTTTTGTGATAGGCTGCCCGTAACTGAAGTTGTGCCGATTCATGCGATGGAATATTCCATTATGGGTTATGCAGTCTGAATCGTTAATCTTTAATTAATGATGTCACATGAGGGACTACTAGCGACACGCAGTGTCAAACTTGAAAGGCTTTCGCAATGGACCTATCCGTACGTCCCGCCCACCAGTAGACTGCATGGTTACTGTTACCACGCACCACAAGCGATCTCAATTTCGCTATCTCTTCAGTGCTAAAATGGCTTCCGATGAGAAAGGCTGTGTTGTTAAACGCCATGTAACATGATAATATAGCTCCTTTCTGAATATCACGATTTTCAAGATACCTTTGTGTGTATATATGCATCTTGTAAAAGTGACTGTCGTTAGAAATAAAAAAAAATAGAACCAGTTTTTAAACAAAAAACCAGGTGTGATCATTAGGCCACTTCCGATAACCAACAAAGATAGATGTTTAAGTAGAATCAAACTGTGTAAATGAAGCCATTATGAACCTTCAATAGCAAACTTAATATCGAAGCTATGCTAATGGTTCACACCTTGATGAAATAAACCAAACAGAGGTGTGCAAGTGGTAATTAATCTCTAATCCCTCTTTTGTCGAAATAAATATAACGATATCAGTTTAACATAATAGTTACCACGAGCGTCCTGAATGAGCCCCAGTGACCTTTTAAAATTCCACTTCCTATTTTGCCGTCACTAAAGTACATTAAAGAAATTGCCGACTATCATGGAGTCAGTTAGGGGTCATCTCAAAACTCTAATCGGTACCGATTGACATTTACCGATTGTAATCAAGCTTTTTGAATCGGAAAAAATCGGTAAGTCGGATAGCGTAATTACATTTAGAGCGTCATGAACGGAAAAATCGGTACCGATTCTACCGATCAATGCACAAGACGTCAAAAGAGGGAACGCCACAGTCAGCAAGACAATCGGTGAACTCGGTACCGATTGAGACGTTTAACGTTCGACTTTTGTTGCATGAAAGAGTGAATGCCGCAGTCGGTAAGACAATCGGTGAAATCGGTACTGATTGAGATGTTTTACATTGTGTCGTCGTTGTATGAAAGCAACACGCATCTGTCGTTGTTTACCCCAGAACAGAGATCATCGGGGATTCCCCCGGAAAAATCCTATGACATTTACGACAATGCATGGGACAATCCTGGATCAACTCTGTGGACTACTTTTACTTTGCACGCGCTTAAATTAAAAAAATATATGTTCCAATGTGCGTCTGATATGAGATATAAAAGTGACCATTATAAAATCCGCACATTGTGTGAATAATATTTTATTCAAAAATACAAATGGATTAATGTTAAATCTACGCTAAACAGTACTTTTTCGGCACTATTTTGACCAAGTTTGTTTTGCGCGCATTCTGTCATTTTTGAAGTCAATGTGACGTTTTCGAAGCCTTATCAACTTAATCAAGGTGAATCGACGCAGATCAAACAAAATTATTATTTTTATTTTATTTTTTTACAAAGACAAAAAGCTGTTCTGTCCTTTTGTTTTCAATTATAAATAGTAATCTAACAGACACTCGAAAGCATGTGTTTGTCAAAAAGTAAACAGATTTGAGGTACCTGGCACGTGCAGTGAGCCGACGATTTGCAGTATGTTTTCATATACTTATTCAATCGGTAATTTTGTTTCTAAGCATCGTGTAAATGGAACCGGTGTTCTGAAAAAAGTGCACGTGTTCTTAGATACTATTTGTTGCAGAACACCGGTCTTTCAAATTACCGATTGAATGAGTATAAGAAAACATGGATGCCGACGAGTCAAGAGTCGCTACTCGCTAATGGTGAAAAATGTTTTAAGCTCCGTTAATTTGGCGTCCGGAACGATTTTATCGCTGCAGAGTTGTAGCTGAGTATGTTATTTATAGGAAACAGGCGACATATGCCCAGTATTTTGTGTTTAGTGTTTTTATTTGAGATATGTTTGTCCGGGCACCTGGTTAAGCCTGCATAACTTGAGTATATTATATTAGGATACCGATTTATAAACTCGATTAAACCCTTATTTTTGGACTTTATGTCCAGTAACTGTGCCTACAGTATATATATAATACAGGCCTACGTTGTACCGGTATTAACGAAAACAAATACATAAACAAATTAAATCATGTGTTGCCAGACCAATAGTGAATTACTCAGGTGATGTGCCAATTAGCGACGTTGTATTTGAGTACCGGTAACGTTCTGATCGGTAGATTCGGTACCGATTGTGACCGTCACAAATTGACGTAATCGGAAAAATCGGTACCGATTTCACCGATTGACGCGTTGTTCAAAAACGTCATTTCTACGTTGTAATCGGTATTTTATCGGTAGAAATGACTTCCATAATGCGTTGTCAATCGGAAAAATCGGTGTATTTGGCCATTTTACCGATTTTAGTTTTGAGATGACCCCTTACATGTTGTCATGGCAACAATTGCACAAAGTGAACTTGTTCAGTGAAAGTTGCGTGTATACACCGCGAAGCACGTGCAATGTGTGAAATTTTGTGTAATTTTCTTGGAAAACATCAGTGTTGATTCTCATGTATACGTACATTGTTGCATTAATATGGAGGAAGCTTTAGATTCTCAAATGGATTTAGTAAAACGTTCGCAGGAGATCCTACAGGTAAGTGTGAATATCAGACATTTGAACTCAATATTACCACGGTGTTATAACAGCAACAAATGTATACATTTATAACGAAAAACACTTCATAAAACATATACTCGCAGCACAATTAATATTCATAACGCATCATCGATCGGGACTACTATTTCCGCGTTTTAGTTTGAAATCTGTTATATATAAATATTGAAATTTAAATAACACTAGGATCCGAGTGTGGTCATTGGCATTATTTAATCGAGCGTAAACAGTTGTCTTAGTTACTTTTTTATTTAGGAAAACTGAACTAAAACATGTATAAATATTGTTCGTCAACCGGACATGTTCCCCATGTACATTTCAATACCATTTTAGCTTTTTAACACTTATTTTGCTCTCGTGTTCGTAAATTCCCTATGGCTTACAATGGTAGTTAGGGAACCACTTTTGGTGCGATTCATATCACTAGGCAGGCACATGTCGCTTCCGGGTTTAAGCTATCGGCTAATTGGCTATAATTGAAATTGGGGCGGTACCTACGGATAGGTCCATTGGCTTTTATCTACTGATTGTTTATACAGAAAGGACCATCAGAGCTAAAAATGTGTATGTATTGGTAATCTGACATGAGGAATCTTATTAGATAGGTCTCGATGACATCAGATGTCTTAAAAGAGCACTAATAATTAATTTAATTTAATAGCTAATTATATACCCAAAATGGTTGCAATCTGTTTGGTTAAAATTGAAACACAGGGATAAGTTGACCCGTAGAGTGTCATGAGATAACTGCCATTTTAAGGACGATTTAAAGGGGAAAATATTACTATTTGACTAAGTGACCTCATTTGAACAAAATTGAATTTGAGTCACCTAGGGAACATCCACACCAAATATGAACCCATTCGGTCTTATCGTTCTGGAGAAGATGTTTAAAGAATTGTTGACAGAAGAATGGATGGAGGATGGACAAGGAGTAATGTCTATAGCTCCAATGGAGAAGAGGAGACTTCGCCTCAGGTGAGCTAAAAAGCCTCCCTCTCTCATCCAGTTTCCCATATGTAATTGCCTGAGAAAACAGGTATTTATTTTTAATAGCCTAACTGTCAGATTCACACTTTTGAGAAATTGGATTGAAAGTAGTTTGTTATCATAAGCAATTCTAAGCCATAGATCATTTATATACAAACTATCTACCAGGCATAGATGTTTAGGATATCAATCAACAGGGTTGTCACACAAAGTAGATTTAGTATCAACAGATGAGGGTACCACCCCCCCCCCCCTCCCCGCCGAGTTTGTGCAGTTGGGAAGTGCATTCTCAATAATGTTTGCGTTCTGGGTATGTGCTAAACAAGAGGTGGGATTTTGTCAAAAAGCCTGGCTTGCGAACTCATTTTAGGTAATGGTCATGGGAACGAATATACCAAAAATCTTTTAAATCCGTTGACATTTGTGGAAATTAGCCCTGTGTTGTCGTCCATTTGCACACACAAAAATAAACAAAGTCCAATAACTCTGCTGAAAATATCCGGCCGTACCTGGTTTGCGAACTCGTTCTAGATTACTGGTCATGTGAACTCATATACCAAAAATCTTTTAAATCCGTTGACATTTGTGGAAATGAGCCCTGTGATGTCGTGCAAATAAGTCCAATAACTCCGTGAAAATATCCGGCCGGACCTGGTTTGTGAAATGGTTCTAGATACTGGTCAAGTGAACTCATATACCAAATATCTTTGGAATCCGTTAATATTTGTGGAAATGAGCCCTGTGATGTCGTCTATTTGCTATTTGGTAAATTCAACAAAAATAATAAACAAAGTCCAATAACTCCGGTAAAAATATCCGGCCGAACCTGGCTTGCAAACTGATTCTAGGTAATGGTCAGGTAAACTCATATACCATAAATCTTTGAAATCCGTTGACATTTGTTCAAGTTATGACTCTTACAAATTTGGGACGGACAGACAGATAGACGGCTAGACGGACGGACGGACAGACAGAACCCATTCCTATATCCCCCGCAAATTTTCAATTTCAATGACTTCTATATGCTGTTAGGTAAACATTCTGGGTTCTCAGGCACCCTCCTGATATCTCATATCTTAGATAGCTCTGATTATCTGCTGTTTTTTCATATGTTATGGATTTTAGGCAAATGTTATAATGGTGTCTGTTTTTAATTGTTTTTAACAAGTTAAAACAAAAAATTAAATTGAGCAAGGTGTTAAATCCAAATTAAAATTAAATAAAACATTTTGTTTTAAATATTTGAATTGTTTTTTTAAAAATATATTTTTCTTTAAATTCGTCAAGGAGTTAAATATTAAATTATTATTTTATTTTTCAAGAGTTATGTCCTTGACTACGCCCATATTTGACATGTTGACCCCATTTGAATCCAGTCACACAAGGAACATCATACGAAATATAAACTAAATCGGACTGATGGTTCTTGAGAAGAAGTTGTTTTAAGAATTACTATGGCGGGAAAAAGTTATGGCCCTGGCTTCGTAAGTATTTTACCAGGTGACCTCATTCAACAAATCTGAATGTCAGTCACATGGGGAACATCCACACCAAATATGAACCCATTCGGTCTTATGGTTCTGGAGAATAAGAAGTTGTTGACAGATGGACATACCGATGGATGTATGGACGGATGACCGAGGAGTGATAAATATAGCTCCACCAGAAACTTCATCTCAGGTGAGCTAAAAAGATGTCTCAGGTAACACACATACCTTTGCTTCAGAATCTGGGTTAGCAGGATCAGCAGGAATAGCTGCTTCTGTGATTCTAGTTTCAACACAAACTACACCAACTGGAATGCCTCCTAATCTGTAAGTATATATATGAGAGACAAATCAAATTTTTTATGATTAAATAACATAACCACAACAATGACAAGCACAATACCAAATGTGGCATATTTCCAGACACTCATTTCAGAGAGTGGCAATGCTAAGTGTTTGTATGGAGCCATTGGACAAATTTTGCTATTTTCAGGAAGGTCCGTAGCTAAGCTTGGGTGAAGATAGATGGATAAATCAATTGTATAGGGGTATCCTAACACACATATTGATATATCACTATACCAAAAGATAATCAGTCAAACTGTTTGCATTTGAGTAACAAATTAATGCTAAATGTGTTGCACAGATGATGAAAGTTTCAATGACACTTTAGCTCAACTTGGAAAGGAATTAATTTTTCCTGAGCAATGAATAGAATAATAAAGAAGAAGGAAAGTCAAAAAGTTGAAGTAAAGGGCTTGTATTGCGTAGATGAAATTATTTTCATTTCAAATATTTCTCCAATAAATGTGCAAGATGGATTCAAATTCAAAATCCAAAATGGATATGTTTTATAACGAATTTTGGAAATAATCGATGGCTCCCATCTAGAGGTCACCCCGAAAATCCATATTAAGTTTGTTGATGATCGGATGAGGCGTGTGGTCTGTGCCAGAGGATTTAGTAATTCAACGAGTAAAGTCCAAGATGGATGATGGCGGCCATTTTTTTCATAGAAAATTGTTCAAACTTGATAAGCTCCCATCTAGATGTGATCCTAAACATGCCTGTAAATTTTCAAAACAATTCTCCAATAAATGCGGGCTGCAGGAATAAAAATTGAAATCCAAGATTGTTGCTGGTGGCCATGTTTTTTTAAAACAAATTTCAGAAAAGATGGCTCCCATCTAGAGGTCACCATGAAGATCCATATGAAGTTTGGCGATAAACGGACGAGGGAGGTGGCCTGTAGGGTTTGCCGAAGGATTTAATCATACAAAGAGTAAAACCCAAGATGCCTGCTGGCAGCAATGTATTTCATCAAAATTGTTCAAATTCGATAGTTCCCATCTAGAGGTGATCTTAGCCCTAAACGCCTGTTAATTTTCAAAACAATTTTCCAATAAATGCGGGCTGCAGGGTGTGACGATCGATTCAAATTTGAAATCCAAGATCGCTGCTGTTTTTTAACAAGGACAAATTTGATGATGGCTCCCATCTAGAGGTCACCCTGAAGATCTATGATGGTTTAGAGATGATCGGATGAGGGAGATACCCTGTAGGGTGTGCTGAAGGATTTAGTCATACAAGGAGTCAAATCCAAGATGGGTGCTGACAGCCATGATTTTCAATGAAATTCAGAAAAATTTGATGGCTCCTATATTTAGAGGTCACCCCAAAGATCCCTATGCAGTTTGGTGATAATCGGGTGAGGGAGGTGGCCTGTTGCCGAAGAATTTAATCATACAAAGAGTAAAATCCAAGATGGCTGCTGACGGCCATGTTTTTCATTGAAAATTTACCAAATTCGATAGCTCCAATCTAGAGGTGATTCTATTAAACATGCCTGTAAATTTTAAAAACAATTTTCCAACTAGAGGTGTGACTGTCCCAATGGGACTAAAGATACCCTCTGTGTTTTTAAAATACAGTAAACATTTAGTTAAAATAATAAAATAACAGTTCCCATTGCAGGTGCACAACCCTAACCCTAATCTTAAACCTATTGACCGAAAAATGTAGGAATAAAAGCTCGGACAAAATTATGCATGTTGCGAAAATGTTCTTAAGTCGAAAAAGGGGGATAACTCCACCAAAAAATGTCGGACAGACGTCATAATCGCAGGTACACAGGTTCCCATGGTGGTTGATGCCAAGTTTCACAATGAAAGTGTCAATGACACTGTAGCTCAACTTAGGTAGGGGAATAATTTAATGGTTGACAGGAATAGGAAAGGTGCTAATTGAAATGTCTAACCTGCGCCCAAGGATTTAGTGATGCAAAGAGTAAAATACAAGATGGCTGCTGGTGGCCATTTTTTTTGGCCAATTGACCCCAAAAGGACTCGTTCCCATCTACGTATAATTCATAACATCCATGACAAATTTTATGAAGATCTGACCAAAGCTACGACCAACAAATTTCATGATGATCAGACGAACAGTACGACCTGTAGACCGCGCCAATGGATTGAATTTTTAAATCCAAGATGGTCGCTGGCAGCCATGTTTTTTTACCCCACAATGATTCGTTCCCATCTACATGTCAATGTCAACATTCATGACAAATTTCATAAAGATTAGACCAAAGGTACAACCTGTAGCCCGTGCCAAAGGATTTAGTCATGCAAAGAGTAAATTCCAAGATGGCTGCTGGCGGCCATGTTTTTTGGCCGAACGACTCCAAAATCACTCGTTCCCATCTACATGTCAGTGTTAACATCCATGACAAATTTAATAAAGATCAGACCAAAGATATGACCTGTAGCCCACGCCAAAGGATTTAGTCATGCAAAGAGTAAAATGCTGGTGGCCATGTTTTTTGACCGAATGACCCCAAAACGACTCGTTCCCATCTACATGTCATTGTTATAACTCATGACAAATTTCATGACCATCTGACCAAAGCTACGACCTGTAGCCCGCACCAAAGGATTTAGTCATGCAAAGATTAAAATCCAAGATGGCTGCTGGCGGCCATGTTTTTTGACCGAATGACCCCAAAACGACTCGATCCCATCTACATGTCATTGTTATCATTCATGACAAATTTCATGATGATCAGACGAACAGTACGACCTGTAGCCCGCGCCAATGGATTGAATTTTGAAATCCAAGATGGCCGCCAGCGGCCATGTTTTTTGGCCGAATGACCCCACAATGATTCGTTCCCATCTACATGTCAATGTCAACGTTCATGACAAATTTTATAAAGATTAGACCAAAGGCAACCTATAGCCCGCGCCAAAGGATTTAGTCATGCAAAGAGTAAAATCCAAGATGGCTGCTGGCGGCCATGTTTTTTGGCCGAACGACTCCAAAATAACTCGTTCCCATCTACATGTCAGTGTTAACACCCATGACAAATTTCATAAACTTCTGACCAACACAACGACCTGTAGCCAGCGCCAAAGGATTTAGTCATGAAAAGAGTAAAATCCAAGATGGCTGCTGGCAGCCATGTTTTTTGGCCAAACGACCCCAAAATCACTCGTTCCCATCTACATGTCAATATTAAGATCCATGACACATTTCATGATGATCAGACGAACAGTACGACCTGTGGCCCGTGCCAATGGATTGAATCTTGAAATCCAAGATGGCTGCCAGCGGCCATGTTTTTTGGCCGAATGACCCCAAAATGACTCGTTCCCATCTACATGGCTATGTCAACATTCATGACAAATTTCATAAAGATCAGACCAAAGGTACGACCTGTAACCCGCGCCAAAGGATTTAGTCATGCAAATAGTCAAATCCAAGATGGCTGCTGGCGGACATGTTTTTCGGCCGAACGACCCCAAAATCACTCGTTCCCATCTACATGTCATTGTTAACATCCATGACAAATTTCATGATGTTCCGATCAAAGCTACGACCTGTAGCCCGCGCCAAAGGATTTAGTCATGCAAAGAGTAAAATCTAAGATGGCTGCTGGCAGCCATGTTTATTGGCCGAACAACCCCAAAATGACTCGTTCCCATCTACATGTCAATATTAACATCCATGACAAATTTCATGATGATCAGACGAACAGTACGACCTGTAGCCCGCGCCAATGGATTGAATTTTGAAATCTAAGATGGTCGCTGGCAGCCATGTTTTTTGACCCCACAATGATTCGTTCCCATCTACATGTCAATGTCAACATTCATGACAAATTTCATAAAGATTAGACCAAAGGTACAACCTGTAGCCCGCGCCAAAGGATTTAGTCATGCAAAGAGTAAAATCCAAGATGGCTGCTGGCGGCCATGTTTTTTGGCCGAACGACTCCAAAATAACTCGTTCCCATCTACATGTCAGTGTTAACACCCATGACAAATTTCATAAACTTCTGACCAACACAACGACCTGTAGCCAGCGCCAAAGGATTTAGTCATGAAAAGAGTAAAATCCAAGATGGCTGCTGGCAGCCATGTTTTTTGGCCAAACGACCCCAAAATCACTCGTTCCCATCTACATGTCAATATTAAGATCCATGACACATTTCATGATGATCAGACGAACAGTACGACCTGTGGCCCGTGCCAATGGATTGAATCTTGAAATCCAAGATGGCTGCCAGCGGCCATGTTTTTTGGCCGAATGACCCCAAAATGACTCGTTCCCATCTACATGGCTATGTCAACATTCATGACAAATTTCATAAAGATCAGACCAAAGGTACGACCTGTAACCCGCGCCAAAGGATTTAGTCATGCAAATAGTCAAATCCAAGATGGCTGCTGGCGGACATGTTTTTCGGCCGAACGAACCCAAAATCACTCGTTCCCATCTACATGTCATTGTTAACATCCATGACAAATTTCATGATGTTCCGATCAAAGCTACGACCTGTAGCCCGCGCCAAATGATTTAGTCATGCAAAGAGTAAAATCTAAGATGGCTGCTGGCGGCCATGTTTATTGGCCGAACAACCCCAAAATGACTCGTTCCCATCTACATGTCAATATTAACATCCATGACAAATTTCATGATGATCAGACGAACAGTACGACCTGTAGCCCGCGCCAATGGATTGAATTTTGAAATCTAAGATGGTCGCTGGCAGCCATGTTTTTTGACCCCACAATGATTCGTTCCCATCTACATGTCAATGTCAACATTCATGACAAATTTCATAAAGATTAGACCAAAGGTACAACCTGTAGCCCGCGCCAAAGGATTTAGTCATGCAAAGAGTAAAATCCAAGATGGCTGCTGGCGGCCATGTTTTTTGGCCGAACAACTCCAAAATCACTCGTTCCCATCTACATGACAGTGTTAACATCCATGACAAATTTCATAAACTTCCGACCAAAACAACGACCTGTAGCCCGCGCCAAAGGATTTAGTCATGCAAAGAGTAAAATCCAAGATGGCTGCTGGCAGCCATGTTTTTTGGCCGAACGACCCCAAAATCACTCGTTCCCATCTACATGTCATTATTAACATCAATGACAAATTTCATGATGATCAGATGAACAGTACGACCTGTAGGCCGCACCAATGGATTGAATCTTGAAATCCAAGATGGCTGCCAGCGGCCATGTTTTTTGGCCGAATGAACCCAAAATGACTCGTTCCCATCTACATGTCAATGTCAACATTCATGACAAATTTCATGAAGATCAGACCAAAGGTACAACCTGTAGCCCGCGCCGAAGGAAATTGTTGACGGACACACGGACGACGGACGCCAAACCATGGCAATAGCTCAAACTTACAAAAGTAAGTTGAGCTAAAAATTGATCAAAAAACGACTGAGAAAAATCCGGACAAATTTGTGTCCACGAACGGACGGACAACGGATGACAGACGACAGACTGACAAGCTGATTCCAGTATACCCCCTAACTTCGTTGCGGGGGGGGGGGGGGGTATAATAAATGCGGGCTGCAGGATGTGCCGACGGATTCAAATTTGAAATCCAAGATGGCCACTGGCAGCCATGTTTTTAATGAATTTTGGAACAAATTGATGGCTCCCATCTAGAGGTCACCCCGAAGATCCCTATGAAGTTTGGGGACAATCGGATGAGAGATATGACCTGTTGGGTGTGCTAACAGAAATTTTTGATGGATGTATGGATGCCCTGACACCAACCCATGGCAAGAGCTCAACCTTGACTTTGTCAAGTTGAGCTAAAAATCTATGGACAAAACTCACTGCATGTTAGTATTCTTCGATTGTTGCTGGTTAATAAAATACTGGTAGTATCAATGAATAACAACTAACAACTATTCAGTGATGTGTGCCATATACAGACTTGTAAAAATAAGGAGAAAGCACATGCAGAAATGTATATATATATATATATATATATATATATATATATAGTGTTGATCTCTTTAGCAGTATATGTGGTCTGGACTAATAGAAAGTTCTCATCAATTATATAATACCAATTGTTATCCTTCATCCCATTTTCCTCTCTTCTGATTGGCTGAGAGTGCGTCACATGGCGGGCCGTAAATCGCCTTATTACCCTGGAGGGTAACATTGTCTCAGTTATTGACCGCTCAGCTGTTACCAGTAAACATAGAACTACGAAGAACTCAATGTGCAGAGACACTCTCACAGGCCATAACTCCTTAAAAAAAACTTGGATCAAACCCATATTCGAACTCCATCTGTATTTTGGGCTGAGAAACTCACACACCAAATTTGTTTCCGATCGGATAGAAAATATTTTAGTTATCGCACCATGTGTAAAGTTTCTACGGACAGACAGACGACGGACTATCGACGAGTGGTCAATCCGGACAACAACACTATGTTTACCATACTATGGTATCGGTAAACATAAAAACCCAATGAATTGTTATCTTCGAAACGAATGCCGGCTGATACAGACCCTGGCTCTTACGGACCCTGGCTCATACGGACCCTGGCTCATACGGACCTCCGGCTCATACGGACCCTGGCTTATACGGACCCTCGGCTTATACGGACCCTGGCTCATACGGACCTCAATTAAAATATACAATTTTGTTTTTTATGTTTATTTAAATAAATTAAAATACCGACGACAACATATATACTGAGATAACAACAATAAGATGTCAACAAAAATGGAACAACGTTACATCAGACGAACATTATCTAAACTGGGGCGTACAGCTTGGCGGCTTCTTTCAGTAGTTTGCTGGCAGTTATCCCCATCGACGAGTAGTCTATCCACAAGGACATCATCTTTCCGGTAGTCTCACTCGTTTTCCTAAAAAAATTTGTATAACTCACCTGTGTCACAAACCCGATGTGTCAAACGGGAACATTCAGGTTCAATGCAGCCAATAACCTCCGCACGAAGCCGAATGGAGCACAGTTAGAAATTGTGGAATTATGCCAGTCATCGGAGGGAGTATTTGGGGGGGGGGGGGGGGGGGGCTAACCCCGGGATGGTCGAAATTTTATATTGAATATATACCAGTTGTGTTTTTACTAACATGTTTTCATAACAAATCAAACTCAGTGGATTCATCCTGATCACCATTCACTGACCATTCATCATCGCGTGTCTGTTTACAAAACACTACAAAGGGATCAAACACGAGTGTTTATACAACGGACAATAAATCAGTTGAAACAAGTTGTGTTTTTACTAACATGTTTTCGTAACAAATCAAACTCAGTGGATTAATCCTGATCACCATTCACTGACCATTGCGTGTCTGTTTATACAACGACATAAAGGGATCACACATGCGTGTTTATACAACGGTGAAAAGATTAATTAACACGATTCAATAAATTCTTTTTCAAGCCAGAACATCACCGAAATTCTCAATTAATACAGATATATGTGTGAAAAGACAATCATAATTATATATTAAATTCATAAATATAAGTTTGAAAATCACCGAAAAAATCGGTTAAATTCATAAGTTTGAAAATCACCAAAAAAATCACCGAAATTCTCAATTAATACAGATATATGTGTGAAAAGACAATCATAATTATATATTAAATTCATAAATATAAGTTTGAAAATTGCATATTTTAATTGAGGTCCGTATGAGCCGGGTCCGTATAAGCCAGGGTCCGTATCAGCCGGTGGTCCGTAAAAGCCAGGGTCCGTAAGAGCCAGGGTCTGTATAAGCCGCATACCTTCGAAACTATCATGGTCACCATTTTGAGAAATATCAAGCAGGAGGTTTTTACTCTCTTGACCCGATGTCCATTCAAAGCCAAGGGAGGTATTAACTCTATCGATCAGGAAGTATATTAATGGAAGAGTAGCTACGGTCTAATATACTGTTTAATCGATCATAATAATAAATAACATAACAATAGTACAAGTTTGAATTATTAACTATTAACAGTCACATATCACAGTCCAGTTTTTGTGAAATCAGACAAAATCACAAGTCTACTTTTGTAACGAGCTTTTAAGAGACATATTTGCATAATGTAGTTGACCTTTTGGGGGTATATTTTATATGGTTCAGATTAATCAGATGTTGGCTTCGGTTAAATAAATCCCAATTTTCACATTTATTGTTTTGAGAAGAGAGTGACTTTCACTTAGCTTTATAGGTAGGCTTACATAATAAAATCCCATTGTTAACATTCTTGATAGTCGGTATAAAAAGCTTGGACAGGCGATAGGCTAATTATGCCTACAGTGCAGATGCGCATTTTCTGATGGCTCGCCGAGGTGGCTGCAATTCTATAATTTGTCAACTGACATTATTAATATCTTTGGAGTAAATTTCCATTATCAATATAGCTACTATTCGGCACATAGACATATAAAGTCTAATTGTCATCACTAACTAGTATTAATTTTAGCCAAACATCCCACCCGTCACTGTTAATATTGGCCATCACTATTTAATATTGGATAGACACCTTCCATTACCTGACTTATTAGTTCAAACAGGATCAGAACAATTTCATATCAATTGTTTTTCTGTTCTACGGAACTATATTTGAATTTTAATGATGTATATTCAGGGTTCCAAAAAAAGAAAATTTGCATTGTTTTGTTAGATATCCTAAATATTGTATACTAGGGGATTGCCGTCAAAATGACGGGTATGTAAATGTGCTTTGTTACTTTCTGGTCTCCGCGGTTTATGAGCACATTATATATCATTTCTATATTAGCAATGGATTGGTCATACTTCTCTTTCACCTGAGGCGCGTGGGAAAACTTAATTGAACTAAAACTGAACCCCCACCCTACCCCACATATATATGCATGCACATTTGGAACGCAACAAAATCAACAAGTTATTTTATTACTGTATTTACTAACTGAAACAGACTCCATTTGGGAGCATTTATTCAGCGGTTGAGGGGCCAGAGGGCCCCTTTGTGAACTGTGAGCCTATGGCTCGGGAACATTATTTTTCACTGAACAAGACAGTCAATGACTGTGGGGTCGCTCACCAGACTGCAAAGACTGATAAGACTGGGACTCTGGAGACCAAAACAGTCAGCACTTTTCATAATCACTTTAAATGAAGTAGATTTAAACAGGATATGTGGCTAGAGAGTATGTAGATTGGTGAAAATCCACCTTGAAATTGCCAACTGTACACTACTGAACACCCCCCTCCTCCAGCTCAACAAGTCCCCTCCCGACTGGGCACCAGACTCCCAAGTCTTAGGTTGGAATTTCACAACCGACACCTCAAACTTTCTCAATTGTTGGAAATTTCCAATCTCACAAGCGCCTTTTTCTAAAACCATTTAGACATGTTTGAAGCCCAATTATCCATGGACCCAAAACACAATACATGTATGTCAGACCAATCAGTCAGGTGGTTCCAAGGTAGATGTTTTAATGAATTTGGTATTTCAATAATTTTATTAGACACAAAAGTGTTAACTCCCCATAGCCTGCCATTTCTTGACAGGTTGACCTCATTTTAACAAATCTGAATCTCAGTCACTAAAGGATCCTCCTGATTCCTCCATACTATATGTAAGCTAAATAGTCCAAACTCTCTTGAGAAGACATTTTAAGAATTACTATAGAGACATATAGTTATGTCCCTGGTCCCACCCTATTTAACCTGGTGACCCCATCTGAATAAATTTGAATCACAGACACCAAAGAACCCTTCATACATATCATAAATATCAGTAAAATAGACCTGATGGTCCTTGTGACGGAAGCATATTAAGAGGGAAACTGTCCTTCGCTTGGCCCCTATTTGACCAGGTGACCCCATTTAAAAAAATCTGAATTGCAGAACATTCCATTCTATATAAGCCAACTTGTTCTTGCAAACATATTTTAAGAATTACTATGTAGTGAAATAGTTTCTGGCTCTGCCCTTATTTGACTTTGTGATCCCATTTTCACAAATCTGATAAGGATAAGATTTAAGTTCCCCAGTTGAAGTTGGTGATATTCACCCATTGGGCACCTCATTTATGAATTTTAGCTTCTGCAAATTAGGGGATATAGAAACTTCCTAGAAGGGAAATTTGACTAACAACAATGTAAATTTGATACTATAGATACTTCCAGGAAAATGAGGCCTAAGCAGAATGAGGTATCCAGAGGGTGAATTTGGTGATGCTAGCCCCCTGTGTGGGATAGCGTCACAAAAAGCGTGTCTGTTCCTACATTGTGCATGCCTGGCCTCAAGCAACACAATGTATTATACAATCAAGCCTTGAAATAGTGTGATAGTGTGTCTGTCATTTGCAGAATGAGGTCCTCAGAGGGTGAATTTAGTGACGCTATCCCACACAGTGGGCTAGCATCACTAAATTCACCCTCTGGGGACCTCATTCTGCTAAGGCCCCCAACTGCTATGGCAGACCTAGGATAAGATTGAAATTCCCCAGTTGAAGTTGGTGATGTTCACCCATTGGGCTCCTCAATTATGAATTTATCTTCTGCAAATCAGGGGATATAGAAACTTCCTAGAAGGGAAATGTAACTAACAACAATGTTAATTTGATACTATAGATACTTCCCAGAAGATGAGGCCTAAGCAGAATGAGGTCTCCAGAGGGTGAATTTGGTGATGCTTGGCCACTGTGCGGGATAGCATCACTAAATTCACCCTCTGGGGACCTCATTCTGCAAATGACATTAGTTCTGATATGAACAATACATGATAGATTGGGAATTAATGACTTCTAGCAGATCTGCAAGGAATGTTTATAAACATATCAAGATTGACACAATTGTGTAGGCATACCCAGCATATATACAGTTACAGCCAAAGTAAATGCTTCTTATTAATGATTCTGTCAAGAATTTGAGTAAATTTTAATTTTGGGACCAGGCCAGGGTGGCAGAAGCAGTGCACTTGAGTGAAGGGCCAGGGGGCACAACCTTCAGAAATGTAATGGCATTAGTTTTTCAATTTTCAAAAAATGTTAAACAATATATATATATAATTGATCATGGAGTTAAATACAATTTTTTATGTTTACCCATACCATAGTATGGTAAACATAGTGTCGTTGCCCGGATTGACCACTCGTCGTTCGTCCGTCTGTCTGTCCGTCGACACTTTACGAGTAATGCGATAACTCAAACATTTTCTATCCGATCGAAACCAAATTTGGTATGTGAGTTTCACAGCCCAAAATACAGATCGAGTTCGAATATGGGTTTGATCCGATTAATTTTAAAGGAGTTATTCGAAAGAAAGAAAAAATTAATTTATTTTTAACTTTTATAATAATAATAAAAAAAATGTCAATTTGTTTTCATTTAGATATTGATGATTATGATAAAAAGATTTCCAATGTGTCCCTTTAATTTTTTTAAATAAGTTAAAAAAAATTGAAAAACTAACACCATTATAACTCTGGCAAGGGTACCCCGAATCACCACACCAAATTTGATTAAATCGGTCCAAAATCTTGTGTTATGTACTGGTAAATCTGTTTGGAGCAAAATTAAATCCAATTGCCTTTGGACTACTTAGCTATTGATAAGGCTATATTATTTTCTGATGTCTCTTATGCCAATGTGCAAATAATCTGATACATAAGGCTATGGCATCTAATTTAAAATAAAGATTCAACAATAAACATCACATGATATTAACAGTAGACTTGGACATCTGTGCTGCAGAGTTATATCTTCAGATGGTCTGATATCATTATAATTGTTATTGGTTCAATAGAGAGGTCACTGTTCAACATAAACAATTCCTGTGATATTTTGACAGCTCTGCTATATAATTGATATTAATGGGTCAGTGGTGAGGTTGCTTATCTGTATACTAGGACACATTATTATTGTAAACTTAAATTGGACTCTCTTAACTGAAGTATTCCATGTCTAGGTCACACCTACACATTTAACCCATGGGCTTGCTGGCTGTGGCGGTTTAGCATTACAGATTCTGTACCAGTGCATTCTCTTATATAAATGCCAGTGACCCATAAATTCCAATAATTTGTGTTATGTACATTTGTCTATAATAGTACATAACAGTATACTCTATAATTCAACACCAAAACTCTCATTTATCCGATCATATTAAATTTGTATCGCCAAGGGATGGGTTAACATCTGCCGATCGTGATCGGCCTCTCGTTTTTTTTTTTTTTTTAAATATTTTAATAAACAAAAACAATTCCACAGTTTTTTTTAAATATTCTTTTATTTTTTAATATATCATTTCTTTTCTATTTCCTATTCTTTTCTGTTATATTTCTATTCTTTTCTTTTTTGGTTAAAGAGTTTAATCCGAATTTTTTTTTTTTTAGATATGTCCCTGGCCCCACCCACATTTGACCCAGTGACCTCATTTGAACAAATCTGAACCCCAGTCAACCAAGGATCCTTCATACCAAATATGAACCCATTTGGCCTGATGGTATTTGAGAAGAAGATGTTTAAAAGAATTACTATGGAGGGAAAGAGTTATGGCCCTGGTTTCTCAACTAATCAACCTGGTAACCTCATTTGAACAAATCTGAATGTGAGTCACCTAGGGAACATCCACACCAAATTATGGAGCAAGTGAGAGATGGATGCGTATCAGCCATCTTCTCTCTGCTCTGCCAGTGTAGAAATGTGTGCCAATGTTGAGCCGGCGAACATCATGGTGTTACGGCCATGAAGGAATTTGTTAAGAGGATCGAACCACAAGATAGCAAGATAGAAATTGAGTACAAAGATCCAATCAAGAAACAACCAGTTTATTCATTCCAAGACCAAAAAGATACCAAGAAATCTTTTTCGATTGTTGAGGATGAAAACAATTCCTTCACATCAATCTTGCTTGACCATGACAGAAAACAATTAGATCTACGTACAATAATGGACTGGCCCATTACAACAAAACCATGGGCAATTTGGAGTGAGATTGGAAAAAGTCAACAGTTTTCTATATCACTTTTCAGAAACAGCCTTCAGAACATGTGCTCTGAAAAACCAGCAGAAATTCCACCAGATGTTATTGAATGTTGTATTGTGGATACCATGAGGGTTGTGAGAATTATTCCAATTGTTGGACTTCAAGCTGATACCTTCATATGTTGGGCAGAACGTGTTGCATCCTATTTGAAACATCTTCCTGGAACAACTCTCCATCTAGTAATTGACGACTATTCAGACGGCACTGTTAATGTTTCAAAATGTAGAAGTGATTCAGAAAGAGTGCGTCAGATATCAGACTTAAGTCAAAAACTCCCGAAAGCTAAAGACTGGAACGATTTCCTTTCCAATCAAAGAAACAAGCATCAGCTTACATATTTGTTAGCCGACTACTTTATGAGTGACAAATGTAAGCTCGACAAAGCCATGTATGTAAGTAAAGGAGAATCCTGCTACTATGTTGATATGAATAGATCACAACCAACATCATTGATTCCTGAATTGAATCTACTCATAAAGAAGCTGATCCTAGGCTAGCAATGCATGCTGTGTTTGCATCAGGTAAACATTCTGAAGTTTGTATTGTTGCCGATGATACGGATGTGTATGTGTTGCTCCCGTTTGTTTCAGAAAAATGTAAATGTTCTTTATATTTCCGGCAAGGAACAATTTCTTCAAAATGTGGAATCATGTATCACAATGTAAAAACATTGGCAAGTGAATTAGGACCCAATATATGTGATCATCTTCCTGCATTCCATGCACTAACTGGTTGTGATTATACTCAGCCATTCTATGGTAGATCCAAGTCCATAGTCTTTAAAAAGGTTGTTAAACAACAAAGTGTGTTTGACAAGCTGTCCAGTCTGAGTACTAACACACTAAATGTGAATGAAGTTGTTGATTTTATACTGCATATTATATACAACAGGCCCGCATCAGAGACAACTCCTGGGGACTCTCGTTATGCTACATGTCTGATTATTTCCAAAAAAGGCAGTTCAAAGAAGGATGCATCACTTAAGAGCTCCCTCCAGATATCAGCTCACTGAAATTTGCAATTTACAGGACACATTATGTCACACATATGATGATAAACTGCCTTAATGGGAATTATGTTTCCCCGCAACCCCCTGAAACATGGATGGACTCTGGTTGATGGCCTAACAGAGCCAATCTGGTTTGATGGACCTGCTCTTCCAAGTGTATTGCCAGTGAGGATGCAACCGATTCTGTCGAGCAAAATTATGATGAGATGTCTACTAATGACATTGAGTGTTCATTTGCTGATGATTCTGATGGGGATGTTGCCGATGATAGTGATGACAGTGAACCGAGTTATTGAGATGATTTCTCAGATGATGATGATTATTAAAGGTGATTTTTTTTTAAGGTTTAAGGACCTTCTGAATCAGAAGTTCTGATAGTCTATAGATCTGAGTTTGGTATACAAATGACTACAAATAATGTTTTATTGCTAAATTAGAGTGAATTTGATGGACAAAATGTATTTTAGTAGTCAAATTTGGGAAATTGGCCCACAATTTAAGGTTTTAAGGGCAGACTGTCAAAATTGGGGTTCAGACCCTCAATATTGGGGGTTCAGACCCAAAATCCATAATTTTGTGACAATTTGGCCAATATCCTATCATCACCAACACTAGATATGATAATTACTACTAAATTGAAGTGAAAGAGACAGAAATATTATTTATCTAAGATGTCAAATTTTGACCAAAGAGTTTGAAATACAAAATTTGGGTTCAGGCCCCTGAAACCCTGATTTTAGAACTTAAAACTATTTTAAAAAATGGAACAATGACTATCAATATCATTGCATTGTAAATTAAACTTATTGGGGAGAACAAAACATATTTTTAGGCATACAATCTAGGAAAAAAGGACCAAACCCCAAAATTGGGGTTCAGACTGCTAAAACCCTAATTTTGGATTTTTTTTTCCGCTGGAATATGATGAGCATTACCCTTACCAAAATGTCCTAGGATATCCAAGGAATTCCTAGGATATCCTAGGAATAAAAGCTTGGAAAAGTTAGGAAAATTCCTTGGAATTCCTAGGATATCCTAGGATTAGAGACCTTGGAAAAGCTGGTAAATCCTTGGGGCGGTATTGGCCCGTTTCAAGTTCGGAAAACCTTGGAATACCTCAGCAAATTAAACCGAGCTTATCCAAGGATTTCCAAGCTTTACAAAATCTTAATCATAACTTTACCAAGCTTTACCAAGGTTTCCAATCTAGCTTTACCTAGCTTTACCAAGCTTTACCAAGGTTCCAGCCTAGCTTTACCTAGCTTTACCAAGGTTCCAGCCTAGCTTTACCAAGCTTTACCAAGGTTCCAGCCTAGCTTTACCAAGCTTTACCAAGGTTCCAGCCTAGCTTTAACTAGCTTTACCAAGCTTTACCAAGGTCCAGCCTAGCTTTAACTAGCTTTACCAAGCTTTACCAAGGTTCCAGTCTAGCTTTTCCAAGCTTTACCAAGGTTCCAGCTCAGCTTTTCCAAGCTTTACCAAGGTTCCAGCCTAGCTTTTCCAAGCTTTACCAAGCTTTCCAACCTAACTTTACCAAGCTTTACCAAGGTTGTAAATGACCTTGGCCAAGGTTGCAACCCAGCTTTACCAAGCTTTACCAAGGTTGCAATTGTTTTGTATTTAAAAGGTGAAAATCTCTAATGACACTGCAAAGGCTTCAACTTTGACAATATTATCATCATTAATGATACAATCTCTTGAAATTTACAACAGTCATGAACCATGCCATATAATCATTCATGATATTATTGATTCAAAGTTCACTTTTCAGTCAGAATTTTGTTATTCTATTTAGATTGAGATAAATGGTACCTTATACCCTGTAAAATGTATAGAATAATATTCACAGGTATATGTTTATGGATCTGAGGTATTTGGAGTGTGATAAAACAGTTAAATTATATAAATTAGCTGAGAATATATAATGATAGAGACAAGCCTTTGGAATGAAAAGGTAGATAGTGGTCCTGAAGGTTATTCTTGGAAATGGTAAAATAATTGTTAACATAATATCATAAATAAAAATATCACTACAACCATATTCTATGAGTCAAATATAAAACATTAGGGCCACACAAGCAATAACTTACCTGAAGATTGTTGTGATAAAACATGGATTTAAACTCAGTGCAACAGTTAATTCAAAATGCTGCCACAGACAACAGTGGCGTCTGCATAGTCATGTGACCCAGTCATGTGACCTACAACTAAGCTTTACCAAGCTTTTCCAAGGATTTCCAAGCTTTTCAAACTTCATGTAAGAACCTAGGTAAAGCTTGGAAAAGCTTAGTAAATATTAGATCCAAGCTTTACTTAGCTTTACCAAGGTTGGTCAACACTGAGTCAAGGATTTCCAAGCTTTTCCAAGGTTTCACTTTATGTGACAACCTTGGTAAAGCTTGGTAAAACTTAGATCCAAGCTTTACTAAGCTTTACCAAGGTTCCAACCAAGGATTTCCAAACTTTGTTGAAGAGTAAATTTTTTCATTCAAAAAGCTTGGTTCAAACCTTGGAAATCCTATGAATTCCTAGGATTCCCAAACTTCTTTAAAAAAGCTCGGATTTCTTTTTGCAAGGGTAATGTCTGCTTACTACATTTAAGTGAATTGAACTATAAATATTATTTATTGGGGTGAAATCTGAGGAAAAAGGGCAGAAACCCGAAATTGGGGTTCAGGCCCCTAAAACCCTAACTTGGGCACCTTTTTTCAAAAATCAGCCGGCACCATGAAATTCCTCATCGAAAATTACCCTAGAAACCATTCTCAATATAAAGTGAACAACATTTCCCTACGGAGCACATTTCTGAGACCGACTAACCCCCCTAAGCCCTGACCTAAGTGTCATACATACTATAACAATGATGTTGTAAGAGTACTATGGCATCCAATAAATCTCCCCGCATAGGAAACCACTCAAAAGTATTGTTCCCGTATATCTCTCTGCAGATGCTAATAACGTTGAATGGTAAACAAACGCTCTTTATAGCGATGCGTCAAAAACAAACGCTCATTAAATTATCACTTGATTAACCACCGCAATGCCGTTTTATGTGACTGAGAGTGGAGAATGGGTGCTCTGGGCGTCTCCAAAATGCGACGTCGACGATTCCCGTGGGATTTTACCTTTGGATAGGAAGTTTGGTCTCGATCGGTCAACCTGTTTTCGATTCTATAAAGGACATACAGACAGACAGACAGAGGTCTTCAAAATATATACGAGATTACAGTGACTGAAACAGACTTTATTCGGTGACGGAGTGGTCTGCAGCCCCTCTGTGCGCTTCGAGCACATGCATTATGATCGTCAACAGGCTCCCTTTGGGACCTTTTATTCAGCAGCGTATATAGGCCTAGGGCCACAGGCCCTTGCACTGCGGCCAATTTGCGCACATTTTTATATTGTATAAAACGCTATTGATCAATTTGCCGTTTTCCGTATATGTACTCCTTCGATTCCACACACAATGCACAACTTTCATAACAAAGACACAATCCATTACTTATATTCACACTGAAGTGGCATATTATAAGACCATTTAGCACCCATTTCGAACGATGGTATAGAACGTTCTAGCCTCGTCTCTACACCGCATGCACTTTCACGACAAAAGCAACATGCATTAGGCCTATATACTTATAATATTCTCACTCAACCTGATCTGACAATTAATTTATAGCGCCATTTTCAACAACGCTTTGGTGGAGCGCATGGAAATTTCGTCAATACAATAGCAATGCAAGTTTGGGTTTGTGTTCGACGTCACATGACGTCATTTCGACAAACGTCATAAGAAATAGTGTCTACTTGAGTGCAAATACTGCATTTGGGAACCATGTTAGATCTCAGGTTTGCTTTGATCAATTTGCGTGAAATTTGGTGAGTCACCTTTTACGACAGACTATAGGTCATGGTACAAATTTGGGCTACATTGAACTCATGGTTTAAAAGTTATAAGCACGCCAAAAGCGTGACCGAGTTATACACAGATACACACACACACCCTGATACACACAGACGACGGGTTTTATATATATAGATTACTAGAAGGTGACCCGACTTCGTCCGGGCTTTGACCTTGAATTATCCATTTTGAAGGTCAAGTGGGGTCACGATTTGACCAGTCCAAAACACTCCCCGGACAAAAGTACTCGACAAACGTGCCCGTCGAAATCCATCCAGTTTTACCCGATTTGACCTTGAATTGATCATTTAGAAGGTCAAGGTCAGGGTCACGATTTGACCCGTCCAAAACACTCAGTGGACAAAAGTAACCCCACGTATCAAATTTCGTCGAAATCCCATCAAAATTGGTGATTTGACCTTGAATTGACCCGATTTCAAGGTCACGTCGCACGGGCAAATGAATATGCTTATGAGACTCCCCATACGAAAATACACCCACATACCAAGTTTCATCGAAATCCCGTGATATTCGGGCGTTTGACCTTGAACTGACCCGATTTCAATGTCAAGGTCATATCGCACGGGCAAATTAATAGGTTTATGCCACTCCCCGGCCTTAGGTACCCCCACATACCAAGTTTCATCGAAATCCCGTGATATTCGGGCGTTTGACCTTGAAATTACCGTCGGCCGTTTTCGAGTTCATCGCGAATACACAGACACACACACACACAGACACACAGATCTTCCAAAATATATAATAGACTAGCTGGTTAGCCCGCCACTGACATTTTAAATTTAATTTAATTTTTAATTGAATGTTTTGTTTTTCAATGAAAAATGTAAATACACAGACACACACACACACAGATCTTCCAAAATATATAATAGACTAGCCGATGAGCCCGACGTTGTCCGGGCTATTCAAAAACCAAATTTCAAGTCGATAGCTCCACCCGTTTCCGAGATCTGGTCTGCGCATGCGCGAAGCTGGCGTCGCACGGGCTCGGTGAACCGATAAAATTCGTATCCGGGGCAAGACACATTCACATACCAAATTTCAAGTCGATAGCTCCACCCGTTGCCGAGATCTCGTCTGCGCATGCGCGAAGCTGGCGTCGCACGGGCTCGGCGACCCGATAAAATTCGCATCCGGGGCAAGATACATTCACATACCAAATATCAAGTCGATAGCTCCACCCGTTTCCGAGATCTCGTCTGCGCATGCGCGAAGCTGGTGTCGCACGGGCTCGCCAATACGACAACGTTCACCGCCTGGTCAAACTACACACACGTACCAAGTTTCGTCCTGATCGGTCGAGAATCGTAGATTTGTATAAATGACAGACAGACAGACAGACAAACAAACAAACAAACAAACAAACATACATACAGACAGAGGTCTTCAAAATATATATGAGACTAGCTGGTTAGCCCGCCACTGACATTTTAAATTTAATTTAATTTTTAATTGAATGTTTTGTTTTTCAATGAGTTAATTGTGCCATTTTCTGGCGTAAAAAATTTATGAAATCCCCCCCCCTTCCTAGGAACGACAGACAACGCATTCTTTGTTTTTCAATGAGTTAATTCATGGTACCCGTCCTAAACTTCCCCGTTCCTAGGAACGACATACTTTTTAATCAAGAGAAATTATGATACCCGTCCATAAAAGAGGTATTTTTTTTTTTTAACCTGCCCGTGGCCATTGAGCAGGCCCTGACAGAGGTTGTCCACCCTTACGATATGGTCAATAGTCCCCGCAAAGAGCGGACAGTCAATTAACCCCGCCGTGAACCCCACCACCAACGCGACGTAATTTTGTTTGGTATCATGTGTTGCGTTTTAAAAATAGGTCGATTACAGTGGATTCGTTCATGACGAAATATGAGTGCGACAGAGAATATTGTTTGATCTAAAACAACTCGAACGAATGGCAGTCTAGCTATTCACAAAGAACTGTAAATCAACTGCGTCTAAAAGTACTATGACATCCAATAAATCTCTCCGCATAGGAAACCACTCAAAAGTATTGTTCCCGTATATCTCTCTGCAGATGCTAAATTTCGAGCGATAACGTTGAATTGTAAACAAACGCTCTTTTATAGCGATGCGTCAAAAACAAACGGTCATTAAATTATCACTTGATTAACCACCGCAGTGCCGTTTTTTGTGATTGGGAGTGGAGAATGAGTGGTCAAAGCTTGTCCAAAAACGCGACAACTACGGTGTCCGTGGGATTTTACCCTTAGATAGGAAGTTTGAACTCAATCGAGCCAGCCGTTTTCGATTCTATAAAGTACACATATACGGAGGTCTCAAAATATATAGTACTAGCAGGTTAGCCCGCCACTGGCGGCATTCGTCCCATGGCTTTGTTCGAAAAAGCAATTGCAACAGGTTCCGAGACACTTGTGCTGCATTTGCACCAAATTTCGGCAATAGTCAGAAACATGACAATTTTAATTTAATTTTTTGTTTTTCAATGAGTTAATTATTTTGTTTTTCAATGAGTTAATTGTGCTTTTTAATTTTTTAATTTAATTTAATTTTTTTAAATTTTACCCGATTATTTTTGGTTTTTCAAGGAGTTAATTGTGCCTTTTTAATTTTTTTTTTCAATTTTACCCGATTTTTTTTTGTTTTTCAATGAACCCGTCCATGACACTTCCCGTATTTAGCAAGTTTGAGCTCAATCGGTTCGAGTCTATAAAGGACACACACATATATATGACACTTCCCGTAGTTAGCAAGTTTGAGCTCAATCGGCATTGCCTGGAATTTCCCAGTAAATATTTAGCAAGTTTGAGCTCAATCGGTTCGAGTCTATAAAGGACACACTCATATATATTTGCCGACATTGCCGTGGGGATGCCCGTTCCTACACGCGTTTTCGATTCTATGAAGTACCCACATATATACACACATATTAATAGTAGATTGGCAGATTCCAGTAGCTTTATAACGGTATATCTGGGGAGAAATCTGATGCTATATTCGTGATTATCTGGGATGATTTCGGTATATACCGAAGGTATATACTGTAAAAACAAAGCGCGCCATCCGTGCTCGCAGGGAATAAATTTCGAGTGATAACGTTTGCGTTCCCGTATAACTATGCAGATGCTAATAACGTTGAATGGGAAACAGACGCTCTTTATAGAGATGCGTCAAAAACAAACGCTCATTAAATAATGACTTGATTAACCCACGCCGTGCCTTTGCGGTGATTTGAGATTGGAGAACGGGTGCTCTGAGCTTCTCTAAACCGCGACCACGGTCGTGTCGGTGAGATTTGACACTTACATAGGAAGTTTGAGCTCAATCTGTACACGCGTTTTGGATTCTATGAAATACACACACACACACACACACACACACACATATATACGAAGTCTCAAAATATATAGTATAGACTAGCAGGTTAGCCCGCCACTGGCGGCATTCGTCCCATGGCTTTGTTTCAGAAACATGACATTTTTGTAATTATTTTGTTTTTATTTATTTTTGTTTTTTATTTTTGAATATGAATTTAATGTTTTTTAAATTTAATATATTTTGTTTCTGAATTGTTTTTTTATTTTAATTAATTTGTTTGTTTCTGGTGGAAAAATTTACCCGTAGAAATCCCCCCTTCCTAGGAACGACATACAACGCATTCTTTGTTTCGTGAAATCTCTCTACGATTACATTGCATTGAATTTAAAACAAACGCTTCCCGTCGGGAAATCTGTCTGCATAATATTTTGAGTCTGCCGTACCCGTCGTAATGTCGTGAAATCTCTCTGCATAATAGATAACATTGCATTGAATCTGTTGTTGGCATTCAGGGCTTCGGGTCATTGTTGTTGGCATCACGGCTCCCCGAAAACTCTCACATTGCCGAAAACGTGTATTCAGTAATATCGTTGTTGTTGATATTTACGGCTTGGGGGCTATTTTCTTATTTAGCAAGTTTGAGCTCAATCGGTTCGAGTGCGCGAAGCTGGCGTCGCACGGGCTCGGCGACCCGATAAAATTTGTACCCGGCGCAAGATACATTCACATAGCAAATTTGATACAGGTCTGCGCATGCGCGAAGCTTGTGTCGCACGGGCTCAGCGTCCCGATAAAATTCGTACCCGGGGCAAGATACATTCACATACCAAATTTCAAGTCGATAGCTCCACCGGTTTCCGAGATCTCGTCTGCGCATGCGCGAAGCTGGCGTCGCACGGACTCGGCGACCCGATAAAATTTGTATCCGGGGCAAGATACATTCACATAGCAAATTTCAAGTCGATAGCTCCACCCGTTTGCGAGATAACGCATTCTTTGTTTTTCAATGAGTTAATTCATGGTACCCGTCCTCCCCGTCCTAAACTTCAGAGCGGACAGTCAATTAATCCCGTCGTGAAATCCCTCTGCATAATATTTCGAGCTCTTGGATCAATTCTGCCTTTTTAGTTGCATTTCGTCCGCATCCGTATTTCGGACGCATGGGGTCAGTCGTTTAGCCACGTCCATTGGAATCCGCATCGGACGCATGGGGTATCGTTTAGCCACGTCCATTGCAATAAAGAGCGTTAATTGTCAAAACCTCTGTATAAGGTATAGATAAAGAGCGTTATTGCCTTAACCCCCGCCGTGCCTTTGCAGTGATTTGGGAGTGGATAAAGGGTGCTCAGAGCTTCTCGAAAACACGACTACGGCGGTGTCGGTGGGATTTTACACTTACATACGAAATTTGATCTCAATATGTACACGCGTTTTGGATTCTATGAAGTACACACACACACACACACACACACATATATATACGAAGTCTCAAAATATATAGTATAGATAGACTAGCAGGTTAGCCCGCCACTGGCGGCATTCGTCCCATGGCTTTGTTTCAGAAACATGACATTTTTGTAATTATTTTGTTTTTATTTATTTTTGTTTTTTATTTTTGAATATGAATTTAATGTTTTTTAAATTTAATATATTTTGTTTCTGAATTGTTTTTTTTATTGTTAATTTTTTTTAATTTTATATTGTTTTAATTAAATTGTAAATTGTTTTTTTATTGTTAATTTTTTTTAATTTTAAATTGTTTTAATTAAATTGTAAATTGTTTTAATTAATTTTTTTGTTTCTGGCGGAAAAATTTACCCGTAGAAATCCCCCCTTCCTAGGAACGAGAGACAACGCATTCTTTGTTTCGTGAAATCTCTCTACGATAACATTGCATTGAATTTAAAACAAACGCTTCCCGTCAGGAAATCTGTCTGCATAATATTTTGAGTCTGCCGTACCCGTCGTAATGTCGTGAAATCTCTCTGCATAATAGATATAACATTGCATTGAATCTGTTGTTGGCATTCAGGGCTTCGGGTCGTTGTTGTTGGCATCACGGCTCCCCGAAAACTCTCACATTGCCGAAAACGTGTATTTAGTAATATCGTTGTTGTTGATATTTACGGCTTGGGGGCTATTTTCTTATTTAGCAAGTTTGAGCTCAATCGGTTCGAGTCTATAAAGGACACACTCATATATATGACACTTCCCGTGGGTTGCAAGTTTGAGCTCAATCGGCATTCCCTGGAATTTCCCGTAGATTGGCAGATTCCAGTAGCTTTATAACGGTATATCTGGGGAGAAATCTGATGCTATATTCGTGATTATCTGGGATGATTTCGGTATATAACTATATACTGTAAAAACAAAGCGCGCCATCAGTGCTCGCAGGGTTGGTCAGAAACAAATGTTTTTTAAATTTAATGTATGTTCCGTATATCTCTCTGCAGATGCAAATAACGTTGAATGGCAAACAGACCCTTTTCATAGAGATGCGTCAAAAACAAACGCTCATTAAATAATCACTTGATTAACCCACGCCGTGCCTTTGCAGTGATTTGAGATTGGAGAACGGGTGCTCTGAGCTTCTCTAAACCGCGACCACGGTCGTGTCGGTGGGATTTTACATTTAGATGGGAAGTTTGAACTCAATCGAGCGAAACGTTTTCGATTCTATGAAGTACATACATACACACATATATACGAAGTCTCAAAATATATAGTATAGACTAGCAGGTTAGCCCGCCACTGGCGGCATTCGTCCCATGGCTTTGTTCGAAAAAGCAATTGCAACAGGTTCCGAGACACTTGTGCTGCATTTGCAGCAAATTTCGGCAATAGTCAGAAATATGACAATTTTAATTGAATTTTTTGTTTTTCAATGAGTTAATTATTTTGTTTTTCAATGAGTTAATTGTGCCTTTTTAATTTTTTAATTGAATTTTTTGTTTTTCAATTTTACCCGATTTTTTTTTGTTTTTCAATGAACCCGTCCATTGCACTTCCCGTATTTAGCAAGTTTGAGCTCAATCGGTTCGAGTCTATAAAGGACACACACATATATATGACACTTCCCGTAGGTAGCAAGTTTGAGCTCAATCGGCATTCCCTGGAATTTCCCAGTCAATATTTAGCAAGTTTGAGCTCAATTGGTTCGAGTCTATAAAGGACACACTCATATATATATGACACTTCCCGTAGGTAGCAAGTTTGAGCTCAATCGGCATTCCCTGGAATTTCCCAGTCACCAACGCGGCGTAATTTTGGTACATATTTAGAGACCATTGTCCATCGGCTGTCATGTGTAGTAAAGATGTCTTATAAGCCGACATTGCCGTGGGGATGCCCGTTCCTACACGCGTTTTCGATTCTATGAAGTACCCACATATATACACACATACATACATATATATATATATATACGGAAGTCTCAAATTATATAGTAGATTGGCAGATTCCAGTAGCTTTATAACGGTATATCTGGGGAGAAATCTGATGCTATATTCGTGATTACAAATTTCGAGCGATAACGTTTGCGTAAATACGAAATTGTGAGTGTTGGTTTGTAACCGGGATTTCTGAGAAGCATTATGCCTATAACTACCCCCCCTAAGCCCTGACCTAAGTGTCATACATACTATAACAATGATGTTGTAAGAGCTCCAATAAATCTCCCCGCATAGGCAAGCAATCAATGTTCCCGTATAACTATGCAGATGCTAATAACGTTGAATGGGAAACAGACGCTCTTTATAGAGATGCGTCAAAAACAAACGCTCATTAAATAATCACTTGATTAACCCACGCCGTGCCTTTGCAGTGATTTGAGATTGGAGAACGGGTGCTCTGAGCTTCTCTAAACCGCGACCACGGTCGTGTCGGTGGGATTTGACACTTACATAGGAAGTTTGAGCTCAATATGTACACGCGTTTTGGATTCTATGAAGTACACACACACGGAAGTCTCAAAATATATAGTATAGATAGATAGACTAGCCGATTTATTCAAAAACCAAATTTCAAGTCGATAGCTCCACCCGTTTCCGAGATCTGGTCTGCGCATGCGCGAAGCTTGCGTCGCACGGGCTCGGCGACCCGACAAAAATTGTATCCGGGGCAAGATACATTCACATAGCAAATTTCAAGTCGATAGCTTCACCCGTTTCCGAGATCTCGTCTGCGCATGCGCAAAGCGGGCGCCGCACAGTCTCGCCAATACGACAATGACGACCGCCTGGTCAAACTACACACACATACCAAGTTTCGTCCCGATCGGTTGAGAATCGTAGATTTGTATAAATGACATACATACATACAGACAGACAGAGGTCTTCAAAATATATAGGAGACTAGCCGATGAGCCCGACGTTGTCCGGGATATTCAAAAACCAAGTTTCAAGTCGATAGCTCCACCCGTTTCCGAGATCTGGTCTGCGCATGCGCGAAGCTGGCGTTGCACGGGCTCGGCGACCCGATAAAATTCGTGTCCGGGGCAAGATACATTCACATACCAAATTTCAAGTCGATAACTCCACCCGTTTCCGAGATCTCGTCTGCGCATGTGCTGCACGGGCGTCGCACAGGCTCGCCAATACGACAACGACGACCGCCTGGTCAAACTACACACACGTACCAAGTTTCGTCCCGATCGGTCGAGAATCGCAGATTTGTATAAATGACAGACAAACAGACAAACAGACAGAGGTCTTCAAAATATATATGAGATAACATGTTTGGAACAAGAAGAGCTACAAGAAACTATTTTATTCAAAATTGAATTTTCTATATGCATTTATTTCATGCAGTTTCGATGAATTAGAGGGACACCTTAAAAATTTTTTTTAAGTTTGCAATCAGTCAGTTTCCACAGTTCATCTGCACTAATTTGCTTTAACTTCCACCTTTCACCTTTTTTTGCTATTTTCAAACAAATCTGGATCCCAGTCATCCAAGGAGCCCCATGCAAAATATAAATAATAGGTCACCGACCACGTGTCCCCCGAAAAGGTGGCTTTTTAGTAAAGATAACTTTTTTTTAACTCTATAAAAATTCATCGGACCGTGACCAAATTCAAACTTGGCCTTTGTCTTCTGAAATTTGAGCCACGTACCAAATATCAAGAGATTCAGTTGAATTTAAAAACAATCAGATAACTAAAAGTAAAATTACCATGCAGAAACAAAATAATTGGCAAAATTTAAGTGGACAAGGACCATAACTCTGCCAAAAATGGGCAGACAAAGCCCAAATTTGAACTTGACCTGTATCTTCATGTGGTTAATCCACATACCAAATTTTAAAAACAATCAGATTACAAAAACTAAAGTTATCATCTGGAAACCAAAATAATCAGCAAATTCTAAGTCGACATAACCATAACTCTGGCAAAAATGGGCAGACTGAAAACATATTCGAAATTGACCTGTATTTGGAGCTGATAACCTGACATACCAAATTTGGTTCTGATCACACAAACTAAAGTTATCATCTGGAAACCTCAAAACGACAAAATTCTAAGTCAATGAGAGGGTCAATAACACTGTAGCTCAACTTCGAAAGGGAATAATTTCATCTGTTACAGTCAATGGAGTGATTAGGAATGCGGAATGTTGAAATATCTAAGTAATACTAAATTATCAACATGAAGATATATATATAAAATAAAATCCAAGATGGCTGCTGGTGGCTATGCATGTTTTCCAATAAATATCAAAAACCTTTGATAGCTCTCATCGAGTAGATCAATATCAAGATATAATATAATATGAAGTTTGGTGATGATCGGATGAGGGAAGTGGACTGTAGGGTGTGCCAAAGCATTGAGTCATGCAAAGATTTAAATCCAAGATGGCTGCCAGCAGCCATGTTTTATGACCGAATGACCTGAATGACTCATTCCCATCTGCATGTCAATATTAACATCCATGACAAATTTCATGATGATCAGACGAATTGTTAGGCTTGTAGCCTGTGCTAATGGATTGAATTTTTAAATCCAAGATGGCCACTGTTTTTTACCGAATGACCCCAAAATGATTTGTTTCCCATCTACATGTCAACAGCCATGACTAATTTCATAATAATTTGACCGAAGGTACGACATAGAAGCCCGAGCCAAAGGATTTAGTCATGCAAAGAGTAAAGTCCAAGATATCTGCCAGTGGCCATGTTTGATGGCCGAATGACCCAAAAATGACTTGTTCCCATCTGCATGTCAATGTTAAAATCGATGATAAATTTCTTGATTATCAGACGAACAGTTTGGCCTGTAGCCTGTGCTAATGGATTGAATTTTGAAATCCAAGGTGGCCATGTTTTTTTGCCTAATGACCCCAAAATTACTCGTTTCCCATCTACATGTCAACAGCCATGACAAATTTCATAATGATCCGGCCAAAGGTATGACCTGTAGCCCATGCTAAAGGAAATTGTACAAAGTAAAGTCGAGCCAAAAACTTTACAAAGTAAAACTGAGTTAAAAAGGGGCCATAACTCCAGCAAAAATAGGCAGACGAACCCATATTCGAATTTGACCTGTGTATTAAACAAAACTTTTCGGGGGACAACTAAATAAGCCTTATGGTTCTTGAGAGAAGATGAGAGAAGATGTTTCAAGAATTTCTATTTAAAGGATGGAGTTATGTTCCTAGCTCCTCCCCTATTTCAACTGTTGGCCCATTCAATTTGAATCCCAGTCACACAGGGACCATCCACACCAAATATGACACTATTTTTTTAGATTATGTTAAGAATTTTGACAAATCAAAGAGCTGACATATAAATGCAATGGTGTCTTGTGAAAAATACCATATGAACAAGACAATGAGAAAGATAGCTGTTTTAAATTCACAATGGCCTGTTTCAACATACCTTGCTCTTCCAGTGATTACACTTTGTGCCCAGGGTTGCAGTATCTCGCAGAATGAATTTCTGTCAAAAAAACCTGACTGCCACTCATTTCGCTTCTCTGAAATTTAAATAATTTTGGGAGGAGTTAGTTGAATCGATAAAGTGTGGAATTCCCCATTAGTAACACCATTCAATTCTGGAAGTTTTTATTTACAGCAAACGAAAATTGACAAAATGGAATTTTCCAAATTGTTTGTTATATTTTGAATAAATTATGTCTTTTAATTGTTGATCCACTGGCACTGTTCACAAACAAAATTACAACATGTTTTACTTAATAGACCATTTTGACATACAGACAAAAATAGAAAACATTTTTATCAGATAATTTCGGCAACGAAAAAAACAAAATATTTGATTCGATACCTTTTCAAAATTTGTTCAAGAGCTATTTATTCAAAATTTGATTCGATCAAAGGCCCACTATTTGCAGGGCCTATCCAATACACAATCTTATCTGATGATCCATGCAGGAATTAAAAGCTGAAATGTTCGTACGGAGATATAATTCCCCAGGGCAATGCTATCTCCATAGAAAGCACAACTGAATCAGATGATCATTGCCCAAGTTGAAATGTTCTTTCAGACATAATATTGACACATTTCCAAGTCAAACAAGGGTGTTAACTCAGGACGGTCAGAGACTTCGGCTATATGCCCGACAACTCCTATCGGGATTGATGGCATTATTGACTACAGTCCGGTCGGCAAACTATCATTTTTGGCTCTAGTATCTGATATCATGAGAAACACTACTAATGCCAAACTATCGGACTTCAGTCAGGGTACATTGGGTACTAGTCAGCTGACACACCACAGCCATGGCAGTAATAGTCAACTGCTTCCTCTTCTCATTGCATTTGCAGATACGTTCTAGAAATATCGGTCCCACATGTAAGATGTGTTTTGTATTCACATGTTTTGCAAACTACCACATGTCGATTTCTTCTAATAGTTTTCGCACACTTTGTACACCGTTCAACCAAGGAGTCGCGCTGTGACCTGGGCATTGTGAAGGTATGATGGGTTGGTATCAAAATCGTGGATATATACCTTGGATTAGTTTATTATCACCTCGGTCAGCAACGAAAGCCCAAAGCATTGGTGATTATCCGAGGTGCAAACGTTAAGATAATAAAGTGGCCGCTCTTCCATGTCCTGGATCGAGAGCATGAGTGAGTGCGTGTATTATGTCTTTTCTCTTTTGTTATTCTTTGTTCACAATAAAAAAAAAAAAAAAAAAGACAAAAAAAAAAGATAATAAAGTGGCATCCGTATATGGGACGTAACAAACACCTATCACCAAATATAAATAACACCAATGGTCACAGGTGTCAATGATAATATTACCAGGTCATGATTACTGAACGCATCACTTCCATGTTTATACTATATAACGCATGCATTTGTGAGTATTATGAAATATTAAGCCCCATATGATCCTTATACCCAAGGCATCAACACTCAAGTATACTTTAAGTAATATAAACATCCGCAAAGTTATACAAATATTTAGATTTTATTAAACATGAAAGCTGATAAAACCAAGGTGGCTTTTTGACAAAAATTCGGTGGGGTTTTCACCCAAAAAAATGTGGCGTTTTGCCCAAAAATGTGGCGTTCTGACCAAATGAAAATGTGGCATTCTGAGAGTGTGGCGTTTTGACTAGTCCCTTTCTGGGTTCTTAATCTCATTTTGCTAACTTAGTTTTTTGAAACCAAAATAAATTGCAAATTTCGCAACCTGTGGGTTTCAATGCAGCTCTATACCATACTTTTACATTGGGAAATCTCATCTTAAAGACCAGACTGATATATAGATGGAGATTGACCAATTAAAATGTCAAACATTCGAGGAGTGTAATGAATTTGGGCGCCTGGAATATGTGTGCCCAAACTGGTACATCGGTACTAAAAACATCCTATATAGTCCTGGGCTTCAGAAAAATGTTATAGCTCTTATTTAGGTCAACCCAAGATCCATATAAATATTGGTGATAATCAGATGATGGATGTGGCCTGTTGAGTGCATAAACGGATGAGGATATTAATTATTCTAGTCTGTGCATACTCTACATTAGTCACAATAACTACATTAATAACCATAAAACATTTTATTTTGTATCTGAATTTTACACAGACTATCCCTTACCGCTTAGCATTAAAATAATTAGAAACGAGAGGCCGATCACGATAGGCAGATGTTAACCCAACCATTGGCGATAAAAATTTAATATGATCGGATAAATGAGAGTTTTTGTGTTGAATTATAGAGTATACTGTTATGTACTATTATAGACAAATGTACATAACACAAATTATTGGAATTTATGGGTCACTGGCATTTATATAAGAGAATGCACTGGTACAGGATCTGTAATGCTCAACTGCCACAGCCAGCAAGCTCGAGGGTTAAATGTGTAGGTGTGACCTGGACATGGAATACTTGGGTTAAGAGAGTCCAATTTAAGTTTACAATAATAATGTGTCCTAGTATACAGATAAGCAACCTCACCACTGACCCATTAATATCAATTATATAGCAGAGCTGTCAAAAAATCACAGGAATTGTTTATGTTGAACACTGACCTCTCTATTAAACCAATAACAACAAGAGATGGACTGTCGTCCGGTGCATACCCCCTCGTGGCATACCGCCTCGTGTGGGCATATCTATAACTTATGAGGGCTATACTCAGACAGATGGACCCAAACACCAGAATTTTCATATAAACAAAGATGAGTAACTATAGAACAATAAAAACAAAACAAACATTTGAATGTGCCATTAAAAGTCCTCATAGTGGTGAACATCCATACAAAATTTCATTGAGATCCAAGCATTACTGTTCAAGTTATGAGCTGAACAGACATTGGATGGACCAAACAACCAACATTTCCAGATAAACAAAGATGAATAACTCTAGAATGGAAAAGCAGAACAGAACAATGGAACCCTCTATTGAATGTCCTCATAGTGGTGAACATCCATACCAAATTTCATTGAGATCCCAGCACAACTGTTGAAGTTACGATATGAAGAGACACCAGACGGACCAAAAACCCAACATTTCCAGATAAACAAAGATGTATAACTCTAGAATGGAAAATCCGAACAAAACAATGGAACCCACTTTTAATGTCCTCATAGTAGTGAACATCCAGACCAAATTTCATTGAGATCCCAGCATTACTGTTGAAGTTACGACATGAACAGACACCAGACGGACCAAAAAGTCAACATTTCCAGATAAACAAAGATGAATAACTCCAAAATGGAAAATCCGAACAAAACGATGGAACCCTCTTTTTAATGTCCTCATAGTAGTGAACATCCATACCAAATTTCATTGAGATCCCAGCACAACTGTTGAAGTTATGACATGAACAGACACCAGACAGACCAAAAATCCAACATTTCAAGATAAACAAAGATGAATAACTCTAGAATGGAAAATCCGAACAAAACGATGTAACCCTCTATTGAACGCCCTCATAGTAATGAACAGCCATACAAAATTTCATTGAGATCCGAGCACTACTGTTCAAGTTATGACATGAACAGACATCGGACAGGCGTACAGACAGACGGACGCACAGACACACACACGGACGGACGGACGGACAGGTGCAAAACAGTATACCCCCTTTTTTTTGTAAAAGGGGGTATAATTATAATGATATCAGACCATCTGAAGATATAACTCTGCAGCACAGATGTCCAAGTCTACTGTTAATATCATGTGATGTTTATTGTTGAATCTTTATTTTAAAAAAGATACCATAGCCTTCTTTATCAGATTATTTGCACATTGGCATAAGAGACATCAGAAAATAATATAGCCTTATCAATAGCTAAGTAGTCCAAAGGCAATTGGTGAATTGGATTTAATGTTGCTCCAAACAGATTTACCAGTACATAACACAAGATTTTGGACCGATTTAATCAAATTTGGTGTGGTGATTCGGGGTACCCTTGGCAGAGTTATAATGGTGTTAGTTTTTCAATTTTTTTTGTATATCCCCAGCAACAAGGGAGAGATAAGGGAACAAAGTATTGCGATAAGGACTACCTATATTTTGAAAAATAGTTCTCATAAAGTTTACAAAAAATAGGTAGCCAAAAATGATATAATTACAGTGGGTCCGAAAACGCCTCCAACAATAGGCAGGGACCCATAACACTATGTAAAATGTAAGAAAAATATAAAACATATGTAAATATATCTAAAACAAACAATCTGAGCACTAACACTGTGCGAAGACCTTAAAACAGATATCACAGTATTAAAGATTCTCAGATCAAGCAAGGAGAGGAGGAGACAGGGGAGGATGGTGGGATAAAATTAATCTGAGAATGAAGTACTCACAAGTTATTGTTGTCTTCGTGCGCGATCAAAAATATAGTTCCAATTTAATACCTTGAGCTCTTGTGGAAAAACCGAGAACAAGAGCAAGGCATCTAAATTAAAATCATGGCGATTATAGTTAGAAAGTAGATTTGATATTAAATTCTGATAAGAGAAAAGTGCTAATTGTATTGCACAACAATGAGAAATTCTTACCGCGCATTTAGTGCAACGGCTTAAAATCTCGCCACTTCTCGTGAGACTTAAGCGAGCCTTAGAAAGACGCACGAGATTTGAAAACGGTAAAAGCAGGGATGTTGCTGCCGATATAAAACCCTTGGATCTCATAGACCCAATGGTAATTTATATCCCCAGCAACAAGGGAGAGATAAGGGAACAAAGTATTGCAAAAATAATATAATTACAGTGGGTCCGAAAACGCCAAGAGATGAGGACAAGAAGCACCACTCATTGTCCGAGACTCACCCACTGTAATGACCCCCCCCTCTTTGCTTGATCATACAAAGAAACGAATCAGAAATGAAATGAATAATGTGATGTGGCATATGTAGCCTTATGCAAAATTGGCAATGATCTGACTAGGGTGTCATCTGAAAATCGAATCACCTGGTGATAAAGAATGACACTTGGAAAATATCCAATGGTAGGAAATGGTGATAACCGACAAGCGTCCTCGACTCAATGACTGTAATAATTAGAAATATCGACGAATTAGATAATCGGGCTGTTATTGAGTATTATTATTTATTTTATTTATTTATTTATTTTTTTTGTGTATAAAAGGACTGGAATAATAATAGCCAATTAATTCTGGTGATACGATGACCAGATGACATGAGCGGCAATGGTTCAGATGTGAAAATTTGTACCATCAAACAATGATTTGTAAAAATAAAGAAATATAAAAACATGGCAATAACTGTAAAAAATGTACTTAGCACCATAAAATGCACCTTGAGATCTCTTGATGAATGATGTGAAGGGCACAGGCATCCGAGATCCGAGGCAATATGTGTCAAACTATTGGAGAGGGCCTAATATAACGGTGAAATGCATTAGACTTCCATCTACCCATTCGATGAATCTGAGCATCAGAGAAACCGGAGTCTGTGGCGAATGAAGCCGCACCTATCCGGAAGCTGTGAGTCATAAATAAATCTGTACTAAGATTGCAAAATTTGAGACATTGTTTAAAAACAACCTGAAACCGACTCCGGAGAAGTGGCTTCCCATCTGGGAAGGAGAAGAGAGGACCCAGGACAGGACCGCGTAACTGGTAATATATACGCAAATTCTGGACCGGGCAAATCTGATGCTCAGCTCTACCAATGTTGTTCTTAAAATTCCGGAAGGTAATGGTTGCATCGGAATCTGATATGTGACAATCTACCAGTTGTAAAACCTGTTTGTGTTTGCCCGGGATACGGGGCAAAGTTCGCCAATTCGAGCCAAGGCTGTTGTGAAAATAGTGGCCCTGAGTTGTTGCTTATAAAATGTTAGACCAAGCAATGGAAGTGCTCGAACCATGCTCTGGAGAATAGGTAACGTTATGGGTAAACGCACATCTGTGACCGGGTGTAAACGTCGTACTGCAAACAATTTTTTCTTAACAAGGAAACTTTTTGTCGGATCTGGGATACCCTTGACCTTATGAATGAAGGAAACTGACGATAAAGCACTCGTTATGTAACTGGCCGCTAAGCCTTTCCTATATAAATAAGAAATAAACAAGCAAATCGTATTAACTGGTAAAGGCAATACACATGGAATGTTAGTACCAGTACAGAAAGTTATGAGATGATTGCAGTATGTCCTGTACTGTCTTTTTGACGATGTGGACAATGATTCAGAGAAAAGGCAATCTAGAGTTCCAGTAAGTTCTCTAATTTGAGGTGAGACGGCTGAATGAAAGCAGATTCCTGAAAGGTAGGGTAAATAAGTTTGAATTGATTAAATTGAAAGCGACTGAGCATATCAGCTCCAGTATTCATAATGCCTTTAATATGCTTAGCTTTGAAAAGAATATTGTTTGACAAGCATATAAGAACCAACTGCCTAATAAGAATCATCATGTGTTTGTCTTTTGCTGTTTGTTTATTTATTACAGCTACGATAGCCATGTTGTCTGAAAAGAATAGAACAGAACGGTTTTGCAGACGATTGGCCCAAGTATGCAACCCCAAAACGATAGGGTATAATTATAAAACTGAAATATTCAATTTACGTTCGCGGGGTGTCCATTCCCCTACTATATATTCTGGACAGAACATTGCAGCAAAACCGGCGGAAGCTGCCAAGTCTAAAAAGAATTGCAAGGCGCCGGACGTAAAAAATTGGCGTTCAAGGAAAAATGAGGTGCCATTGAAATGTTCCAGAAATAACAGCCAAATGTGTAGATCTAGTTTCACCTCGCGAGTGATTCTGATACGATGATGTAATTTTGAAATTCCGATAGTTTTATTTATAAGTCGCCGGAGAAACACTCTACCGGTTGTATAACGGAGCAAGTAAAATTAAGCAAACCAATTATAGATTAAAATTTGCGAAGAGTGGCTTTGTTTTTCAATAGAAGAGAATTAATGCGCTGAACGCATTCTAACAATTTTGCTTGAGGAAGTGAGGCACACATTCTGATTGTATCCAAATGGATACCCAAAAAAGTAATCGATGTTGAAGGCCAAATAGTTTTGTCGTGTGCAATCGGCAAGCGTAAATGTTCACACATACAGAGAAAAGATTTCAAATAGGCGTCACACAGTGATTCCGAAGAATCGATGAGACAGAAATCATCCAGATAGTGTACAGTGTACACAGTTCAGTGTACAGTGTACACAGTTCTGGATAGCGAGTTTATTTATTGCAATCCATTCGAGTGCCGTGCTGAAAGCCTCGAAATTGTGACAACTTGACGAAGCCCCCCATGGGCATGCATTTATCGAATAGAAATTATCAAATTTAAGACCTAACAGATGATAATCATCTGGATGACAAGCGAGGACCCTAAAGGCAGAAAGTACACCGATTCTCGTACAGTAAGAACCGACTGGAAGGTTTTGAATGATGTTGATTGCATCCTGGACAGATGCATAACATACTGATTTAAAGTCGGCTTGGATGTGATCATTTACAGATTCGCCTTTGGGATATGAAAGGTGGTGTATCAAACGATACTCACCAGGCTGTTTCTTAGGAACTATCCCAATTGGGGAAATTACAAAAAGTGGAAGAGGGGGACCCTTAAAAGGCCCCGCTATTCTCCCCATTGAAATCTCTTTCGCTATCTTTTTTCTGACTATGTCAGGCATCTCCAAAGCCGATTTCAAGTTAGGAGACTCGCGAGCAGACACCATCCCCTCATAGCCTAATCGAAAACCGTGTGTGAAGCCATTAATTAAGAAATCTCAGTTGTGTTGATCATAACCGGATAACATTTCATTTAATAATGGGACCAGGATTGGTGTTGGCAGTTTTTGTTGGTGCATTTTGTCTAAATGATGAGGTTTTAGAACCTCTTGCATTTGGTGGCTGATAAGGCCGGTTTCTGTTGCGATGTGAGCACTTGACGAAACTGTGGGGCTGCTTACATAAGAAACAGTTATGGGAGAAGTTGCAACCGGTGCAAGTTTTTCCCTTGTGAAAATCCCAACAGTATCCATTTGGTATGGAGATCTTTGAATTTTGAAAATGGTTCTGTGTTTTAGGATGGTATCCACGTTCTGGTTGAGAAGGTGTAAACACAGGCACTCGTGGAGCTGCCTGCATGTACAACTCCCACTGAATGTGGTTCCATGACAAATTTGTCTTGAACTGACGCAATTGTCGGAACTGCCGATCATAATATGACCAACTGTAACCAGCTCGAGCCATCTTGCGGATCCGCATCATATAGCTCACGAGACTGGGCATGTGCGACGGGAATTTGGCAGAGTAAATAATTATAAAAATTATGAAAGCATCAAGCCATTGGTTAATGTCAGTAATGACTTTAGTTGGTTTAGGTTGTACAAAAAAAGCCTGAGCACCAATATTGATCCCCATGTTAACTGGAGCTGAAAAATTAACATTATGGTCATGATCCGGCAATAATGAGGCCAGAGGTATAAACTCATTGGCCCATATTTTAGCCCGGACTTTGGCAGGAACGTGAGCGTCCAAAGGTGTAGCTAGTGAAACGAAGTCGATCTGAGGCATACCAGATGAAGCAGCATCTTGAAGGGAGGTCGAGACCTGAAGTCCTAAAACAGGAAGAGGCTGAACACCTGGAACCGGAAACGATTGTAACGGCACCGAGGATGCAGGAACAGCAGCCGGAATGTCCCAAGAGGCCGGATGGCCGGAGAAGGGCGCTGAAGCACGACTAAAGTCTGATACCGACATCGATGCAGGTAGGTCCCAAGAGGCCGGATGGCCGGAGGATGAAGCTGATGTGGGCTGAATGTCAGTCAATGAGTCGCAGGCAGCTGAAGGACCGAGCGGAACAGTACCTGACGATAAATAAGCTGGCTGAGAGGTGATGACAGATGACACCGAGCACGGAAGTGCGAAGGTGCATGAAAATCCCGAAGAACTGGAATGTCCCAGTGACAGCACCGTGGAAGTGGGAGCTGTCGGAAATGAACATGTCCAAGCCGGAGACGGGAGCCGGAAAGTAATGAGGCAAGTGTACATTGGATACCGGACACTGAGGTTGATGTTGAGGATGATGTGGATGAGGCGGCACCGGCCAAGCTGATGTGATCCCCAATCCAGGCGCAGTAGGAGGATGCAAGGCTGCAACGGGAGAATGTAATGCTGATTGACGAACAAAGGTGTCGACTGATGAGGCAGCAGGTACAACAGGAGCCGGGACGCCAGGTGATGAAACAAGTGGTGTAGACACAGCGGCCGGACATGGTAGAGGAGGACGCCCACGACGTGGTCGTTTGGCAGGCGACCCTGACAAAACAACAGTTGAGCGTTTTGGTGGCATGGTGTGCAAACTCTGGATGGCTTACTGTAAAGGAAAAGAAACAAAACAACAAGTAAATAGAACTATACAAGGAAACCGCACACACCTACAGTGGTGAAGGAAGTCATAATGATGCACCCGGTATTACAACCCTAAACTCCAAAAGGAGAGAAAAAGGTTTGCCATTATTAACGATCTTCATAATGAAGATGAATAATTAAAGCCATTAAGCGAGAATACCAACTGAAATAATTGATGAGATGGAAGGCGTAAAACTTGTAGCATAAAAAGTAACGGCCATCATAACGAGGGTCATCAGTAAATTGGACTGATATAACCCCAGCACTATCAAAAAGAAGCCAATGTATCAACTAGTTGGCTGAATCAGACTTAGAAGAAAATTAGGTGATAGGCGGAGCTTTTAATATTATTGAAATGCCACAGAAAACAACAATTTGTATGTGCTTGTATTAAAATGTACATTTATAACATGAAAAGAATGACGCCTTCCATGGAGCACCATAATGACATTATGTGTACCCAAAAAAATCTTGCATTGTTCGAAAACAAAATGGCACATACCAAAAAGCCTGTAACATGAATAAGCTCCAATTAGACATGACCATACCAGAAAATTTAACAACAGTAAATAGCTGCAACACTTATGATTGGCAGATCCTTATGCTGAAAAAAAAGGACAAGTAGGGAGGCCAGGCAGTTTACTGCATCACGACAACCGTCAAGATATACTCATAATGCATTACTCTCGCTCGTTCAACATGTTACGTAGGTAAATATGTTGTTTTTGTTTGTTTTTTTTTAAATATCTGCTCATTGTCATACACGAGAGTATTTAAGTGCCCAGTAAAGAGTGACACCAAAACAAGATAATGATGTTTGGATAACCAAGATGTTACGACACATTAATAATGTCCCAACGCCATACTTGCATTGAGTCAACCACTGGTATGGAATGAATAAAGCGTAAAACAAAACATCAATTTGTGGGATTGATGAAACGAACTGGTCTACAACCTGGAGCCAACAATTGAATGAAAAATAATGAATCATTGCAATAAAAGGCTTCCAAGAACAATTGCATCAGGCATACATTTAGCAAAATATTGCATCAGCCCTACTTTTGCAAAAACATTGCATAAAAGATGATAACAGATCGTTCAACTCTTCCACGTGGCTGTTAAAGACTGATAGAGACTTTGGCCCCCGCACCGAACCCCAACAAAAAGCCTGGGAAACCAGAACTTTCTGCACAGAGTGGATGGACTGGACCACCGAACAGAATCCCACCACCCTCTCGGCAACCTCAGAAGGAGAAGCCCAACACAGGTCATTGCTTCCAATTTGCAAAATAACGACATGGGGCAAAAATTCCCTGAGCCTGTGTTGCAGGGATAGAAGATCCCAAACCTGTGCCCCACCCCGATGAAAAAGGCGCACATTTACCGGGACCCCGGCGTAGGAACCCACCTGCAGCTCCTCGGAGAAATTGCGGCCACCGAAAAACCTGGTACGGTCCGTAAAACCCAAACGCAGTGCCAATTCGTTGGACAAAACTATGTCCAACGACCGCAACTCTAACCTCGCTGGCCGTAATTCAGAAAGCCATAGTTGTGTTAACTTAATTACAAGTTATAATGGGCTCCCGAATTAAAATCAAATGACCAGAAAACGAATTGAGCTCGACGACAGGCACCTACCTTCACCAAAACAATAACATTTTTCGAGAGAAATCGAATCGTGCGACGCACCTCAAGGGAAATTAATCTGAGAATGAAGTACTCACAAGTTATTGTTGTCTTCGTGCGCGATCAAAAATATAGTTCCAATTTAATACCTTGAGCTCTTGTGGAAAAACCGAGAACAAGAGCAAGGCATCTAAATTAAAATCATCGCGATTATAGTTAGAAAGTAGATTTGATATTAAATTCTGATAAGAGAAAAGTGCTAATTGTATTGCACAACAATGAGAACTTCTTACCGCGCATTTAGTGCAAAACGGTAGTGCAACGGCTTAAAATCTCACCACTTCTCGTGAGACTTAAGCGAGCCTTAGAAAGACGCACGAGATTTGAAAACGGTAAAAGCAGGGATGTTGCTGCCGATATAAAACCCTTGGATCTCATAGACCCAATGGTAATAACTTTAACAATTTTTTTTTTTTAATTATTTAAAAAAATTAAAGGGACACATTGGAAATCTTTTTATCAACTTGTATCATAATCATCAATATCTAAATAAATCAATGACATTTTTTTAATTATTATTATAAAAGTTAAAAATATTTTTTTTTTTAAATTGATTTAAAAAAATAAATAAATCGGATCAAACCCATATTCGAACTAGAATGCACTCACTGGAGCTGCCTATACTTGTGCCCATCACACATTTGACATGTTTTGTTTTGTCTTACCAACACCACATTGAACCACGGGTGTTGACTCCTCGTTTGAGAGATCGATAAAAACAAATCTAGATATCAAATCTCAGTTCATTCATCGCTGAAATATTTGTGTATACGGACAGACTATTTCAAGTTGATCTATTACACTAATGATACGTAGGAGTTGTTTGACATATTTATAGAACAATAGAGACATCGTTTACATGTATATATATTATATACCAATTGGGTTAAATTACTAGTTTGACTAGAATGATGTCAAGCGTGTATGCCATAGCACTTCAGCGGCAAAAAACGTCAAAGTAAGTTACAAATACCGACACAAATAAGTAAAAGACACGCGACCACGCGAACAGTGTGTCAATGTGAGCATGCCCTTATAGCGACTGATTTATACAGTCTTCGGGAACATATCATCAAAATGTCTATTGCGTTGAAAATGAGAAAGGTTGTTTTACCAGTTAATTAATAAGGCATTTAATAATCCGTATGTTTCAACATTCACATTTTTCAGTGCAATTGTTTCTCAATTGAACCACGCGCTCGACTGCTTGGCGCACCTCAGTCTCTGCGAAAAAAAAATATTCCGCGCGCATCTTTTAGACATGATCTTAACACATTTCCCGTGTTTCAAGTTACATAAAATAGGCTTCTAATGGGCAGTACTATTGCCCACTTTTATTTTTCATGCAGTATATATATATTTATAATAATAGAACACAAAGTTGTTGGCAGTTAGAATGGTTTAGCCTGCCCGTGCAATACGGGTCTCAGCTGTCTGGACATCGACGCGATCATGTCTGGTGTTTTGCGCGCCCATGTAGCTTGTGACGTCCTGGTGTGCGTCATGACGTCATCGCGTCTTGATCGGTTTCCAGAAAGAAATTATTCAATATTGTTCTTTTATGAACGATTTATAACCAAAATAAAACCAGATAACAATGCAAATTAAGTATATATGTTGATTTAAATTACAATTGATGCAACCATCTCATATTATTCCGTGTGCATTCTTTACAGTATGTACTTCCGGTATGACGTAACATATTCACGGAAGGACAGACAACAGACAAAGATCTGCACCGAAAACATTACTTGCGTCCAGCATGAACTGGCGCAAGTAACTAGATCTGTATTTTGGGCTGTGAAACTCACATACCAAATTTGGTTCCAATCAGATAAAAAATGTTTGAGTTATGGCAGAATGTGTGAATTCTAAGTCGAAAAAGGGCCATAACTCTGTAACAAAATCTTGGATCAAACCCAAAAACGAACTCGATCCGTATTTTGGGCTGAGAAACCCATATTCAAAATTTGGTTCTGATAGGATAGAAAATGTCTGAGTTATGGCATTACTCGTGAAGTGTCTACGGACTGACAGACGGACAGACGGATGGACAGACGGACGGACGAATGACGAGTGGTCAATCCGGACAACGACACTATGTTTACCATACATGGTATGGGTAAACATAAAAACCACTAAGCAAATGAGTAGCGAATGAACCAATCAGTGATTACCTTAGCATTCAAATGTTACCATAGCGGTTTCTTAGTCTTCATACAGGCCAAAATATTTATGAGCTTAGTTAATTCAAATGATAGCTTAGCATTTGAACCTCACCTCATTTGCATTTGCATAAGTGGATTTTCTTATATGCATATATAGTACTTACAGAGTTACATCCATAATAAACTACTATCCAAGTGAATGAAGAATAAGACTGCTATTATAACTGGACTTTATTCTTAATGAAAAAACAATAAAACTTCCAAACAATCAATTTCATTGGTTTATCATCCCATCTATTAACACACCCCATCAGCTAATATTCTATTCACTACCTATGGAATTAGAAAAGTAAATGAAGTTAATTCACTCAAAATCAAAATTAAATATTAAGACAAAGACCGAATTATCAATTATATATTGCACACTATAGTACAAGGAAATTAAACTTCCCAATTGGCCATATAACATATGTGTACATGCAGGTGATATACTATAATACTTTCTATAACTGTCTCTAGAGCTAATGGAATAAGTTTAATAATTACTTAATACAAAAATTCAGAGATTCATTCCAGAAAACAACAAAGAACAGAAATTAAAATGTCTGTCTGGATGGAGATTTTCCCTCATAATCTAGAACAAATGACTGCGATTCAGAGAATCACATGACAATAACATCCTTGCCATTCGAATGTTAAGGAAGAATATCTCTTAACATTCAAATGCTGAACAAGAACAAATATGGAGGGCTAGCAGTCGAATGCTAAGCGAATGTTAAGGAACATGACCTTTTTTTACTTCAAATGACATATCTTACCATGGTAAGCGAATGTTAAGGAACATGGCCTTTTAGTCCTCAAATGACATCTCTTAGCATTCGAATGGTAAGCGAATGCTAAGAATTGCATCTCTTAGCCTTCAAATACTAAGCGAATGTTAAGCTAATACTTATTAAGTCGTTCCTCTTGGTAAGGGTATATATAGTTGCACACTAACCTGGGTTCTGGCGACCAGCTAACATCCATCGAGGATCATATGGAGCCTTTGTTGGAATGAAATCTATATCTCTGTCCACTGGATCAACTGATTCCATAATAGAGAGTGGCCCACCATGAAACTGAAAACATGATAATAGAATAATTCTTCGATAAACCAGTATATTAAAGCAATCCAAATAATTATGATAGGCAAACATTATCAGTTCTGGTTTAAATTCTTGTCCTTTGAGATCAATGTCTTCCGCACAAGATTTGCATATGCAAATTATGATTTTATATATGGCGACCAATGCGCTATCAGATACACACAGAATAATCCCTGTGTAATGTGGTATTCACTTGCTACTAATCACTTTCATAGCAAAATTTCTACAAAAATGCATGTACAAATTAAAGTTGGAGGGAGACTATAGAAGGAGGCAGAGAAACTTAAAGAAACAGCTCAGAAAAAGAGGATATAATGGAAATTTTATCCATCTTTTGCGCAGCAATTGTCCGGGCAGTTTGCTGGTCGCATGGTGGTAATCGGTTCATGGAAAGAGGAGTAAAGCAATTTCGAATTAGATTAGCCATGCGGCGAAATGTTCGGTTTCATTTTAAATTAGCTTGTAGACGTAGGTAGATGTGTTAATTTCGAGAATGCTAAATTGTGAATTAAACTAACAAGTTTTAGTTGTGCACAACTGTTATATACAGACTTTTATGCAACATAAGGATATGCTTTTGAAATCGGATGGAAATTGTCAATTGACATACAATAAAGAGTGGCTATTTGAACTTTAGAGCTTAGCACAGAAACGTATTTGTAACATATGTACATTGTGTGTGCAATTGTCTGCAGTAAATACCAACTGCATAATAAGGTTTATCTATTTGTTCCACCACGATATTCATTATTGATATAAACTGGTACAATAGGAACAATACACCTTATAACGGATTTCTGTTTGTGATAACACCATATATACATAGCGTGTTTCATTTGCAAAATAAAAACAACAATTATGCAAATTTGCAAACACCATAGTTTGCGGTTATTACGAAACAGTGGGGTTTATAAAATGACTGTTTTTGGAAATTTGGTTTTTGAATAGCCTGGACAACGTCTGGCTGGGTAGAGTTATCGAATTGAAATTTGGTTTTTGAATAGCCCGGACAACGTCGGGCTCATCGGCTAGTCTATACTATATATTTTGAGACTTCGTATATGTGTGTGTGTGTGTGTGTGTACTTCATAGAATCCAAAACGCGTGTACATATTGAGCTCAAACTTCCTATGTAAGTGTCAAATCCCACCGACACGACCGTGGTCGCGGTTTAGAGAAGCTCAGAGCACCCGTTCTCCAATCTCAAATCACCGCAAAGGCACGGCGTGGGTTAATCAAGTGATTATTTAATGAGCGTTTGTTTTTGACGCATCTCTATAAAGAGCGTCTGTTTGCCATTCAACGTTATTTGCATCTGCAGAGAGATATACGGAACATACATTAAATTTAAAAAACATTTGTTTCTGACCAACCCTGCGAGCACGGATGGCGCGCTTTGTTTTTACAGTATATAGTTATATACCGAAATCATCCCAGATAATCACGAATATAGCATCAGATTTCTCCCCAGATATACCGTTATAAAGCTACTGGAATCTGCCAATCTACGGGAAATTCCAGGGAATGCCGATTGAGCTCAAACTTGCAACCCACGGGAAGTGTCATATATATGAGTGTGTCCTTTATAGACTCGAACCGATTGAGCTCAAACTTGCTAAATAAGAAAATAGCCCCCCAAGCCGTAAATATCAACAACAACGATATTACTAAATACACGTTTTCGGCAATGTGAGAGTTTTCGGGGAGCTGTGATGCCAACAACAACGACCCGAAGCCCTGAATGCCAACAACAGATTCAATGCAATGTTATCTATTATGCAGAGAGATTTCACGACATTACGACGGGTACGGCAGACTCAAAATATTATGCAGACAGATTTCCCGACGGGAAGCGTTTGTTTTAAATTCAATGCAATGTTATCGTAGAGAGATTTCACGAAACAAAGAATGCGTTGTCTGTCGTTCCTAGGAAGGGGGGATTTCTATGGGTAAATTTTTCCGCCAGAAACAAAAAAAATAATTAAAACAATTTACAATTTAATTAAAACAATTTAAAATTAAAAAAAATTAACAATAAAAAAACAATTCAGAAACAAAATATATTAAATTTAAAAAACATTAAATTCATATTCAAAAATGTCATGTTTCTGAAACAAAGCCATGGGACGAATGCCGCCAGTGGCGGGCTAACCTGCTAGTCTATACTATATATTTTGAGAACTCCGTGTATTCGAGAGATAGCCCACACCCTCCGGACCTCAATGATATGATCGTGAATGAGTATTGATATACCCCACTAAACTTTGACAAACACCAGTAATGGTGTGTAGATCATTTACATATATCTCCTATATATTTTGATACAATCTATCTAATTTACATATCTCTCTTATATATTTATGTTTGTGTGTGTGTTGTACTTCATACAAATCTACGACTCTCGACCGATCGGGACGAAACTTGGTACGTGTGTGTAGTTTGACCAGGCGGTGGTCGTTGTCGTATTGGCGAGCCCGTGCGACGCCCGTGCAGCGCATGCGCAGACGAGATCTCGGAAACTGGTGGAGCTATCGACTTGAAATTTGCTATGTGAATGTATCTTGCGCCGGGTACAAATTTTATCGGGTCGCCGAGCCCGTGCGACGCACGTGCAGCGCATGCGCAGACGAGATCTCGGAAACGGGTGGAGCTATCGACTTGAAATTTGCTATGAGAATGTATCTTGCGCCGGGTACAAATTTTATCGGGTCGCCGAGCCCGTGCGACGCCCGTGCAGCGCATGCGCAGACGAGATCTCGGAAACGGGTGGAGCTATCGACTTGAAATTTGCTATGTGAATGTATCTTGCGCCGGGTACAAATTTTATCGGGTCGCCGAGCCCGTGCGACACCAGCTTCGCGCATGCGCAGACCAGATCTCGGAAACGGGTGGAGATACCGGGTACAAATTTTTCTTATTGAAACGCTTGGAGCTAAAAATTAAAAAAATATATATAAAAAATGTCATGTTTCGGACAAGCCGCCGGTGGCGGGCTAACCTGCTAGTCTCATATATATTTTGAAGACCTCTGTCTGTTTGTCTGTATGTTTGTCTGTCTGTATGTTTGTCATTTATACAAATCTACGACTCTCGACCCATCGGGACGAAACTTGGTACATGTGTGTAGTTTGACCAGGCGGTGAACGTTGTCGTATTGGCGAGCCCGTGCGGCGCCCGCTTCGCGCAAGCGCAGACGAGATCTCAGAAACGGGTGGAGCTATCGACTTGAAATTTGCTATGTGAATGTATCTTGCCCCGGATACGAATTTTATCGGGTCGCCGAGCCCGTGCGACACCAGCTTCGCGCATGCGCAGACGAGATCTCGGAAACGGGTGGAGCTATCGACTTGAAATTTGGTATGTGAATGTATCTTGCCCCGGATACGAATTTTATCGGGTCGCTGAGCCCGCGCGACGCCAGCTTCGCGCATGCGCAGACGAGATCTCGGAAACGGGTGGAGCTATCGACTTGAAATTTGCTATGTGAATGTATCTTGCCCCGGATACGAATTTTATCGGGTCGCCGTGCCCGTGATTCGCGCATGCGCAGACGAGATCTCGGAAACGGATGGAGCTAGCGACTTGAAATTTGCTATGTGAATGTATCTTGCCCCGGATAAGAATTTTATCAGGTCGCCGGGCCCGTGATTCGCGCATGCGCAGACGAGATCTCGGAAACGGGTGGAGCTATCGACTTGAAATTTGGTTTTTGAATAGGTATCGACTTGAATTTTTTTTTTTGAATAGCCCGAACAACGTCGGGCTCATCGGCTAGTCTATTATATATTTTGGAAGATCTGTGTGTCTGTGTGTGTGTGTGTGTCTGTGTGTGTGTTCGCGATGAACTCAAAAACGTCCCACCCGATTTCGATGAAACTTGGTATGTGGGGGTATTTTCGGCCGGGGACGAACATAGGCCTATTAATTTGTCCGTGCGAGGTCAACTTTTCACGTGCCGAGGTCAAATCTGTTTTTACGCCGTTTTGCGCTAATATATTTCAGTTCGGTGCTTACAAATTGATTCGAAACAGCGCGAATAATAACATGCCAGTCATAATAATGACACTATGAGAATCTTTCGTGTTTCCTCTTTCCAACGATATATAATATGTATGTATCCGTTTTAGTTATCTGCCTCAATTATTAAGAAGAAGTGGTACGATCTTCTATCAGGGTAAAAACAATGCGTAACTTCTATGACGTCGTTAGAGGTCATACAGTTAGATCACGTTAACTCTTACCCGGCCGATGCATTTGACTGTTTCAGACGTCTTGGCGATATCTCGGGTACCGATGGTAATTTATCTTTACGTTGAAACTTGATAATTAATGAGCGTGTGTATATGAGGCGCGTTTATATACTACAGTGGAAATCAAATCGGGTTAAACTGGCGGATTTTTACGGACGAAATTTGATGCATAGGGTATCTCGGTATCCGCTGGGCCGATTTCCACCATTTTTGGGGTGTTGGTGTTTGACCCCACCTGACCTTGACCTTCAAAATGGTCAATTCAAGTAAAACCTGATGGATTTCGACGGGTACTTTTGTCGGGTACTTTTGTTCGGGCACTGTGTTTTGGACGGGTCAAATCGTGACCCCACTTGACCTTGGCCTTCAAAATAGACAATTCAAGGTCAAAGCCCGGACGAAGTCGGGTCACCTTCTAGTCTATTATATATTTTGGAAGATCTGTGTGTCTGTCTGTGTGTGTGTGTGTGTGTCTGTGTGTTCGCGATGAACTCGAAAACGTCCCAACCGATTTCGATGAAACTTGGTATGTGGGGGTATTTTCGGCCGGGGACGAACATAGGCATATTAATTTGTCCGTGCGACGTCACCTTGACCTTGAAATCGGGTCATTTCAAGGTCAAACGCCCGAATATCACGGGATTTCGATGAAACTTGGTATGTGGGGGTACTTTCTTATGGCGAGTCTCATAAGCATATTCATTTGCCAGTGCGACGTGACCTTGAAATCGGGTAACTTCAAGGTCAAATCGCCAATTTTGATGGGATTTCGACGAAATTGGATACGTTGGGTTACTTTTGTTCACCGATTGTTTTGGACGGGTCCAATCGTGACCCCGACCAGACCTTGACCTTCAAAATGATCAATTCAAGGTCAAATCGGGTAAAACCGGATGGATTTCGACGGGCACGTTTGTCGGGTACTTTTGTCCGGGCAGTGTTTTGGACTGGTCAAATCGTTACCCCACTTGACCTTGACCTTCAAAATGGACAATTCAAGGTCAAAGCCCGGACGAAGTCGGGTCACCTTCTAGTCTATACTATATATTTTGAGACTTCGTATATATGTGTGTGTGTACTTCATAGAATCCAAAACGCGTGTACAGATTGAGATCAAATTTCGTATGTAAGTGTAAAATCCCACCGACACCGCCGTAGTCGTGTTTTCGACAAGCTCTGAGCACCCTTTATCCACTCCCAAATCACCGCAAAGGCACGGCGGGGGTTAAGGCAATAACGCTCTTTATCTATACCTTATACGGAGGTTTTAACAATTAACGCTCTTTATTACAATGGACGTGGCTAAACGATACCCCTTGCGTCCGATGCGGATTCCAATGGACGTGGCTAAACGACTGACCCCATGCGGTCGAAATACGGATGCGGACGAAATGCAACTAAAAAGGCAGAATTGATCTAAGAGCTCGAAATATTATGCAGAGGGATTTCACGACGGGATTAATTGACTGTCCACTCTGAAGTTTAGGACGGGGAGGACGGGTACCATGAATTAACTCATTGAAAAACAAAGAATGCGTTATCTCGCAAACGGGTGGAGCTATCGACTTGAAATTTGCTATGTGAATGTATCTTGCCCCACCCTTGCAAAAAGAAATCCGAGCTTTTTTAAAGAAGTTTGGGAATCCTAGGAATTCATAGGATTTCCAAGGTTTGAACCAAGCTTTTTGATTGAAAAAATTTACTCTTCAACAAAGTTTGGAAATCCTTGGTTGGAACCTTGGTAAAGCTTAGTAAAGCTTGGATCTAAGTTTTACCAAGCTTTACCAAGATTGTCACATAAAGTGAAACCTTGGAAAAGCTTGGAAAAGCTTGGAAATCCTTGACTCAGTGTTGACCAACCTTGGTAAAGCTAAGTAAAGCTTCTGCTTGGATCTAATATTTACTAAGCTTTTCCAAGCTTTACCAAGGTTCTTACATGAAGTTTGAAAAGCTTGGAAATCCTTGGAAAAGCTTGGTAAATCTTAGTTGTAGGTCACATGACTGGGTCACATGACTATGCAGACGTCACTGTTGTCTGTGGTAGCATTTTGAATTAACTGTTGCACTGAGTTTAAATCCATGTTTTATCACAACAATCTTCAGGTAAGTTATTGCTTGTGTGGCCCTAATGTTTTCTATTTGACTCATAGAATATGGTTGTAGTGATATTTTTATTTATGATATTATGTTAACAATTATTTTACCATTTCCAAGAATAACCTTCAGGACCACTATCTACCTTTACATTCCAAAGGCTTGTCTCTATCATTATATATTCTCTGCTAATTTATCTAATTTAACTGTTTTATCACACTCCAAATACCTCAGATCCATAAACATATACCTGTGAATATTATTCTATACATTTTACCGGGTATAAGGTACCATTTATCTCAATCTAAATAGAATAACAAAATTATGACTGAAAAGTGAACTTTGAATGAATAATATCATGAATGATTATATGGCATGGTTCATGATAGTCCCAGTCTTCTTGTACTAAAACCAGCTAAGATATTGGGATGGCGATTTGCTGTTTTTAGTCCCAGCCCGCTTGCATACCAATCCTATCACACGAGTTACGCCCACGATCTGTGGCGGGAATCTGTGGTGTATTTTACTCGATTTACCTAATGAATCAATACATGATGCTATATACATCGGAAAGAGAGACATATCATGGTCATAATGGTGTATAATAATCTAACTTTCATGTTAAATTACGCATAGAATATTCCGGTTGATTGTCACCAACATCGCTGTTTTTTCTGTTTGTTTACTTAACTGAAAGCCGAACTCAGGTTCCGAAGAACTTCGGCATTGTCCGGTGTTTGTTTTGGCCGAGACGAATTTCGATACAAACAAAATGGCGGCCCCCATGATATTCTAATGGTCATTGTGTTTACACTGTTTTAAACTGTGAGATGGTTATAATTCCCGTAATTTATTTAATGTATTACATTTATATCTTCAATATGTATTTAATCTATGTAATAATTTATTTATTGTCACGTATAATTACGATTACAATGGAGAATTCATCGTGCGTGGTTGATTGAAAATCTACGGAATATTTTCACCGGAAAATGCCGAACGCAGTTCGCAAGGTCAACTGAGTTCGCATACTTTAAAAAATATGTAAACACTGCGGCAAAAGTTTCTTTTCACATTAAATTACCGCTTTCAATTCACAACCGATGTGGGTTTCAGATCAAATAGCATGTCTTCTGCGGAAACTATCCGTTTATTGTAGCAATTGTGATATTTTATTTCATATAATTGTGGTTTTATTTGAGCGGGTCACTAACGATTAACTCGTGTCAAAGGAGACCATGGGCCTGGAACTCGGACTAAAGACCGGCACCTCCATCCCAATATCTTAGCCGGTTTTAGTACGAGAAGACTTGGACTAGGTTCATGACTGTTGTAAATTTCAAGAGATTGTATCATTAATGATGATAATATTGTCAAAGTTGAAGCCTTTGCAGTGTCATTAGAGATTTTCACCTTTTAAATACAAAACAATTGCAACCTTGGTAAAGCTTGGTAAAGCTGGGTTGCAACCTTGGCCAAGGTCATTTACAACCTTGGTAAAGCTTGGTAAAGTTAGGTTGGAAAGCTTGGTAAAGCTTGGAAAAGCTAGGCTGGAACCTTGGTAAAGCTTGGAAAAGCTGAGCTGGAACCTTGGTAAAGTTTGGAAAAGCTAGGCTGGAACCTTGGTAAAGCTTGGTAAAGCTAGGCTGGAACCTTGGTAAAGCTAGGTAAAGCTATGCTGGAACCTTGGTAAAGCTTGGTAAAGCTAGGTAAAGCTAGGCTGGAACCTTGGTAAAGCTTAGTAAAGCTAGGCTGGAACCTTGGTAAAGCTTGGTAAAGCTAGGTAAAGCTAGATTGGAAACCTTGGTAAAGCTTGGTCAAGTTATGATTAAGATTTTGTAAAGCTTGGAAATCCTTGGATAAGCTCGGTTTAATTTGCTGAGGTATTCCAAGGTTTTCCGTACTTGAAACGGGCCAATACCGCCCAAGGATTTCCCAGCTTTTCCAAGGTCTCTAATCCTAGGATATCCTAGGAATTCCAAGGAATTTTCCTAACTTTTCAAAGCTTTTATTCCTAGGATATCCTAGGAATTCCTTGGATATCCTAGGACATTTTGGTAAGGGCAGATACAAATTTTATCGGGTGGCCGAATCCGTGCGACGCCAGCTTCGCGCATGCACAGACGAGATCTCGGAAACCGGTGGAGCTATCGACTTGAAATTTGGTATGTGAATGTATCTTGCCCCGGGTACGAATTTTATCGGGTCGCCGAGCCCGTGCGACGCAAGCTTCGCGCATGCGCAGACCAGATCTCGGAAACGGGTGGAGCTATCGACTTGAAATTTGGTATGTGAATGTATCTTGCCCCGGGTACGAATTTTATCGGGTCGCCGAGCCCGTGCGACGCCAGCTTCGCGCATGCGCAGACCAGATCTCGGAAACGGGTGGAGCTACCGGGTACAAATTTTTCTTATTGAAACGCGTGTAGCTAAAAATTAAAACAAAATATAAAAGAAATGTCATGTTTCGGACAAGCCGCCGGTGGCGGGCTAACCTGCTAGTACTATATATTTTGAGACTTCGTATATATATATATATATGTGTACTTCATAGAATCGAAAACGGTTCGCTCGATTGAGTTCAAACTTCCCATCTAAATGTAAAAACCCACGGGAATCGTCGTCGCGGCGTTTTGGAGAAGCTCAGAGCACGCGTTCTCCACTCTCAAAATCACCGCAAAGGCACGGCGGGGGTTAATCGCGTTGATAGTTAAAGAGCGTCAGTTTTCCGAAGTGTCTATATAAAGAGCGTCGTTTTCGCTATCTACTTATCTGTATGACGGGCAATTCAATGCAATGTTATCGCGTTTGTTTTCAATGCAATACCGGATTCGACATCAAGCGTGAATGCTTTAATATGTGAGTCGTTTCCGGGAATCAGCGTTAAAAAAAAAGGAAAACAAAGAATGCGTTGTCTGTCGTTCCTAGGAAGGGGGGGATTTCATCGAGTTCTATTGACCATCTCGTAAGGGTGGACAACCTCTGTCAGGGGCTGCTCAATGGCCACGGGGAGTTAAATAACGGGGAAGTTTAGGACGGGTACCATGAATTAACTCATTGAAAAACAAAGAATGCGTTGTCTGTCGTTCCTAGGAAGGGGGGATTTTTCATAAAAAAAACAATTAAATTATAAAAAAGAATTAAATTAAATTAATAATTAAATAAATATTAAAAAATTCAAAAAAACATAAATTAAATTTAAAAAACATTAAATTAATATTAAAAACATAAATTAAATTTAAAAAACATTAAATTAATATTAAAATATATTAAAAAAAATATAAATAAAAAAAAAAAAAATAAAAAAAATGTCATGTTTCGAACAAACGCCGCCGGTGGCAGGCTAACCTGCTAGTATCGTATAAAATATATCTGATACAGCCAACACATCTCCTAGCAGTTAATTAACTCAATACAAGATAACCAACTTCATGGTATTGTAACTGGATACTATCTCTGTGTGAGAAAACACAAGAGAGACAACTTCATGGTATTGTAACTGGATACTATCTCTGTGTCAGAAGACACAAGAGAGAGACAACTTCATAGCATCCTGAACCTGATTTATTAGATACTATCTAGACAGTGCCACCTGTGTATCTTTGATATATTTTAGCGATGAATAAAATAAACAAAGGGCCATAACTCCAGTAAAAAGTACCGGATCAAACCCATATTCTAATTCGATCTGTATTTTGAGTTGAGAAACTCACATACAAAATTTGGTTCCTATCAGTTGAAAAATTGTTGATTTATCGAAGCATTCATGAATTATATGTCAAAGGGCCATAACTCCATTAAAAAATATCGAATCAAACCCATATTCGAACTCGATATGTATTTTGGGTTGAGCAACTCACATACCAAATTTGGTTATGGTCAGATAATTTCTTTTTGAGGTATGGCAGCATGCATAAATTCTAAGTTGAAAAAGGGCCATAACTCCGTAAAAAAAACTCGGATCAAACCCATATTCGAACTCGATCTGTATTTGGTGCTGAGAAATTCATATACAAAGTTTGGTTCCGATCAAATAGAAAATAGTTCAGTTATCGCACCATGCGTAAAGTGTCTATAGACAGACAGACAGACAGACAGACGGACGGACTAACGACGAGTGGTCAATCCGGGCAACAACACTATGTATACCATACTATGGTATGGGTAAACATAAAAAGCCACACTGGAAATGGAACGATGCGAGTTGAGGCGAAGCGTTAAAGTGATATAATCTGAGCCATATGAGGTAGGTATAATTTATTCATAAAATCATAACTTGATAAATCAAATTGTTAAATTTGCTATTTGGTAAATTCGACAAAAATAATTAAAAAAAAGTCCAATAACTCCGGTAAAAATATCCGGCCGAACCTGGCTTGTGAACTCATTCTAGGTAATGGTCAGGTGAACTCATATACCAAATATCGTTGAGATTTGTGGAAATGAGCCGTGTGACGTAGTCTATTTGGTAAATTCAACAAAAATAATAAACAAAGTCCAATAACTCCGGTAAAAATATCTGGCCAGACCTGACTTGCGAACTCATTCTAGGTAATGGTCAGGTGAAATCATATACCACAAATCTTTGAAATCCATTTACATTTGTTCAAGTTATGACTCTTACAAATACGGGACGGACGGACGGTACGACGGACGGACAGACGGACGGAACCCATTACTATATCCCCCGCAAATTTTTAATTTGGTGGGGGATAACTAAAAAATGTTGACGAAACACTGCAGACAGGTGTGGTGTTTTGAGTCACATACCGATTTGGTTTATTATTGTTTATCACAAACACATACCGAAAGCATTATATGTTTAGGAAATAAAGAAGATTATGTTTACCTTTCTTATGATGTTCTATTTGTGGTATCCGTCTATTGTATCCTATTTTTGATGCAATGTTAAGAAAATCATTGTATAATCACAAGTAAATAAGTTCCCTGTGGGTGCATGTCTTAAATTTCGAAACTCAGTAGGCTTAATTTCAGCCATATGGCGTTTTACACCCACATTAGGGTTACATAACTGGTTACAAGCAAAACATTTAATGCAAAAGCAATTCCTAAAATTCATGAACAGCAATAACTATGTACATTGCTATTTTGTAAATGTTTCAACCAGAGGCAAGAATAAATAGTCGGACATGGAAATTATGTTTTAGTGTCAATTTATCCCACCAAATAAATGAAATTGTCAATGACACTGTAGCTCAATTTGGAAAGGAATAATTTCATGTGTTACAGTCAATGGAACGATTAGGAATGCAGAAAGTTGAAATGTCTAAGTATACTACATGTAGATTATCAACATGAAGAGATATATATAAAGTAAAATCCAAGATGCATGATTGCTGACAGCTATGTTTTCATTCAAAAACGTTTGATAGCTTGCATCTAGTAGATCAATATCAAAATTAATATGAAGTTTGGTGATGGTCAGTTGAGGGAAGTGGACTGTAGGGTGTGCCAAAGCTTTAGTCATGCAAAGAGTAAAATCAATGACGGCTGCCAGCGGACATGTTTTATGGCCGAATGACCCCAAAATGAGTCGTTCCCACCTACATTTCAATGTTAACAGCCATGACAAATTTCATGATGATCCAACCAAAGGTACACCTGTAGCGCGTACCAAAGGATTTGGTCATGCAAAGAGAAAAATCCAAGATGTCTACCGGTGGCCATGTTTTATGGCCGAATGACTCTACTTGTCAATATTAACTTTCACGACAAATTTCATGATGATCAGACGAACACACTGGCCTGTAGTCTGATTTTGAAATCCAAGATGGCTGCTGGCAGCCATGTTTTTTTGCGGAATGACACCAAAATGACTTTCCCATCTACATGTCAATCTCAACATCCATGACAAATTTCATAATGATCCGACCAAAGGTACGACTTGTAGCCCGTGCCAAAGGATTTAGTCATGCAAAGAGTAAAATCCAAGATGGCTGCCAACGGCCATGTTTTATGGCCGAATGACCCCAAAATGACTCGTTCCCTTCTACATGTAATTGTCAACAGCCATGACAAATTTCATGATGATCCAACCAAAGGTACAACCTGTAGCCCATGCCAAGGGATTTTAATAGTCATGCAAAGAGTAAAATCCAAGAGGCCATGTTTTATGGCCGAATGACACCAAAATGACTCGTTCCCATCTACATGTCAATATTAATATCCATGACAAATTTCATGATGATCAGACAAAGAGTACAACCTGTAGCCCATGCTAATGGATTTAATTTTTAAATCCATGTTTTTTTGCCGAATATATATATGTCACCAAAATGACTCGTTCCCATCTACATGTCAATGTCAACAGCTATGACAAATTTAATAATGATCCGACCAAAGGTACGACCTGTAGCCTGTGCTAAAGGAAATTGTTGACGAATCACGCACACACACACACACACACACGGACGACGGATACCAAGCCATGGCAATAGCTTAAACTTTACAAAGTTGAGCTAAAAAGGGGGTATTAGGTTTGTTATGTCAAGGCTTGATAATAAATCAGGGCATAGCCTTTATGGGTCCAAACTCGTGTCAAAGCTTTAAAGTGAGTCAGGGCATAAAAGATATTACAAAGTAAAACTATTTATGTCAGGACGAACCAGTATCAATTCATTCTGTTGCAGGAGACACCGGACCATCTTTCCGCTAGGTGTCGACAGTAAGTAAACATCACATGGTATAATAGACGCACCGACGTACCATGTGCATAGTAAGTGAGGTGTGCATATTTAACCAATCACAGTGCACATTGATTAATAACAGTGTTTGCTGTTAACCAAACGTATCAAGTGTTAGAAAGCGCAGTCTCTGTAACTTAGCATCCTGACACTAATTATTATTCAGCATTTCCAGGAATAAACAAAATGTTTTAACAATCCAAAATATATAATTTTCCCTACCCTCCCTCCCAGATTTTGTGGCAAGGGTACTTGTAATCCTCTACTGCATTCAGGGTTGGTCATTCCCTTAACTTCTCTTGTTTTCAATGCTGCACATCACTCATTTGAATTATAAGAATGTTCCAGTTTTGGATTGTTAAACTTTTGTTAGTATTAATTGTTAAGCATTTATATTACATGTATACACAGATATATATATTTTTGACATGTTATACATTTGCTTATAACCTTATTGTTGATTGTATATGTTTCTTATGATATTTCTGCTGATCGTTACAGGTCTGCCTAGCTTTTCCCAGACAGTCCACCTGGTTTTGAATGCTGGCAGACCTACTGGTTGTTTTCTTTTGGCTCTTTTCGATTAACTCTCTGGCTTTACAGAGGGTTTACAACTATACATGTGGCATATCACACCCACATGGCATTTTGGCGTTGGCGTATTACACCCACATTAGGGTTACATAACTGCTTACAAGCAAAAAATTTAATGCAAAAGCAATTCCTAAAATTCATGAACAGCAATAAACTATGTATATTTCTATTTTGTAAATGTTTCAACCAGAGGCGAAAATAAATCGTCGGACATGGAAATTATGTTTTAGTGTCAATTTATCCCAACAAATAAAAAAGGAGGTTTTAGGTTTGTTATGTCAAGGCTTGATAATAAGTCAGGGCACAGCCTATGGGTCCAAACTCATGTCAAAGCTTTAAAGTGAGTCAGGGCATAAATGGCTCTTTTTATGTCAAATAATGTATTTTTGTGCATATTAGGGTAGAACTGGTCTGTTCTCGTCAGTGTGCTCACTGCACAACTACTATTACATTCGTAATCACAACATATTTGACGATATGATCCTTTGGACTACTTTTGATGGGGCGATGTTCAACCTTTCTCATGATTTTATAATAGTGTCAGTATATATCCCCCCATCCAATTCCTCTTATTGGGGAAATAAAGATCCCGAATACTGCATTTACAACAAACTAACATCGGCTTTGGACAATTCAAAGTCAGACGATTTTATAATGTTAGCAGGCGATTGGAACGCCCGCTGTGGTAACCTCGCTGATCACATCACGAATGACGATAATGCGCACGTGCCACTTCCGATAGATTATCAACTAGACGACTGTAAGCCACGTCAGAGTATGGATGTTTCAATTAATACCTTCGGGCGAAAATTAATATCATTATGTAAGTCCTCACATCTGAGGAGTGTTAATGGTCGCACCACGGGAGACTACACCGGTGCCTTCACTAGTTACTAATCAATGGAGCAAGTGTTGTAGATTATGCCCTTATCAATGCAGATTATTTATCTGCGTGAAGGGTCCCAGTGAACTTTCTGATCATTGTCCACTATCCGTCCACATTAAAATGAAATATAATACGAGCCAACAAAGAGTGAAAAAACACAAATTTCAAAAGCCAAGATGCAAACGTTTATGGACCAAAACTAGCAGAGACTGCGCACTAATAGCCACATATACCTCGAACATCAGACACAGGCTAGCAGTATTCAAATCAAAAGTTTTTTCCGAATACAATGGAAGGAACGATGAGATGCGTCTTATATGGCGGACATACATAGAGATATCAACGACCAATGTACAAAGCCAATTAAGGCACACGACAACAAAATCAGAAATAAGAAACGCAAATGGTTCGATATAGACTGCAAAATTGCAAAGAAAGAAATGTCGAACTCATTTGCTGAAATGAAAAGATCTCCCTTTGAACGCCAACTCATTTTGCGCTATTTCAAAGCCAGAAAGAAATACTAGAAACTAAATAAATACATATATATAACAGTTCATACAGAAGATGGTTGAAAGCCTAAACGGGTTAGAATATGACAACCCAAAAGAGTACTGGAGAATACTAAACCGTTTAATGGCCCGAAAGAATCAAACATCAATAGAACCGGACCCCGATAAATTGGTAGATTTCTTCAAGGAATTATACAATAAATCAAACTCAAATATGCCAGGCGAACGGTCAGATGAGTGGGAACCAAAATTCGACCACAAATTAAATAACAAACCTATAAGCACAACCAAAGTACTCTCAAGCTTATCCAAACTGAAAAATATCAAATCTCCCAGCCCAGATAACATATCTAACGAGTTTCTCAAAACTGTGATACCTTCTATGATAGACGAAACACTGAAGCTCTTTAATCAGATTTTAAGCACAGGATATTATCCTCCAGAATGGAGCAATTCCGTACTTTCTGCTATATATAAACGAGAGGCCAATCACGATCGGCAGATGTTTAACCCATACCTTGGCAATAGCGATTAGCTATAACTGATAATTGGTCAAAGATATGATCACAGTAATCCATATATCAGTACCTAACTTAAAATCAAAAGCTCAAATAATTTGTCTTAAATAGCGGTCAAAGTATTTGGGGTGGGGAAGGAGTCGTTTTATAACTCATAACTCTCAAACTCTATCTGTATTTCGGGCTGAGAAACTCGCATACCAAATTTGGTTCCGATCAGATAAAAATTGTTTGAGTTATGACAGCATGCATGAATTCGAAGTCGAAAAGTGCCATAACTCCGTAAAAAAAACTCGGATCAAACCCATATTCGAACTCGAGAAACTCATATACAAAATTTGGTTCCGATCGGATAGAAAATATTTGAGTTATCGCAGCATGTGTAAAGTGTCTATGGACAGACAGACAGACGGACGGACGCACGACGAGTGGTCAATCCGGACGTCAACACTATGTTTACCATACTATGGTATGGGTAAACATAAAAAGGTGATCATCGGGACCCGAATAACTATTGGGCAATAGCTATTAGCAATACCATTGGGAAATTGTTCAATAAGATAATCAACACTCGAATTAACGATTACCTGGAGGTGAACACAATTATTAGTGATAACCAATTCGGATTCAGAAAGAACCACATAACCCAAGACTGTATGTTTATACTGAAGTCTATTATTGACAAATATAAAAACAACAAGAAGCCGATCTATCTCGCGTTTATTGACTTCAAAAAAGCATTTGATTCCGTAAATAGGGAGGTTTTATTCAAGAAACTGGAAAATCTGCAAATAACAGGTAATATTTTAGAAACACTATGCTCAATGTACTCTTCAAGTAACTACATTGTCAAAACTTCTCAAGGTCAGGCAGAACCATTTATGTCGACAATAGGAGTCAGACAGGGGTGTTCACTGTCACTAACGCTCTTTAAAATATTTATAGACGACACTAAAACAATCTTTAACGAATCATGCGGCTCGTGTACTCTACAACAATAAAAAATAAATCATCTTATGTTTGCAGACGACCTCCTCCTAATTTCCGAAAGCCATAATGGTCTACAAAGATCTCTTAACTCTTTCACTGCCATGCAGCACCACAGACATATCTGCCACTGCCAAGCATACTATACATGTACATGTAGCATATTGCTGCTAAATACATATGAATTGGGTATTTCTCAATAACTTTTGTATCTGCTGAGCTATTTTCATGACACTTGGTATGCATGTAGGTATTGGTCTGGGGAATTGAAAACACATCACAGTCCACCATTGTCACGTGACCACAATCACGTGACCACAAACAAGATGGCCACCACCCCAAAATATGAGAAAATTTCTGTATTTCTCAATAACTTTTGTATTTGTAGAGATATTTTCATGAAAGTTAACTTAAAATGGCATGTAAGTAGGTAGCAGTATTGGGAATAGAAAATATGTTCTAGTCCGACAGTGTCACATTTCACGTGACCACGATCATTTGACCACAAAACAAGATGGCCGCCATCCCGAAATATAAGATAATGTAAGTATATTTCTGCTAAATACATATTGATTGGGTATTTCTCAATAACTTTTGTATCTGTAATGGTATGTTCGTGGAACTTGGTGCACAGTTAGATATTGGACTTGCAATTGAAAACACTTCCCAGTCTGCCAGTGTCATGAGAACGTGACCACATGAGGGTCACAAGACCGTGACCACATGATCACTAAACAAGATGGCCGCCACACCGAAATATAAGGAAAATGCATTATTTCTCAATAACTTTTGTATCTGCAGAGATATTTTTGACGATATTTGGTATGTAAGTTGGTGTTAGTAGTGAGAACCGAAAACAAGTTAGTATATTTCTGCTAAATAAATATATTATTGGTATTTCGCAATAACTTTTGTATATGCAGAGGTATATTCCTGAAACTTGGTATGCAGGTAGGTATTGGTCTCTGTGGAATGGAAAACACTTCCCATACCAGGAGGGTCACGTCACCGCGACCACTTAATCGCAAAACAAGATGGCCGACATCAAGAAATATAAAAAAAATAAACCAGGAGTTTCTCGTTAAAAATTATTACATCACGTACAGTGTTTTCACAGAATAATATAAAGTTACTTCCCACGGATTGATGTTACGGGACGAAGGTGTCAGGATTCGACTCAAGTCGCGATCGGCAGTGTATGGGTAATTCGACTCAAGTCGCGATCGGCAATGAAAGAGTTAATAAAGTTGTTAAATATTCAATCGATAATCATATGCCAATTAACATCAACAAGACTGAGGTGATGGTACTAAACTATCATGCCATTATGGACGCCTCCTTCACAATTTTATGATGCGAATTGAAAATTTGTGACCAGTTTACATATCTAGGATTAATATTTGCGAAAAACAAAGGTTCAAACTCGCACAAGAGGCTTTGAGCAACAAAGCACTTAAAGTTATACACAAATTACGATGAGAAATGACAAATCGATATAATCTACCCATACCCCTGGCAATCAAACTTTTCAACACGCTAGTGAAACCGATCCTGCTATACGGAAGCGAAATATGGGCTCCAGAGATTTCACGTAATGATAAATCACCCGCAGAGAAGATACATGTAATCTTCTGTAAAATGATACTCGGTGTAGGGTCAAAGGCGGTTAATCACGCAGTGAGACTCAGGCCTCAGCTCACAAGGCGACTCGGGTGAGATTGTCACCTTACTGTCGCTGACTTCGCCCTATCGTCGCTCTAAGGCAAAATCGAAGTCGCCTTCAATTTTAGGGGGAATTTTTTTTCTTTTTCTTAATTTTTTTTCTAGTTTTTTCCCAGACATGTCCGTATATAGATGAATTGTGGCGGCCATCCCAAAAAGAAACAGACGATGCAGAGACAAAGACCCAAGTGTTTAAAATAAAAAATAAAATATGACCTATTGTTTTGTGTTGTTATTCAGTCGCCTTTGTTCCCTTTGCGGTAATGAATGTTAATCATGAATGTTTTGACACGCTGAAAACACGATGAGATGTTCGCATCTGTGTTGTTACTAACCATCGTGAGTGTCACAAATAAATGTTTTAATTAACTTAAAAGACCGCCGTCCCGCTTTTCAGATATAAAACAATTACGACATTATATGTGTATCTACCAGGCGCTTCGGAAGTTCGTTTCGGTAACGCGTTGCACTTTTTGAAGAGACCGCATCGCATTTTTTGAAGAGACCGCTTCCGTAAATAAATGTCAAGTTTATTGCTTTAATCGGATTATACCAGTGATGTTGGCATTAATTAAGGGAGGCCATTAATTAATAAAAGCTTTAGCAATAAAACTAAAAGCTTTTGCAACTCCTTTGTTAGTTAGTCCTTATTGTTTATTTTAGGAGACACCCACATTACAGCCGTGACCAAATTAAACTTACAAAGTTACATGCATCATGATTCAGACTGTACAAACGTATCTTCCAAGCTGCAGTCTAGGAAATAATACTACTTCCATTTAGTTAAATATTAACTACTACTGTAACTTTATAATTGTCTTACTTAAATGATATAGCTACCCAAAACATTTCCAAAATTTTTAAATGTATAATAACAATTAATTAGGCTAATTTCAGATAAAGTCAAATTTTTTTAGTTTTATTTCTTATTTTATCTTTTTATAATTTTGTATTGATGTTATAAAATAAAGCGATATTTGAAAATTGTCAATTTTTGGTAGTCTCCTCACTTCTCCCTTAAGTCTCCCTAAATTTCCTGAAGTCTCCCTAAATTTCCTGGAGGGAGACTTCAAGTCTCCCTGTTCTGAACCCCTAGGCTGAGGCCTGGTGAGATTAGAACTTGGCAAAAATCCGATACACGTGGACTGCATATCGCAAGCGCTTAAATTCTTAAAGCTGGTCAGTGAAGACCACCCCAACTCAATTATCTGTGAAGCTTTCCGATCTAGTGAATCGCGCACATCTAAAACCTCACTTCGATCAATGAAGGAAAAATATATTGCATCATTAAATGCACGGAAGTATTATGTATATTTCAAATTATTATATTAACGAAATCACAGAAAGAATGAAAGATGAATACATAAACACACACATCATTAGCGCGGACAATCCACACAGCAAATTGAGAACGTACCAAAATTTCAAAACCGTATTCCGAATTGAACAGTATCTACTAAAAATCAAGTCAATAAAAAACGAGAACAGTTTTGTAGATTGCGAATTAGCTCTCACACACTGGCAATTGAAAAAGGCAGACATAAGCAGCCCCCAATGCCCGCTAATGAATGAGTATGCAAATATTGTGACTCGGGATCAGTTGAAGATGAAAAACATTTCGTTCTTTACTGTCAAAAATATGTCGAATTGAGAAAAGACCTTTTCGAGAAACTAGCAGCGAAAAACTTTATGATCACAGAAGCCAGTGATTTGGAGAAATTTATATATATTAAGCGAAACGATGAGGAGCAATCCAGTGATGTGATCAGCAAAGCTATGAGCAACTTTTTCATAGCTCGTGAGACTACTAACAGCTGAAGTTAGATAATACTCAATCTTTCGAACACCGACTGGCACTACTGACTTATATGTATATATGTATAGTGTTAAAATGTGTTTTACATTATATTGTGTCACCATTGTGTATACATGCATACGGCTCTCAAGAGCAGCGTCCGCGCTGGACCAAAATTTACGGTTGCCAAATAATTTGCCAAATGAAAATATTTTTTGCCAATTTTTTTTAGAATTTGCCAAATGGTATCCCTGATAGTACCATTTTCTGCAACATTAAGTTTTATTTTTAGACACTCGCGGTTTGAATGACTTTTGATATCGACAGAAATCAGTTAGTTAATAATTATACTCGCATTGTGGTATATCATACAACAATAAACCAATCACGGAACAATAAAATGATAGCAGATTGCTTCGTTAAGAGGATTAGCTATGTAAACACAACCACACTAAAGACGAGTAACCCCTCCATCCATCCATACTAAATGCTATCAGATTAACTGCATCTTAATAGAGGTGTTAACTTTGCCTAAACCGCAAAAACACCACTAATATAATAAATGTTTTAGAGTTTCCTGAAATGAATGGTATTAATTGACCACTATTTGTCAACTGTCTTGAGGAATTAAAAAGTGACTTGCCAAAACTTTTGCCAAATGAAAATATTTTTTGCCAAATGTGAATTATTTTTGCCATTGGCAAATTTGGCAAGTGGCAGCGCGAACCCTGCTCAAGAGCGTCTTTATGCTAATAAATCTATCTATCTATCTATGCTGAAACTACGACATGTTATCCATATAATGATAACTAACTATTTGAAAGTGAGTTTGATCCATACTTATGTGATGAAATATTGCAAATCAAATTATCTGGAACAGTATTTATTGAGTTCAAACATTTTTAAGCACTGTTCACACCTGACATGCGTTACCATGGTGACGTCATCACAATTATGTGACGTCATTTATCGGCAGGTGATGCAAATTGATGGGTAATCATCATTGGTCATGACAATATATTGGTTTCCATACCTACATTACATATAAATACGAGTATGAATGCCCTACATCTGAGACACAGCATTTCCATATATACTGCTGTAAACCAGATGTCCTGACCAATTTACTTAAGTAAATTCGGTGGTGAAAGAGTTAAGACTTCACATATTATTAAAGTCGTCACGACATCATGACAGTTTAGAGAAATTGACAACTACATTCAGAACATATCAAAGTATTCAGTCATTGCAAGATGAATCACTCGAAGTTTGACTATCTATGAACACTACCACACCATGATAGATGACAAAACACGTCGTTAAATTTGGAGGAGTGACCTTGGAAATAGGTCCGAAATCCATATTTGGCTGCCACTTTTTGCTATGCGAAAAACAAAATTCGGAATCAGTGATAATTTTGCCATAAGAAAACACTAGTCCCAATAGTTCCTTGTTTATGGCATCACCACCCCCTCCATCCACACCTAGAATATAATCATTAAAGTATTTGTATTTAATGTAATCACCTCATCCCTGTCCACAGATTAACTTTTGGTAAAATGGCTTCCTTTTTTAAGGATCGTTCCAGTAGCTGAGATGGTTGTATAGGTCATTACAGTGTGGGCTAGGTGAGGCAGTGACTAATTTTCAAGCATAATCTTAATACGCGATGATGTTGAGCATCCAAGTTGAAAGTGTGATCTTTTAATTTTGTTTGTTTCATCAAGCGACATTTAAAAGAAGGTCAGGAAAGCATCAGGAAGATTTACACCAACAATCTGCTGCATTTACCATGTTCTCAATACAATCATATGAATAATGAATATCAGGAGATGCAGGGTATTATATGAGGGGGGACTCTCTGATAAGGGAAATAGTGTAGAACATGGCAGAGTTCATCAGAATTACAGAGGAGTTTCCATCGAAGTCTGCTGGATTTGAATGCACTCATATCAGTTACTCTGTTTTTACTAGGAAACACATCAGAATTTTTATTGCCATCCATGGCAATGGAGAATTCACCAGTCATGGTTGCACTGTACTTCAGCTACGAGGTAGTACAGAGGTATACCCCTCTGTTAACATATTATTTTCATTGTTTCATATTATTACATCTGTATTGTTTGATTAATTGGCAGTAATAATTAGTGATGCACTCTCTGTTTCGATTCAGATTCAGTACTTTATATATGCACATAAATTGTGTCATTTCACTTCACTTTCATTGTATCAAAGTACACTTTATTCGCATCAAAGTTCACATTATTCATCACTGATCGTCATATTATCTAATATTCTAGCAAATCCATTAATACTCTAGATTGGTTGAGCGTGTAACTTGATTGGTCAATGAGTAGAGGTCAGTGGGTAGTTAACACAGAAGAGGTCATGAGGTGGTGTGCGGGTATATTGCGAGTATGTTTTCCCGTTGAGATTTGCGGGTAGTTTGTGCGGGTATATGGTTAACTACCCACTGACCTCTACTCATTGACCAATCAAATTACACGCTCAACCAATCTAGAGTATAAAAGGACAGGCAAAATCCACTTCTGCCCACGCCATTCTGGTCCTGATGAAGATACACCAGTTATCGAAAGTGCTAGACCATTACAAGGATTTTGCTTAGATTGAGAGCCTCCCTGGAGGATTCTCCTTGACTTTAATTTATTTCCTTACAACTCAATCTTTGCACTATGGCCACCAGCATCTCTTTCACCAGTGTCACATCATGTGACAACAATCTCACTACACCCAGCGTGTCCCTGACTACAGTCACGCACGCACGACCCACAGAAAAGCACACCAGTGAGCAAAGAAAGAGAGGTAGAGTTGATGTTTACTCAACGCACATTACAGCCACTAGGCGGCATTAACAAGAAGGACTTTCAGTCGCATTTTTATTACTAAAACCAAATGAGTCATGCATAGCAACAATACATTTAATCAGTTGTGTCCACTTTGAGTATATTGTACCTATTTATGTCAAGTTCCAAAGAGCCAATTGTGACCTACCTTTTAACTCCGACTGAGTTTCAAGAGACCCATACATTTTATAGTAATCAGGCGGCTAGTATTTAGAGCCTATAAACTCGACTAGTAGAAGATGCATTTTTCAGGCTCCCATTCCCACGAACATACACTCATTGATAATATTCATAAATGGTTTATTGTTCTTCAATTTGACTCCCCACGTGACTGATCATGGTCAGTTCATTTATTTTTCAGCATGTGTTCATCACACAGCACATGAGACAGAAAACTCACTACGTCAGACCGTGTGCATGCAGGTGGGTGTGGACTGATGAATTGGGCTGGGGTTTTTAATTCGGGGCTGTATGTCAGAGGTAACCATTGATTTTGAACAGTCCCAGCAATGTGTCAATCACAAGCAATGGAACTTAGATTGATGCAGATCGATAATAGCTTACTATACATTAAAAATTACAATAAGTGATCTGTTAACAATATTTTCAAAGTTACAAACAGCATTTTTACTTGTTATTAAATGATAAAAATCGCAGTTTCAATATATTTAAATTTTATGTCATACGTACCTATATTGAAATACTGCCCAGCACAACTATGTCCACTTGTGAATTGACGCATTGTATCTGCCAACGCATATAAATAATTCTGATAATTATTCCTCATACTTTATTTTGAGAACTGATAGATATAGTAATCACTTGCCCCAGCTATAGGTCGTGGATTATGACTGATCAATTCAGTTACCATTTTACTATATCAACGTACTTTATTTTCAGTGGACTTTATTCAGTAGGTTTAATAATTAAACTAGCAGAGTTTTGTACTTTTGTGGCCTTTCAGGTCTGATCTCATCATATTTTCTGCTCTCATCACAACTGAGTTTTGTTCTAATAACAGCGGATTAAACCACTCCATTTTCAGCTCTGACATCGTCAGAGTTTCTGCTCTCGTTACAGCGGAGTTTTTAAAATCTAATAAAAGCAGAGTTACAGCTTCGGTTTCAGTGGAGTTTCTGTCAATTTGGACGGAGTTTCTCATAATTACCACCAGAGTTTATACTGGAGGAAAAACTCTGGTGTTAGTTTCAATTTCACAAGCGGGGACATGTGTTTTTGAGCAAAGAAAAAAATCTGTTCTCCGGCGGAATTTCTGTTTGAAATTTGACAATCAGTTTTAAACCTATATTAGATTAATAAGTAAATTGTGTACCTTTGGGATATAGGAAAGCCAAGTGAGTAGTTTCATAACTCCTTCAAAGTCATCTGCAACTACATCATGTGTGACACCATTGTTGTACATAATGTCTATTCCCCCCAGTTGGTTGTTACTGGTGTAAACCTCACGACCAAGAACCTGCAAATAAAGAATCCTTAAGAAAATCACAAAAATCCATACAAACAGTGCACAGTTTATAAAACAGTGCACAGTTTATAAAATGCATACAAACAGTGCACAGTTAATAAAACAGTTTATAAAATGCTGGATACACAGGTAACAGTACACTGTAAAATAATATATCTGATTCTCCGACAAAACTGATTCTCTGATATTAGTCCAGCCTTGGGAACTAGCATCGGCAATCAGCAGTGCCGAGGCAAAAGCTGATGTTAAATGAATTTGCGTCAGCATTTTTTAGCCGAGGCAAATAAATGATGACATGTTCAATTAGGAAGCGAAATGGATGTTTGTTGAACTGCTAGCCACATGACATTTGTCCACCAAATCAATTTACTCGCGACTTGTACACATTGACACAATCAGCAAGTGGGGACAATATAAAATATAACATGGCAATCCATCTCCAAACAGCTAGTTACGGTTGACAGAGCAAGCAGCACTAACTTGAAAGGAAGTCATTGTGCCACTCGCATGCGAGCGACATACCAATCGTCTCACAATGTATCCAACTGATACTAGCACTTTGGTGTTTCCGACGAAGTATAGCCAACTTGACAAGCACGTGCTCCGATGTTTTAAAACTTTTTCGACCATGTATTTCCAAAAGGAAAGAAGCTGATCGTATTTATGATAATATTTAACACATAGTCACAGTAAGCAATAGACTATAGACCTAGGCCTATACTCATGATGCTTGCTTGTTTATGTCGTCGGTTTGTGCACATATAGTCACTAACATTCTCTGTTTGGCGTACTTTAATAGTTGGAGTACACAATAATAGGAAGTTGATATGAGCGAAATAAAAAAACAAGTTTTGCACGGAATGCAATTTGATTATAATAACTGGTCATCATGTCATGTGGTGAAGATTATAATTGAATCACCCAGTCCATAAGTGACAGGCATGACTTGACTTTCATTATTTTGTAATTAAAATCTATATTAATTATACACAAATACACGATTACGAAATAATCACATATATTACTTTTGGGTATGACGGTATTGGAACACGAGGTGTAGATTTCCAGTTTTGCGCATGCGCACAAATATCTGTGAGACGCCATTTCAACATTTGCCAGATTAGAAAAATCTGGCAGCATGGATAAAGCTTCAGAACTAAAAAATGTAGAAGATTTTATTTACAATAGACGGTAGAACTTTCAGCATCGACCATTGCGCAAAGTTGGGTGCCTATGACTCACCAATTTTTGTGTCACATACATATTTATTCGCTATTTTAAAACCGGCTTTGAACCTTTGACTCTGTTTACGTTTTTCACATTCAGATTGTTACGCCCGGTCCTGATCTATCAATCTATTTTCTGTCAACTTTATGTACCCGGGTGTGCGCTATTGTCTTTGCTGACTTTTTTAATTTTGGGGCCAGTTATATTAAGTGTCTTGCCGACTCTTTAATAACGTCTGCTGGGCCCAAAACAAATTTTGTCAATGCCTTCTCATTTTCAAGTGACTCTGGGGCTTTTGAGGTCAGAATGACGCCTTACTGACTTTTAAGCAACTTTGCTCATTGTCAAAGCTATGGCATATTGTTGATAGCAATTTGCGAGTTCCTAATTTATGACACCTTTAATACAGTTGTTTTAAACCGATGTCATCTTCGGCATAGCTATTTACATTTTATGAGCTAGCCACTTGCACGTTCACTTGCAATCTGCCCTTATCAAGCCGCTCGTTTCGCGGAACGGTTATGATCCCAATGTGCCTTTATGTTGCTTTTGAATGAAACACACCCCTTTTCAGGGAGCAAATTACTTTTGAAATTTTGATTAGCAAATAACCTCACATTGACATGATTAATTCGCATTGTTCAAAAATTAAAAAAAATTCATACCAAACTGCATAGCTATTATCCAAATTTGGGTAGCATATTGCGATGCGATACCAGTTAATTTGCTCCCTGCCCCTTTTGCCATATGGTGACTTAGAGTTCGCTTACAAACTCCATATCATGAGTCCCCAGACTTGGCTTGTAGACAGGGAAATACGTATTGATACATGATTCTGTATGTACAAGTACAATTGCATTTGTGGAATGACTGTCAGTGTGTTTGATTTGTGGATGTGTGGCATATATTTGTATCATATACAAACTTCACAAAATACTTTATAGCTTTTGATGTCTCTCACCTGCCTTTTAATAGACTTTGATTTGCCTCCGAGCTTTATTTCTGCTATTTAATCAATACAACTCAACAGGTTAAGGCTATCTGAAATACACATGGGTGTACCGAATAAATCCAGCTTGCCTCATATAACCGGCACACATCTAATGGTAAATATTTAATACTTAACCTATTTATTAACTTGTATATTGTAATACGGTTAAAGTCACATGATGGGCTAGCAACTATTGGTATGAATAATTATTGTCATTCAGACTACCGACCTACATTCTCGTATTATATCTGGTCGAGCTCATTTGGAACACCTGCTCATTTCCATGCCGCTCTCACTTATGTTCATGGGACATCGATAGCTATTAATAGACAGGTGAGAGTTTCATCCCCCTATTTTCCATATAGCATGGTCCACAAGCGTACACAGAAGAGTCCTCCACCAGACCCTACTCACCCAGCACGCAAACGGGGATGTCCGTGGAAAGTGCCAACCGCTGTGGTTGACATTCAGCCGCTCGATTTGACAGTGCCTGCTCGGACTTCCATACCTATATCGTTGCCAGTGTCAACTCCATCCGTGTATACCTGTTCGGTACCTCACCAGCCATTCACTCTATCAGTACGTCCCAGTCCAGAACCTCGCCAGGCTTTCCTTCAATCTGACACAGCCTCCACTCCAGTGGTCAGCACAGTTCCGATTAACGTGTCGACCCACCAAAAGGCATCAGCCTGGCCTCAGCCAGGTCTGTCCACTCAGCACCAACCTCGCCTCGTGGTGGAACAGCTTTCTTCAGATTGTCCTTATGACCAGCCAGGTCACCGGAATGAACATTGGATGTGTGCAGTCTCTCAACCTAATACAATGTCAGCATCCCCTGCAATGCAGGGTCACTCCAACCAAGGTGCATTTGCAATACCATCTGTGCCAATTTTTCCTGAAGTTGATACATGCAATACCCCTTTAATTGCAGAGCCTTACCTCAATGCAAACAGTTTTGTTTCCACCACCATTCCCCTAGAGGACATTTGGGCATAGGACTTTATCGAGTTTTCCAAACCCCTCCCCTCCAATCGTAATTCTCAGGACTACAATGTACAAATAGCCGGATTTGAAACAATCGTCCGATGTTTTCTTGCTCCACAAAACCCCCTAAGGGTGTTCAAAATATTGGACAGTGGTTTGTGGCTTTCAAGATTTTTATGGCCGTTTACTTGATGAAGCACGGTGATTCAACCAGTATCGTCGCACGACAAATGCTAAAATATCAATCAAACATTCGTAACATTGCTACTGAGAAAGGTAATTGGTCCTGGTATGACCGCAAATTCCGTCGCTTGTGCCACTCGCACAATTGACTTGGAACAAAATACACAACTTAAATACATTATAGAAATTTAATGTTCCACAGAAGCAAAACTCAAATAGACATTTAACCGCTCTCATCCTTACCAGTCAGTACCCCGCGGTTACTGCATCCGATTTCATAGTGGGCACCCATGTGGCGGACAATGTCTGTACATCCACACTTGTCCTATATGTCATAAGAACCATGCTCTTCACACATGTACCACTTCAAAAAATACAAATACTCAGCCCTTCCGGGCCAATGCCCACCCCAAGCCAGGGCGAAGCCAACCTGTATCCAAATAAATCCAAGCAGTGTGATGGTCATCCGATTACCCCTATCAAAGTTGAACAACTGAAGATATTGCTCGATGGTTATCCCATTGCCAAATATAATTACCTTATCACCGGGTTTTCTCACGGATTTAAATTAGGTTATACCGGTCCTCCAGGAACACAAATGTCACATAACCTCCAGTCTGCCCTGGAGCTATCCACAGTTGTTGATACAAAACTGGCCAACGAACTTCTTGCAGGTCGAGTTGTAGGGCCTTTTGACACTCCACCTCTGCAACACTTTCAGGTTTCCCCCATTAGGTTTGGTCCCGAAGAAAAAACCTGGGAAATATCGCATAATATATCATCTTTCATTTCAGTCCAGTTCCTACGTCAACGATGGCATTTCCACATGTAACTCAACAGTTAAATACGCCACAGTTTATGATGCTATCTGTCTTATAAAATCAGTAGGCAAGGGCAGTTTCTGCTCAAGAACGGATGTTAAAAATGCGTTTAAGTGCATCGGGGTACATCATGAAGACCATAACCTCCTGGGTTTCCGTTGGCGTGACCAATTTTACTATGACCGAACCCTCCCCATGGAGGCATCCAGTTCATGTTTAATATTTGAACGATTTAGCACAGCTCTCGAATGGGTAGCTGTCAATAAACTTGGTATCTCCAGAGTAACCCATGTTTTGGATGACATATTCATAGTTCAGGCTGCAGAAGAACTGTGCCATAAATCATTGGAAAGCTTTTTGGGGATGTGCAAATTTCTTGGGGTACCTATGGCTCCAGAAAAAACGTTCCAACCCAGTCAGGTTATGATATTTTTGGGTGTTGAATTAGACACTATTATAATGGAGGCCCGTCTCCCTTTGCACAAGATTTTAGACTGTCAGACTCGCATACAAAACCTGTTGTGGGGTGAAGAAAACAACACTGCAGGAGCTTCAAAGTATAATATGGGTGCTAAATTTTGCTTGTTCAGTGGTATTACCGGAACGTGTGTTCTTAAGACGCCTCATTAATTTGACCCTTCACATAACTAAGCCCAATCACAGAATCCATCTTAATAAACAAACACAAGTGCACCGCTGGGCGGAGGTAACGCCCCCGACTGTACAATCAGAGAGGATTTTTCTTATTTTTGTGCAAAACCAAAAAAAATTTCTAAGTCCAAAAAGGGGCGTAACTCTGGAAAAAATGGGCGGATGAAACCACGGCTATGGGGAAATCTTGTCCCCCCGGCTGGTCTATTAGCATACCAAAGATCAACTGAATTGAGTTAGCGAAACCAAAGTTATGAGTTGAAACGTTCATACAGACGGAAGGTCGGACGAATGGAAGAACGGAGGGCTCCACTATATACCCCCAAATCTCCATCGGATATCGGGGGCATAATAAGCTGACCTACAGATTTGGCTTACATTTTTAACCAATTTCAATTGCAGAACCTTTTTCTTAGATGAATGTTGGCTCAGTACCGACAAACTACAGTTGTACACCGATTCCGCTCCAATTGGTTTCGGCGCAATTTTCAAAGTTAAATGGTTCTATGGTGCTTTTCCATTAGAAACTGCCTACCATATTTCAATTCTAGAGCTTTACCCTATAGTAGTAGCCCTTTCCATATGGGGACCAGACATAGCGAATAAAAGTATCATCTTCAATGGTGACAATGAAGCAGTAGTTACAATTATCAACCAACAAACATGCAAGGATGTCAATTTGTTAACACTTCTGCGTGGTCTCATTTTGTTATCCCTCAAGTATAACATTCTTATCCGAGCTTGCCACATTCCAGGGAAATCTAATGTTTTGCCTAACATGCTTTCTCGCCAACAGGTAGACAAATTTCAAGAGACAGCTCCATGGATGTCACCGGAGCCAGAGCCAGTGCCACCCGACTTACATCTCCAATGCTTACTGGAATTGTGCACCAGCCACATTCAAACTATACAAGAAAGTCTGGGGCTTATATCAATCATATTGCTACGACCTCAACGTCAACGCAACACTGCCTATCAGCCTAAATAACATATTGCAATTTGTAGCATATCTGTTTCATCATAGTTATGGCCACAAATCTGTACAAACATTTTTATCAGCCTTAGCATTTTATCATAAATCAAGAGGATTCCCAGACCCCACCACCCATTTCTTGGTGAAGAAAATCCTGATGGGAATATGCCGACTTAAGATATCTTCGGACGTGCGTTTGCCAATAACTCGCAATTTATTGACCCGACTTATTGACACATTAACTTACTGTCTCTTACCTTATTGTTTCAGTGTTTTTTCTCATTGGCTTTTTTCGCACTACCTCGTGTTGGTGAATTGTGCATCACAAATAATTCACAAATTGACGAAGTCCTGCTATTCCAGGACGTATCATTCACGGACATGGGAGCGTCTATATGCTTTTGCAACTTCAAGCATAACCCATCTGGGCTACCTCACTACATACATTTACGGCATCAACTTCCAATTTCAAACTGCCCCATTCACCTACTCTATCGGTTTGTCCAACAACGCGGTACAGCAGCAGGCCCTCTGTTTATTACTAAATCCAGTAAACCTGTATTAAAGCCGTAAAGAATTTGACAATTGCTTACACCGGGCCTTATCCTTCTGCAATTTGGATCCATCTGTATATAAGGGCGATAGTTTCTGTATCGGGGGATGTTCAGAGGCCGCCGACCGCGGTTTTTCAGATGCACAAATTCGTCAGATAAATGACAAATTTTATAATGATCCGACCAATGGTATGACCAGTAGCCCGTGCTAAAGGAAATTGTTGACTAATCACACGCGCATGCACACACACACACGGACGACAGATACCAAAGTAAAGTTGAGCTAATAATTGGCCTTTGGTCAATTTGCCCACTGACAGTGCGGACATTGGTTAAACAAGGTTTCCATGACCCATGATGACCTTGAATAAAGGAGTTTGAACTGCATGGCACACTAATATTGTAAAGTTGGTACAGGTCGATGAAAGTGCCAAATATCGGATCCCAAGGTGGTGTGGATTGGCTAAGTACAGAATTTTGTATCCATATAAAGGAAAGCAACTCTATGTTGGCAATCAATCTCTACCAAATAGCACCAGTCATACTTCCTTTCTTACAGAGTCATCAAGGGAGGTAAACCCTGCATGGAGTTTGGTTGTCGTTATGGATATATTTCGAGCCTAAAACGTTTGTGATTTCTGTAATTATTACGAATAGTGCCAGTGTGACTCTATATATTGTCAATTTAAATATTATTCTGCTTATTATGGATCTGATTAATGTTTTAATACACAAACATGCACACTAAAGGACTTCTGAGTCAATAACACAAAATAACTAGAGGTGTGAATGTCCCAATGGGACTAAGGATACCCCCCCCCCCCCCCCCCCCCCCCCCGTGTTTTTGAAATAAGATGTTTCACATGTCAGTAAACATTTAGTTAAAATAATAAAATAACAGTTCCCATTGCAGGTGCACAACCCTAACCCTAATCTTAACCCTATTACCGAACGATCGGCAGATGTTTAACCCATACCTTGGCGACAGCGATGAGCTATTTTCATATATCCTTACCCCATCCTTTTCATGAGTGCAAATCTTTAAACAATTCACACCTTACTATTAATTCACAAGTGAAATCACACTTATCGGGCACCTTGCTCACATTAACACAATGTTAACACAGACGCGGCTTTAATTTCAACCTATTAGTGACTCCAACACAGATACATATATGTCTTATAGAGTTATAAAGTTAATTAAGCTCAATCCATAGTCGGAGAGAAGCTCCATAGCTGTTAAATATCAAATAGTTATGAAATTAGGTAGACAAACATCATAGCAACTCAATTAATCTACTTATTACTTTGGAACATGAGACATAACATTGTGTGTTTCTTTTTAGCATCATTGCTATTTTGTGTTCATTTTATTTTGTGTCAGCTGCATATTAAAAATTCATAGTAACCTATTAATATTTCACCACTAAAAAAACAATCAATAACTGATCAACTATAGAAGGGATGTATAGACCAGGATATAAAATATGATTGCTAATGATTGGATATAAATGTTAATTTTCTTCTAATTTGATCATTGGAAAGATATGTTAGTAAACAGTTTAAATATAATTGAAGTTAAGGTTAATATTTTCAAAACGATTCGATCGATACCAAAATATATACATGTGAAGAATGTGTCATGATTATCACAGATGTGATTATTTATAGAGTGATCATGCAAAAAATATTTAGCTATCACATTGTGTCAACAGAATTGGTGAAGGATGTTAATATATTTAAGCAAATAAACCAAATGACCCTCACTATGCAGGTAAGAGGTGTGTTATCATAAACTGTGCCAGAACTATAAACATAATTAATGGAAATATTTGAGTTATCAAATCGGATAGTAAGGAATTAATCTTACCCAAACTAATGAACTGATAAACACAGAGTAGTCAACAAAAAGAATGGAATTTAGAAACCCATACAATAAGTCAGTCTCAAGAATCCCAGCACTGTTAATATTATCCTGTAGCCCAAATGCAATTGAGGGAATTTCAAAATAAGACATATCCTCTAATGATGAACCTGGCTCAAAGTTAAAGTGATAACTTAATATATGTCTATCAGATAAATAGACAGAACACAACGCGCATCTTAATCGAGAATCTTTTATCGAATGAGTTGCGGATGGCGCAAGGATATATTTCGCGAGAGCGTAGCTCGAGTGAAATATAAATATGCGCCGTCCGCAACGAGTTCGATAAAAGATTCGAGATTATGATGCAAGTTGTGTTCTGTATTTATTCTACACCGTTTAGTCAGATAAGTTCAATCCATGAGTGTCACCTCTATTGTTACTATAGCTACCTTTATTGTGATTTAAGTCTGACAAATAACCAGTAGTTATGGGGGGATCACCGGAAGGGGATGATCGACGTAATGTACGTCATCTTTCTTGGCGACAACATCAACAAGAATAGTTCCGGCTTGTATTCCACTAGAGGTATACACTTATATGTATTCAATGGCTGGGATTCCGTTGAATACGTGTGCCTCACGTCAATGGGTGTGGAATAATATGAGTCTATCGAATGGGTTAATTTTAATCCCAAATCCATGCAAGTTAAAAGTGGATCACCATCAACATGGACATAGAATTGGAGAATGATCAAATAAAAGACATCAGAAGACCATATCATGTGTGCAGAGGGTTAATCATTTTCAATGACATCATATGATGGAACTAAGGAATTGGTGTATTAATTATTTTCTAAGTTATGACAACAGTATCTCTGTAAACAATAATGCCATGAACTGCATGGATTCAACAGAATTGGAATAAAGAGTCTGTAATCAATCACAGTTTGACAGTTGTTTATAATTATGCAGCCACCAGTGGTGCTATCAGGTCACTGTGTCCAAAGCAATAAATTATCTCCTTCCAATAACACAGGTGTGTGTTGTGTCTTGTTCTATTCATATTTAATAGTGCATGGAAAAGAGGTATGAATAATAAAGGGCCATAACTCTGTTAAAATATACTGGATCAAACCAATATTCGCATTTGATCTGTATTTAGGGGTCACAAATTCACAGATGAAAAATGTTTGAGTCATCCTGGCTTGGATGAATTCTATTTAAAAACAAGAGTGGAAAGGGTTAACTAAACAATACCAAAATCCATACAGATGAAGAACGTGCTAAGAAAGACTTAGGTAAGAAATATGAGGCAGATCAGAAGAAATATGTTCAATTTATTGGATTGGATAGCATATGTGTGAAGGGTTAATTATTTTCTAAACTTATCAACTAATTGATACCAAAAACTATACAGGTGAGGGGTGTGTCATCATAAACCTACATATCAGATATGAAAACAATCAGACAAAAAATACTTTGGTTACAGCATCGGATAGCTCATGCCTATGTGCGGATGCAAAGTGTTAATAATTTCTAAACCGATCAACCAATCGATACCAAAAACTATACAGGTGAGGAGTGTGTTATCATAAACATGCACATAAAATTTGAACACGATCCGATAGAAAATATTCGAGTAATTGAATCGGATAGCAACCCTTATATTTTCTAAGTGTACACTTTCATTGTAAGTGTAGTTCAGGTATACACTTATAGTACGCTTTTGTTTTTTTAATTCAGTACACTTGTACCACACTCACTTTTTTCGAAATGTACACTTATTTCGTAAGTGTAGTGTAAGTGTTGTAATAAGTGTACACTTGCTCTACACTTTTGAGACTTTGAAAATCTTTGGGCATGCTGCCCACACTTAGAGGTCATCTCAAAACTACTATCGGGATCCCGATAGATATCCCGATAGGATTCCGATAACTCAAAACTATCTTCTAAATTTCCCGATAGATTCCGATAGAGCGGTCACCATTTCCCGAAAATATTCCGATACCGCATCTAAATATTCCGATAACGCGCTGATTTCCCGAAAATTTCCCGAAAGTAACGTAGCGTATTACCAACTTTCCGATAATTTACCCATTTATTTCAAGAACAATTAGGCCTATGTCTGTTTTGATAATCGACGAATCGAGCATGTTTGTTTATGTTTCCGGTTCTATTTGTTGTCATTACTTTTGGATTCGTCCACAGCCTCCTTCGTAAGCATATTTTTATTGGGGTGGAAGCTTGTTTAAAAGAATTAAAACTCTACACGTTTCAAGTTTTGATTCCAAGTTATTAAATCGTCCATTGAATTCTTTTTGCATATTATTCATACAGCACATATCTCCTAGAAACGCTCTGAAGGAAACATAAAAAGAAATGGTTTCATACAGGTAGTATCCCTTCAACACTAGCAATAGACTGTTCCAAAGTAAACGTGATAAAAAATTGAAATATATATTTGATAAAACTCTTTTGGCCATAGAAATGGATTAGTACCCGAATAAATTATGTTGTTAAAGCGCATTGACAAATACATAATCTTGAGTATATTCTCCACACTATAATCGAAAAATACAAAGGAATGGACACATGATTCAATCAAAATTGTTTATTTAAAAAACACTCCCGCTAAGAAACCCCCACTGATGACGTGCGCAAAAAATATGTACCAACAGTAAACATGTGTTGGAAATTGGGGCGCACAATGGGGACTCATTTATCATGGCTATATCTATTACCCATTCGGTAATTCATAAATGACATTCATTGCAAATTCAAACAGAATATATCTTAGATTTAGTATTACATGTAGTATCAATTGACCATTTATCGAATGTTGTCATTGAACTTATTGATCAGCTGATGACGATGAAAAAATCTAGGAACCTTGTCGACGTCATAGCAGCAATGATAAAATAAAGTAGCACAAATTTAATGTGCATCGGCCGTTTTGTTCTCTCGTTTGATTAATAACATTATTATTCTGCGCGCATTGACAATTACATAATCTTGAGTATATTCTCCACAATGTAATCTAAAAATACAAAGGAATGGACACATGATTCAATCCAAATGGTTTATTTAAAAAACACTCCCGCCAAAAAAGATCAAGAAACGCCCACTGATAACGAGCGCAGAAATTTGTACCTGCGAACACGAACACGTGATGTTGGAATGTGGGGCGCACAATGGGGACTGTCATCTATCATGGCTGTAACTATTAGTCATTCGGTAATAAATAAATGACATTCATTGCAAATTCAAACATAATATATCTTAGATTTAGTGTTAATAGTATCAATTGACCATTTATCGAGTGTTTCCATTGAACTTATTGATCAGCTGATGACAACGAAAACACATCGGAACCTTGCCGACGTCAGCGCAACAATAATAAAATACTGTATAGCACAAATGTGCATCGATCGGCCGTTTTGTTCTCTCGTTTGATTAATAAAATTATTATTCTCCGCGCATTAACACTGCCAAATACTCAAGTAAATTGGCCATATCATGATGTGAAAAATCAAAGAAATGACATTGTATAACATTAGTTACTTTTATTTGAACACAAGAGTTCACGAGACAAATGCGGCTATTTTAAATTGAATGTGCGCAAATCAATTCCGAATAGTGCTGCATTACCACGAATTACTTATCGGAACTGTCTTGTCATTTTATATTGAATATGATTGCTCAAAATTTCACTAAGAGAAAGCACTTTCTCGATCGTAAGATACAATGTAGGCACGAAAGAATTGTTTAATTTATTAATTGCACAAGATATGTGCGGTGCGAATGTATTGACTGCAATGTCAAGGTCAAAAACCGGTGCGTTGTAAATTGAAGTAAACAAAAAAACACGTGCGTTGTAATCGATGGCACATGTTGACTAGTTTGGACTAATAATGCAGTCAATTGTAACTGAATTTACACGTAACTATCCAAGAGTTGATAGGCCACTTGATGATTTATTTGATGTTTCATTTCACCACGTAGCCATGGCTTAAAACATTAATAAATCACTCAATTTCGTGATATGGTTTTCCGACAGAGAAATTGAAACTGAAAGTCACATTGATCTGTTGATAAAACAAAACTTACCTTTCGTTTGTTTATTACATTTATTGTTATAAAATATAAATATAAAACCTACTAAATATTCACCATACTATCGTGCTTGGGGAGGGGGATTCACAACTCTGAATTTTTTTTTACTCCCAGTCCCCATCCATATAGATGAACATAATTTCATAAATCAGGAGCCACATAACATTTAGTAATAATACATGTTTTTCCCCAAAAACTTTGACGTCACCAGAAAGTTCTGTTGGCTGGAGGTAATATTACTGTTGGGTAAATGGTTAATATCGAAAGTAAACTAAATAAAAGTTAGCAAGACATCTTTTTGAAAGAAAAAAATGACGAAATATAGGAGCAGGCCTACTACAAATAAATCGCATCGTGTTACCTTGACCTTGATGATGCAATCGTGAAATTCGACACTGTCAACATAATTAGGCTATGTTCAACTTATCGAAATAATCAATGCAGCATTATAATTAGTAGTAATTACAGAAAACGAAATTAATGTAAAATATGAAAAGCAGCCCATGCACACATTTAATTGTCAGTTAAATGTTATGATTACTTCGCGTATTTATAACCTTTGCACTGCAGATTTGCATGGAATTTTCCATTCATATTTGCACACGCTCTTTATTTACCATATTACGATTCATGAAAAAGTATGGAATATTACTGCTAAATGTTGCTAAAACTTTACATGTACAGCAGGAGACAACCGCCCCCCCCCCCCATATGTCATGTTTCGAATTTCTATAGCCTACTCTTGACTAAAGGGTAGAGAACCGAGTAGATATTCATGGCGTGTATGATCGATCTACCCCCCCCCAATGCCACGTGTGTTGTTCCCAGAAACGTAAATATTGATGACCCCAATTCCGGGAATCGGGCTAAAAATAGAACATACGACATCTCGTGTTAAGACTGCACTTGATTGTGCATGCATTAATTGTGTCGTCGGCGATTCGCGATTAAATACAAATCTTTTACATTTGCCATAATATATGTATTTCTTTATTTCCTCCATATTTAAAAGTCGGATGTATTTAAACATATTACAAACACAATTAAGCTTTGAAGATAGTAGCCGCAACGCCGAAATAAATCTTAGAATTTAATCAATTGATGGATCTGTTCTATTTTTAGAAAGTGAAAGTAGCCACTTGCATTAAGGCCTACTATACATATTTGGGTATGCTCCCCGTGAATTTATTTATTGATTTTGAAGATTTCCCGATGGGTGGGGTGTATTGTCCAGGTAAAATACCGATATTGTACGTAGCACCCACTGATCACCACAGTATAACATATAATAGTGTCCCCTGATACTTTAAAACTTTATACTAACGATTTCTCATATTAGGAAACTATTAAATCAATAATAAAGATAGGCCTATAAAACATAAAATCGCGATAAAAGTCCGGAGTAATCCCGATACAGAAACTTTCCAAACAACATGCGTTGTTTTCGGAATATATATACTCCGAAATGAAAGTAAACTCCGATAGAATCCCGATAGACTATGTAAATATTCCGATAATTTCCCGAAAAACGTTGCGTCATTTCCCGATAACTGTATATATAACTATCGGTATCCTATCGGGAAATCTATCGGGATCCCGATAGTAGTTTTGAGATGACCCCTTACAGCTACACTTATGGTACTTTGAAAAGTTCTCTCTACGCTTATGACACACTGATGATACTTATACTTTTAAAATGTTTTGGGAACACTGCCCCACACTTAACGGGACACTTATGGAACTTTGGAAAAATTTATCAACACTTATACCACACTTATCAAACTTTGATATGGATATGTTCAGGAATACTGCTCAGAGCCTCGCACATTTGTACTATATAATTGCCGTCTTATATTAAATATGAACTTTTTCAATTTCGAAATTACCGGTATTTCGTTTTTCTGTTATTTATATTCCGATAGTAATAAATTTTATGAATCTTTTGTGCTAAAATAAAGATATATGAGTATGTATATCTACAATTTACATAGAAACAATGAAAATTGGTCGCTATCACGTATATTGAAATTGGCGAATATGAAAGCTTCAATGATTGTGTTTCCAAACACACCTGCAGTCAAAAAATGGCCATTACGAATATAGAAATGTTGTATGATAGTAGTTTGACGACGCAGATCAGAATTAAGTATAATAAAAATCGTTTCTAAACCCGTAATTTTGACGTGCAATACTCCCAAAAAGAATTATTTTTATCGGGGTTTTTTTTATGGCAAAACTTCGATAGTTAGCGTAATTTCGTGACAATAAAATAATGATGAACAGATCAAAATTGTTTTTAACATTCTCGGAGAAGTATGTATATGTACCTGCTATCTGTTTTTAATTTAACGTAAAATGTATCAAAAATAACAAAGTTTAACTGTATATGCGTGTGATTATCGACCCACTGTAAATATACCAAAGTAAATGCTTGCGGCTTTCTGCCCACGTGTTCGTGTATGGGGAATTTAATCCCACCTCGCTGTGTGTAAACATTGTCCTCTGATGTCATCATTTTATTGGGAAATCCCTCATTCTGAACTCCTCGACCTGTGAACTCTGCGGGCCTCTGAAACGGTGACGGAATCTGACGAGGTTTGCCGAATGGGAAATCCCTGTCTAAATCAAGTGATATCCTAGAACTGAGCATACGATTGGCTAAAAGCTAACACGTGACTGTGACGATGACTACATTGCGCATGCGCAGACCACATTCCGGTCATTCGGCAGTCAAGAAATCAAATTTAAATTTCATCTGCATTTTATTTGACAACAGCTTTCATTTACGAAAATGACGGCGAGAAAAGCCAAAACAATTCAACAATTTGGCAAAAAGAAGAAAGGAACTAAACAGACTAGAGATAGAACAGGTGGTAGGAGGCTGAATTCGGCAAATAATTACGCAAATAGGCGAAGTTTGTTCCCAATTCAACCGGTGATCCTACAATGACACGATGACATTGAGAAATTAAATGTCAACAGTAAAGTCACACTGGATGCATACATATTATAACCGATGGAAACGTGCGCTAAATTCAGATATACAACATACATTTATTTACAAGTGATAATTCTCAATCGGAGAGTGATGGCTGTCGTCCAGCTGATTCAGTGATTGATCACTCGCATGTTTCATTGTTGGCATGTTGCCCAATGTTGGCAAGACTCGCCAAGAGGACTGATCACGGATTCAATTTCAATCATCTTGACGTCTTGTCCAAATGCTTGTGATACCAGACAAAATTAATTTTGGTGGAGGGGTAGACTGGGCACACAGAGCACATTGGAATTTGGATCATCTCAGAGACAATGTGACATCAGAAGAAGAAAAAAATGACTCACTTACAGCTTTTTTGGCAAAAAAAATTGGAATCGGTCATGCCAACGTTTGCAAATTTCTCTCACTCTCCGTGCTAAACTAAACATCCCACAGCAGGCACTGCATGCTTTAAATGGGACATGGTACTGAATATGACATGGACATCATGACATAAGTGGAGTAAAGACTAACGGGAAGAGACAAGCTTGAAGATACTTCAACTCATTCAAACTTCGCATATCACTATCAGCACCAGATTTATGAAATATATTTATTGAGCCAAGGAACCTAATCGATAGATGATTATATATTAAAACATTATTAATATAATATAATAAAGTATTTTATCAGTCTAAATCATTGTGAATGTGATTCCCTTGATTAATGCATCAATTGCAAGCTTTGATAGTGAAATTTAATATGTGCATGCCCATCTATGATATACACTTATTTTACTAATACATGTACTATACACTTATATAATACACTTGCATCACAATCACCATTGTACACTTACAATACACTTACAACCCCATTCAGAACTTACACTTATAAAACACTTGCAATTATTATACACTTATATTACACTTGCCAACATACACTTATACCACACTTTAGAATCATACACTTATATGACACTCAGCTCATTTACATAGTTGGAACGTACACTTACTGTACACTTATGTTACACTTGCACTACACTTACTGCCACTGTTGGACTTGTACACTTGGTTGTAAGTGCACACTTAGAGGAAAATTTTTCCTACACTTATGCAACACTTATTTGACACTTATAACACACTTGGAAATGTAAGGGAAGTGTCTCCAGACAGACGGGACGGATGGACGGACAGACGAACGACGGATGGTTGATCCATAGTCGCCATTATGTGTACCATACATGGTATGGGTACACATAATGAAAGTGTCAATGACACTGTAGCTCAACTTAGGTAGGGGAATAATTTAATGGTCGACAGTAAATGGAGGAATAGGAAAAGTGCTAACTGAAATGTCTAAGTAAGACTAGATGTACATGTCAATATCAACATTTATAACAGGTTTCATAATGATCGGATCAGGGATGTGGTGATTATGGTGTGCCAAAGGATTTATTGATGCAAAGAGTAAATTCTAAAATGGTCAACGGCAGCCATGTTTTTTTCCGAATTACCCCAAAATGACTTGTTCCCATCTACAGCCTTTACAAATCTCATAATGATCTGATCAAAGATATGACCTGTAGCCTGTGCCAATGGATTTAGTCATGCAAAGAGTAAAATCCAAGATAGCTGCTGGCGGCCATGTTTTTCGGCTGAACGACCCCAAAATGACTCGTTTCCCATCTACATGTCATTGTTAACATACATGACAAATTTCTTGAAGTTCCGACCAAAGCTACGACCTGTAGCCCACACCAAAGGATTTATTCATGCAAAGAGTAAAATCCAATATGGCTGCTGGCGGACATGTTTTTAGGCCAAACGACCCCAAAATGACTCGTTCCCATCTACATGTTAATATTAACATCCATGATAAATATCATGATGATCAGACAAACAGTACGACCTGTAGCCCGTGCCAATGGATTGAATTTTGAAATCCAAGATGGCTGCCAGCGGCCATGTTTTTTGGCCGTATGACCCCAAAATGACTCGTTCCCATATACATGTCAATATCAATATTCATGACAAATTTCATAAAGGTCAGACCAAAGGTACGACCTGTAACCCGCGGCAAAGGATTTAGTCATTGAAAGAGTAAAATCCAAGATGGCGGCCATGCGGCCATGATTTTTTGGCCGAACGACCCCAAAATCACTCGTTCCCATCTACATGTCATTGTTAACATCCAAGACAAATTTCATGAAGTTCTGACCAAAGCTACAACCTGTAGCCCGCGCCAAAGAATTTAGTCATGCAAAGAGTAAAATCCAAGATGGCTGCTGGCGGCCATGTTTTTTGGCTGAACGACCTCAAAATCACTCGTTCCCATCTACATGTCATTGTTAACATCCATGACAAATTTCATGATGATCAGACGAACAGCACGACCTGTAGCCCGCGCCAATGGATTGAATTTTGAAATCCAAAATGGCCACCAGCGGCCATGTTTTTTGGCCGAATGACCCCAAAATGACTCGTTCCCATCTACATGTCAATGTCAACATTCATGACAAAATTCATAAAGATCAGACCATAGGTACGACCTGTAGCCCGCGCCAAAGGATTTAGTAATGCAAAGAGTAAAATCCATGATGGCTGCTGGCGGCCATGTTTTTTGGCCGAACAACCCCAAAATCACTCGTTCCCATCTACATGTCATTGTTAACTGACAAATTTCATGAAGTTCTGATCAAAACTACGACCTGTAGCCTGCGCCAAAGGATTTAGTCATGCAAAGAGTAAAATCCATGATGGCTGCTGGCGGCCATGTTTTTTGGCTGTATGACCCCAAAATCACTCGTTCCCATCTACATGTCATTGTTAACATCCATGACAAATTTCATGAAGTTCTGACCAAAGCTACAACCTGTAGCCCGCGCCAAAGAATTTAGTCATGCAAAGAGTAAAATCCAAGATGGCTGCTGGCGGCCATGTTTTTTGGCTGAACGACCCCAAAATCACTCGTTCCCATCTACATGTCAATATTAACATCCATGACAAATTTCATAATGATCAGACGAACAGCAACGACCTGTAGCCCGCGCCAATGGATTGAATTTTGAAATCCAAAATGGCCACCAGACCAGCGGCCATGTTTTTTGGCAGAATGACCCCAAAATAACTCGTTCCCATCTACATGTCAACATTCATGACAAAATTCATAAAGATCAGACCATAGGTACGACCTGTAGCCCGCGCCAAAGGATTTAGTCAAGCAAAGAGTAAAATCCATGATGGCTGCTGGCGGCCATGTTTTTTGGCCGAACAACCCCAAAATCACTCGTTCCCATCTACATGTTAATATTAACATCCATGATAAATATCATGATGATCAGACAAACAGTACGACCTGTAGCCCGTGCCAATGGATTGAATTTTGAAATCCAAGATGGCTGCCAGCGGCCATGTTTTTTGGCCGTATGACCCCAAAATGACTCGTTCCCATATACATGTCAATATCAATATTCATGACAAATTTCATAAAGGTCAGACCAAAGGTACGACCTGTAACCCGCGCCAAAGGATTTAGTCATTGAAAGAGTAAAATCCAAGATGGCGGCCATGCGGCCATGTTTTTTGGCCGAACGACCCCAAAATCACTCGTTCCCATCTACAAGTCATTGTTAACATCCATGACAAATTTCATGAAGTTCTGACCAAAGCTACAACCTGTAGCCCGCGCCAAAGAATTTAGTCATGCAAAGAGTAAAATCCAAGATGGCTGCTGGCGGCCATGTTTTTTGGCTGAACGACCTCAAAATCACTCGTTCCCATCTACATGTCATTGTTAACATCCATGACAAATTTCATGATGATCAGACGAACAGCACGACCTGTAGCCCGCGCCAATGGATTGAATTTTGAAATCCAAAATGGCCACCAGCGGCCATGTTTTTTGGCCGAATGACCCCAAAATGACTCGTTCCCATCTACATGTCAATGTCAACATTCATGACAAAATTCATAAAGATCAGACCATAGGTACGACCTGTAGCCCGCGCCAAAGGATTTAGTAATGCAAAGAGTAAAATCCATGATGGCTGCTGGCGGCCATGTTTTTTAACCGAACAACCCCAAAATGACTCGTTCCCATCTACATGTCATTGTTAACATCCATGACAAATTTCATGAAGTTCTGATCAAAACTACGACCTGTAGCCTGCGCCAAAGGTTTTAGTCATGCAAAGAGTAAAATCCATGATGGCTGCTGGCAGCCATGTTTTTTGGCTGTATGACCCCAAAATCACTCGTTCCCATCTACATGTCATTGTTAACATCCATGACAAATTTCATGAAGTTCTGACCAAAGCTACAACCTGTAGCCCGCGCCAAAGAATTTAGTCATGCAAAGAGTAAAATCCAAGATGGCTGCTGGCGGCCATGTTTTTTGGCTGAACGACCCCAAAATCACTCGTTCCCATCTACATGTCAATATTAACATCCATGACAAATTTCATAATGATCAGACGAACAGCAACGACCTGTAGCCCGCGCCAATGGATTGAATTTTGAAATCCAAAATGGCCACCAGACCAGCGGCCATGTTTTTTGGCAGAATGACCCCAAAATGACTCGTTCCCATCTACATGTCAACATTCATGACAAAATTCATAAAGATCAGACCATAGGTACGACCTGTAGCCCGCGCCAAAGGATTTAGTCAAGCAAAGAGTAAAATCCATGATGGCTGCTGGCGGCCATGTTTTTTGGCCGAACAACCCCAAAATCACTCGTTCCCATCTACATGTCATTGTTAACATCCATTCAAACTTCGCATATCACTATCAGCACCAGATTTATGAAATATATTTATTGAGCCAAGGAACCTAATCGATAGATGATTATATATTAAAACATTATTAATATAATATAATAAAGTATTTTATCAGTCTAAATCATTGTGAATGTGATTCCCTTGATTAATGCATCAATTGCAAGCTTTGATAGTGAAATTTAATATGTGCATGCCCATCTATGATATACACTTATTTTACTAATACATGTACTATACACTTATATAATACACTTGCATCACAATCACCATTGTACACTTACAATACACTTACAACCCCATTCAGAACTTACACTTATAAAACACTTGCAATTATTATACACTTATATTACACTTGCCAACATACACTTATACCACACTTTAGAATCATACACTTATATGACACTCAGCTCATTTACATAGTTGGAACGTACACTTACTGTACACTTATGTTACACTTGCACTACACTTACTGCCACTGTTGGACTTGTACACTTGGTTGTAAGTGCACACTTAGAGGAAAATTTTTCCTACACTTATGCAACACTTATTTGACACTTATAACACACTTGGAAATGTAAGGGAAGTGTCTCCAGACAGACGGGACGGATGGACGGACAGACGAACGACGGATGGTTGATCCATAGTCGCCATTATGTGTACCATACATGGTATGGGTACACATAATGAAAGTGTCAATGACACTGTAGCTCAACTTAGGTAGGGGAATAATTTAATGGTCGACAGTAAATGGAGGAATAGGAAAAGTGCTAACTGAAATGTCTAAGTAAGACTAGATGTACATGTCAATATCAACATTTATAACAGGTTTCATAATGATCGGATCAGGGATGTGGTGATTATGGTGTGCCAAAGGATTTATTGATGCAAAGAGTAAATTCTAAAATGGTCAACGGCAGCCATGTTTTTTTCCGAATTACCCCAAAATGACTTGTTCCCATCTACAGCCTTTACAAATCTCATAATGATCTGATCAAAGATATGACCTGTAGCCTGTGCCAATGGATTTAGTCATGCAAAGAGTAAAATCCAAGATAGCTGCTGGCGGCCATGTTTTTCGGCTGAACGACCCCAAAATGACTCGTTTCCCATCTACATGTCATTGTTAACATACATGACAAATTTCTTGAAGTTCCGACCAAAGCTACGACCTGTAGCCCACACCAAAGGATTTATTCATGCAAAGAGTAAAATCCAATATGGCTGCTGGCGGACATGTTTTTAGGCCAAACGACCCCAAAATGACTCGTTCCCATCTACATGTTAATATTAACATCCATGATAAATATCATGATGATCAGACAAACAGTACGACCTGTAGCCCGTGCCAATGGATTGAATTTTGAAATCCAAGATGGCTGCCAGCGGCCATGTTTTTTGGCCGTATGACCCCAAAATGACTCGTTCCCATATACATGTCAATATCAATATTCATGACAAATTTCATAAAGGTCAGACCAAAGGTACGACCTGTAACCCGCGGCAAAGGATTTAGTCATTGAAAGAGTAAAATCCAAGATGGCGGCCATGCGGCCATGATTTTTTGGCCGAACGACCCCAAAATCACTCGTTCCCATCTACATGTCATTGTTAACATCCAAGACAAATTTCATGAAGTTCTGACCAAAGCTACAACCTGTAGCCCGCGCCAAAGAATTTAGTCATGCAAAGAGTAAAATCCAAGATGGCTGCTGGCGGCCATGTTTTTTGGCTGAACGACCTCAAAATCACTCGTTCCCATCTACATGTCATTGTTAACATCCATGACAAATTTCATGATGATCAGACGAACAGCACGACCTGTAGCCCGCGCCAATGGATTGAATTTTGAAATCCAAAATGGCCACCAGCGGCCATGTTTTTTGGCCGAATGACCCCAAAATGACTCGTTCCCATCTACATGTCAATGTCAACATTCATGACAAAATTCATAAAGATCAGACCATAGGTACGACCTGTAGCCCGCGCCAAAGGATTTAGTAATGCAAAGAGTAAAATCCATGATGGCTGCTGGCGGCCATGTTTTTTGGCCGAACAACCCCAAAATCACTCGTTCCCATCTACATGTCATTGTTAACTGACAAATTTCATGAAGTTCTGATCAAAACTACGACCTGTAGCCTGCGCCAAAGGATTTAGTCATGCAAAGAGTAAAATCCATGATGGCTGCTGGCGGCCATGTTTTTTGGCTGTATGACCCCAAAATCACTCGTTCCCATCTACATGTCATTGTTAACATCCATGACAAATTTCATGAAGTTCTGACCAAAGCTACAACCTGTAGCCCGCGCCAAAGAATTTAGTCATGCAAAGAGTAAAATCCAAGATGGCTGCTGGCGGCCATGTTTTTTGGCTGAACGACCCCAAAATCACTCGTTCCCATCTACATGTCAATATTAACATCCATGACAAATTTCATAATGATCAGACGAACAGCAACGACCTGTAGCCCGCGCCAATGGATTGAATTTTGAAATCCAAAATGGCCACCAGACCAGCGGCCATGTTTTTTGGCAGAATGACCCCAAAATAACTCGTTCCCATCTACATGTCAACATTCATGACAAAATTCATAAAGATCAGACCATAGGTACGACCTGTAGCCCGCGCCAAAGGATTTAGTCAAGCAAAGAGTAAAATCCATGATGGCTGCTGGCGGCCATGTTTTTTGGCCGAACAACCCCAAAATCACTCGTTCCCATCTACATGTTAATATTAACATCCATGATAAATATCATGATGATCAGACAAACAGTACGACCTGTAGCCCGTGCCAATGGATTGAATTTTGAAATCCAAGATGGCTGCCAGCGGCCATGTTTTTTGGCCGTATGACCCCAAAATGACTCGTTCCCATATACATGTCAATATCAATATTCATGACAAATTTCATAAAGGTCAGACCAAAGGTACGACCTGTAACCCGCGCCAAAGGATTTAGTCATTGAAAGAGTAAAATCCAAGATGGCGGCCATGCGGCCATGTTTTTTGGCCGAACGACCCCAAAATCACTCGTTCCCATCTACAAGTCATTGTTAACATCCATGACAAATTTCATGAAGTTCTGACCAAAGCTACAACCTGTAGCCCGCGCCAAAGAATTTAGTCATGCAAAGAGTAAAATCCAAGATGGCTGCTGGCGGCCATGTTTTTTGGCTGAACGACCTCAAAATCACTCGTTCCCATCTACATGTCATTGTTAACATCCATGACAAATTTCATGATGATCAGACGAACAGCACGACCTGTAGCCCGCGCCAATGGATTGAATTTTGAAATCCAAAATGGCCACCAGCGGCCATGTTTTTTGGCCGAATGACCCCAAAATGACTCGTTCCCATCTACATGTCAATGTCAACATTCATGACAAAATTCATAAAGATCAGACCATAGGTACGACCTGTAGCCCGCGCCAAAGGATTTAGTAATGCAAAGAGTAAAATCCATGATGGCTGCTGGCGGCCATGTTTTTTAACCGAACAACCCCAAAATGACTCGTTCCCATCTACATGTCATTGTTAACATCCATGACAAATTTCATGAAGTTCTGATCAAAACTACGACCTGTAGCCTGCGCCAAAGGTTTTAGTCATGCAAAGAGTAAAATCCATGATGGCTGCTGGCAGCCATGTTTTTTGGCTGTATGACCCCAAAATCACTCGTTCCCATCTACATGTCATTGTTAACATCCATGACAAATTTCATGAAGTTCTGACCAAAGCTACAACCTGTAGCCCGCGCCAAAGAATTTAGTCATGCAAAGAGTAAAATCCAAGATGGCTGCTGGCGGCCATGTTTTTTGGCTGAACGACCCCAAAATCACTCGTTCCCATCTACATGTCAATATTAACATCCATGACAAATTTCATAATGATCAGACGAACAGCAACGACCTGTAGCCCGCGCCAATGGATTGAATTTTGAAATCCAAAATGGCCACCAGACCAGCGGCCATGTTTTTTGGCAGAATGACCCCAAAATGACTCGTTCCCATCTACATGTCAACATTCATGACAAAATTCATAAAGATCAGACCATAGGTACGACCTGTAGCCCGCGCCAAAGGATTTAGTCAAGCAAAGAGTAAAATCCATGATGGCTGCTGGCGGCCATGTTTTTTGGCCGAACAACCCCAAAATCACTCGTTCCCATCTACATGTCATTGTTAACATCCATGAAAAATTTCATGAAGTTCTGATCAAAACTACGACCTGTAGCCTGCGCCAAAGGATTTAGTCATGCAAAGAGTAAAATCCAAGATGGCTGCCAGCGGCCATGTTTTTTGGCCGAACGACCCCAAAATGACTCGTTCCCATCTACATGTCAATATTAACATCCATGACAAATTTCATAATGATCAGACGAACAGTACGACCTGTAGCCCGCGCCAATGGATTGAATTTTGAAATCCAAAATGACCACCAGCGGCCATGTTTTTTGGCCGAATGACCCCAAAATGACTCGTTCCCATCTACATGTCAATGTCAACATTCATGACAAATTTCATAAAGATCAGACCAAAGGTACGACCTGTAGCCCGCGCCAAAGGATTTAGTCATGCAAAGAGTAAAATCCAAGATGGCTGATGGCGGCCATCTTTTTTGGCCGAACAACCCCAAAATCACTCGTTCCTATCTACATGTCATTGTTAACATCCATGACAAATTTCATGAAGTTCCGATCAAAACTACGACCTGTAGCCTGCGCCAAATGATTTAGTCATGCAAAGAGTAAAATCCAAGATGGCTGCTGACGGCCATGTTTTTTGGCCGAACGACCCCAAAATGACTCGTTCCCATCTACATGTCAATATTAACATCCATGACAAATTTCATGATGATCAAACGAACAGTACGACCTGTAGCCCGCGCCAATGGATTGAATTTTGAAAAAGGGGGAATAACTCCACCAAATAAAGTCGGACAGACATCATAATCGCAGGTGCACAGGTTTCCATGGTGGTTGATGCCTGTGCCAAGTTTCACGGAAATTGATATTTGTGTCCATGGACGGATGACAGACGACGGACGGACGGACAAGCTGACTCCAGTATACCCCCCCTAACTTCGTTGTGGGGGTATAATAAATATTGACCTAAAAATGTAGGAATAAAAGCTCGGATAAAATTCTGCATGTTGCAAAAAAATTTCTACGTCAAAAAAGGGGGATAACTCCACCAAAAAATGTCGGACAGACGTCATAATCGGAGGTGCACAGGTTCCCATGGTACTATATATCTGTGCCAAGTTAAATAAAAATTTACCTAAAAATGTAGGAATAAAAGGTCGGACAAAATTATACATGTTGCGAAAATGTTCTAAGTCGAAAAAGGGGCGATAACTCCACCAAAAAAAGTCCAACAGACGTCATAATCACAGGTACACAGGTTTCCATGGTGGTTGATGTCTGTGCCAAGTTTCACGGAAATTGATAAAAAAAACGACTGAGAAACTCCGGACAAATTTGTGTCCAAGGACGGACGAACAGACAAGCTGATTCCAGTATACCCCCCCTAACTTTGTTGCGGGGGGTATAATAATCACTCAGATATGAGAATTAGACTTGTCCTTACTACCCACTGAGCCAAGAATGGTAACTCTAGCCACTGTTGCATGCAGTAGCCATGGCTGCACCATGCCACACAAAGTTAACGTCTCTTTGATATGGATATATTTATGAAACTTTAATTGCTCACCTTATTTAATGCAGCAGCTCCAGTGAGGATTATATGAGAACTCTCAACTTGCACAATTCTCTGCCCTAATCTCACAAGATATGCACCTATTCCTATGGACCGACAAGATACCTGAAACAAAATAATAAAGGTAAGTTTCAAGGGGAATCAAGCTAAACTAGAGATGGGCCTGTCCCAGATGGGACTGAGGTATACCCCCGTATTCAACATGTTATTTGAATGTAGTAGCCATTACTGTATATTGGGCACTGAAATTATGTGAACAGGTAACCCTAAATACCCTAAGCCCTAACACTAATCCTGAACCTCTTAACCCTTAATCCTAATCCTAAAACCTATTGACTGAAAAATATAGGAATAAAAGCTCGGACAAAATTATGCATTTTGAGAAGATTTTCTAAGTTGAAAAATGGGGCTAACTCCACACAAAAAAATCGGACAGACCACATAATCACAGGTGCACAGGTTCCCAAGGTACTAAATATCTGTGCCAAGTTTAAAAACAACTGACCAGAAAATGTAGGAATAAAAGCTCGGACAAAATTATGCATTTTGAGAAGATTTTCTAAGTTGAAAAATGGGGCTAACTCCACACAAAAAAAATCGGACAGACCACATAATCGCAGGTGCACAGGTTCCCAAGGTACTAAATATCTGTGCCAAGTTTAAAAACAACTGACCAGAAAATGTAGGAATAAAAGCTCGGACAAAATTATGCATTTTGAGAAGATTTTCTAAGTTGAAAAATGGGGCTAACTCCACACAAAAAAAATCGGACAGACCACATAATCGCAGGTGCACAGGTTCCCAAGGTACTAAATATCTGTGCCAAGTTTAAAAACAACTGACCAGAAAATGTAGGAATAAAAGCTCGGACAAAATTATGCATTTTGAGAAGATTTTGTAAGTTGAAAAAGGGGGCTAATTCCACTAAAAAAAATCGGACAGACCACATAATCGCAGGTGCACAGGTTCCCAAGGTACTAAATATCTGTGCCAAGTTTAAAAAATATTGACCACAAAATGTAGGAACAAAAGCTCAGACAAAATTGTGTCCATGGACGGACGGATGGACAAGCCGATTCCACCACTTGTTGCGGGGGGTGGGGGTATAATTAAGCTAAAATTGACAATAGCGAGTCTGCTAATTCAAACAGGCATAGGTATATATCCGGTAGCTTCCCGTAGCCGTTCACATATGAGCATTGAAAAGTGTTTCACGGGTAGGATTCTGCATATCGACTGGTAATATATGGCGAGCCAACTGAAACAAAATTTATATATGATATAGAGATATTCTAATTTGCAATTGACTTAGGCCACAATAAAATGAAAGTGTCAATGACACTGTAGCTCAACTTCGAAAGGAAATAATTTCATGTGTTACAGTCAATGGAGTGATAAGGAATGTGGAAAGTTGAAAGGCCTAGGACTCGTTCCCATCTACATGTCATTGTTAACATCCATGAAAAATTTCATGAAGATCCGACCAAAGCTACAACCTGTAGCCCGCGCCAAAGGTTTTAGTCATGCAAAGAGTAAAATCCAGATGGCTGCTGGTGGCCATGTTTTTTGGCCGAACGACCCCAAAATAAATCGTTCCCATCTACATGTCAATATTAACATCCATGACAAATTTCATGATGATCAGACAAACAGTACGACCTGTAGACCGCGCCAATGGATTTAATTTTGAAATCCAAGATGGCCACCAGCGGCCATGTTTTTTGGCCGAATGACCCCAAAATGACTCGTTCCCATCTACATGTCAATGTCAACATTCATGACAAATTTCATAAAGATCAGACCAAAGATACAACCTGTAGCCCGCACCAAAGGAAATTGTTGACAGACACACGCACGCACACACGGATGGACGACGGACGCCAACCCATGGCAATAGCTCAAACTTACAAAGTAAGTTGAGCTAATAATTGCTAGATTGTCATCCCTGCCCGCCCTGATTTTTAAGCCCTGCATGAAAATATTTTACTTATACTAAATATTGGCACCAACATGAATAGCCAAGATTAAATCACGTTGTGTATCAAAAAGTCGGACATGAAACTGATATCCAAACATTCACTCACCTTACCGATCCACTTGAGTCAATATTCTTGAATACCCGGACCCGGACAAATAACTTATGTACCAATAGAATATAGTAACTAAATGGTACTAGTGAGCTACCATTTCTTATTAACGACGATTCAACATATATTTAACGATCGCAGTGTGTACAGTAATATTGGAATGTCATTGGAAGTTGTATTCGTTGTAAACAAAAGTGCATGCTCTCGATAAACAATTATATAATGTAAAATGATCTCATGGTCTTTGTCATCCTAAGTATTGAATCGGCCGGTGCCCATACAATAACAGATTGGTATGGGTGCACAGTCAATGATACTATTTAAAGAGTATCATCGATATGTACGATCAATTCGAGGGAGGCGAGCTGGACAATGGTGCTCCCGTCGCCGATATGCCACCCCAATTTCGAGCTAGTGCATATAGGAGTTTCTATGGACTTTGCCCTCAGACCCACCCAAATAGTATAACATCTGAGGAACCTTAACTTAATTCACCAATATGATAATATTATTTTTTTAATTCTATATTAACACTATATACATGAACATATTCATATATTTAAAATACAGCATAATGACAATAACAAAAATAATATCCTGGTATTTTCGGGAGGGGGGACTTTCGCTCGCAACTCACACACACCTTTAATACACACGTTCAAAATCGAGGATTTGTATTACACAGACTATGTTCATGACTATGTTCACAGTATGCTTTTAAATATACTTGACAGGGCAAGGTATATCTCACACCATTCAAACTCGAAGTCGTTAAGGATATCTCTCTTTAGTGCTATGTATTTCTCTAAGCGGTATCTCTCATCAAGTTCATGAAGAAATGATTTCAGGGATACAGTATCGGGGTCAAATTTGTTTTGTATATATAATATTTAAGCAATGTCAGAAATAAATTTTTGTCACTGAAATTTTGCTGGTGGGGAAGACCGAAAATTATAGTGATATGAGAGATAGAGATGTCCAGCTTGTGTTTATCCAGCCATATTTGTATGTCATTTATGAATAGGTTTACAGCAGAGCATTCATAGAATAAGTGGGCACTGTTCTCAGGTAAATTACACCAGTTACAGTAATCGTCTACAGATATCTTCATAAGAAATAGCAACCTTTTGGTTCCGAAAATACGTGTATTTATCCGATATTGAAACCATTGTAATCTAGAGTCTCGCAGATAATTGAATGGCGATGATAATATATGAGACCATGAACTTGTGGTTATATTAGGTCCCAGATCTCTTTTCCAATTTGATACACACAATGGGAATTGACCAGTGTCAGAGATAAGAAGAATTGTAAAAATCCTTTCATCCCTGTTTACTTTTTGTTAGCAGCCTAGTGAATATTGTTTGGAATGAAGGGGGTCTTAGTGCTAGTGAGATATTTCTTCGTCTTCTTTGATAAAATGCGGAGCTGCGTATTGACACTTTGTAATGTCAAGAAAGTGGTGGGTATGTCAAATTTGGCAGTGAAACTTTCGAATGTGTGCAGTTTCTTTCCTTGTGTGATAAGATCGTTTATAAATAAGATACCTTTTCCCTTCCACTCGCTACTATTTATTGCGTCTTTATTCATTTGAAGTTCATCGTGGTTCCCAAATAGTCTGAGTCACTAGTGGTGAATTATCGTTTGGCATATTTTTCAAGCAACTCTTCCAAGCCATAAGAACGTCACGCCAGAAAGGGTTCCCAGTTTTTGACAGAACAGTGTTGATGTATTTTAAACCATAAGTCGCTAGTAGGGGATCTGAAATTCCTCGGGATGTTAAACCATGGGGGGGACTTCGTGATACATCTGCGCATCCAGGTTATTTTAAGGGCATTGATGAAATGTTTTATATTAATCATTTTTAGTCCGCCTTATTCATAATCCCTACAAAATTGTGTACAACTGACCCTGTCGCGTTTGTTGTTCCATATAAATTTGAATAGAATTCTATTGATTTCGTCAAGGATATCTTGCTTTGGATTTGGGAGGGATGGGAGAAGATGGACAATATTTGAAATGAGAATAGACTTGATAATTGTTATTCTACCGATGGGTGAGATATGTCTATGTTTCCATTTGTCTATTATCGTTCTCATGTTGTCGATCTTATCTCTGAAATTAATTTCTGGTATTTCTGACATGTTGGTGCTGTATTTAATTCCGAGGACTGTGAATGTATTCGAAACTTTAAGTTTGCATTCTAAAGGAACTGATGTGTTTATTTTCTGAGAGCCCAACCAGACTATTTGGCATTTGTCTAGATTAGCCTTCAGGCCCTACATAGTAGCGAATGATTCAAGCACGGATAGAGATTCTCTGAGGCTGGCTTCGCTCCCATCTAGAACAAGTGTAGTGTCGTCTGCATATTGGTTTATTTTGTACTCTGTCTCATCGAGGGTAATACCTGTTATTTTCTTATTTCATCTTATCATTATAGCGAATATCTCAGCGCATAAGAGAAAAATATACGGTGATTATAAATGGGTCGCCTTGCCTACAGCCTGCAGCCTCACAATATTTTGTAGGTTTCTCTCCCTCCTCCATATATTTAATTCTTGTTCGGACAAGGAGGCCGTTCATTTTATCTTTCCGAATTTTTTCCAGTTCTGTGTCAATATCTCTGATTTTCCTTACTGTATCGGTGCTATCTGAATCACACAGTATTTTATCGGTTTATTTAGAATCAGGCGTTTTTCATCACTTATTTGATCTTTCTAACGCGGGTGGAAAACTAAATGCTTTTACCTCTGATATCTAACAACAATGCATCGAGAAACAAAGATGTTGACACAGTAAGTGAGCCTTCCATGTTATTCTTAGTGTACCCTTCCAGGTTTTCCTTAATTATTTGTTTGACTAATTCCTGATATTCCTTTTTCAAAAGAAGCAAATTATTATATTTCCACAACACACGACCATGTTTAATTTTATTAAATTGGAGATTCAGTTGATGATGGAGTACGATGAGCAGGAAGAATATCAGGATTATCTGATATAAGACTCATAAGATCGGACGATATAAGGAAGTAATCAAGTCGAGCCATCTTAAGAGGAGAGGTTCTTCGCCATGTGTACAGTCTGGTGGAGGGGTGGGTCAATCGCCATGGATCTACTAAATTGTGACTACTTTTTAAATTTGATATTTCGCCTTTCGCTTTTGGATTGTTGACGTTAACGTAATATTTTGTATCGATCGAGTTGTCCTGGACTAAATTTAAGTATTGCCAATCTCGAATATTTTATCGTTTAGATCTTTTTAAAATTTTGGTTCATCTTTATTGGGTCCATATATAACAACCAATGTGAGCCGAATATCCTCAATTGTAATGTCAAGTATTAAAAAATTGCAATTTTTATCCGAAAACGTCTCATTTATATTGAACTGGAAATTATTTCGGAACAGAACCACCACACCTCTAGATTGTGAATTATAACTGGCGAAGCGACATTCAAACCCCCATTCTGATCTGACAATATTTTCAAGATCTGTGGTAAAGTGAGTATCATGAATACAACAAATTGAAGCATCTAAGGATTTTAGGTAGTTGAGAACGTCGCGTCGCTTCTTGTTTTCGATCTTATCAGTTTTACGCAACCGAACAAGTACTTAATATGTCTTTAAAAAGTCGACACCCACTCGTCCCAGACAAGGCGAAGCCACCACAATTTCCATACCTACGTACATGTGAGACGGGAAAAGATATATCAGCAACATGGTTTCATGACAGAAATAAACATGAACATAAACATAAGTGCAACATATAAGACAATTGAATACATTGAGGATTGACAAACACAAATTTAACAATTTACATCCATACATCTCTCACACCATTCTCACATCTGTGGGGGAATCTGAAAATTTAAAAGCTTGTTTGCATGGCCGCCATTGTTTGAATTTAGGGTGCGGGAGGCTGTCGGTACGCCTATATTCGATAAATAACAGATCTGCTTAATACAGATTAATAATTATGTCGTTTCTGGCTGAGAGCATCATTGTATGACAAACAGATGGATTTAATGGGTAATTATTATGTTGCAACTGTATATTCTACTGCTTAATTTCGATTGTTGTATATATATATATAGAAATAAATAACGATATTTTCAAATTGGGTTAACATAAAGTATATAAGTGAGTGGCTATTAAAGGGCATAATAGTATGATGATACACTAACGAAATATGAAAACATATGAATTTAATGGTTGTTTTTATGTCGCATCTATATTGTCTAGCACTTAAATTCAACTTTCATATATTTTTACAGCGGGATATAATCAATGTATCGACATGATTAATGTTGATTTAAGTCAGATTATAATATAGGTTAAAGAAACAAGTCAATAAACAAGACAGTCAATGACGGTGGGATCGCCCACCAGACTGCAAAGACTGATAAGACTGGGACTCTGGAGACCACAACAGTCAGAACTTTTCATAATCACTTTAAAAGAAGTAGATCTAAACAGGATATGTGGCTAGAGAGACTTCACGTATGTAGATTGGTGAAAATCCACCTTGAAATTACCAACTGTACACTACTGATCACCCCTCCTCAGACTCAACAAGTCCCCTCCTGACCGGGCTCCAGACTCCCAAGTCTTAGGTTGGAATTTCACAACCAACACCTCAAACTTTCTCAATTGTTGGAAATTTCAATCTCACAAGTGCCTTTTTATAAAAGCATTTAGACATGTTTGAAGCCCAATTATCCATGGACCCAAAAACCATACATGTATGTCAGATTAATCTGTCAGGTGGTTCAGGGTGGTTTAAAAATTGGGTATTTCAATGATTTTATTAGACACAAAAGTGTTAACTCCCCATAGTCCCGCCATTTATTGACAGGTTGACCTCATTTTAACAAATCTGAATCTCAGTCACTAAAGGATCCGCCACACTATATGTAATCAAAATAGTCCAACCTCTCTTGAGAAGACATTTTAAGAATTACTATAGAGACATATAGTTATGTCCCTGTTCCCACCCTATTTAACCTGGTGACCCCATCTGAATAAATTTTAATCCTAGACACCAAAGAACCCTCCATACTAAATATCAGTAAAATAGACCTGATGGTCCTTGTGAAGGAAGCATATTAAGAGGGAGACTGTCCTTCACTTGGCCCCTATTTGACCAGGTGACCCCATTTAAAAAAATCTGAATTGCAGTCAAACAAGTACATTCCATGCTACTAATTCTTGCAAAAATATTTTTACTAGGGAGTGAAATAGTTATGTCTCTGGTTCTGCCCTTATTTGACTTTGTGATCCCATTTTCACAAATCTGTCAACCAATGTAATTTCATACCAAATATAAGCAAAATAGGCCATTTGGTTCTTGCATAGAAGACATATCATGAATTACTATGGAGAGAAAGAGTAATGTAGCTGGCCTTGCACCTACTTGACCTGGTGACCCTGATTGAACAAATCTTAATCCCAATCACCAAAGGAGCCTCAATATTAAATATGAGCTAAATAGAGCTGGTGGTTCTTTCAAAGGACACTTTTCAAGTTTGCCATATATGTTCTAGTGAGGTGGTGAATGTGGGAGTGTTAAATATCCTGTTGAAAGATTTGAACAATACATATGATAGATTGTTGTTGTAATTGGGAATTAATTACCTCTATCAGATCTCCAGGAAATTGCCTAAACATATTCTATAGGCAGTAAGTCTTCCATCACTTGTTTAGAAGCAAGCAACTCATTACAATAATGAATCGACTGGGGCATTGTGAAGGCTATGATTTCTGTTTAGAGATTGAGACAACTAAAGCAATCACACTAGAAACAGCATCATCTCTTCTGCACCGCACATTACAACCGGGCCCAACAACATACTCTTTCATTCCGAATGGGATAATTTCAATCAAAACCTGATGAGTGTACATGGGCAGACGACATGCAACACCGCTGCAGGAATAATGTTGCAAGAAGTCAATGCACCGGCTGCAACACCCGATACTCCTTTGCCATCCCTTCCAAGAACAGGTATACGTAGCTTCCCAACTAGTGGTCAGCTCACACTCCCACCTATCAGCATCGGGAAACGAACTGGACTAGCAATGGAAGGATATGAAACAAACCAGCCTACCGAAACCACGGATGCTTGGCTAATAGTCCAGGAGATATTGGTAGACCTCTGCACCCCCCCCCCCCCAGGACTTAACTTCACCCCACTAATTTTCTTCCTTAAGGTCTCCTCTAATTTTTTTCACTTGTTAACAAGAAAAAAAAGTGGCCGCAGAGACTCCAGACAAGATGGCGTCCATCATGGCGGCCATTTTTTGTATATGCACCAGGTCTCTTTGATCGCCGTTATAGTAAATATGATGTCACATGCGGTCTTGTTTTCCATTCGATTCGTTATGGTAATATACAACCCTTACAAATTAGCCAAAAATCCGACACAAAAATCCAATATGGCGGCCAAGATGGCCGCCGAAATGTGAAAAATTGCTATTTTTCTGACCTTTCACCACCTTTCGTTTGTCTCTGTGGGAAAATATTGGCATCTTGACGCGATTTTATAAATTTACCGTCTAGAAGAGTCATTGGCGAACACACGGGGACCATAATATACATTTCTTGACAGATATTTTTGTCCGATATCACGTTTTCCCCAAATGCCGGTATAATCCGGTCAAAGCCAAAACGACGCTAATAACGCAATGTCTGTTTCGAATCAATGAGTGTTATTGCTATTATTACTCCAGCCATGATTATATATGTGCAGGAGATACTCGGGCTAGGATTCCTCTTATACCTGAATTGAGGAATATTCACCCAAATCCAAGATGGTGGCCAAAATGGCCACCAGAAATAGAAAAATCACCGAAAATCGCTGATTTTAACATCAGTGAGAGTTATTGTCACGACAACTCCACACCTGCTTACTATTGTGAGTTGGGAACACTTAGTTGAATAACTTTCCTTATATTGCATCCAAATAAAAGTCCCCCAAATCCAAAATGGCGCCCACAATGGCCGACAAATTTTGAAAAATCACCGAAATTCCCTCATGTTCACATCATTGGGCATTATTGTCGAGAAAACTCCACACATGCTGACAGTTGAGTTGTAAATACTGAGGTGAAGTAATTACCTTTCATCCCATGCAAGAAATGGTTTTCCAAATCTAAGATGGCGGCCAAAATGGCGACCGATATTTGAAAACACGCCTACATTCCTTTACTTTCTTACGATGGGCGTTACTGTTTCGCGAATTCTACCCACCATCACATGTTGATATGGAATATTGGTATGAAGTATTCATTTGAGTTTGTCAATTGATACGCAAGGTCAAGATGGCAGGTAAACTGGAGGCCAGAAATTGAAAAGAAATCGATATATTCACATACAAATTTCAACTTTTTGTCATAGTATCGATATGTATGGACGAAACTATACACAAACCATATATTAGTTCAACTTAAAACGTATCAAAACGCATAACATTGATCGGGTCCTTCTGGAAGTACGAAAACCCACACTTAATATAGCGATGTGTCATTTCGAAATCCATTTGACACTTCGTGCCGATAATGGCCGTAACCGTAGGTGCGCCGAATAGCCACATTAGAACAATTACCTGGTAAAAGATTCTGATTTGCCACGTCCTTAATGATCTGGACCAGTTTCCATTCTTTGCCTGATAAATCTAGGTCGCTCACACCGACAAAGTATTCAACACTTCCTGTGAGAAGGGTCCCTTTAATCATAACGTTTCAAACAATTAATTTCCCGGTGTCTGGCTTAAGATTTTAGATGCTTGCTAAATATGGGATTTGTTCGTCATCTTGAACTAGAAAGGCATATGGTCGATAAGTATACAAGCTTACAGAAGGTCCATCTCTATGTATGTCTTTCTCATATATACCCCGTGGGGATAATGACATGTATACATGGCGAACTTCCCAGTTAACTAGTCACTTCTCAATAGATGGTTCAACTCACAAACTTAGCGAACGTATTGGCATACGTGGACAACTTCGGCAGTGTTTCGGAGGTAGCTAGCTGTATCATTCCCTGGACAGATGCCTATCTGCTAAGGAGAAGACCATAAAGTACCGACTACCCACACTTCGTGATCATGATCATAAGCAAACTGTGTGACGTCCCGCAGTCGTCTCGTCGAATAGCTCCCAGCAGAGAACAATACTCGCGGTGCTAGTTTGTGGACATGCGCCATGACAGTGGGAATGAAATGGGACACGGTATATAACCCTACACCAGGTGCCATGTTTCAATATAGAATGTCATGCGTGTTGGTATTTTTTGGTGTGGTAAGATTGTATTTCCACATCCGTTTTCAAGGCCGTCTGAATCAACATGACCAGACGTATAATTTTGTCTGGATAATTACTTATCCTAGCCAGTCGGATGGGCTAAAGGATAATGTCTTTATGGAATGAAGGTATGCATTGATGTTATGAACTCTCAGGGTAGTGTCAGTATGTGGACGGTATTATTCAAGAAAATGTCAGGAACTGTGGGGCATTTATTTCACTGTGTGTTTTAAAGAACAATTTATAGTCTCGATGGCAATGGATGTGGACGTTGATGAACGTGACCTTTATGATCATATAGCTTTATATTATATAACTTTAGAATATAGTAGTTAAGATGTCTCATGTAGGACAATGGTTTTTGAATGGTGATGTTACCAATAAATCACTTGGTGGTACCCAACGTAGGTTAAACTGAATGCAAGATCTCATCAAAGTAACTTCCTCTAGACGTTCTTCCGCGTTGGAACATTTCACCCTTGTGTTGATGGCATTGTACTTTCTTGAAACCATACCGACCACCACCCAGCGTAGAGTATGACATATTATCGGTAACTATCAAATGCATCGTCCTGAAAGACTACATCCATCCCAGTCTGGTGGGACTTATATAGTAGTAGCCAATGGTACACGTCTGGTTCGTTGATTAAGAACGGCTTCCAAGCGGATTGAAAGATACAAATCTTAGCATACAAGGAAAGCAAAGCCACATGAGATCATGTCTGAATCTAAAACATACCCAAAGAAGGGGCGGTGCAGTCATGGTCCCAATTTCATTTCCACTATCATGACACATGCCCACAAACTAGCACCGCATGTATTGTTATTATCTGCTTGGATCTGTACGGTGAGACGATTGATGGACGCCACCAGGACTGTTTCTTATGATCATGGTCAAGAAGTGTGGGTATATTATGCATTATGGTCTTCTACGCCTTAGCAGAAAGGCTTCCGTCAAATGTTAGGCTTTCAACATTCGAAGCCATATACAGAAGTTTGTCCGGCTACGTCAGTACGTGAATATGTGAATTGGTGAACCATATATTGAGAAGTGGCTGGATGGGAAGATCACCAGATGTACAGTTTGGTATCCACATTAGATAACCAAATCTGAAAAATACGCAGATAGAGAGATTCTTCTGAAAGCTAGTATACGCATCGACCGCATACCTTTGTAGTTTATCACGCAAGATGACGCTCAGATCCCATATGTAGCATCTGAATTATACCATAAGCTACCACGAATGAAGCTCGCCAAGAATAAGGATAAGAATTCCCAGCTTTCGAGACAAACACGTGAGCTTGACACTGGCATATGTGTTGTTTGAAACATTCCGATTAGTGGGACCCTTCTACCAAGAAGTGTGGAATACTGTGTTGGAGTGAGCGAGATAGATTAATGTGACGAAACGGATGCTGATCCAGATAATGCTGAATGTGGCAAATCAGAATAAGCTCAGGTACTGTTGTTTTGATTCTTGGAAGTCATAATATGACTATTCGGCGCACCCATATACGGTTACGGCCATTATGGGCGCTTAGTGGAGAATGGATTTCTAAATGCCACATCGCGATTATTGTGGGTTTTCATCCTTCCAGAAGGCGACGACCTATGTTGGAACTAATAGATGGCTTATGTACCGTTTCGTCCAATGCATACATATTGATATTATGACAAAAAGTTGAAATTAGTATGTGACAATTTCGACTTCTTTTCAATTTCTGGCCGCCAGTTTGGCAGTCATCTTGATTGTGAGAGTTGGCCAAACTCAAATGAATACTTCATAGCAATGTTCCATATGAATACTTCATATCAATGTTCCATATGGGTAGAATTCGCGTAACAATAACGACCATAGTAAGAAAGTAAAGGAATGTAAGCTTGTTTTCAAAGTTCGGACGCCATTTTGGCCGCCATCTTCGATTTGGAAAACAATTTCCTTCATCAGATGCAAGGTAATTACTTCACCTCAGTATTTACAACTTAACTGTCAGCATGTGTGGAGTTTTCTCGGCAATAATGCCCAATGATGTGAACATGAGGGAATTTCGGTGATTTTTCAAAATTTGTCGGCCATTGTGGGCGCCATTTTGGATTTGGGGGACTTTTATTTGGATGCAATATAAGGAAAGTTATTCAACTAAGTGTTCCCAACTCACAATAGTAAGCAGGTGTGGAGTTGTCGTGACAATAACTCTCACTGATGTTAAAATCAGCGATTTTCGGTGATTTTTCTATTTCTGGTGGCCATTTTGGCCGCCATCTTGGATTTGGGTGAATATTCCTCAATTCAGGTATAAGAGGAATCCTAGCCCGAGTATCTCCTGCACATATATAATCATGGCTGGAGTAATAATAGCAATAACACTCATTGATTCGAAACAGACATTGCGTTATTAGCGTCGTTTTGGCTTTGACCGGATTATACCGGCATTTGGGAAAACGTGATATCGGACAAAAATATCCGTCAAGAAATGTATATTATGGTCCCCGTGTGTTCGCCAATGACCCTTCTAGACGATAAATGTATAAAATCGCGTCAAGGTGCCAACATTTTCCCACAGAGACAAACGAAAGGTGGTGAAAGGTCAGAAAAATAGCAATTTTTCACATTTCGGCGGCCATCTTGGCCGCCATATTGGATTTTTGTGTCGGATTTTTGGCTAATTTGTAAGGGTTGTATATTACCATAACGAATCGAACGGAAAACAAGACCGCATGTGACATCATCTTTACTATAACGGCGATCAAAGAGACCTGGTGCATATACAAAAAATGGCCGCCATGATGGACGCCATCTTGTCTGGAGTCTCTGCGGCCACTTTTTTTTCTTGTTAACAAGTGAAAAAAATTAGAGGAGACCTTAAGGAAGAAAATTAGTGGGGTGAAGTTAAGTCCTGGGGGGGGGGGGTGCAGAGGTCTACCAATATCTCCTGGACTATAAGGGCACTGAAAATTTATACAATATGGGTTTTTTGTCGTAAAGCGTGTAGCTCTGGCAAGCATTTGTCGGATTTGTGTCTTCAACTGGCAAATCACAAACATTGACTATTACCCTTCAATTACCGGGCCAATAACTGAGTACAATGTTGTTCAAGAATTACTACGTAAATGAGAGGAAGCGACAATGGAAGTTGGACAAACATATACAATTACGACATTCGAACTTGGTGTGTGTATGAAGGCGTTACCAATAATTTGGGCACATCCAGATGGATACAAAGGCCACATTGTGTTGATTGGTGCGTTCCACACAATTATGAATTACCTAAACATGATTGGACACAAGTTGGCTGGTTCTGGGTATTCTGAGATTTTGATTGAAGCTGGTCTCGTCACTTCTGGCTTCATTAAGATAGTTATGACTGGAAAGAAATATAGTAAAGTCGCTGTGGTGCCTGAAGATTGTGAGTGAATGCTTTGAGAGATTGTTGCTCGAGGCATATATGAGTCAGACAGATGAGCATGACACCACCAGTACAGATCAGATAGAGGCTTTGATAAAGACACCAGACACGGAACATCTGGATGCTGCACTGCATGACGCTGGTATAGAACGCTTGGTGTTTTTCTCACTAACATCGAGCAAAGCCATACTGGTGCGACAACCTTACTGAAGGGGGGTGCCATTTCTGTCTCCCGATCCCTGATATCAGGCAATCTGTGTGCGGTCGACAAGACCATGGAAGAAACATTTATGCGTATTGTCAAATCTCGCGGTGGATCTTCTGGCCTAACTGGAATTCTCCAAAACTACGGGGCTTATCAGAGATGGATAAGGTCTACCTCCGAAAGAGTTAAATTCCACCAAGCAACACTTGAGATGACAGGCATGTCAAGAGAGGCGGATTGCACCATACGTGGAATGCACAGAGATACTCTTCCATCTGAAGTGAGTGAGCGTGCAGTCCAAAAAGCTATTGGTGCTGTTGTGGGTTTTATGAACCCATTCAACATGGTTGATCGGGATAGGCTGTACATCTTATCATCTGGTGCTCCTGTTTCAGTAGCAGTAGATCTCGATGTGATGAGGGCAGAAGATGTCGGTAGGAAAGAAAGAGATGATTTTGTTAAGAAGATACTGACCGAAAATGTCGAAAAGAGAACGCTCGACTTTTTTGACAAGATCACGAAGGTAAAACTACAAAGGATGGATAAATGTAACAAGAGGGTTAAATTTACATCTACCCAGGGCAAGATAGTTCAATTCCGTGAACAAGGAGATGTTGCATTTCAATTGCTCGTGAAACCGCAACTGCTTGCAAAACCATTAAGCATCGATGAGCTTATGAAATTTTCAATAACACCTGTACTACACTCCCTTGGCACACCAGATGGTTATATGGCAAAAACTAACAAAGCCACACTTGTTGGCTTCCTGACCGATAACATCAGTGATGTGGAATTGCCTGATCCAAACAAAACATTATACATAGAAGAAGGCAATGCTGATATTCACGCCTTGGTGGAGATCCCAAACACTTTCCAGGAAATTGCCTTGAAAATTCTCTCTCAACAGAGCAGGAAGCCAAATTTTATATTTTCCACTGATATGTACGACCCATCATCTGTCAAGGCACAAGAGCATTCTCGTCATGGTACTGGTGACCGAATACTTATTGGAGGCCCAGCCACAAGGAAACCAGCGGAGTTTAAATCGTTCCTTTAAAACGCTGATAACAGCTATTCCAGCTGATGCAGAATGTTTCGGGCAGTGATGCCGCTGCTTCCCACCTTGTTCATAAGAGTGCAATTCTTATTGTGGAAGGAAAAGCAATGGAATTTACTTCCAATGATGGCCTGGACGTTTCAATGCATGCCATTGAATCGCTCGCATCAACGCAAGAGGAAACTGACACCCGGGTTGTACTGTACCTCATGTATGCGCGTGATAAAGGGTATGAGAATGCGATTGTCCGAAGTCCAAACACGGACATTTTCTTCATCATCCTCTATTACGCGCATGAGTTACATCCACTTAAAATACTATTCGATACCGAGCATGGTAATAAGAGATGCCTTATGGACTTGACTGAGATTGCCGACAGTCTCGGGTCAGAATTTTGCTCTTGCCTCCTTGGATTCCATTGCTTCACAGGAGAAGATTGTAACTCGGCATTTAAAGGAAAAGGAAAGGTTATTCCTTTGAAAAAACTCCAAAATACGAAAGTGTATTTAGGAAACTTGGTGTCAATTGGGACGTTCCAAATGACGTCACTGATTTGGAAGAGTTCAAATGCATAATGTATGGGTTTACTAGAACGAAGAGCGTTGACACGGTGAGATCTTTGATGCTGACAAAGATGGTTGGGAAAGGTGAACTAATCAGCATCAAGTCATCAAGATGCCGCCATGTAAGAGGTCACTGATGCCTCACATAAAACGAGTAAACTTCCGTGTCGGTCAACTGAAACTGTCGCATGTGAATAAACCCACTATTCCATCACCATTGGAAAATAGATGGACTGATGACGAAGGATTTTTAGAGCCACTGTGGTCCGAATGTGGCATTCTTCTACCAACGCTCCAAGATTTGCTTGTCGAAGAAAACATAGAAAGCTCTGACGACGAAGATGTTGAATCCGACGAAAACGAAAGTGACGATAGCTCATCTGAAGGTTCTTCATCGGACGACCAGGATTAGTAAATACGAGTTGGTGCCTATCTTGTTTTCCACAGGCTACTCGTGGCGTCTGTTCATGGTGAATAACGTTGAACTTGGAGCTAATTGTAGTAACATTTACATACAAATTGTCACAAAATCGTGACATGATTTATTTTCATTGTTTAAAAAACAAGACAGTCAATGACTGTGGAGACGGTCACCGGACTGTAAAGACTAGGAAGACTGGGACTCAGAAGACCATAAGAGTTAGTACTTCTCAAATTCACTTAAAAACAAGTAGTCCTAAAGAGGGGCATAGCCTAGAGGGTCTCCGTTGAGCAGTGGGGTGTCCACCTTGAAATATGGTCCAGATCCCCCACCCCACATAGTTCATAGTCTGCTCCCTCTCAACTGAAGCAAACACAATCCCAAGTTCGTAAAATTCCTTTGCACATGTTGGAATTTTACAACTGATACTTCAAGCTTTCCTAACTGTGGCAAAGTTACAACCTGACATGCTCCCCTTTTTAAATGGTGGACCCCATTCAAACAAATTTTGATCCCAACTCTCCATAGGCCATATACACCAAATGCCATTTCTTGATTGGTCGAACCCATTTTAACAAATCTGTAACCCAGTCCCAAGTAACACAAGGACCCTCCATACTGGTTACTACATATAGGCTAAATAGGACTGATGGCTCTTGAGGAGCGCCATTTTAAGAATTACTTTGGGGGAAGAGTTATGTCCCTGGTCGCACCCCTATTTGACCTGATGAACCCATTTCAACAAATCTGAACCCAGTCACCCAAGGACTCTCTATACCAAAATGTATACCAAATATGCCAAATGGTTCTTGAGAAGATGTTTTAAAAATAACTGATGAGGGAAAGAATTATGTCATTGGCTCTGACCAATTCTGAATCAAATCTGAATCCTAATCACCCATACCAAATATAAGCTGAATAGGCCTGATGGTTTTTGATAGGAAGACATTTTAAGAATTACAATGGATGGACAAGTTACGTCCCTGGCTCCGCCCTTATTTGACCAGGTGACCTCATTTTAACACATCTGTATCCCTTCCATACCAATTATAAGCTAAATAGCCCCGATGATTCTTGAGAAGATGTTTTAAGAATTACTATGGATGGAAAGAGTTAGGTCCCTAGATTCTTGAGAAGATGTTTTAAGAATTACTATGGATGGAAAGAGTTAGGTCCCTAGCTATGCCACTTTTTTGACCATGTGACCCCCATTTGAACAGAACTGAATCCCAGCCACCTAGGGACCATCCACACAAAATATGTCTCAATTCTTCATCTCAGGTAAGCTAAGAAAAATGCCTCCTTCTTTCTCATCCAGTTTCCCGTATGTAATCGCCTGAGAAAACAGGTATTTAGTTTTACTGGCCTAACTGTCAGATTCATCATTCACACTTGGCCTTGGGAGTGGAGTTTGTTATCATAAGCAGGGTCATTTATATACAAACTCTCTAACAGGCAGAGACATTTAGGCTGTCATTCCAAACAGATTTCAAACAAATCAAAGCTGTCATTCCAAACAGATTTGGTTAACACTGCCATTTCATTTATTACTTTATAATCAATGTGACTTCTATATGGTTTTAGACTGATTTAAACCCTGGTGGATGTTATAATGGTGTTTTTTTTTTTTTTTAAGAGTTGTGTCCCTGACCCCGCCCACAATTGAACCTCATTTGAACAAATCTAAACCCCAGTCACCCAAAAATCCTTCATAGCAAATATGAACCCATTTGACCTGATGGTATTTGAGAAGATGTTTAAAAGAATTACTATGGAGGGAAAGAGCTATGGCCCTGGCTTCGCAACTATTTGACCCAGTGACCTCATTTGAACAAATCTGAATGTGAGTCACCTAGGGAACATCCACACCAAATATGAACTCTTTCGGTCTTATGATTCCAGAGGAGAAGATGTTTAAAGAATTGTTGATGGACGGACGGAGGATGGACGGACGACGGCCAAGAGGTGATGACTATAGCTCCACCGGAGACCTCGTCTCAGGTGAGCTAAAAATGGCCCTGGTGTCTGATTCCTCTGCGTTGGTGGGGCTGGATAGGAGGGTTTTATACCCTCTGAACCGAACACAGATAATACAATACGTAGAATGGTATAAGGCACAAAAGATAATTTACCTCAATTTCATATCTCAAATAGTTTTTTTCCAAATCGTCATATAACTATAGACCTAGGGGTAATTTTCGAAAATTGCTCACCCTGTTTTGGCTATTTTGGATTAAGTCATGTGCGACCAAGACGATTTCTTGTTAACATTCAAAGTTCTACTCTAGATGTGTCCAGGTAAATACAAAAACGGTCCTGAGAAGTCTCGGGTTCCATATCAGGTAAACCTGACTATATAATTATTAACAAAAATACATAAAAAAAACAGGCGTATTCTCCAAATAAAGACATATCATAGCGGCCATTTTGGATCTTTACTGGCATCATTGACAGCCAAATACGCAGAAAAGTACGAGGAATACACCACATGTGGTTCCAATGTAATACAGCAAATGGTTTACCCACAATCTTCATATAACTGGACATAGGGTAATATCGCAAAATGTACCGACCGTTGCGGGTAATTTCACTGGCGGCCAATTTGTTTTCTCCCTGAGTTGTTGATTGCAGATTTTTTTGTCAGATGATATTGAAGGATTACTTGCGGTCATATAAACGTCATAATTTTCAAATATTTGTGTCATATTATGATTGGTTTTGTGTTTTTTCTGAAAAAATTGTTGAAAAATTCTGAGCCATATTGTGGCGGCCATCTTGGATTTTAATTTACAAGTTTGATATCAGTTAAGGTGAGATAACTCTCTGGGTTAGGGATATACCTTGTCAACGACAGTGGGTTAGGACTGGAGGCTTGACGAAAACTGCGAGTTCAGAATAAAATTATATGTCAAATTGGAGGTCTAGGTTTGCAGTATCAGAAACCAGTGGCATTTTCTGGGAAAATGTAAGCTAAGTGGCAGAAATTAAGTAAATGAATATTTATCATTGACATTCATGGCCATTCATGTTTCGATCGGAATGGTATATTGAGATGCTTCTCAACTCAGATAAAGCTATTCCGGAGAATAACAAAAGTTCAAAGGTCAGTGGGTGGATGCGGACGGGTAAGCTGATGGTGCATACACTATAGTACGACATGCCATATTATACAACACGCCATCCAATTTACATTTGTTCAATGCGTGCATGCTCTTGATCACACGTTTAATGGCATAATATATATGTGTATTAGGCCACCATAATGTGTCCAGAATCCACCCTCCATGCATGCTCAACATGATAAATTCCAATTTAAAAATTCACACAAATTATATAGTTAAGATTAATACAAATGAATTATTATTTCGACACATTCGTATATGTATTATTTGATCTTATATTCTATATGTAAGATTCAAATATTTTTGCAAATTTATGTATAAGCTGTATTAAACACAATACCGTATATCTGAGAAATGAACCCATTCTGGCATTTACAATAATCTTACAGAATGCCTATATAAAGGGTTTGATACAGGGTCGGTACGGAAATCCCAACCACAAATATATACCGTTGGCCTGAATCGATGGACATCCCACTTAACTGCCATTCCATCATTACAAATTCGAAAACAAATGAAAGTGTCAATGACACTGTTGCTCAACTTAGGTAGGGGAATAATTTAATGGTTGACAGTAAATGGAGGAATTAGGAAAGGTGATAATTGAAATGTCTAAGTAAGACAAGATGTAAGGGGTCATCTCAAAACTAAAATCGGTAAAATGGGCAAAAACACCGATTTTACCGATTGATAACGCTTTGTGGAAGTCATTTCTACCGATAAAATACCGATTACAACGTAGAAACGACGTTTTTGAACAACGCGTCGATCGGTGAAATCGGTACCGATTTTTCCGATTACGTCAATTTGTGACGGTCACAATCGGTACCGAATCTACCGATCAGAACGTACGTTTCAAAATAACGTCGCTAATGATCGCAGCGCCTGAGTACTTCGGTATCGCCGTAGCCTATTGGTCTAGCAACACATATTTTTTTATGTATATATTATCAAGTTAATAGGCCTACCGGTACCACGAACGCCTGTGTTATATAGGCGACCATTCATTCATTGTCAAATCTTTCGACTGGTATTTGTGATGTAATTGGTATAAATCATCACGAAATGACAGTCACATGCAATGCTATGCCAAATGTGCAGTTTCAATCAATCATAGCCTGATAATGAAGTATTTATATCAGCTAATTACGTATTAGGTAATTTTCGTGCGACAAAGACACGCCTATTTTAAGTTTGATCGACAGCTGTTGTTTTAACTAATTGTCGTAGAGCCAACTCACTCACGTTTTAGTTGGGATAAAAAATAGATCCATGCACCGGTGATTTGTAAAGAAATCAAATAGAGAAAAGATATCCTTACCCAAACTAAAACATAATTAGTGATTCAAAAGAATAAAATGTTCAATTTAAGCGAGTCACCGGAACATTTTTTAAGAAAATGACGGGGTTCTCCGAAAACGGATACCTACTCAGTGCGCGTGCCAGGTACCACGAATCTGTTTACGTTTTGACAAACACATGCTTTCGAGTGTCTGTATTACAAGATCCCGCACACGTACTCATGTGTACATTCTGTTCTGTTCTTGTAGTCCCTCCTTTGCCCGAGGAGCACCCCATATATAATGGGTAAAAATATTGATCTCGTAAAAAAAGAGTCTACTCCAGTCTGGCCCGGTAGCATGGATGCATAGACTACCTTTGCCCCCCCCCCCCCAACCTCGACGAGAGATCGCGATCATCTAGCAAAAACCAAATTAAGAACCCACCCCAGCCTGTCTGGAGACCCATTCGCATAGGAATAGAATGGCAACTTGGATTCATATATGCGATTAATTTGGGGAGATTAACATTAGATCTGTCGATACATGAAGATTATAGAAACGCGACACACACCAGGAAAATGTTTGAATCTGCCGGGTAAACATGAGCGACATGCGATGGGCGGAGCTTTACGGGATTCAGCCAATCACGCAACGAATAGATAAACAGTGAAGAAAATATCACAATACATTCTGATACATTGCAGATAAAATACGTTAATATGTTAAACAATTAGTAATAATTGAATGAGTATGCAGATTATGCTAAAATGGTAATTGATATGACAATCAATGATGATTAAAGTGTAATTTGATGAGATGAAAGTGGAGTGAAAATCATACAATTTATCAATTTATGTGCATATGTAAAGTACGGATTCGGAAACGAAAAAAATATTTCCGATGAGAATAATTGTTACCGGTACTGCCAATTAATCTAATAATACCTAATACATAAAAGAATGCAAATAAACCACTATCTGATTTTTTTTTCGATGGAAAATCCACGACCATCTGTGCCCTAGATCTATGTAGGCCTATAACAAAAATCGAACATAAAACGTCTCAATCGGTACCGATTTCACCGAGTGTTTTTGCAACTACGGCGTTAACTTTTTCATACATGTACAACAACAAATCGAACGTTAAAAGTTTCAATAAATCGGTACCGATTTCACCGATTGACTTACCGACTGCGACGTAATGCGTTCACTCATGGATATTGATCGGTAAAATCGGTACCGATTTTACCGTTAATGACGCTACTAACGTGATTACGCTGTCTGACTTTACCGATTATTTTCCGATTCAAAAGGCTTGAATACAATCGGTAAATGGCAATCGGTACCGATTGGAGTTTTGAGATGACCCCTAAATGAGATCGGTCTATAACCCATGCTAATAGATTTTGTAGAAATATTTAGTCATACAAAGAGTAAAATCCAAAATGGCCATATATGTTTTGCCAAATGACCCCAAATGACTCGTTCCCATCAAGAGGTCACCCCGATGATCCATATGAAGTTTGGTGATGATCAGATCAGGGATGTGGTCTGTAGGATGTGTCAAAGGATTTAGTGATGCAAAGAGTAAAATCCAAGATGGCCACCAGCGGCCGATTGATCCTAAAATGACTCGTTCCTATCTACATGTAAATGTCAACATTCATGACAAATTTTATGATGATCAGACAAACAGTACGGCCTGTAGCCCGCGCCAATTGATTCAATTTTGAAATCCAAGATGGCCACCAGCAGCCATGTTTTTTGGCCGAATTACCCCAAAATGATTCGTGCCCAACTAGGGGCCACCCCAATGATGAATATGAAGTTTGGTGATGATCGAATCAGGGTTGTGGTCTGTAGGGTGTGTGAAAGTATTTAGTGATGCAAAGAGTAAAATCCAAGATAGCCACCAGCAGCCATGTTTTTTGGCCGAATGATCCTAAAATGACTCGTTCCCATCTACATGTGAATGTCAACATTCATGACAAATTTTATGATGATCAGACAAACAGTACGGCCTGTAGCCCGCGCCAATGGATTCAAATTTGAAATCCAAGATGGCCACCAGCGGCCATGTTTTTTGGCCGAATGACCCCAAAATGACTCGTTCCCATCTACATGTCAATGTCAACATTCATGACAAATTTCATAAAGATCAGACCAAAGATACGACCTATAGCCCGCGCCAAAGTATTTAGTGATGCAAAGAGTAAAATCCAAGATGGCCACCAGCGGCCATGTTTTTTGGCCGAATGACCACAAAATGACTCGTTCCCATCTACATGTCAATGTCAACATTCATGACAAATTTCATAAAGATCAGACCAAAGATACGACCTGTCGCGTGCGCCAAAGTATATAGTGATGCAAAGAGTAAAATCCAAGATGGTTGACAGCGGCCATGTTTTTTGGCCAAATGACCCCAAAATGACTCGTTTCCCATCAAGAGGTCGCCCCGATGATCCATATGAAGTTTGGTGATGATCGGATTAGAGATGTGGTCTGTAGGATGTGTCAAAGGATTTAGTGATGCAAAGATTAAAATCCAAGATGGCCACCAGCAGCCATGTTTTTTGGCCAAATTATCCTAAAATGACTCGTTGCCATCTACATGTAAATGTCAATATTCATGTCAAATTTTATGATGATCACACAAACAGTACTGCCTGTAGCCCGCGCCAATGGATTTAATTTTGAAATCCAAGATGGCCACCAGTGGCCATGTTTTTTGGTCGAATGACCCCAAAATGACTCGTTCCCATCTACATGTCAATGTCAACATTCATGACAAATTTCATAAAGATCAGACCAAAGATACGACCTGTAGCCCACGCCAAAGGAAATTGTTGACTGACGCACACACGGATGCCAACCCATGGCAATAGCTCAAACTAACAAAGTAAGTTGAGCTAATGAACAATGATCGAATTATAAAGAGCATGGTGCCTATTCTGATATATGAGTCACGGGGCAGTGAATAAAATGACATTGGAGGGGAAATTATGTCACTATATACACCAGTGATTAAATTATTTAACTACATGTATATATGCAGTCTTGGTGCGCATGCATGCAGTTCTGAGAGTGTAGATCCACGCATATGTGAGTCTGTGTCGCATTTCACGAGTAAACGCGCTATAACACAGCTCAACACCAGTTCCTCTCTACCATGCTGGGTAGTTACTTATACTTGGACACTTATAATACGTATGTTACCTATACTTAGACACTTATAATACGTGTGTTACCTTCCATAACCAGAAGGTATCAGCTGAAACCCAATAAAAGGAACAATCAGCCCAATCTGATAAAAGTGTCGCAATTCTGTTAAAAGTGAACGGCCGGTTTCCAATATTGAAGTTGACCTGTATTTTGTGGTATTGAACCTACATACCATATTTCATTCCATTTAGTTCAGTAAAGTTATCATCCGTAAATGGCATATGAATAGAGATGATGCAGACGGGCTCATTATGTATACAGCTCATTATGTATATGGACTGAACAAAAATGTAATAAAGATGCATTGAGGTTACCAGACTATATTTTAATAAATTATTTAAATTTGTATTTAAGTTCAAGTGTATACAAGTAATATGTTAATAACAATACTATCTTATTAGTTATTTTTACGTTTACTTTATATACATGTAAAATTTGTATATTTCAACATTTTTTTCAACAGAACGAAGCTAAAAACTGTGGTAAATCACATTTGTTTCATGTTGTTGTTGTAACTGGAGGTCTGGCACCCTGAATACATTGTTTAAATGGGCGCATCAATTTTGATATGTTTAGGTTTAGTTTATAAGTAATATTTCGTTTTGAACTTTTTTTTCTTTAACACTATACGAAGCATGCAGAAGAAAACGGCGTTAAACCACATTGTTTATGTTGTTGTTGTAACTGGAGGTCTGGAACCCTGGATACATTGTTTAAATGGGCGCATATAATGAGATTGCGTCATGCACACTGCGAATAAAAGGCTCACACTAACGTATTTGATGCCTGATTCATACTTAATGTACCGGTATGATATACATATTTTTCCAAGAATTCCACACCTCAATCGCGAAATTACCACATGATCATCATGAATTTATATACTTATAAGAGTCAGTCCTTTTGTGGATTATCTAATCTTTGTGTATGATTGCTAGATCTGCCTTCCATAGAAAGTCACGTGTGCAATCTTCGTGACAACGATTGACCTCGTGTTCGTAAAAATGGCGACCACCGAAACCACGTGTTTGGTACTATTTTTGAGAGATATGATGATCATACCTCACTAATATGAGACTTGTATTAGATTCTGTTGAAATAATCGAATACACACATTATATTTAACACTGATTTATATCATTAAAACTTTAGAATCGGTATAGTATAAAAACTGTAAGTTTGGAGAAATTGTCCTAAAACTCCATTCAAATGCCGAAATAAGTAGAAGGTTCTTGCCCTATGATATCTATCTTATATATTTAACCCATTCGGGTCGGTAAATAGTCAATAATGTATTATGAAGACTTTGACTGTTTTAAAAATATGTAGGTGTGAATTAAATAATTTACCGAAATCAACCCTTAACGTAGAAATATATAAGGAAAAAAATGCAATTCATTGTAATGTCATATCTCAATTATTTTTTCCACAATCGTCATATAAATAGACATAGGTTAAAATTGCGAAATTTTCCGACCCTCATGGGCGCCATCTTGGATTACGTCATATGCGGCCAGGTTGATTTCTTGTTAACATCCGGAATTCTACTCTAGAGGTGTCCAGGTACATAAAAAAAATCGGTCCGGAGGAGTCCTGGGGGGGGGGGGGGGGGGGGGGGGGGGGGTCCATATGGGATGTACCTAGCTGCCCGACTATACAGCCAATACACTCTACAATAAAAGTGAAAATTGGTTGTTCAGAGCATGTTTGAGTATATATATATAAGTCAAAGCCAAATCCATACTGTTATCTTCTGACTGTCTAATTTCCCTTTGGCCCAATAAAGAGTAAGCACATTGTCTCGCCTTTGTAAACATTAACCCTTTCAGTCCTAAGTCCGATATTTTTATCAACCCATATTTCCTTGATCATTTTTAAATTTATTGATTATAATAATGTGATACATTTCCTTCAATGTATCACATTATTATAATCAATAAATTTGAAAAATGATCAGGGAAATATGGGTCGATACAAAAAGCGGACTTGGCACTGAAAGGGTTAAACATGCTTATTTTTTATTCTTTTTGCGACTAGCACTCACTTTATTGCTGTCTGGAGTGATCGATTTGGCAAAATTGTTTACTAATTAACGGAAATAGGCTGTGCTATTATATTGGTTGGATATCGAGTTCACCTGTGTTGGGATACTAATAAATTAGTGAAATGCAGTTAACAGCTTGACGCGTTACATTGGGTCACCTAATTAGGACATTATATCATTGCAGGGATAACAGTGTTATTTGCTTTGGCTTACATTTCTTATTCTAATAATGCAAAATCAACATAACAATCAACAGGTCTGATCACACACACTCTATTGTTTTGTGTAGGACTTATCGTCGGTGAATATGTGGTGGATGTTCGTTGGCCCTCAACAGGTTTGAGTGGTACACGACAATGTCATCCAGCTGTTCTTCTGTTCGGAATTTGGTTATTTCCCCGGTGAATGCTCTAACAAAAAGTTTCGAATTAGAGATCCACGATGAGGCTATTCCTTGTGAATTGTAGGCCTTATTTAACAAGTATTTGTTGAACTGCGTTATATCTTCGGTTATAGTAGTTTTCACACCTGTTGATTTCAGTTTATCCTTATTGTTTTTTTCTGACTGAGGAACTCTAGTTTAGCAATTCGTGTGGCGAATTTCACAATCAGTGTAGTTTCCGAGATGTTACGGGTCCAGTTTTTGTTTCTGTTTCTGTGTGACTCTGCTTCTGTTCTGATCCCATGTTCTTTGGTTTACTGAGACAGTGGGCAATTGAAATATCATCTGTTGTAAGGTTTGTATTTAGAAGCACATTCAGCCAGGGTTCGCGCTGTCACTTGCCAAATTTGCCAATGGCAAATATAATTAACATTTGGCAAAAAATATTTTCATTTGGCAAAAGTTTTGGCAAGTCACTTTTTAATTCCTTAAGAAAGTTGAAAAATGATCAGGGAAATATGGGTCGATACAAAAAGCGGACTTGGCACTGAAAGGGTTAAACATGCTTATTTTTTATTCTTTTTGCGACTAGCACTCACTTTATTGCTGTCTGGAGTGATCGATTTGGCAAAATTGTTTACTAATTAACGGAAATAGGCTGTGCTATTATATTGGTTGGATATCGAGTTCACCTGTGTTGGGATACTAATAAATTAGTGAAATGCAGTTAACAGCTTGACGCGTTACATTGGGTCACCTAATTAGGACATTATATCATTGCAGGGATAACAGTGTTATTTGCTTTGGCTTACATTTCTTATTCTAATAATGCAAAATCAACATAACAATCAACAGGTCTGATCACACACACTCTATTGTTTTGTGTAGGACTTATCGTCGGTGAATATGTGGTGGATGTTCGTTGGCCCTCAACAGGTTTGAGTGGTACACGACAATGTCATCCAGCTGTTCTTCTGTTCGGAATTTGGTTATTTCCCCGGTGAATGCTCTAACAAAAAGTTTCGAATTAGAGATCCACGATGAGGCTATTCCTTGTGAATTGTAGGCCTTATTTAACAAGTATTTGTTGAACTGCGTTATATCTTCGGTTATAGTAGTTTTCACACCTGTTGATTTCAGTTTATCCTTATTGTTTTTTTCTGACTGAGGAACTCTAGTTTAGCAATTCGTGTGGCGAATTTCACAATCAGTGTAGTTTCCGAGATGTTACGGGTCCAGTTTTTGTTTCTGTTTCTGTGTGACTCTGCTTCTGTTCTGATCCCATGTTCTTTGGTTTACTGAGACAGTGGGCAATTGAAATATCATCTGTTGTAAGGTTTGTATTTAGAAGCACATTCAGCCAGGGTTCGCGCTGTCACTTGCCAAATTTGCCAATGGCAAATATAATTAACATTTGGCAAAAAATATTTTCATTTGGCAAAAGTTTTGGCAAGTCACTTTTTAATTCCTTAAGAAAGTTGAAAAATATTGGTCAATCAGTATCATTCACTTCAGTAAACTCTTCCAACATAATTATTTTAGTTGTGTTTTATAAGGTTTAGAAAAAGTTAACACATCTATTAAGATACAGTTAATCTCATAGCATGGGGGGATTACTAGTATTTAGTGTGGTGGTAGTGTTTAGATAGCTATAATCCTCCTGTGATGTGCCCTTCTGATGAAGTAACCCTTCTACCATTGTATTGTTCTGTTATTGGCTTATTATTATATGATACACCACAATAGAGATGAGAGTATTATATGTTATTAATTGGTTGTTTCCATATTGGCCGAGTTATGAGGCCGAGGTCTGTCGTATTGGCCTGAGGCCGCAGGCCGAAGGCCAATACGACAGACGGAGGCCTCATAACTCGGTCAATATGGAAACAACCAATTAATTAGTATTTTATTAATTAGCGATGACGAATTGTGTTGTGCGAGGTTCGACATGATCAAAGCTAGTACGGGATGCCAATTATTACCGGAGAGTTTCACCTGTTAACGTTGCAATCGCGTATGACGTCATTTACGTTACCTTGACTTATTGGCCGCGTTTTCTACTTATTGACCGACTTTTTGTTACTTATTGGCCGCGTTTTCTACTTATTGGCTGACTTTGTGTTACTTATGACGCGGGGCAGCGTTATACTTATTGCGGTCGATAACGCGTAGCTAATTAGTAAAATTAATTATTGACTACTGCTTTTCTATCGATATCAAAAGTCGTTCAAACCACAAGTGTCGAAACATAAGACTTAAGGTTGCAGAAAATAATACTATCAGGTATAGCATTTGGCAAATGCTAAAATAATTTGGCAAAAATTATTTTCATTTGGCAAATTATTTGGCAAAAGTAAATTTTGGTCCAGCGCAGACCCTGCATTCAGCTCACTCACGATTCTTTTAGCTGATTCTACATGCATTTTGTTTGCTGATTCGGGAATTCTTTTTAGTCTTATACTATCTTTTCGTGTAATTGTTCTAAGTCGTTGTGGTCATACCACAGACGACACAGATCTAACTCCAGTTTCAAATTACTTTCGAATAATTCAATGTTTTTTATTTCTAGAGCATCCTTTGAATTTTCCAGTTACACAATCCAATTCTCTAGCGATGTTACACGTGAGTTTAATTTTTCTATGATGCACTTTTCAAACTCGGAGAATTTCTCAGAGAAAACTTGTCCCTGTATTTCTGCAATTTTATCAGTGGTGTTTACTGTGTTAGATAGTTTTTCTGATAATTCTTTATTAAGATCTTTGATTTTTTCAGTTATCCTTTCTTCTTGCGTTTTGTACATTTTTTCAAAATTTCTTTTGTTTCCTGTGAAAGCTAGTCAGCTTGTGTATAACAGTTTGTATTTGTTTTTTGAACACGCATTTGTGTTGTTAACGGTATTGATGATTCAGGACCATTTGAACCGACAAATCTATCCATTGTTATCTGTTTTTTTGGGGGATCAATGTTGGCTTTCATCTGTTTTGTTGTATGTGGAGTCCTGATTTGCTGAATCGTCTGAATTATCTAAGTTTATAGTGTAAACAATATTTTATTCTCAATAACAAATAAGTGTGTACATACATATACAATTTGAATTACAACACATATATTTATTACAAAATAGTAATAAGTGTGTCCAAGCATATAAGAGATGAGAAAAGGATCTGACTGTAAGCTTTGTAAGCATATATTTGTCATTACCCCATTGGACATTCACATGGGTGGTAACTGGTTTATTATTAATATCCAATTGAGTTGTTTTGACTGCCAATTATTAATGGATATATATAGCCTGCCTGCCCACCCCTCAGCGCCTATAGGGCCCCCATCAATCCGTTCAAGAAGACAAGAGTTACTGCAATGTTGATAATACAGTTTGTTTTCTCTCAGTTAGTCGCGAATATATTTCTGTACTCTTGCGAAGATATCAATGTTATGATCTATTGGTAATAAGATCATTTAAACATGGTCTGTTGCGAAGACCTTGAAAGCATATCGCTCGTTCATTCGTGAACTTTCGACAGTAAAAGAAGAAGTGTGTTGTAGTCTCTGTCAGGCCACAATAAGTAGAATCGGAATTATCCTGTAAGTGATGTTGGTGCAAGTGATCTTGTATATGCATACTCGTAGAATTGTGGAGGTTCTATAAGCAACCTTTATTCAGGAATTGTTTAAAGTTGGAAATTTCGCACATTTTCGCTTCGTCTGATAATTCATTCCAAAGTCTAATAGCATGTGGTATGAATGATTTTTGTAAAGAGGTAGAAAAGCAAAAGGGAGGTCTTGAGTTATCGTGCCTGAATGGGTATCCATTTGAAGTTGTTGAATCCCTTGGGCTGTTTCCCCTCTGCTTTTCGGCGAATTGACCTTGAATTGTCCATTTTGAAGGTCAAGGTCAGGTGGGGGTCACAATTTGACCAGTCCAAAACACTGCCCGGACAAAAGTACCCGACAAAATCCATCCGGTTTTACCCGATTTGACCTTGAATTGATCATTTTGAAGGTCAAGGTCAGGGTAACGATTTGACCCGTCAAAAACACTCAGTGGACAAAAGTAACACTATGTTTCAAATTTCGTCGAAAAATCCCATCAAAATTCGCGATTTGACCTTGAATTGGTTTTACCCCATTTGACCTCGAATTGATCACTTTGAAGGTCAAGGTCAGGTCGGGGTCACGATTTGACCCGTCGAAAACACTAAGTGGATAAAAGTAACCATACGTATCAAATTTCGTCGAAATCCCATCAAAATTCGCGATTTGACCTTGAATTGACCCGATTTGACCTTGAATTGACCCAATTTCAAGGTCACGTCGCACGGGCAAACGAATAGGCTTACGACACTCCCCATACAAAAGTATCCCCAGACACTAATTTTCATCGAAATCCCGTGATACTCGGGCGTTCAACCTTGAAATGACCCGATTTCAAGATCAAGGTCACGTCGCACGGGCAAATTAATAGGCCCATGCCACACCCCCACATACCAAGTTTCATCGAAATCGGCTCGGCCATTTTCGAGTCCATCGCGAACACACACACACACAGATTTCCCAAAATATATAATAGACTAGCCGATGAGCCCGACGTTGTCCGGGCTATTCAAAAACCAAATTTCAAGTCGATAGCTCCACCCGTTTCCGAGATCTGGTCTGCGCATGCGCGAAGCTGGCGTCGCACGGGCTCGGCGACCCGATAAAATTCGTATCCGGGGCAAGACACATTCACATACCAAATTTCAAGTCGATAGCTCCACCCGTTGCCGAGATCTCGTCTGCGCATGCGCGAAGCTGGCGTCGCACGGGCTCGGCGACCCGATAAAATTCGCATCTGGGGCAAGATACATTCACATACCAAATATCAAGTCGATAGCTCCACCCGTTTCCGAGATCTCGTCTGCGCATGCGCAAAGCGGGCGCCGCACGGGCTCGCCAATACGACAACGTTCACCGCCTGGTCAAACTACACACACGTACCAAGTTTCGTCCCGATCGGTCGAGAATCGTAGATTTGTATAAATGACAGACAGACAAACAAACAAACAAACAAACATACATACAGACAGAGGTCTTCAAAATATATATGAGATAGCAGGTGGACCCGTCTTCGTCCGGGCTGTTGTTAAAATTGTTATGTTGAACATGATATAAGATAGTCTTGATCTGCGAGGTTGAAATGTTACCATTTCTTTTATACACCGCCTTATAGAGGGACCTATTCTGAGAGACCAATTGTGGTATGATAGATAGAGTTAGTTCCCCTGCATGTTGATGGTCAAGCAAGGTGATTTTATCCCACTTCAAAGTTGTAAAACACGTTTAAACGGATATTCTGATGATCTAACAAGGTAAGGAGCCCTTCTATCACATTTGTTAGTCGAAATATATGCGAAATTGCCGTTTACACGACCAAAATCGGTGTTGTGAGTCCGAATTCAACGCTACGGTGGTTTTTGGGTGCCGACAGGTGTCTCCCCTTGTCGTATTGTTTATGTATATTTTATAAATATATTTTCTACAAAGTCCCTGTGATCTTATATACGTAAATCATAGGTACAAATAATTGCTCTTTCCTAATGTTTACATAGGTGATATAATATATATGCTTCAAGTGGCATTCAACACTAATCAACATATCTGCCCTCAATTCGCCTTAAATATTCATGCTGTTAAAAACGAGAGGCCGATCACGATCGGCAGATGTTTAACCCATACCTTGACAATAGCGATTAGCTATAACTGATAATTGGTCAAATATATGACCACAGTAATCCATATATCAGTACCTAACTTAAAATCAAAAGCTCAAAAAAATTGTCTTAAGAAGGGGTTAAAGTATTTGGGGTGGGGGAGGAGTCATTTCAAATCTCATAACTCTATCCCTATTCACACAAGGCCCTCTCACTGTGAGATCCAATGGTTTAGCCATTAATCAATTTGACAAATAGGATAAACAATTATCCAGCCAGCAGGTTGTTTATCTTTACCAACCACCCCCTAGAGCTCTGTACCATATGTCATCACTCAACTAATAACAGATTTTGCTTGGAAAGACATCTATTAAAGGTACTCTCATATACACTGGATATTGGATGTTCAGATGGTAATTTATTGATATCATTATATTACATGCAACTATTGCAATAAAATCTTCATATTTTCAAAACAGGACATCACACCTAATTAATGGTATACAACTAAGGGGTCATCTCAAAACTACTATTGGGATCCCGATAAATATCCCGATAGGATACCGATAACTCAAAACTATCTTCTAAATTTCCCGATAGTTCCCGATAGAGCGGTCGCCATTTCCCGAAAAATATTCCGATACCTTATCTAAATATTCCGATAACACACTGATTTCCCGAAAATTTTCCCATAACTTCCCGAAAGTAATGTACGTAGCGTATTGCGGACAACTTTCTGATAATTTACCCATTTATTTCAAGAACAAATATGTCTGTTTTGATAATCGATGAATCGAGCATGCTGTTTTTTTTATTTGTTTCTGTTTCCGGTTGAATGTGTTGTCATTACTTTTGGATTCGTCCACAGATTCCTTCGTAAGCACATTTTTATTGGGGTGGAAGCTTGTTTAAAAGAATTAAAACTCTACACGTTTCAAGTTTTGATTCCAAGTTATTAAATTGTCCATTGAATTATTTTTGCATACTATTCATACAGCACATATCTCCTAGAAACGCTCTGAAGGAAACATAAAAAGAAATGGTTTCATAAAGGTAGTATCCCTTCAACACTAGCAATAGACTGTTCCAAAGTGAACGTGATAAAACATTCAAATATATATTTGATAAAAATCGAATAAATTACCAAACATGTGAAATAAATGCCATAAGATTACGATAATTACCACACATTTTCTTCAAATAGTTGATTTTCAATCGCAGGTATCTTTCTTCAAACAATGTTTGAGAACTATATTGTTCGGCTGATTTTCCCCATTTGCGCTTATTTTTTTACGCTTTGGCGTTTCAAGTAAACAATTCACGCTGCCACGATTTCGATTCATCATTCAAGAATAAATTTGTTCTCATTTCTCCTCGTGTATTTTTTTTATAAATACTCAGTGTAAAATTGACAAGGTAATTCTTAAAATGCAGATAACGAAATGCGCTAAATCATTATTTTTGAAAATGGCGCGTCTTGCACGTGTTCGCTTCGCCGCCTATACTGACACAAATAAAAATTAACACAAGTTTTACGCAGCCAATTCTTTAATGCTTCACATCACAATTTGGCGAATTTCCTGGAGACTAAGTGATAATGTGCAGTGAATGTGAACATTAGTAATCACACAAGAACAAAATAATCAGTGCTGACAAAAATGTTTACCCCTTTGAGAACCTCATATGTATGTTCGTACTTGACCCAGTTATGATCGATATATCCCTGCACATTTCGATGCGTCGATCATGCGCATCATATATGACATAATATTTATTGGCAAGTCATTTTAAAACGATGGACTGGGTATTAATATCGCTAAAAGTACGCGCATTTGAGATATCAAACTAAATAAAAGTTAGCAAGACCATCTTTTTGAAAAAAGATGATGAAATATAGGGGCCTGCTACAAATAAATCGCATCGAGTTACCTTGACCTTGATGATGCAATCGTGAAATTCGACACTGTCAACATAATTAGGCTATGTTCAAATGCAGCCTATTTATAATTAGTAGTAATTACAGAAAAAAAAATTAATGTAGAGTATGAAAAGCAGCCCATGCACACATTTAATTGCCAGATAAATGTTATGATTGCTTCGCGTACTTATAACTTTTGCACTGCAGATTTGTATGAAATGTTCCATTCATATTTTCACAGGACTGTAGCCTATAGACGCTCTTTATTTTAATTTAGCATATTGCTAAATTGTTAATGCTAAACCTTTACATGTACAACAGGACACGCCCCCATGTCATGTTACGAATCTCTATATACTCTTGACTAAAAGGTAGAGAACCGAGTAGATATATCATGGCAGTCAACTTTAGTGCCCCGGGATAGCCAGGCTGCAGCTTTTGCTGAAAAAGCAGTATGGTATGCATAGAAGCCATCACCATACTGAGTGGAGATGGAGATTATATCAGCCAAGTATGACTCCAGCTCCTGCGCCCTTTGAGGTAACACCTCGCAAATGATGCCTTTATATTTGCCAAAGGCACGAATGAACTCTGACAGAGTTAAAGAGTGAGACAGTCTGGCATCGTATTTGTCGGATGCTTTGCTGTTGGAGTCAGAAGGGTCCAGTGGTGGCATAATGAGACGAGCTAAATTGACGTCCTTGCCCGATAGAATGTCTCTTCTCAAGGACTGGGAGACATCGCAGTCAATATTGGGTAGGCTGCCCAATGGCACACCACTGGAGCCGAACAAAGAATTCATCTGTTCTGGTATCTGAGCCATGTTTGAGGATGAGAAAGGTATAAATTCAGAGATACCCGTACCCGGTGATGAAAGCGCTGCAGGCTGAGTTGTTGTCCGGTTGGACATCGCCTCTATCTGTGAAACCAAAGCACGATTTGTTGCCAGAAGAGAAGATATGTGCGAATCCTTTTGGGATTCTGACGCAGCTGGAATTGCCGAACCCACGGATGTGGGGACAACTTCGGGATTGCCACTTGAGAGTGTGTGCTGAACATGTCGTTGATACATGCCATCTGCAGGCTCGATGTCACCGAAGCCACTGGAACTTTCTGCAGTGGGAACAGATGGAATTGGTGAAGAATGCATGTGCAGTTGCTGGTGGGTTGCAGTGGACATGGATCGCATCTTGTTGGCTTCGAGGAGTTTTAACAGCTCTGCTTTTTTAATTGACTCTGGAACCATGATGTCCAGATCATTCAACTCACGTCACAAACGAGCCACTGTCCAATTTTTTGGGTTATTTGTCAGGTCCCAGGGGTTAACATTGTTTATGCCACTTGCACTGGCGCATATTGTTCTTGTTTGAACACGACCCCTGGGTTCGATTTGCACAGTTTCACTGGTGTTATTGGTAGCAGATTTTGTATTGTTCTGTTTTTGCCGAGATTTACCTGTAATGGCTGTATTTGAACGAATGTCACGGGATTTATGTCGTCCCATTATTGTTAGCAAACAATGCAGAAATCAATGATGCCTTTGGCAGAAGTTAGAAAATTGGTGATGATGTAAATATTAAGCTTTTTGTGTGCGATAGTATAGTGTGAAATAATTTCTTTGCATAATGTAAACAAACCGAGATAATCCGGGCATTCCCCATAAATTATTGAGCTAACTCAAGATCTGATTGGATGAGATTATCACATGCCTATTATTGCCACGCAAATCATTGGGATTCATTAACTGCGGGGTAGCTGTATATTTGGGAATCCCCGCGAAACCTGAGTACTAAGGTGACACTCCACAGTTTCTGCAGGGATTGGTGCAAAAATAAGGGGGGAATAACTGAAATGTGATCCCACAACACATATACAATGTATATATACCTGGGTTGAGCACATACTAGGCTTAAAGATTTTGGTACAGAATTGTCATTTTAATGGGGGTAGCAAGAGTTATGCCCCTTGATTGTGTGCCTGAAAAATGAAATTTTGATGCAAAAATGGCCAAAATAAGCGATTTTCAGGCCCGTGGGACACAAAAACCAGAAAATCTATGGTATAGCCGCCTATGTTGTCTGGAAGAACACTTAACTGTTTCCTCACAATAATATCAAAAAATTTCAAAATTCTCACCACTGTAATTTAAAAAAATATATTTTTCATGCAGATGACAAATTTTAGGTGCTAAAAAGTCACGCTGGTGTCTGGAGCCACTGTTTCGCAGAAATCGCTACTACTTCATACTGGTGGGGTCAAGGTCACCTGAAACAATATTTTTCAAAACTCAAAGACATCCTCTAAAAATCCACAAATTCATAACTAACCTTCTCTCAATAAACATACCACACCCATGGTGACAGAAAACACTGGTACTTTATTCTAAGAAATTTACCCCTACTGATCATTCGAAACTGTGGAGTGTCACCTTAAGGGAAATGCAATTTTATTAATCTTTAATAGGGACCACACCTCCATATTCTCTGCATTATACCGCTTAAAATGATATATTACACCCCATGCGTTATTGCAATCACAGGCAGCAAGATTGGGTGGCGATTTACATGCACCCCCATGATTTCACCCCTTTTGGGTCTTTCAGAACCCAATGACATTATGCTTGACGTAGTGACAAAATGGATATATTCAACCATCATCTATGGCTTGAAAAAGGTCTGAAATGCTAAAATGTTGTATAAAATATATTATGAGATGCATATTTTCCTCAGATATCAAAATAAAACATAATATTTCATACAACAACTATCTTTAATACTCTCCCAAAACTATGGGTTAAAAAATTCCAAGTCTTATTTAGCATTTATAATAAGGGAAAGCTTTACAAGGTTATGACATCACATGAGCAATATGTTGTCAAGTGAAATATGACCAAGGAAACCTGAATTATTATATTTCACACTTGTGAATAAGAAAGACTGAATATCTAATATTGTTGTATACTGTGTAATGTCACAATATCAGTCTTTTCAGCTAAGATTCAAGGAGCATATGATGTCATGAAGAAGTACCCATCATCTGAAAAATCACCAATAACCATATACATGAACCACCCCCCCCCCCCCACTGCTCCAAGACTCAATATCCCCACCAATTTATATGACTAAAGACAACCTGTATTGGAATATCCATAGAAGAATGGTGTATCTACATAAAATGTTCCTTCTAACTGAACAGATTTGCTAAAAAATGATTTTCAGTAACAATATTTGTCAAGTTGACAGATGAAAATGGTGCTATTTGCTGGTCTTGAAGGTGACACTCCACAGTTTCTGCAGGGATTTGTGCAAAAATAAGGGGGGCATCAATTGAATAAAAAATAACTGAAATGTGATCCCACAACACATATACAATGTATATATACCTGGGTTGAGCACATACTAGGCTTAAAGATTTTGGTACAGAATTGTCATTTTAATGGGGGTAGAAAGACTTATTATGCCCCTTGATTGTGTGCCTGAAAAATGAAATTTTGATGCAAAAATGGCCAAAATAAGCGATTTTCAGGCCCGTGGGACACAAAAACCAGAAAATCTATGGTATAGCCGCCTATGTTGTCTGGAAGAACACTTAACTGTTTCCTCACAATAATATCAAAAAATTTCAAAATTCTCACCACTGTAATTTAAAAAAATATATTTTTCATGCAGATGACAAATTTTAGGTGCTAAAAAGTCACGCTGGTGTCTGGAGCCACTGTTTCGCAGAAATCGCTACTACTTCATACTGGTGGGGTCAAGGTCACCTGAAACAATATTTTTCAAAACTCAAAGACATCCTCTAAAAATCCACAAATTCATAACTAACCTTCTCTCAATAAACATACCACACCCATGGTGACAGAAAACACTGGTACTTTATTCTAAGAAATTTACCCCTACTGATCATTCGAAACTGTGGAGTGTCACCTTAAGGGAAATGCAATTTTATTAATCTTTAATAGGGACCACACCTCCATATTCTCTGCATTATACCGCTTAAAATGATATATTACACCCCATGCGTTATTGCAATCACAGGCAGCAAGATTGGGTGGCGATTTACATGCACCCCCATGATTTCACCCCTTTTGGGTCTTTCAGAACCCAATGACATTATGCTTGACGTAGTGACAAAATGGATATATTCAACCATCATCTATGGCTTGAAAAAGGTCTGAAATGCTAAAATGTTGTATAAAATATATTATGAGATGCATATTTTCCTCAGATATCAAAATAAAACATAATATTTCATACAACAACTATCTTTAATACTCTCCCAAAACTATGGGTTAAAAAATTCCAAGTCTTATTTAGCATTTATAATAAGGGAAAGCTTTACAAGGTTATGACATCACATGAGCAATATGTTGTCAAGTGAAATATGACCAAGGAAACCTGAATTATTATATTTCACACTTGTGAATAAGAAAGACTGAATAAAGACTGAATATCTAATATTGTTGTATACTGTGTAATGTCACAATATCAGTCTTTTCAGCTAAGATTCAAGGAGCATATGATGTCATGAAGAAGTACCCATCATCTGAAAAATCACCAATAACCATATACATGAACCACCCCCCCCCCCCCCCCCCCCACTGCTCCAAGACTCAATATCCCCACCAATTTATATGACTAAAGACAACCTGTATTGGAATATCCATAGAAGAATGGTGTATCTACATAAAATGTTCCTTCTAACTGAACAGATTTGCTAAAAAATGATTTTCAGTAACAATATTTGTCAAGTTGACAGATGAAAATGGTGCTATTTGCTGGTCTTGAAGGTGACACTCCACAGTTTCTGCAGGGATTTGTGCAAAAATAAGGGGGGCATCAATTGAATAAAAAATAACTGAAATGTGATCCCACAACACATATACAATGTATATATACCTGGGTTGAGCACATACTAGGCTTAAAGATTTTGGTACAGAATTGTCATTTTAATGGGGGTAGAAAGACTTATTATGCCCCTTGATTGTGTGCCTGAAAAATGAAATTTTGATGCAAAAATGGCCAAAATAAGCGATTTTCAGGCCCGTGGGACACAAAAACCAGAAAATCTATGGTATAGCCGCCTATGTTGTCTGGAAGAACACTGTTTCCTCACAATAATATCAAATAATTTCAAACTTCTCACCACTGTAATTTAAAACGAGAGGCCGATCACGATCGGCAGATGTTTAACCCATACCTTGGCGATAGCGATCTTTTTATGAGTGCAAGAATTTCAACAATTCACAGCGTACTATTATTTATTAGTTTCATAGTGGAATCAGACATATTGAGCAACTTGCTCATTTAAACACAATAGGAAGATGGATATGACATTCGATTTCAACCTATTCGGTCACTCCAACAGAGATACATGTATGTGTGATAGATTGATAAAGATAATTATACCCAAACACAGTCAGACAGATGCACCATAGCTGTTAAAGATATAATTGTTACAATATTAACATCATAATAACTCTATTTATTTAATTCTTACAATGGAACCTGAGTCATAACAGATTATGTTGTTGTGTTAGCTGCATAGTAAAAGTTATGGGATGATTGAGATTAGAGACCAACAAACACCTGAACATCTATATAAGTGAGGGGTGTATAGACCTTGATATTAAATATGATTGATAATGGTTGGATATAAAATATTTTAATACAGAATTATCAGATAACTAAAGGAGAGATATGAGAAGGGTCAAATTGAAAATATTAGAGTCATAACATTGGATCGCGTACAGTATACATGTACCTATGGTTAATTTTATTCTAAGCTGATCATTGGAAAGATACAATGTCTGTAACAGCAGAAATATTATTAAATATTGGGTTAATATTCTCAAAACCATTCAATCAATACCAAAATCTATACACATGAAGAATGTATCACAATCAACCTGAATGAGATTATAAAAGTGATTGGGTGAAAAATATTTGACCAAAAAGTCAGCTTCAAGAATACCAGAACCATTATTATTATCCTGCAGCCCAAATGCAATAGAGGGAATTTCAAAATAAGATATATCCTCAAATGATGAATATTCAATTGGTGGCTTATAATTAATAGAAATTCTTAGTGAACCTGGCCTAAGGCGAAAGAGATAATTTAAAATCCCCTATGATGTGTCTATGGAATAGGTTAATTTTAATCCTGAAATACATGCAAGTGAAAAGTGGATCACGATCAACCTGGACATAGAATAGGAGAATGAAAATATGATGTGTGGAGAGTGTTAATCATTTTCAATGACATCATATGATGGAACTAATGTGTGGATAAATTGTTTTCTCAAGATAAGACAACAGTGTCTCTGTAAACAAAAATTCTCTAAACAGCCATGCTCCAGAAAATCCTTCACATGGACAATGGACTATTTGTATTAATGCCATGAACATGTTTCAACAGGTTGGGTTAAATTACTATTGCACACAAACTGGAGTAAAGTATCATCAATCACTTAAATTTGACAGCTCTGGGAGCAGCAGTGGTTTAGCAAAGAGTATCCAGTGTCATTTTCTGATCCCAATAAAGCAGATTACTGTGTAAAGTTGTTTGTCTTAAATTCTCACAGGGCATATACAATAGGTAGTAAATTACTTGAATTATAAAGGGCCATAACTCTGTTAAAATATATCGGATCAAACCCAAATTTGAACTTGATCTGTATTTCGGGGTGAGGACCACATGTACCAAATTTGGTGTAGATCAGATGAAAAATGTTTTGAGTTCTAAGTAAACATAAGTTTGAAAAGGGTTAATTAAATGATACCAAAAACCATACAGATAAAGAACGTGCTAAGAAAAACCTTGGTAAGAAATATGAGGCATATCAGAAGAAAACAGTTTGACTTAGATGGATCAGATAGCATTTGTGTGCAGGGTTAATTATTTTCTAAACCGATCAACCGATCGATACCAAAAACTATACAGGTGAGGGGTGTGTCATTATAAACCTACATATCAAATATGAAAACAATCGGACAAAAAATAATTTGGTTACAGCATCGGATAGCTCATGCCTATGTGCGGATGCAAAGTGTTAATAATTTCTAAACCGATCAACCGATCGATACCAAAAACTATACAGGTGAGGAGTGTGTCATCATAAACAAGGGAGTAAAAAATAACTCTAATTCCCATAATACAGATTTACTGCTCTCAGAGCTAAACTGATACCACTGGTAATTAATTGTAGACTGCTATGGTTATCTGTTCAATTCTTAGTTGAAAAAGGGCCATAACTCTGGTATAAAATGTTGGATATAACCCATATTCAAACTCGATCTGTATTTTGAGTTGAGAAACTCGCATACCAAATTTGGTTCTGATCAGATAAAAATAAAATTGAGTTATGGCAGCATGCATGAATTCGAAGTCGAAAAAGGGCCATAACTCCATTGAAAAAACTCGGATCGAACCCATATTCGAACTCGATCTGTATTTGGTGCTGACAAATTCATATACAAAATTTGGTTCCGATCAGATATAAAATGTTCGAGTTATCGCACCATGCGTAAAGTGTCTACAGACAGACAGACAGACAGACAGACAGACAGACGGACGGACGGACGGACGGACTAACGACGAGTGGTCAATCCGGGCAACGACACTATGTTTACCATACTATGGTATGGGTAAACATAAAAATATATTTTTCATGCAGATGACAAATTTTAGGTGCTAATAAGTCACATCTGGAGACACTGTTTCGCAGAAATCGCTACTACTTCATACTGGTGGGGTCAAGGTCACCTGAAACAATATTTTTATAAACTCAAAGACATCCTCTAAAAATCCACAAATTCATAACTAACCTTCTCTCAATAAACATACCACACCCATGGTGACAGAAAACACTGGTACTCTATTCTAAGAAATTTACCCCTACTGATCATTCGAAACTGTGGAGGGTCACCTAAATTGATGTTCGCCGTCTGATTGGATAAAATTTTAGACTGGGTAATTTTAAGCAATCAGAGTTATTAGAATGATTAGCTGCGGGGTAGTGGTAATTTGATGAAACCCCGCGAAAATTCCTACTATTTATATGAATATTCATTATACTTTTGAGCTTTCGATGTTTACATCGGAAAGCGCCCCCCTGTGGCTAGGTCACGTGCTATTTGTTTACAATTGAGGAGAATGTGATTCTTTCTTAAGTTTTGTGAATAAACAAACTGTAGATGATAATTTATAAAATATGCTGGCAATATTTTTTGGAACAATATTTATCTTACATGTATAAAATGATACTACTGAGTGAGAGAAGGCCGGATATTAGCACAACTGTACGGGTATATTTGCGACGACGGGGGCGCCTTAAACCACAGGAAACGTGATTTTTTTCCTTTCAATTATATTTTTCTTTCTACTGCTGTCTACTGGCTAGTTTTGTTGTTTTCGATCCATGCATGCGCTGGTAAACAAAAAATGCGTTATAAAGCACATCGAATGCTGTCGCTCATTGCAATAAATTTCGCCTAGGCTATTTTTTTCGGAATATACGTAGGCCTACAGGCCCGATATTTTGTTTAAGCTGGAGTCCCATGTTTGAAATTGTTTTATTTTAAAATCCGTTCACTGTGTGAAATCTGATAATGATTTGTCTTCTTCAAGACATACTCAAACTGCAATGCCACGTGTGTTGTTCCCAGAAACGTAAATATCGATGAATCGGGCTAAAAATAGAACATACGACATCTCATGTTAAGACTGCACTCGATTGCATGTGCATGCATTAATTGTGTCGTCGGCGATTCGCGAATAAATACAAATCGTTAACATAAATTTGCTATAATATATTTATATCTTTATTTCCTCCACATTTAAAAGTTGGAAGTATTTATACATATTACGAACACAAGCTTTGAGATAGTATACAACTGCATACATATTTGGGTATGCTCCCCGCGAATTGATTTTGAAGATTTCCCGATGGGTGGGAGTATTGTCCGGGTAAAATACCGATATTGTACGTACGTAGCACCTACTGATAACCACAGTATAACATATAATAGTTCTACGACACGTGTCCCCCAGCTGATACTGTAAAACTTTATGATACTAACGATTTCTCATGTTAGGAAACTATTTAATCAATAATATAAAAGATATTATAAAACACAAAATCCCGATAAAAGTCCGGAGTAATCCCGATACAGAAACTTTCCAAACAACATGCGCGTTGCTTTCGGAATATGATACTCCGAAATGAAAGTAAACTCCGATAGAATCCCGATAGACTATGTAAATATTCCGATAATATCCCGATAATCTCCCGATAACTGCATATATATGCTATCGGGATCTATCGGGAAATAGGCTGATTTCCCGATAGTAGTTTTGAGATGACCCCTAAAACAAATTTGTGTCAATGACAAATCGTTTTTTTAATTAAATAATTTTTGTATTAATATAAAAGTGTTTTAATATTTTTTGTTTGTTAAAATTGAGCAAGGAGTTCAATCTAAAAAAAAAAATATATATATATAAATTTCGAATTTAAAAAAAAAAGGATCATAACTCCTTTAAAATAAATCGGATCAAACCCATATTTGAGCTCGATCTGTATTTTGGGCTGCCAATCTCACATACCAAATTTGGTGTCAATCAGATAAAAAATGTTTGAGTTATGGCAGCATGCGTGAATTCTAAGTCGAAAAATGGCCATAACTCTGTAAAAAAAACTCGGATACTCGATCTGTATATATGGGTTCACATAAAAAGTTTTATCTCATGCAGAGTACAAGAACGAGAGGCCGATCACGATCGGCAGATGTTTAACCCATACCTTGGCGATAGCGATTAGCTATTTTTATAAATTTTATAAATCCTTACATCAACCTTTTCATGAGTGCTAAAGTTTCAACAATTCACACTTAATATAGTGATCATGTGAAAAATATTTAGTTATCACATTGTGTCAACAGGATTGGCGGAGGATGTTAATATTTTTAAGCAAATAAACCAAATGACCCTCACTATGCAGGTTAGGGGTGTGTTCTTGTCAACTATGCCAAGAACTACATGTATAAACATAATCAATGGAAATATTTGAGTTATCAAATCGGATAGAATAGGGTTAATCTTACCCAAACTAATGAACTGATAAACACAAAATAGTCTATGAAAAGCATGTCATTGGATTTAGAACCCCATACAATAAGTCAGTGTCAAGAATACCAGCACCATTAATATTATCCTGGAGCCCAAATGCAATTGAGGGAATTTCAAAATAAGACATTTCCTCTAATGATGAATATTCAATTGGTGATGTATTGAAACACTTACTGAACCTGGCTCAAAGTGAAAGGGATAATATTATATCTGTCTATCGCATAATATGTGTCTATGGAATGGTTTAATTTTAATCCCAAATCCATGCAAATCAAAAGTGGATCACCATCAACCTGGACATAACATAGGAGAATGATTAAATGAAAAGCATCAAAACCATATGATGTGTGGAGAGGGTTAATCATTTTCAATGACATCATGTTATGGAACTAAGGAATGTGTGGATAAATTTTTGTCTAAGATAAGACAACAGTGTTTGTAAAGAACAATGTCTGTAAAACAACACTACAAAGTAACAATGGACTATTCCAATTTATTATTTTAGAATAGGTGTCATATAGTGTGTGCATATAGCTAATGTAATAAACCTGTTTCAACAAAGGGGTTAACTTCATATTGCACAGAAAGCAGAACTCCACCAGAGAGTGAGTAATCAATCACAGTTTGACATACTTATGATAACAAGTCCAGCCAGCCAGTGGTACCACTATCATGCTTTATAGCATGTAGTATCTAATGTCATAGTGATAATTAACTCATTTCAATAACACACATTGCTGTGGGATATATGTTCTCTTCAAATTCCCAGCAGTAATTACTTGAATTATAAAGGGTCATAACTCTGTTAAAATATATTGGATCAAACCCATATTCAAACTCGATCTGTATTTAGGGGTGATAAATTCATATACCAAATTTTGTGTTGATCAGATGAAAAATGTTTTGAGTCATAGCAGCTTGGGTGAATTCTAAGTAAACATAAGAGTGAAAAGGGTTAATTAAACAATACCAAAAACCATACAGATGAAGAACGTGCTAAGAAAAACCTAGGTAAGAAATATGAGGCAGATCAGAAGAAATATGTTCAACTTATTGCATTGGATAGCATGTGTGTAAAGGGTTAATTATTTTCTAAACTGATCAACCAATCAATACCAAAAACTATACAGGTGAGGGGTGTGTCATCATAAACCTACATATCAAATATGAACACAATCGGACAAAAAAATATTTCGGTTAGAGCATCGGATTTTTTTTAAATTTATTTTATTTTCGAAAAAAGGGTCATAACTCCTTTAAAATAAATCGGATCAAACCCATATTCGAACTCGATCTGTATTTTTGGCTGTGAAACTCACATACCAAATTTGGTGTCAATCAGATAAAAAATGTTTGAGTTATGGCAGCATGCGTGAATTCTAAGTCGAAAAATGGCCATAACTCTGTAAAAAAAACTCGGATACTCGATCTGTATATATGGGTTCACATAAAAAGTTTTATCTCATGCAGAGTACAAGAACGAGAGGCCGATCACGATCGGCAGATGTTTAACCCATACCTTGGCGATAGCGATTAGCTAGTTTTATAAATTTTATAAATCCTTACATCAACCTTTTCATGAGTGCTAAAGTTTCAACAATTCACACTTAATATAGTGATCATGTGAAAAATATTTAGTTATCACATTGTGTCAACAGGATTGGCGGAGGATGTTAATATTTTTAAGCAAATAAACCAAATGACCCTCACTATGCAGGTTAGGGGTGTGTTCTTGTCAACTATGCCAAGAACTACATGTATAAACATAATCAATGGAAATATTTGAGTTATCAAATCGGATAGAATAGGGTTAATCTTACCCAAACTAATGAACTGATAAACACAAAATAGTCTATGAAAAGCATGTCATTGGATTTAGAACCCCATACAATAAGTCAGTGTCAAGAATACCAGCACCATTAATATTATCCTGGAGCCCAAATGCAATTGAGGGAATTTCAAAATAAGACATTTCCTCTAATGATGAATATTCAATTGGTGATGTATTGAAACACTTACTGAACCTGGCTCAAAGTGAAAGGGATAATATTATATCTGTCTATCGCATAATATGTGTCTATGGAATGGTTTAATTTTAATCCCAAATCCATGCAAATCAAAAGTGGATCACCATCAACCTGGACATAACATAGGAGAATGATTAAATGAAAAGCATCAAAACCATATGATGTGTGGAGAGGGTTAATCATTTTCAATGACATCATGTTATGGAACTAAGGAATGTGTGGATAAATTTTTGTCTAAGATAAGACAACAGTGTTTGTAAAGAACAATGTCTGTAAAACAACACTACAAAGTAACAATGGACTATTCCAATTTATTATTTTAGAATAGGTGTCATATAGTGTGTGCATATAGCTAATGTAATAAACCTGTTTCAACAAAGGGGTTAACTTCATATTGCACAGAAAGCAGAACTCCACCAGAGAGTGAGTAATCAATCACAGTTTGACATACTTATGATAACAAGTCCAGCCAGCCAGTGGTACCACTATCATGCTTTATAGCATGTAGTATCTAATGTCATAGTGATAATTAACTCATTTCAATAACACACATTGCTGTGGGATATATGTTCTCTTCAAATTCCCAGCAGTAATTACTTGAATTATAAAGGGTCATAACTCTGTTAAAATATATTGGATCAAACCCATATTCAAACTCGATCTGTATTTAGGGGTGATAAATTCATATACCAAATTTTGTGTTGATCAGATGAAAAATGTTTTGAGTCATAGCAGCTTGGGTGAATTCTAAGTAAACATAAGAGTGAAAAGGGTTAATTAAACAATACCAAAAACCATACAGATGAAGAACGTGCTAAGAAAAACCTAGGTAAGAAATATGAGGCAGATCAGAAGAAATATGTTCAACTTATTGCATTGGATAGCATGTGTGTAAAGGGTTAATTATTTTCTAAACTGATCAACCAATCAATACCAAAAACTATACAGGTGAGGGGTGTGTCATCATAAACCTACATATCAAATATGAACACAATCGGACAAAAAAATATTTCGGTTAGAGCATCGGATTTTTTTTAAATTTATTTTATTTTCGAAAAAAGGGTCATAACTCCTTTAAAATAAATCGGATCAAACCCATATTCGAACTCGATCTGTATTTTTGGCTGTGAAACTCACATACCAAATTTGGTTCCAATCAGATAAAAAATGTTTGAGTTATGGCAGAATGCGTGAATTCTAAGTTGAAAAAGGGCCATAACTCTGTAACAAAATCTCAGATCAAACCCAAATTCGAACTCGATCTGTATTTTGGGCTGAGAAACCCATATACAAAATTTGGTTTCGATTGGATAGAAAATGTTTGAGTTATCGCATTACTCGTAAAGTGTCTATGGACAGACAGACAGACAGACAGACGGACAGACAGACAGACAGACAGACAGACGAACGACGAGTGGTCAATCCGGGCAACGACACTATGTTTACCATACTATGGTATGGGTAAACATAAAAAGGGCCATAATTCTGTAACAAAATCTCGGATCAAACCCAAATTTAGGTTGAGAAACCCATATACAAAATTTGGTTTCGATCGGATAGAAAATGATTGAGTTATCGCATTACTCGTAAAGTGTCTACAGACAGACAGACGGACAGACAGACAGACGGACAGACGGACCAACGACGAGTGGTCAATCCGGGCAACGACACTATGTTTACCATACTATGGTATGGGTAAACATAAAAATGTATCAAACCTGGTGTGCCCCTTTAATATTTCAATTCACATTTGTTATCAAATGAAATCAATGTCGAAAAAGCTTTCCATTAATATATAAATAAAACAAACTAGACCTACAGTTCTAACAGTGTTATGAACAATTATTTTGTTCTCATATAGACTGATACAGAGCTCTCAAATTTGAAAACCAAAGTTGTCTTCTCATGCAACCAACCAAATTCCAACGAATCTACTAAACACAATCACAATATTAACCTCCAATAGTAATGATATTAAACAATAAAACCAGATTATGCCTTTAAGATAAAATTTAAATAACCATGCATATAAAATAGTAGAGACATTCCATCTATGATATCTCATCATATGGCCAATACATCTCCCTGCAGTTAATTAAACTCAATGCAAGAGAGAGTCATTGTAACTGGATACTATCTGTAGCTCTGTGTGAGAAGAGAACTTCATGGCATTGTAAACCTGTTTTATTAGATTCTATATGGACAGTGCAAACTGTGTATCTTTGATATATTTTAGAGATAAAGATATATATATATTAAAGCGATATTGATCTCAATCTGAACCCTAATTGACTGATTGACCCCTAAATATCAAGCTTTAATCCTGGTCACCCAAACAATGCTTCAGACAAAATTTTATGCAATATATCAGTAAGAGAGACTGTCGGAGAGAGAAAATAGTTGAAAACTTCCATAGGGTTCATTGTTAAAGTGTCATGTTACCCCCTAAACATCAACCGAGTGTGACGCCTTAACAAGTTATGAACTAGGTGTCATAGCAATGCTCCACAGTCCACACCTAATATCACTCCCAACACCAAATTGTAATTTTTCAAGAATAAATAGAGTTAATTAAAATAATCAAAGGGCCATAACTCCATTAAAAAATATCGGATCAAACCCATATTCGAACTCTATCTGTATTTTGGGCTGAGAAACTCACATACAAAAATTTGGTTCCGATCAGATGCAAAATTTTGAGTTATGACAGCATGCCCACATTCGATGTCCCACAATTAATAATCACGATGTGCCATTTGGAAATCCATTCTCCACTAAGCGCCCATGATGGCCGTAACCATATATAGGTGTGCCAAATAGTCATATTATGACTTCCAAGAATCAAAACAACAGTAACTGAGCTTATTCTTATTTGCCATATACAGCATTATATGGACCAGCTTCCGTCTCTTCGTCAGATTAATCTATCTTGCTCACACCAACACAGTTTTCTGCACTTCTTGGTAGAAGGGTCCGACTAATCGGAATGTTTCAAACAATACATATGCTGGTGTCCAGCTCACGTGTTTGTCTCGAAAGCTGGGAATTCTTATCCTTATTCTTGACGAGCTTTATTCATGGTAGCTTATGGTATAATTCAGTTGCTACATATGGGATCTGAGTCATCTTGCACGATTAAACTAGAAAGGTATGTGGTCGATGCGTATATTAGCTTTCAGAAGGACCTCTCTATCTGCGTATTTTTCAGCTTTGGTGACCTAATGGGAATAACAGCTGGTACAACTGGTGGTCTTCCCAGCCAGCCACTTCTCAATATATGGTTCATCAATTGATTCAATTCACATATACTCATCTAATGAACTGATGTACACGGACAACTTCTGTATATGCCTTCGAATGTTGAAAGCCTAACATTTGATGGATGCCTTTCTGCTACGGTGTAGAAGACCATAATACATAATATATATACCCACACTTCTTGACCATGATCCTAAGAACAATCTTGGTGGCGTCCAGCAATCATCTCACCAAACAGATCCAAACAGATAATTACAATACACGCGGTGCTAGTTTGTGGGCATGTGTCATGATAGTGGAAATGAAATTGGGACCATGACTGCAGCGCCCCTTCTTTGGGTATGTTTTAGATTCAAACAGCATCTCATGCGTGGCTTTGCTTTCCTTGTTTGCTAAGATTGTATCTTCTCATCCATTTGGAAGCCGTTCTTAATCAACTGGACCAGGCGTTGTACCATGCGCTACTACTATATAAGCCACAACCAGACTGGGGTATTGTCTTAAATACGACGCCTTTGATAGTTGGTTGATATGTCATACTCACGCTGGGTGGTGGTCGGTATGTTTCAAGAAAGTACAAATGCCATCAACGTGAAGTACAAATGTTTCAAGGGTGAAATGTTCAACCCGAAGAACATCCAGAGGAATGTTACGTTGATGAGATCTTGCATTCAGTTCAATATATGTTGGGTACACCAAGTGATTTCTTGGTAACATCACCATTCCGACCAATTTCCTGCATATTAACTACTATATTCTAAAGCTATATATATAAAGCTATATGATCATAAAGGTCAGTGACGTTCCCCAACGTTCACAGCCATTGCCGACGAGACTATAAATTGTTCTTTAAACACATAGTGTATAATACCGTCCACATACTGACACTAACCCAGAGAGAGGATAACAACATATACCTTCATTCTATAAAGACATTATCCTTTAGCCCATCCGACTGATTCAGAACGGCTTCGAAGCCGATGTGGAAATACAATCTTACCATAAAAAAAACACCGACACACATGGCTTTCTATCTCTGGAACATTCACCTGGTGTAGGGGTTATGTATACTGTGGCCCATTTCATTCCCACTATCATGGCCATGTCCATAAACTAGCACCGCGAGTATTGTTCTCTGTTGGGAGCTATTCGACGAGACGTCAAACAGTTTGCCTAGGATCATGGTCAAGAAGTATGGGTAGTCGGTACATTATGGTCTTCTCCTTAGCAGATAGGCATCTGTCCAAGGGAATGAAACACTTCGAAACACTGCCGAAGTTGTCCATGTATGCCAATGCGTTCGCTAAGTTTGTGAATTGACGAACCATCTATAGAGAAGTGACTAGCTAACTGGGAAGTTCGCCAGGTGTACATGTCGTTATCCCCATGGGGTATGAGAAATACATACATAGAGATGACTTTCTGTAACCTTGTATACTCATCGACCATATGCCTTTCTAGATCAAGATGACGCACAAATCCAATATTTAGCAAATATTTAAAATCGTAAGCTAGACACCGGAAAATGAATTGTTTGAAACGTTAAGATTAGAGTGACCCTACTCCAGGAATACTTTGTCGGTGTGAGCGACCTAGATTTATCAGACAAAGAAATGAAAGCTGGTCCAGATAATTGGAGAATGGATTTTGAAATGCCACATCGCGATTATTAATTGTGGGTTTTCATCCTTCCAGAAGGATACAAGCTATGTTATACGTTTTAAGTTGAAATAGTAGGTGGTTTATGTTTCATCCATACATATCGATATTATGACAAAAAGTTGAAATTAGTTTGTGAAAATATCGATTTCTTTTCAAGTTCTGGCTGCCAGTTTAGCTGCCATCTTGGCAGTGAGTATCAATTGCCAAACTCAAATGAATACTTCATATCAATATTCCATATCAACATGTAATGGTGGATAGAATTTGCGAAGCAATAACGCCCATCGTAAGAAAGTAAAGGAATGTAGACTTGTTTTCAAATTTCGGTCACCATTTTGCCTGCCATCTGTGAATTCCTCCAATACTTTTGAGACAGTAACTCACCAGACTCATAGTGACAACTTCATTATAGGCTTGTGACGTCTCCCCAGCAATCATTCCAGAGCCTTGTAAATTTTCGACACCTAAACCATCTTCCTTTCCTGAATTAATAAATAGATTGCTAGTTGCTTTTCATACATTCAATTACAGGTACAACAATATTTGGCCATGGGGAATCCATTAATGATAGATACAATCAGGGTCCGCGCTGGACCGAAATTTACTTTTGCCAAATGAAAATATTTTTTGCCAAATTATTTTATCAATTGCCAATCAATTGCTATCCCTGATAGTATCATTTTCTGCAGCCTCAAGTCTTGTGTTACGACACTCACGGTTTGAGCGGCTTTTTATATCGATAGAAAAGCAGTTAGTTAATAATTAATTATACTCGCATCTCTATTGTGGTTTATCATACAAAAATAAGCCAATCACAGAACAATACAATGGTAGAAGGGTTTCTCCATCAGAAGGGCACATCACAGGAGGCTTAGTAATCCCTCCAACCATCAGTGATAATGCTATGAGATTAACTCCATCTTAATGGAGGTGTTAACTTCCTCTAAACCTCATAAAACATGTCTAAAATGATTTCCTGAAATTAATGGAACCCGGTGGTCGTAGAATTTGATTTTTCATGGGAAAATGGACAGACTCCACGCTTTAATTGTATTAGGCAATTATCGAAGATACATAAACGCATTTATTAACAATTTTGCCCGCCTTGGGAAGATTCGTAAAAGCGAGTTCTATGCAATGGAAATGCATGCGTATTTCCTATGTAACGGTTTAACAGTGTCTAAACGCTCTTTATCAACGACACTGCGGATACGAATGCTCTTTAACTATCACGCGATTAGCCCCCACAATTCCAAGATGGCGGCAGTGGGAATGGAGAATGAGTGCCCGGAGCTTCTCAAAAGCAATGCGACGACACTTCATGTGGGATTTTACCCATAGATAGCAAGTTTGGTCAAAATCCGTCCGGCAGTTTTCCAGGCCATAGCTAACACACAAACAGACAGAAGTCCGGGCTATTCAAAAACCAAATTTCAAGTCGATAGCTCCACCCGTTTCCGAGATCTGGTCTGCGCATGCGCGAAGCTGGCGTCGCACGGGCTCGGCGACCCGATAAAATTCGTATCCGGGGCAAGATACATTCACATAGCAAATTTCAAGTCGATAGCTCCACCCGTTTCCGAGATCTCGTCTGCGCATGCGCAAAGCCGCACAGGCTTGCCAATATGACAACGATGACCGCCTGGTCAAACTACACACACGTACCAAGTTTCGTCCCGATCGGTCGAGAATCGTAGATTTGTATAAATGACATACAGACAGACAGAGGTCTTCAAAATATATAGGAGATTAATAATTAGTGCCGCTGAAGGGGTCACTCTCACCAAAAAAAGTGCGGAAGGGGAAGGGTACACAGGTTTTGAAAATGTGCTGAAGGGTACACATGTTTTGAAATCTCATTATAAATGACCTTTAGATTTTCGTATCTGCCATGATTTATGTTAGGGAATGATTGTTTACGTTCAAATGAACATTAAAATGAACTGAAAACAAACTGCTGATAGCTAGGTGACAAACTTTCAGAAACACAGTTTAACCCATTTCAGTGCCAAGTACGATTTTTGTATCAACCCATATTTCCTTGATCATTTTTCAAATTTATTGATTATAATAATGTGATACATTGATGGAAAGAGCTCTAAGAGCTCTTTCCATCAATGTATCACATTATTATAATCAATAAATTTGAACGAGAGGCCGATCACGATCGGCAGATGTTTAACCCATACATTGGCAATACCGATAAGCTATTTTAATAAATCCTTACACCAACCTTTTCACAAGTGCAAAAGTTTCAATAATTGACACCTTACTATTAAGGTCACAGTGGAATCAGACTTATTGGGCACCTTGCTCACATAAACACAATAGGAACACGGATGTGGCATTCCATTTCAACCTATTAAGTCACTTCAACACAGATATGTCTTATAGAGTGATAAACTAATTCATGATGATTAATGTCAGTCTAATGCATCATGGTCCTGACCAACTGAGTCACCATTCACCCAGCCAATCAGTTCATTTGTATTCGATAGGGATAAATTTTAGGGCTAATTATAACCCCTCGCCAGGACGCCCAAATCCTGTTTAATGGTCACGAAATTTGGCGTGTCTGCTTATATAGTAATTGACATGTATGTCAAAAGGGTGTAAAGCATATTAATGTACCATAACTGTTATATCGCATTTATTGGATAGTTCTTTCAGTTTAGGATTCAGAATTTTTTAGTTTTAATGGCGGAGGAAAGACCGCTTATTAATTAATTCAGAACGTCATCGCTACACTATAGTCATCAACGACAGTAAAGTCCTTGTAATAGAGTTAACTGTAATCTAAAAAAAATCCTCCTAAAGTTGCGCGTGGATACTGCTAACCACGTCCACTCGTCAACATGTTATTATCTCAAAGTTTGATTTTTGGAGTAATTTTCCGCATTTGTTTTTGGTGGAATTTGCCAAGTCTGAACCCAACCTGACGCAAGCTCTCAGTTGAGCAGGTTGCATTTATGATAGAGCGGTACAATTTTGGAGGCGTACCTACAGTACACCGACGTTCATGCTCCTGCATTAAACTAGCTCCTTCATTTGCACATTTGGATTTGGGTTTAAAATTAGATCAGTGATAGACTAGTTAAGTATACATATTTATATTATATAGAGTTGTCACGATTAAACCGTTCCATCTGAAAATTCGAAAATGGAACTTTAGATGAGCGTGAACACTACCCATCAGTGTACTCGTCAAAATGTTTTTTTCTCGACGTTTGAATTTTGCCCCTTTTCGATTTTCTGTGGAATTTTTCAAAAGTCTCAACCCACCCAGACTCGCATTCTCCGTTGGGTATAGGTTACTTTTAAAATATAGCGGTCAAACTTTGGGGGTGTGCATAGAATATCCCAATGTACCTGCTACGGCATTACCTTGCTGTTTAATTAGCCTGTTTGGATTTGGCGGGAAGAATAGGTACAATTTTTCCGTTCCCCGTATAGCGGAAAGGATATATATATATACAAAATACTACATGTACTCCTTACATCGCAGCATGGACATCATGTTGCTCAGCTTGTTATTGTTATGGCGAACTGGGTCACATATTTCGTCCAACAAATACGAATATAGCCCGTTCAAATCCAGACAAGAGCTGATTTGCGATTTACGGACATAAATGTCTTGTAAAGTTTGTCAGTTACTGTACGATGATGGTGGTTTATATATGCAGTTGAGTGATTTGTGGGTGGAATGATTCAACAGCACGATACATATTTGACGCCCGACAGACACTGATATACATCATTACTCCTTGAGCAGATAAGAAGGAAATATGTTTGAGTCACATTCTTTACCGAACCCAGTGTTTACACTTTTGTAAATCTATCGGGACGCACGGACGGACATGCTGATTACTATACTCCCCCCAAATCTATCGAGACGTACCACCCCCCCCCCCATAAAGTGAAATGTCCACCGTTATGGTCACACTCTAGATTATATCATATATTGTTATAAGTGAAACGATGTTATACATATGAATTATCATGTTTGTGTGTAATTGTATTTTATGTTCATTTTGAGTTATACAATTATATGGGAAGAGAGACCCTTTGTAAGTTGCAAGACTTGTGTCTCAATCCCGTTGCGTTATTATGCAATAAAATACGTTTACACCAAGAAGAGAATGCCCAAAATCTTGAACATCATCTCGTTGTTAGCATTGGTAAACGCCTCGAATGTATTGTCATGGATTAGTTACATGGGTGATATGTATTAACGTAAGAACTGTTTTATATTCAATGAAATACTATTAAAATAAGACTATAGGATCGAAGTGACTTTAATAGTCGGACATGTGCGTAGCATAATATGCCATACGAAACACTTCGGATATGCTGCAGCTGGTTCCATTTAAAAAACGCGAATTTGTAAAATTTGCACGGATTGGGAAATGTAAATGTCAGTGATGGTTGTTCCTACGTGCAGTGAAATAATTTCCCGTTAGAATAATTCAACTGCTCGTAGAAATCACTGACGCCTGGCAATCACTGACACAAATAATAATGCCCATTACATGTTGTTATACATTTAGTTATATGAATTAAATTGTTTTGTGAACAATGAAATACTGTAACAACGATTACATATTAATCAAGTAATTGCCCGTTTCTGTTGTTGACGTTAATGGGCCAAAGCACGAACACAATTGCATGAACTACGTATAGACACATATTTTAGACGGCATATGCATTGAAAAGAGTCACATAATGACAGAAATTACGTCCAGGGGGAATGAACGCGACTGGTTTAGAGAAAGTCCTGTGTTATTCTTCTGCATTATGGGACAGTCCATTAATTTGTCACGTCTCTATGAAATCATTATTCACCAGAATGAGATAAAGGCGAATATTTGTATAATTGAAGATCTACTATACTCCAAATTCCAAATATCACGGACATGTAACATACGAATCAGTTAACTAATAATAGAGTTATCAATCAGAAACCATCTCGGACGGACGCACGGACGGAAATGCTGACTACTATATTCCTCCCAAATCTATCGGGAACAATTAGATATATATATTGATGAACGGACGGACATGCTGATTCCAGTATACCATCCCCACCCCACCCACAACTGGTTGCAGGGGTATAATACAGGTAATAGTTCTAATATAAATGGTACCTGAATACTCCACATCACTCCGATAATATCCGTCCCATTCTCATAAGTCTTGCTCCACATGGGCAGACAAGTGGTTTGAACAAGCACACAACATGTACCGCGATCAATGAACGTTGGATCCAAAGAATAAAATGAATGATAGACAACAACAAACAAAGCAATGTATATTAAAGGCGTATGAACGTAACCGAACAGAAAAGAGCGTTCTCTGTAAGTAGATGACCTATATGGTAGAAATAAGGAGCGTTTGTTTCACGTTTGCTTGTCGACAGACTTAAATGACGCGTACGAATCTATCAGTGCTGTTTTATTTTGTGAAAGTATAAAGGGAGTCATTCCCAATTTGGCAGACATATACTAACGAAATTAATTGAATGTACAATTGCAGTATTCTACTATTCATAAAAATATACGAATTGTTATTACGAAAATAATTATGTTTGCATTTCTCTATGCGTTTATCGTTGTTATCGCAAATGAAATAATTGGATATACGTCGTCTTTACGTTAGTATAAGTATACATCGTATAACTAAGCTTGTTTGATCTTATTAATGTAATGTTTGTATGTTGTTTGGTTTGATATGAGATGCGAAATACAATACAAAAGTGAAATGCATGGACGCAGAAAACTCATGGCACACTATACAAGTTAAAATGGTAATTTAGCCCACACCATGGGCAACAAAATTTACTAATTGGTGGGTTTATATTCAAATCCAAGTTATTTGGTTTACAACAGCTCCGATATGTACTTATACCAATATACCACTCTGGAAATGATTGTTGGAATTCGGTGGGCGTTCTATCGGTTCCCAGGTAGAGGAATGAGCCTGGCACGCGAGACGGGTGCGTTTGAATCAGAGCTAGGTTCCATCCGCGGGGAGATAGGGTAGCTGGAGGAAGGCCAAGGGGGAGTGACAAATTTTTGGCGTATATATAGATAATATATATTATATATAAGCGGAAATTTTTTGAAGAGCTCTTTTCACTTCACTGAGAAGTCCAACGGTTCAGGTTGAAATAATGGAGCCTTTTTCAAAAAGTGAAAACAAAATGAACGACTTTTCTGGAACAGGTCGATTTGGATCCGTTTTGCACTCTGGATTCCTCAAAAGTCATCTCCGTTTCGCGTGTAGCATAATATGAATCTTCGTCGGAGATGTGATGTAAAGCACATGGGCCCAAATTGCAAACTTTGAGGGCCCGTAACTCTTGCATTTCTTCTCTGATTTCAAAAATCTTTTCTGGTTTGGGTTTGTTTTCGTTCAGGGAATCCACCTACTGAAATAGATTTTTTTTAATTTTGCCCCCACCCCACGGTCAACATGACTATGATACCCAAATGCAATTATCTGGAATGATACGAGAGGACAGCATAGTAAATCAAATAGAGGTTTGCCTATCTATGGGTGGTAACTCCGCAGGGAAAGCGCGGACACAAGTGTTGATGCCCGTGGGCAGTAGTGCATATGGAGGCGTCCATATGGTCCAAATTTGGATGCCCTGCTCCTCATAATTTCCGAGATAGTAAAATGACATTTTTTCAGATAAAGGGAGATAAGTCTGCGAGGAAGCGCGGACAATATTCGTTATGCGACTAAAGCATATAACTCATTTGCCCCAACATACTTATCAACTTTTAGTTTTCTACTGCTCATACTTTCCGAAATATAGTGATTATAAAAGTGGGGAGTATTTTAATAATAATAATAGTGAAAAATATTTTTTTTTTTAATTTCACTCCGTGGTGAAGCGTTGGGCCAAACTCATGATATCTTCATTTTCTGTATCCCTTAGATGCCTACATTCCCTAGAGATTTCACAGTCCTCCTCCCATTAGTTTCTGAGTATTTTCAATTAAACAGAAAACGGCCCCAATAGAAAAACAATATACTTCCTTGGTTACACCATGGAAGTATAATAATCCGATCCCAAAGTGAGTATGGTCAAAATATTGTCAACTCGTTATTTCTCAACCTGTTGGATGAAGCGTAGCCCAAAGTTGGTTGAAAAAAGGCTAGCTCTCGGTCATGGAAGTATGCATATTAGGACTATTCAGTGATACATAAATTACTGTGGCGATTACTCTTGATCACTAGCGGTTGAGAAATTTCAATGTATGCCCAAGACAATTGTTCTTGTAAGCAATATTTGCGGAGAATATCAGGTGACTGTGGAACAAACTAGAAGATACACAGGAATAGGCTAGGATATCGTTCGCCAATGGCACATCCCAAATCGGTATGAGTTAAATCAATAGCGGTCACACCACAGGGCGCAATAATTATGACGCTGGAAGCGCAACTCTGGTAGTATATTGCAATAATTCACAATAAGTTGTGATGGAAAATATTACTGGAATGAGAATCTGGGTTTAGGAGCTAATGCACTTCTGTGACTTAATGTTTTATTCTAAGTGCAGATGCATATTACAGTTTTGTTGTTTTCATATCTGGACCTCTGTCCATCTTTGTGAAATATACATGTTCCTGACGAAATTATTGTATTTAATTTTATTGCACATCAAAGATCGTGGTAAAGATAAAAGTCACATTTACCAGGAGAAAACTGGCAACTCTGAAGATTCAACATGAATGTACATGTACAGGGTTTTGAGAGCCATTGTATATAATGTGGCCTGTCGAAACAAGCATCACCAAAGTTGGACCCAGTCTCCACTAATAGTCAATAATATATAACATGGTTTATGCTAAATTATATTTTCCGATACAGTACACCACACTTGGTGTAAACAGTATTTATTCCATATTATTCGTATATTACAAAAAACAAGACAAAGATTAACAGTGGTGATATGAAGGGGATTCGACAACAAGCTTTAAGCTTTTGGGAGTCGTTTCCGATTGGCTAATGACAAGGTCCATCCTGTGAGAGTGATTTTTTAACATTTCAGATTGTTTCAAGTAGATAGGGGCTTCATGTTTTAAATTGTTGACGTTTCATCGCGTGTATTATAGTCTACTCACAGGATGGGCCGGTTCGATAGGTGTTTCAAGATAAGGTAGTTTCATATGGAATGATTTGGGTTATGTGGGAGTATGTTGGAAGGGTATGGCGGTTGTCAGATGACTATAAAATAGTATTATATGGAATTATTTTGTTTATGTGAGAATAGTTTAAGGGGTTAAGATGGATGTCGGGTATGATAAGGAAAGTGGTAGGTGGGATGATGAAATATCTTGTTGGCAGTACAGGGGATTTTGAGGAGTGTGGATAATCTGTTGTGTCAGATTATGCACTGGTTGGGAATCTGACCTTGCTTCTGATCCAACGTCACATCATTAGGGGACGCACTTGTATTGTCCATTCTTCTAAGCTGTATAACATACCGTGATAATAAGTTGCTGTGGTTTTGCAACAGTGTCCAATGTGTAATCCATTAACGTATCATATAGTTGACTAACATTAATGCGTTTAATATCAATAAGTGTGTGGCTCAGCGGACAATTATTTGGTGCCGTCATTAAAACGTTTGGTACGAATGATAAATTTTTGGACTTCTTTGAAAATTGTTAAGTTGTCTTCCAGTGAGATTTTAGTGGATCCACACAAGAGTGTCTCGGATGTGACGATACACAGATTAGAAATTGATGATAAGAGTGAGCTTCGTTGGGAGCGGTATCTAACACATTCAAGTAAATAGTGTTCTGTGTCCTCAATTTCAACACAGACACACCTGGGATGATCGGAGACAAATTTGGAATAAGTATGGTAATTTAGGTGGCTACAATGTAATCTTAGTCGGGCGTGAAGTATTTGGGCTTCGCGGGTGTACGCATAGTAAAACCATCTGTGGGTCTTCTTCATTTTCAAGTCGAGAGACTTCTTAAATGCTGAGAGGGAATCCATTTTAATAATATTTTTGTCGAGATTGTTCCATAGGGACGTCGTTGATGGAAGAAATGATCTTCTGTGATATTCATAGTCAAAACCAGGGATTATGAAGTGATTGCTTTGTCTAGTTTCGCGCCTAGATATTTGCCCATGAGTCGGGGGTACTAGTGTTCTAAGATAAATCGGAGACTGACCATATACCATTTTATAAAAAACTTTTAATTTTTGTTTTTCACGACGTGATTTCAAAGTTTCCCAACCAGTTTCTAACAACAGTGTAGAATTACCGACAGATCTGGTGGCACCCGTCACAATACGAGCTGCTTCGTATTGTACGTTTTCGATTTTATCAGAGTCTTGTTGGGAGCATCCGTCCCATACAATACAGGAGTATTCGAGGATTGGTCGAACTAGCGTGAAGTAGCATTTTTCGAGTGCTGTTCGGTCAAGATAGAATCGGTATTTCCTCAGAAGAGAGATGCGTTTCCACGCGGTCTTAGTCATTTCTTCAATATGAGGCCCCCAGCTTCCGTCGTTACTCAATATAATGCCAAGATGTTTGTGTACTTTTGCTTCTTTTATGGGCTGTTGGTTCATGTACAGGGTTGGGTGGTTTAGTGGGATACGTTTTCTGGAGCATGTTAGTGATTCTGTCTTGAGTTCATTGAATTTAACATGCCATTTAGAAGACCAAGCTTGGAGTTTGTCAATATCCTGTTGCAGCACTATCGCTCCAGTGTGAGGGTCATTGGTAGTAAACGCGATGGATGTGTCGTCGGCAAAGAGGCGAACGTTACATGTAATATTTAGTACAATGTGTTTATAAATACGAGAAAGAGAATAGGGCCCAATACAGATCCCTGGGGCACTCCTGCGGTGGTCTCCCCCCATTTGGATTGACCATGTCGTAGGACAACACGCTGCTGCCGGTTAGACAGATATGATCTGAACCATTGTAATAGGTTATCACAAATTCCTATACCATGAAGTTTAAATAGTAGACCGCCGTGCCATACTTTGTCAAATGCTTTACTAATGTCGAAAAATAGTAATCGAATGTCTTGCCCCTCGTTAAGTGAACTACTGATATTGTTATATATTTCACACAACTGATAAGAGGTTGAGTCAGCGGGCATGAAACCAGATTGGTGTTCGGTTAAAATATGGTTTGACTGGAGATAAGTCATGAAATGCTTGGCGATGCATTTTTCAAATAATTTGCTTATACAACTCAGAAGTGAAATCGGACGATAGTTTTCTGGATTGCTACGATCGCCTATCTTGTGTATTGGTACCACGTTCGCTTGTTTCCATTCCGGAGGAAAGTATGATTCGCGAAGAAAACGGTTGAACATCTGCGAAAGAGACTTGCTTAAGCTTGTACAGTTTTTCAGTAATCGCGGGCTAATACAATCAGGACCAGATGCTTTGTCAGGCTGTGTTGCCTTAAGTGCGTTGAAGACTTCTAGTTCGGTTATTTCTATACAATTCAATGTAGAAAGATCTGGGTCATCATTTAATATATCTGGGGGGTTATATGACCTATCAATGGATGCGATACTGCAGAAATAATTATTGAGGACCTCTGATTTGTCCGCGTCGGCCGATAAAACGTTGCCTTGCCAATTTAAAGGTGGCACATTGTCATATCTATTGGTGGAGAGACGATTAAAAGTTTTCCACCACTTCCTGTCCGTTGTCATGGGATCATGCAGGATTTCTTGTACCCTAGTGAGATATATGCGTTTAGCCGCTCTCACTTCGTTAATTACATCGTTGCGAATTTTACGATATTTACACCAGACTGCGGGAGTATTTCTTATTTTTGCATTTTTGTGTATTCTTTTTCGTTGCCTAATTAAATACTTAATCCGGGGGTTTATCCATTCAGGCTCTTCTCTCCTATATTGGATTGTTTTGTGTGGAATGTGTTTTTGCATAAGGTCATTCAGTTTTTCTGTTAAGATACTACATATATTTTCGACTGGTATATATTTAAACAACTGTGGCCACTCGGGAGATTCTATATAATGGTTGATGGCAGGATAATCGGCTTGTTCGTACATGTAAATTGTGCGCGTGGCAGGTTTATTCGGTTTTATTGGGTTATAGATGTGAATGTTTACGTACACTGGGACATGGTATCGGACTAAGTTGCAAAAGAAGGGTTCTAGTGTTCCACTTTCCTTTTTCACGCAGTTCTCGTTTATTAGTACGATGTCTATTAATTTCTCGGAATATTCAGTGAAATTTGTCGAGTCATTGATAACTTGGTCAAGAGTAAACTGAGTGCATATTGATGATACTTTAGTACTCGTTAGGGCAAACTGATTTTCATTTAAGTCTCCACATATGACTATTTTTTTAGATGGATACGCATTGATCACGTCGCCAATATTACCTTCTATTTCACCCCAGCATTGTATATTTGGGGGGCGATAAAACGTACCAACTAACACATTTTGTCCATTCATTAAGATTTCAATCCATAGATTTTCTAGGTTACTTCTCTCCAAGTCATGTCTCCATTTGAATGCAAACGAGTTTTTTATGTAGACAATGACGCCACCCCCTACTGTATCAGTATTAGTTCTATCCCTGCGCTCAGGTGCATGAAATCCTGGTATGTATAAGTCGTTTGCGTTGTGTCTAGTTCCAAGCCAAGACTCAGTGAAACCACACACATCGTACTTTTGAGTTTCAGTTGACAGTATGTCCAATTTCGGGACTATGCTCTGCACGTTCAAATGGAAAACTGATAGTACAGCATATGATTCAGGGCCGGGGTTTGGCAATACATTACCAGATATTATTAGTAATTGTCTGAGCCATGTTGGTATTCCAACTATGTTCATACTTATATGTGCACTTGTCAAATTAGGTTTTCTATTTTTCTTTAATAGTATATGATTTACGAACTCGTTGTCCGTGTTCATGATTGTTACAATTAATAATATGCGTAATAGTTTGATTTGGTTCGTTCCGTTGATGGATAGGTTTATGAAGTAGAGGAGAAGTTTAGATGTATATGGATCACATCGGTATTTACGTTTTGAGTATCGAGCGCGACTGTAGAATAAGCCTACCCGTGATCTATGATAGTTATCCAGGATCATTGTGGTACCTCATTTCGGTAAAGCAGAGTTGGTGGGCAGGCTTCCTCATTTGGGGCGACGTTTGATCAGATGCAAGGTTGTTATTTAACATATATAAATACAGAGGGATGCAGGGTAGATATAAGATAAGTAGAAATGATAAAAGAATAAACCACACTTGTTGTAGACACATGCGTAATGATTAGATATCAAATAACTCTCCCCGGAACTCAACAAATGTGTGCATTTGGTGGGACTAATTAGAACCCCAAGAAGACTAGAGCGCAGATTAAAGACAAAAACTCAAATTATAGGTGTTTCAAGTGAAGCATGAGTTTGATCGTTTCTACTTCGAGGGTTGTTGATAGTTACTTATGATGGGTTTATCATGTTGGGGCGCTATCTCAATGTTCTGAAACGCTCAAATGAGAGCAATAATCATCCACCTAGCATTACTCAGTTGTCATTACGGCTTTCTACGAAATATTTAAAATAAACAAGAAAAAGAAAAATTTAATTGATTGGTTGTTTTCAGTCGATAGACTATATCACGACTAATACCTTACCATTCCCACGACCATATTATGTTGAAATTTAATATTTGAGCTATTTGGTTACTTCATTCCTGAGCAGAGGCACGAACTGCATTGATTCTATGAAGAAGTGTCAATATTTGCCTCACTGTTTATAATAAACACAATGTCATATATTAAAGACTAAATACTGATTATGGCAGCCATTTTTAATGATACTTTACCTATTACATAATTGTTCAAGTGTATGTCATCGATCTAACAATTTCTATACATTTTCCGCCATTTTGACGGTCATGATTGATTATATTGTCAATTTCAGGCACCAAGAAATTGAAATTTATAGTTAATAATAGCTCGTGCTTAACTCCCTCAGTTCGGGTTCATTTCACATTGCAGTATCACTAGAAACACAACGTTATGGCAAGATCCATATATTTAGGGATTGAAAAGGACTGAGATCAAAGAAATAACAAGTGTAATGTCTCCAATGCAGATTAGCCAACGCATTAACCAAAAACATGAATAAGGACCAAATATAGAATTTTCTATAAATGTGCCACCATTTTGACTGCCATCATAAATCGTAGTAACCATTTCAGGCTCTAATGAGATTGCAATCTAATGGTAATACTTCCTCATTAAAAATATAGCTAAAAACCGAAAGTGAGTTTTCCGCGAAATATCATACTACATTCTTTAAAATATTATTTTTTAGAGATTGGAAGTAGCTGAAAACAATTGAACAGCAAATTTCACTGCTCAAATAGTAGTAGGGCATGAATAATAGGAAAACAAACCACAATTTGCCACCAGTTCCAAGCAGTAGAAAGATATGAGTGAAAATGAGTCTATTATTCCAATTCAGGTCACCGTTTTGGTAGCCATCTTGCTATTGGAGTAACGATTTTTCCTGTTAGATGTAGTACAATGTAATAGCATCCCACTATTCACTGTGCAGGAACTGTTACATCGGAAGTCATTCTATCGCCGGTATTGTGATGGTTCTTGCCTGATTTGTTACGGTTCCTGATGATTGAAAATAATCAGTTTTGTGACAAAATCACGCATAATTATAGATATCTTGAATATATTATACTTTCCTGAATGAACAGAGGCTGCAGAAGTGCCGTGTTATCGAAACCTGAACTCTAGACCACAATTAACTCGGTAATAGCGAGTTAACGCGTAAATATCAACATGTTATCACTGAAAATCAAGCCACGTGGTCGTAATTTCTATGTTTTTCGTGGCGTATAATATATGAAACGCATTCAGAAGACAAACACCGACTATAAAGTATACCCGTGTTATTCTTCTGTAAAATAGCTGAGAAAGTATCCAGATAGGGGTTGATAATTGGAAGCTGTGGCCTCGTAATCAACACGGGTGCGTGTTACGGTTCTATTTCAAACCAATCACAGCTGTGACGGTTCTGTACATGAGATTTATTCGAACGATTTCTGCACTTTGGTCCGAAAATCGTCTTTTGTATCTGACATTTTAAACCAGATGATGACTGTAGCTTATGGAGATTAAGTGACATTAATAGTCAGAAATAAAATATTGGTAGTCCCGATTAGTATAGTATCATAATCATGCCCGCATATATAAATGACCAATGGTAATAAAAATCTACTCTCAGGAGAATATGAGATGTTATATTCATTTTATACTTAATCTGGGCATTATTGAAAGATCCACAGCAGGTGTGACAATATTTCAATGCCAGCGCCATCATATTTCCTCCTCTGAAGTCCACCTGAGGGACATTTATGTACACATGTTTGTCGCCCAGACATGAATATAACTTATGAAATCACGTTCAACTGAATCATTGATAGGTTATGACCTGATTGGGGTGGTGGGGGGGGGGGACTTGGGGAGGGGGTGCTTAATTGGTGTCTACCCCCAACTTTGGTCAAAATGTTCAACAGTTACAAATTTCTTATCTTATAATAGATTGGTTTGAAATTTAATACCAACAATATGTTGAAATTGTTCTCTTAGTTTGATTTGACAACAATTTAATAGTGGGGAATTTGTCGTTTTTAGACCAACATTTGCATACTTTCCTACTCTTTAAACATGTAATCAACCATATTTGACATATACAAATGGACACCGCTTCTTTAGAGTTGATCCATAATAGATGAGCGGTCTTGGCCCAACGGGGCTTATTTTTCGAGTTTAATTTTTTTCTTTACACACGGAAAAATTATACATCATATGAAAGTAGAAGATGTAGGCTTCATGTTCCGCCCTGCTGTAAAATGTGAAAGTGGTGCCGTTGCCATGGAAACAGAATGTAAACAATGTAGACACAGTTTGATATTAAACCATTTCCGCAAATGGTAGAAACTAATTTAAGCCCATTCTAGGACAGGAACAGACGTTGAAGATCATTTATCGATGATTTGTCCACTATAACTATGTTCCAACGATTCCAGTATTAAATAGGATGCACGTATAGGTTATACGGGTCTTTATTGCCATTTTGGGGTGAAAAATGGTGATTTTTGCAAAAAATGCGATAATTTTGGAATTGGAACATTTATTGAATACTACATTGGTTACAGTAATAATTTATGCATTAGTATGATGGCATCATACGTGTACTTAAAATTAATTTGGATAAAACTGCCGAAAAGGCCCAATACCAAGAGAAATACCTGTTACCATGGAAACGATATTTAAAAATACAAAAAAATGCCGTTATTGGAAAGAAATGAAGACCTATAACCCTTGCGACACAATATAACTTTTTGAAATTTGTTTTTTATGACATGCACTTTTAATCCAGACTTCTGTGTTGGGTAATTGATGCGGTTTATTCAGCTGTTGTCATGGAAACGAACCAAATTTCGCCAAATATTGATGTTTTTTCCCATAGAGCTGACATTTAAAGCATGTAATTTTATGAAGCAAAGCGTATTATGACAACCCGTTATAGATGTCTCAAAACCTTTTTCAAAGATTACTATTTCCCAATTATCCCAGTAGTAGCTAGGATGCACATATAGGATATGAAGGTTTTATTGCCATTTTGGGGTAAAAACTGTTAATTTTTGCAAAAAATCGATAATTTGGGAATTGAAACATTTATTTGATACTACATTGGTTACAGTAATAATTTATACATATTATGATGGCTTCTTACGTGTGCTTCAATCTAGTTTTGATAAAACTGCAGAAAAAGCCCAATACCCTGAGAAATACCTATCACCATGGAAACGATATTAAAAAATACACAAAAAAATTCATTATTGGAAAGATATGAAGTTCTATAACCATTGCGACACAAATTAACTTTTTGAGTAATGAATAATGACGTTTTCCCCTATAAACTGGACATTTAAATTGTGAATTTTATAAAGCAAAACATATTGTAACAACCTGTTATAGGTGTCTCAAAACCTTCAACTCATATATATAACACAATAGGGGATAAGAGCACCCCTAAGACGACTTTCCTGCAGGTTTGCCAGACAAATTTACCATTATGTGAACGCACCCTGACATGGTACTCATCAGACTCAGAGTCCACGTGTTTTGATCATTTTTTTCCCAATTTCTCAGCTGTTTCTGTGGATCTAGACGAAAATTGTCTAAATAGTGATGTGTTTTGCACAATTCTTTTTATTATTGGAAAATGTGTGAAAAATTACGGGTATGTTTAAAAACCAACACCACTTATCTGGAAAATGCCATGATAGGATTTTAAAAGATTCGCTGTCTGGGAATTATGAAACTGATTTGAAAGCAAATAGCTGATGATTATAAGCTACATCCCTAAATAGTAATTACCTGTACTTACTCAGAATAACAGCATAACAAGTTCCTGGAATATATCACATCCGAACCCCTTTGGGTCAAATGTAGACCTGCATGATTAAAATGGGTCATGTAGTGTGATAATAGTGAGGATTGCTATGCAAATGCGGTGATATGGTACGCCATAGCTGCATTATGTCAAGCTCAGGCAATATATCCGGTTAATATATCAATATATGTGGTTAGTTAGTCAATATATGCAGCTAATTTGTCAATATATGTGGTTAGTCAAGTCAATATATGCAGCTACTTTGCAACTATATGCAGCTATGTTTCCAATATATGTGGTTAGTTGGTCAATACTTTGTCCATTAATTTGGTTAGTTAGTCAATATATGTAGCAAATTAGTCACTATATTCGGTTAGTTAGTCATTATATGCAGTTTCTTTGTCAATAAATGTGTTAAGTTTGTCAATATATACATCTATTTTGCTAGTCCAAGTCTTCTCGTACTAAAGCCGGCTAAGATATTGGGATGGAGGTGCCGGTCTTTAGTCCGAGATCGCGCGCATAGCCTTCTTATGACACGAGTTACGCCCAGGATCTGTGGCGGGAATCTGTGGTGTATTTTACTCGATTTACCTAACAAAGCAATACATGATGCTATATACGTAGGAAAGAGTGACATATTATGGTCAGAATGGTGTATAATAATCTAACTTTAATGTTAAATTACACATAGAATATTCCGGTTGATTGCCACAAACATCGTTGTTTTTTCTGTTTGTTTACTTAACTGAAAGCCGAACTCAGGTTCCGAAGAACTTCGGCATTGTCCGGTGTTTGTTCTGAGTATTCTAGTTTCCGTTTCTATATATAGCGCGGGGTTTTCCGAACAAAATAGCGAAAACCGATCGCTGCAAAGTCCAGTTTCCAATGTGCTTTGAGAACAATTGCCGCACTAAAAACTTAATGACATAATGGAGGATCAGAAAGGTAGTTTTGTTGACAATTTTCGCAAGCAACTTGTCAAAATTGGAGCAAATTAGAACTCTTGTGTCTGACTTGCCATGCGTGTGATTTTCATCCATGTGCATTTTGACTTTTGTGTTGATAAAATAATCGGAGAACCGAATCACACAGTTTCGAAATATAGTTCTTCCGTTTTAGTGGGACTTTTCAAACTTAAGGTTAAAAATTTATACAAATTTTGTTTGATTTTTTGTGTGCTTAACAAGAGCAGTATATTGCTCTGTTCGCTTAGTATATATCTTAATTTCGCTGAAGTCCACCAAATGTGGGAAATGTAGCACCATATTATTTATTCTAATGGTCGTTGTGTTTACACTGTTTTAAACTTTGAGAGGGTTGTAATTCCCCGTAATTTATTTAATGTATTACATTTATATCTTCAATGTTTAATTAATCTATTTATTTTTTATTTATTGACACACATAATTACGATTACAATGGAGAATTCATCGTAATTTGCATTGTCAGTCAAAAATCTACGGAATATTTTCAACGGAAAATGCCGAACACAGTTCGCGAGGTCAACTGAGTTCGCATACTTTTAAAAATTTGTAAACATTGCGGTAAATGTCTCTTTTCGCATTAAATTACCGCTTTCAATTCACAACTGATGTGGGTTTCAGATCAAATAGCATGTCTTCTGCGGAAAATATCCGTTTATTGTCGCAATTGTGATATTTTATTTCATATAATTGTGGTTTTATTTGAGCGGGTCACTAACGCTTAAGGGGTCATCTCAAACTACTATCGGGATCCCGATAGATTTCCCGATAGGATACCGATAGTTATCGGGAAATTATCGGGAAATGACGCAACGTTTATCGGGAAATTATCGGGAAATGACGCAACGTTTATCGGGAAATGACTAAACGTTGATCGGGAAATGTACATAGTCTATCGGGATTCTTTCGGAGTTTAGTTTCTTTTCGGAATAACGTCATCGGGGAAACTATCGGGAAACAAGACCGCGTCGGAAATGTTCTGTATCATGATTACTCCTACTTTTATCGGGATTTTATGTTTCATAGATCTATTAAGCTTTCTTATTGATTTAATAGCTTTCTAAAATCATCGGTATAGACCTAATAGTTTTCTACAGTAGGCTATCGGGGGGGGGGGGGGGGGGGGGGGGGGGTCAAGTCGTAGAGCTACTGTACAGGGATGATCAGGGGTGGCTACAATATAAATACCCCACACACACACCGGGAAATCTGTAAAATCGGGACCATGCCCAAATATGTATACAGTCGTTCCACACATATAGAGATACCACACCTAATCGGCGCTGCTCCCCTACCATAGTTTTGGAGATTTATAAAGTCCAAGCAGTGAATAGTCAATGCAAGAGATTTGTATTTATTTGCGACCACATAATTCACAATTAATCGTGTGATTCAGTGTGATTTGGAAATAAATTGGCAGATCTCTGGGCAGTATTCATATGAGATGACGTAAATTTATTCTATATTTAGCGCTATTCCAGGAATTGGGGTCACAACCAAATATGTATAGTCATGATAGTAGGCCTTAATGCAAGCGGCTACTTTCACATTCTAAAAATAGAACAGATCCATCAATTGATTAAATTCTAAGATTTATTTCGGCGTTGCGGCTACTATCTTCAAAGCTTAATTGTGTTTGTAATATGTTTAAATACATCCGACTTTTAAATATGGAGGAAATACATATATTATGGCAAATGTAAAAGATTTGTATTTAATCGCCGACGACACAATTAATGCATGCACAATCGAGTGCAGTCTTAACACGATTAAGATTAAGTCTATTTTTAGCCCGATTCCCGGAATTGGGGTCATCAATATTTACGTTTCTGGGAACAACACACGTGGCATTGCAGAGTAATGTGAACAGATTTATAAAACAATTTCAAACATGGGACAACTCAAGCTTAATAAAATATCGGGCCTGTGTACACGTAGACCTATATTCCGAATATACATAGCCTAGGCGAAATTTATATTGGAATATGTGCGATGTCCATGCAGCATTTGATGTGCTTTATAACGCAATCATGGCAATTGCATTTTTGTTTACCGGCACATGCATGGAAACAACAAATCTCGCCAGTAGACAGCCGTAGAAAGAAAAATATATATCCACAGTGGGTTTAAAGGTACTCAACCCGATAAAACTCCTCTCAATTACTATTTCAATGGCTTCGGGGGTCAAAAATATTTGATTCGAGTCGAGGAAGTCACCCATCAAAGCTCACATTTGTTAGATATCGATTTTAGAAATCTATTATTTTTCATTATCGGGAATACTAACTGGCCCAGAACTCCGTCAAAATTGCGTTAAAATTACCACTTGATTTTAGAGTTATCCATCCTTGTCTGTTTGAATAGATTTGGAGAACACATCCAGAGCAGATTACGGCAGTTAGTAGTACTGATCTCGAGTTTATAACAAATTTCAAAAATCAATATCTAATAACTCTGAGCTTTGTTTGATGGGTTCCTCGACTCGAATCAAATATTTTTTACCCCCAAAGCCAAAGAAATAGTAATATAGGACCCTCCGATCGGATTGTTGTTGTTGGAATCTGTTGAGATGGGGACCCTCTTTACGGGTTGAGTACCTTTAACTTTAGCCTAAGCAGGAAATTTTGCTGTTATGCCTACATTCTGCATGGTCATGCAGTTTCGAGGGGGGGGGGGGGGGGGGGTAGATCGATCATGCACGCCATGAATATCTACTCGGTTCTCTACCCTTTAGTCAAGAGTAGGCTATAGAAATTCGAAACATGACATATTGGGGGGGGGGGGGGTTGTCCTGATGTACATGTAAAGTTTTAGCAACATTTAGCAGTAATATTCCATACTTTTTCATGAATCGTAATATGGTAAATAAAGAGCGTGTGAAAATATGAATGGAAAATTCCATGCAAATCTGCAGTGCAAAGGTTATAAATACGCGAAGTAATCATAACATTTAACTGGCAATTAAATGTGTGCATGGGCTGCTTTTCATATTCTACATTAATTTCGTTTTCTGTAATTACTACTAATTATAATGCTGCATTGATTATTTCGATAAGTTGAACATAGCCTAATTATGTTGACAGTGTCGAATTTCACGATTGCATCATCAAGGTCAAGGTAACACGATGCGATTTATTTGTAGTAGCTAGGCCTGCTCCTATATTTCGTCATTTTTTTCTTTCAAAAAGATGTCTTGCTAACTTTTATTTAGTTTACTTTCGATATTAACCCTTTACCCAACAGTAATATTACCTCCAGCCAACAGAACTTTCAGGTGACGTCAAAGTTTTTGGGGAAAAACATGTATTATTACTAAATGTTATGTGGCTCCTGATTTATGAAATTATGTTCATCTGTATGGATGGGCCCCGGGACTGGGAGTAAACAAAAATTCAGAGTTGTGAATCCCCCTCCCCAAGCATGATAGTATGGTGAATATTTAGTAGGTTTTATATTTATATTTTATAACAATAAATGTAATAAACAAACGAAAGGTAAGTTTTGTTTTATCAACAGATCAATGTGACTTTCAGTTTCAATTTCTCTGTCGGAAAACCATATCACGAAATTGGGTGATTTATTAATGTTTTAAGCCATGGCTACGTGGTGAAATGAAACATAAAATAAATCATCAAGTGGTCTATCAACTCTTGGATAGTTACGTGTAAATTCAGTTACAATTGACTGCATTATTAGTACAAACTAGTCAACATTGTGCCATCGATTACAACGCACGTGTTTTTTTGTTTACTTCAATTTACAACGCACCGGTTTTTGACCTTGACATTGCAGTCAATACATTCGCACCGCACATATCTTGTGCAATTAATAAATTAAACAATTCTTTCGTGCCTACATTGTATCTTACGATCGAGAAAGTGCTTTCTCTTAGTGAAATTTTTAGCAATCATATTCAATATAAAATGACAAGACAGTTCCGATAAGTAATTCGTGGTAATGCAGCACTATTCGGAATTGATTTGCGCACTTTCAATTTAAAAATAGCCGCGTTTGTCTCGTGAACTCTTGTGTTCAAATAAAAGTAACTAATGTTATATAATGTCATTTCTTTGATTTTTCACATCATGATATGGCCAATTTACTTGAGTATTTGGCAGTGTTAATGCGCGGAGAATAATAATTTTATTAATCAAACGAGAGAACAAAACGGCCGATCGATGCACATTTGTGCTATACAGTATTTTATTATTGTTGCGCTGACGTCGGCAAGGTTCCGATGTGTATTCATCGTCATCAGCTGATCAATAAGTTCAATGGAAACACTCGATAAATGGTCAATTGATACTAACACTAAATCTAAGATATATTATGTTTGAATTTGCAATGAATGTCATTTATTTATTACCGAATGACTAATAGTTACAGCCATGATAGATGACAGTCCCCATTGTGCGCCCCACATTCCAACACGTGGTGTTCGCAGGTACAAATTTCTGCGCTCGTTATCAGTGGGCGTTTCTTGATCTTTTTTGGCGGGAGTGTTTTTTAAATAAACCATTTGGATTGAATCGTGTGTCCATTCCTTTGTATTTTTAGATTACATTGTGGAGAATATACTCAAGATTATGTAATTGTCAATGCGTGCAGAATAATAATGTTATTAATCAAACGAGAGAACAAAACGGCCGATGCACATTAAATTTGTGCTACAGTATTTTATCATTGCTGCTATGACGTCGACAAGGTTCCTAGATTTTTTCATCGTCATCAGCTGATCAATAAGTTCAATGACAACATTCGATAAATGGTCAATTGATACTAATACTAAATCTAAGATATATTATGTTTGAATTTGCAATGAATGTCATTTATGAATTACCGAATGGGTAATAGATATAGCCATGATAAATGAGTCCCCATTGTGCGCCCCAATTTCCAACAACACGTGTTTACTGTTGGTACATATTTTTTGCGCACGTCATCAGTGGGGGTTTCTTAGCGGGAGTGTTTTTTAAATAAACAATTTTGATTGAATCATGTGTCCATTCCTTTGTATTTTTCGATTATAGTGTGGAGAATATACTCAAGATTATGTATTTGTCAATGCGCTTTCACAACATAATTTATTTGGGTACTAATCCAGGCAATCCCCGTGCCCACAATATTGGGCTGAATTGGCGTGATGTTGGGACGTGTAACTGAAGAGAAAATCGAAAATGTTGTCGAACTTTTCGATCAAAACTTTATTGAATTCTCAAAATTGCTCACTCAGTGTATTAAAATAAAATATTATTCGATCTTGTGATGAATGAGGGAAAAAATCAAATCAAATGACAGTTTTATTTGAGAACATTTCTAGGGCCAAAAGAGTTTTATCAAATATATATTTCAATTTTTTATCACGTTCACTTTGGAACAGTCTATTGCTAGTGTTGAAGGGATACTACCTGTATGAAACCATTTCTTTTTACGTTTCCTTCAGAGCGTTTCTAGGAGATATGTGCTGTATGAATAATATGCAAAAAGAATTCAATGGACAATTTAATAACTTGGAATCAAAACATGAAACGTGTAGAGTTTTAATTCTTTTAACCAAGCTTCCACCCCAATAAAAATATGCTTACGAAGGAGGCTGTGGACGAATCCAAAAGTAATGACAACAAATAGAACCGGAAACATAAACAAACATGCTCGATTCGTCGATTATCAAAACAGACATAGGCCTAATTGTTCTTGACTTGGAATAAATGGGTAAATTATCGGAGAGTTGGTAATACGCTACGTTACTTTCGGAAAGTTTTCGGGAAATCAGCGCGTTATCGGAATATTTAGATGCGGTATCGGAATATTTTCGGGAAATGGTGACCGCTCTATCGGAATCTATCGGGAAATTTAGAAGATAGTTTTGAGTTATCGGAATCCTATCGGGATATCTATCGGGATCCCGATAGTAGTTTTGAGATGACCCCTAAGTCGTGTCATAGGAATGCATGGGCCTGGAACTCGGACTAAAGACCGGCACCTCCATCCCAATATCTTAGCCGGCTTTAGTACGAGAAGACTTGGACTACTATTTTGCCAAAATGTGCAATTGCATTGACAATATATCCAGCTACTTTATCAATATATATATATATGATTAGTTATACACCCCGCAACGAAGTTAGGGGGGGGGTATACTGGAGTCAGCTTGTCCGTCCGTCCGTCGTCCGTCCGTCCGTCGACACAAATTTGTCCGGAGTTTTTCTCAGTCGTTTTTTCATCAATTTCCGTGAAACTTGGCACATACATCAACCACCATGGGAACCTGTGCACCTGCGATTATGACGTCTGTCGGACTTTTTTTGCTGGAGTTATCCCCCCTTTTTCGACTTAGAAAATTTTCGCAACATGTATACTTTTGTCCGAGCTTTTATTCCTACATTTTTCGGTCAATTTTTTAAAAACGTGGCACAGATATTTAGTACCATGGGAACTTGTGCACCTGCGATTATGACGTCTGTCCGACATTTTTTGGTGGAGTTATCCCCCTTTTTCAACTTGAAACTTTTTTTGCAACATGCATAATTTTGTCCGAGCTTTTATTCCTACATTTTTCGATCAATGTTTTTTAATCTTGGCACTGATATTTAGTACCATGGGAACCTGTGCACCTGCGATTATGACGTATGTCCGACATATTTTGTGTGGAGTTATTCCCATTTTTCGACTTAAAATTTTGTTCGCAACATACATAATTTTGTCCAAGCTTTTATTCCTACATTTTTTGGTCAATAGGTTTAAGATTAGGGTTATGGTTGTACACCTGCAATGGGAACTGTTATTTTATTATTTTAACTAAATGTTTACTGACATGTGAAACATCTTAGTATTTTAAAAACAGGGGGGTATCCGTAGTCCCATTGGGACAGTCACACCTCTAGTTAGTCATTGTTTGCAGCTGCTTAGTCAATATATGTGGTTAGTTAGTCATTATATGCAAATACTTAGTCAATACATGCAGTTAGTTAGTCATTATATGCAGCTACTTAGTCAATATATATGGTCAGTTAGTCATTATATGCAACTACGTAGTCAATATATGTGGTCAGTTAGTCATTATATGCAGCTACTTAGTCAATATATGCAGATAGTTAGTCATTACATGTAACTACTTAGTCAATATATGCGGTCAGTTAGTCATTATATGTAACCACTTAGTCAATATATGCAGTTAGTTAGTCATTATATGCAGCTACTTAGTCAATATATGGTCAGTTAGTCATTATATGCAGCTAATTAGTCAATATATGCGATCAGTTAGTCATTATATGCAGCTACTTAGTCAATATATGCGGTTAGTTAGTAATTATATGCATCTACATTGTCAATATATGCGGTAATTAGTCATTATATGCAGCTACTTAGTCAATATATGCGGTCAGTTAGTCATTATATGCAGCTACTTAGTCAATATATGCGATCAGTTAGTCATTATATGCAGCTACTTAGTCAATATATGCGGTTCGTTAGTCATTACATGTAACTACTTAGTCAATATATGCGGTCAGTTAGTCATTATATGTAACCACTTAGTCAATATATGCGGTTTGTTAGTCATTATATGCAGCTACTTAGTCAATATATATGGTCAGTTAGTCATTATATGCAGCTAATTAGTCAATATATGCGATAAGTTAGTCATTATATGCAGCTACTTAGTCAATATTTGTGGTCAGTTAGTCATTATATGCCGATACTTGGTCAATATGTGCGGTTAGTTAGTCATTATATGCAGCTACTTGGTCAATATATGTGGATAGTTAGTCACTATATGCAGCTACTTAGTCAATATAAGTAGTTAGTTAGTCATTATGTGTAGATACTTAGTCAACATTTGTGGTTAGTTAGTCATTATATGCAGTACTCAGTCAATATAAGCAGTTTAGTTAGTCATTATATGCAGTTACTTAGTCAATATAAGCAGTTAGTTAGTCATTATATGCAGCTACTTAGTCAATATATGCGGTTAGTTAGTCATTATATGCAGTTCCTTTGTCAATATATGTGTTAGTCAGTCATTATATGCAACTACTTAGTCAATATATGTGATCAGTTAGTCATTATATTTTGCTACTTAGTCAATATATGCGGTTGGATAGTCATTATATGCAGCTACTTTGTCAATACATGCAGTTAGTTAGTCATTATATGCAGCTACTTTGTCAATAAATGCGGTCAGTTTGTCATTATTTGCAGCTACTTAGACAAATAGATGCATATATTGACTAACTAACCGCATGTATTGACTAAGTATCTACACATAATGACTAACTAACCACACCTATTGACTAAGTAGCTGCATATAATGACCAACTAACAATATATATTGATAAATTAGCTGCATATATTGTCAATGCAATTGCACATTCTGACAAAGTAGATGTATATATTGACTAACTGACCACATTTATTGACAAAGAAACTGCATATAATGACTAACTAGCCACATATATTGACTAATTATCTACACATAATGACTAACTAACCACATTTATTGACTAAGTAGCTGCATATAATGACTAATTAACTGCATGTATTGACTAAGTAGCTGCAAATAATGACTAACTAACTGCATATATTGACTAAGTAGTTGCATATAATGACTAACTGACCACATATATTGACCAAGTAGCTGCATATAATGACTAACTGACACATATATTGACTAAGTAACTGCATATAATGACTAACTAACCACATATATTGACTATTAAACTAACCGCATATATTGACTAATTTGCTACATATATTGACTAACTAACCAAATTAATGGCCAAAGTATTGACCAACTAACCACATATATTGGAAACATAGCTGCATATATTTGCAAAGTAGCTGCATATATTGACTTGACTAACCACATATATTGACAAATTATCTGCAAAAATTGACTAACTAACCTCCAATATTGACAAAAGTAGCCAAATATAATTGCAAAGATATATTCTATTGACTAACTAACCACATATATTGATATATTAACCAGATATATTGCCTGAGCTTGACATAAGGCAGCTATGGCGTACCATATCACCGCATTTGCATAGCAATCCTTACTATTATCACACTACATGACCCATTTTAATCATGCAGGTCTACATTTGACCCAAAGGGGTTCGGATGTGATATATTCCAGGAACTTGTTATGCCGTTATTCTGAGTAAGTACAGGTAATTACTATTAGGGATGTAGCTTATAATCATCAACTATTTGCTTTCAAATCAGTTTCATTATTCCAGACAGCGAATCTTTTAAAATCCTATCATGGCATTTTCCAGATACGTGGTGTTGGTTTTTAAACATACCCGTAATTTTTCACACAATTTCCAATAATAACAAAAATTGTGCAAAACACATCACTATTTAGACAATTTTCGTCTAGATCCACAGAAACAGCTGAGAAATTGGGAATAAAATGATCAAAACACGTGGACTCTGAGTCTGATGATTACCATGTCAGGGTGCGTTCACATAATGGTAAATTTGTCTGGCAAACCTGCAGGAAAGTCGTCTTAGGGGTGCTCTTATCCCCTATTGTATTATATATATGAGTTGAAGATTTTGAGATACCTATAACAGGTTGTTACAATATGTTTTGCTTTATAAAATTCACAATTTAAATGTCCGGTTTATAGGGGAAAACATCATTATTCGTTATTCAAAAAGTTAATTTGTGTCGCAATGGTTATAGAACTTCATTTCTTTCCAATAATGAAATTTTGTGTATTTTTTAATATCGTTTCCATGGTGATATGTATTTCTCAGGGTATTGGGCTTTTTCTGCAGTTTTATCAAAACTATATTGAAGCACACGTAAGAAGCCATCATAATATGTATAAATTATTACTGTAACCAATGTAGTATCAAATAAATGTTTCAATTCCAAAATTATCGCATTTTTTGCAAAAATTAACAGTGTTTACCCCAAAATGGCAATAAAACCTTCATATCCTATATGTTCATCCTAGCTACTACTGGGATAATTGGGAAATAGTAATCTTTGAAAAAGGTTTTGAGACATCTATAACGGGTTGTCATAATACGCTTTGCTTCATAAAATTACATGCTTTAAATGTCAGCTCTATGGGGGAAAAAACATCATTATTTGGCGACATTTGGTCCGTTTCCATGACAACAGCTGAATAAACCGCATCAATTACCCAACACAGAAGTCCGGATTAAAAGTGCATGTCATAAAAAACAAATTTCAAAAAGTTATATTGTGTCGCAAGGGTTATAGGTCTTCATTTCTTTCCAATAACGGCATTTTTTGTATTTTTAAATATCGTTTCCATGGTAACAGGTATTTCTCTTGGTATTGGGCCTTTTCGGCAGTTTTATCCAAATTAATTTTAAGTACACGTATGATGCCATCATAATAATGCATAAATTATTACTGTAACCAATGTAGTATTCAATAAATGTTCCAATTCCAAAATTATCGCTTTTTTTGCAAAAATCACCATTTTTCACCCCAAAATGGCAATAAAGACCCGTATAACCTATATGTGCATCCTATTTAATAATGGAATCGTTGGAACATAGTTATAGTGGACAAATCATCAATAAATGATCTTCAACGTCTGTTCCTGTCCTAGAATGGGCTTAAATTAGTTTTTACCATTTGCGGAAATGGTTTAATATCAAACTGTGTCTACATTGTTTACATTCTGTTTCCATGGCAACGGCACCACTTTCACATTTTACAGCAGGGCGGAACATGAAGCCTACATCTTCTACTTTCATATGATATATCATTTTTCCGTGTGTAAAAGAAAAAATAAAAAATAATAAAATTCTGGTCAAGACCGCTCCTCTATAACTCATGATGGGTGGACAGGAAGTAGGGAGCAGGTGTGATCTAGTTTTCTATATCACATTTACCCCCCCCCCCCCCCACAAATTGGCAAGAAACTGGTTTAATGGACAAATAATCTAATTCCATTTAATTAATATGCTTTGTATGCTCTTTTGCAAAAATAAATCATCTCTCTCTCTCTCTCTCCATTTGTTGGGAACATTTCCAATATTGTGGGGGTGGGGGTGCCAGGTTGGAAACTTCCAACACTTGGGAATCTTGAAGCCAGTCTAGATGATTTTTGCAATTTTCAGGTTCAGATATCCACATGTTCTCACTGGGCCCATGTATCCTGAGTTTCTCCCCCGGTTTGCATGGTGGCCAATCAAAGGCTAATAATCAATTCACGTCAGATTGGCATGCAATCTAGAGCCATAATGTGTCATGCAGTTGGGAAAAACCAAAGCCCAGATTTTGTGCATGAGTTTGGTCTGTTTCAAGAGGATGATGCGGTTGGAAATTCCAAGGTGGACGCCCCAACATTGGAGACACTCCAGCCCACTTGACACGTTATCAGCGAGGAATAATAATGCGCCTTATAATAGCCAGGTTCAGACACCAATAACACTGATTTCTTATGATTCATATGTATGAATGTTAGTTAATAATTCAAACAATCTGTTACTGCATGTTGAATTTAATAGCTGAGCATTCCTACAAATGAATCAATAGGATTCAAGTCGCTGCTCATTACAGCACATTTAGTCACCAAAGGATTAACATCCATATAATAATATTTGTAACTGCATGATTCTTTTCTCTTTTTTTATATGCTACTGCTTGTTGAACTTAAAAGCTAATCATTCCTACAAATTAATCAATAGGATTCAAGTCAATTCTCATTACAGCACATTTAGTAACCAAAGGTTTAACATCCATATAATAATATTTGTAACTCTATGATTCTTTGCTTTTTTATATCTTCTATTAAAAAATCAGAGATCCCTAGTCAATCTAAAATGTGATTGAATGAAAGGTTATCTGCATATTCTAGAATTCTCGAATTTAACCTAGATAATCAGCATCCAGCAAGCGGGTGCCCGACATAAACTTCATAAACTGCATAATCAGAACATTGTATGGGTATCAACGAACTTTTAACGTCTTATTTATGGCTTTTTGTTGAGTAAAATACGTCTACGAAAATAGACAACACTAGCCTATGTGGCCCCTCTTCGTCCGGACTATTTAGGGATTTGTGATCGTCTCCGCCTGGACAAACTTTATTCGATCGGCCCGGAAACATGCCTATATGAGCGAATATGGTCAAGGACATGGTCGCACATGAAATTGGACCTACATTATACCAAATTTGAGTCGGATCGGTCGAGGTCCAGAAACATGCCTACATTATACCAAATTTGAGTCGGATCGGTCGAGGTCGAGAAACATGCCTATAAGAGCGTATTTGAGCGAGGTCAAGGTCACGGTCGCACGTGAAATTGGGGTCCCGCCCATATTGTTCCCCGGATCAAAGTAGGCCTACACACCAAATTTGAGTCGGATCGGTCGAGCAGTTTTTCGAGTCAATAACACAAATACATATACATACAGACAGAAGTTCCAAAATATATAGCAGATAAAATACAAGACAGATAACTCTATATATCTCGTCTACGTTCACGCTTTCCGAAGTCCAACGCTATGAAATTTCACTATTGTTAACCGGCTATTGAAATGTTGAAATGTTGGGCCTGCAAAACGCGTTATTTTTCAAACTAGCTGGCGACTTAGTGAATTTTGATAGGCGTAACACAGCTTATTGGATAAGCATAGAAAGGCAGTGTAATTCATCGAAATTAATGACAAGTGGTGCAAATTTCAACTTAATGCATAGTTTGTTGTGTTTATCTTTGTATACTTTCACAAAATTGGCAGTTTGAACCATGTACCATGGCAAATATTAGCCATAGTTTTACCCGTATAGAACGATTAAATTGGGGAGAGAACCGACTCGATCAGGAGAGAACCCAAACAATTATCAAAATTCGTGTTTTTTGTCGTTGTTATGACTCGCACAATGAAAGTTTCGTTATTAACACGCTCATTGGTGCCACAGATTGTGATGGGATTGAAAATAACTAATCGAATTATCACCTAGATGCCTCAAAATTGCGTTATAACTGTCAAAAGGTCGTGAAAATGTATAATTTCGATCATCAGGAACAGTCACATATCAGTCAAGAACCATCACAAACCGGCGATAGAACGATTTCCGATGTAACAGTTCCTACACAGTGCCACTATTGGAGTAACAATTTTTCCTGTTAGATGTAGTACAATGTAATAGCATCCCAATAATGTATATATTTATACACATCTATGAGATATTGTCTCCAACAAAACGGATTAATCTGATTAGTCCATATTTTGTAACATGTCGGCCATTGTTGGATGCCATCTTGGATCCTAGAAAATGCTCCACACCCACCCAGAAATTGAAGCACATACCATCCAGAATCATAATCCGCTGAGAAAAAAAACTGTAACAGAGAATTTTTACCTACTGCTAAAATTGGCCATTTGCTTCTGGACTGGAAGAGTTATCAACATGGCATCTCTGATAATTGTTTCTTGAAATCATCAGCATAATAAATAAAACACATCAATTATCAAGGATGAATAGGAGCTAATAGCCCATATTGAAATAATATTGTAACACCAGCCTGTACAACTGTATAAAACACAGCACATAGGAATTGAATTAATCTAATTTAAATTAAAATGTATGATACAAGTAAACAAATTTGACAATGCCAGATAAAATAAGATCTCATTTCATACACAAGAGACATTGGAGATAATGGCAGGCAGACAAGCTTTATATTGTGACTTCTCAAATAATATTGTGGCTTTTGGAATGTGAAAGAACAACATTTGTATCACAGGTGCTTACCTGACCCTTCAATTGGCAAGGGTTATGATCTGTCTGTTCATGATTTTTCTCCCAGATTAAAAATTTAATTTTCAATTTTTTGTTAAATTGAGCAAGGAGTTCAATCTGATTTTTTAAATTGTTTGTTTTGTTAAATTGAGCAAGAAGTAAAATCCAAAATCTAAAATATTTTTTTAGTTATATCCCTGGATCACCCACATATTTGACCCAGTGACCTTATTTGAACAAATCTGAACCAGTCACCCAAGGACCTTTCATACCAAATATGAATCCATTCAACCTGATGGTACATGAGAAGAAGTTGTTTTAAGAATCACTTTGGAGGGAAAGAGTTATGGCTTCGCAACTATTTGACCCAGTGACCTCATTTGAACAGATCTGAATGTGAGTCACCAAGGGAACATCCACACCAAATATGAACCCATTCGGTCTTATGGTTCGGGAGAAGAAGGTGTTTAAAGAATTTTTGATGGACAGATGGATGGACGGACGATGGACAAGGAGTGATGACTATAGCTCCACTGGAGACTTTGTCTCAGGTGAGCTAAAAAGCATTTAATTCTCAATTTAACAATCATAATTCTTGAATTACTGTATTTAGCAATTAGTGGTTTTACCAAACTCAAATGTGATTTAATAAAAGAAACTTACCGATAATATCTGTAATTCGATATCTTGCTTCACCATCATCTTCTATTAATTCTGCCTGAACAGAATTCATAGAACTCACTTTCTTAAAATCATCAGGGCGCAGGTACAGGTATTTGAAGCCCTTAAAAAATAAGTATATTAGGATGAATAACATGCCGTATCAGATCAGAGTTGCCTCTAGTCAGGCAATGAATCTTGCCAATGCCCAATTTCCCAAACTAATTTTTAGTATGGGCACTCACTGCCCGGGGGGGGGGCTCCAGAAAACTTAGTTTCAGTGATCACCATATTGTAGCCTTGAATTCAGATCTTACTATCTTTTATTGCTATATTTTGAACTGTTATTTCAGGCAGGACAGGAGGGAACCCAAATAAAAAAAACTTTCCAAATATTCAAAGAAGACTAGTTCCAGAATGGAGAATACTCAACGAACAAACTACGGAAAATGCTAACACAATTTCATTGAGATTTGCAACCAGTGTTTGAGATATCAGCTTGGATATACACTTGGATGGGCAGACAAATGCATGGACAGACAGAAGTAATCCAGTGAACCACCTAATTCTTGAGTGTGGTTATAAATATGTAGTTATATATTGCTGTCCAGCATGATTTCTAACCAATGAAGAAATTGGTAGCTCCTTTTAACAAGCATGTTAGGGATAATCTCATAACTCCAACCAGTACTGATTGCCATTTAATAATTATATTGAAGCCTTCTGAATCGGAAAACAATCAGAAAGTTGGTAAGCATAATTACGTTGGAGTACGTGTCATGAACATTAAAATCCGTACCGATTCTACCAATCAATGTCCAAGAGTGAACTCCGCAGTCGGTATTAAAGACAATTGGTGAAATACCCATTGAGATGTTTTAAAATCAATTTTTGTTGTATGAAAGCAAAATGCACCTGTCGTTGTTTACTGCAGAACCTATATGATCAGTGGAAAAAGTCCGGTACTAATCTATCACACCTATAGTCTGGTCATTAACCCTTTACCCAACAAACCGGCCAAAACCGGCCAAATAAAGCTTCAACAGCCTAAAATATCTTCGGTCTGTCTCAATAGAACCATACAAATATGGATATCATTGGAACCGGCTCCTTGACCACATTGTGATAGTTACAGTTATGCCCTGTGCCAATGCATTCTCTTATATATGCGAGGCGACCTATGGTCGACTCGCATATATATGAGAATGCATTGGCACAGGGCCCTTCTGTTGGGTAAAGGGTTAAAGCATTACCCTAGAACAAATTGTTAATAAGCTGTTTTTGGTGTCATTTTGTCGGGTGGAATGTGAGGATCAATATATATCCAAAATCTGGGGAAAATTTTCTATTCAACATGGTGTCCAATATGCTGATGGTATCGAAAATTGCTGAATTTCTGCGGTAGGTGCACCAATTTAATTGTGCCAAATTTGTAATAAATTTAAATATTGACAAACAATGCTTGGTCATAAACCATATCTGTAGAATGCAGGTCCCAAAAGAGCTGCCAAAATGGACAAAACCGAATGAAATTTACATTTTGTGCAAAATTTAATAGCTAGTCCTATAAGCATGAACAAATGCTTGAATTATTCAAGGAATAATCATTGCAGAGTATAAGAGAGACATTTGACCAGAGATGTAAGAATTCTCTCTAATGACTTTCACGAGAGAGCAATCAAAAACAATGTCTCATTCAATGGTTGAATCTGGACTCTTGGGCACCCAGAAATGGAAAATTAATTAATTTATAAGTACTTTTTATCTTGAATCGTGCGATTATATGGGTAATTAAACAGTTAAATGCGATTTAATAGGGATGCATTGATTCTTTGACCTTTTCTAGAAGCAGAAATATAAGTAGTCAGAGAAGTCACACGAATGTGAACGATCATCATTTATATTGATATCTGCAACATAAAACCTTTCAAAATGTACTGCTACGGAATAATATGGGAGATATGCATCTAGTACTGGGTAAAATGTGAAGATCCTATCGTCCATATCTCAAAACAGTAGTCATAGTTTCCTTTGATCAGGTGATGAAACATGAATATTCCGCTTTTAACACATTCATGTATGTTGGCATATTATGGATGCAATGTTTTCAACAAACAAAGAAGTACCATAGACCATCTTCAATAATATTCTAAACCTGACCAACATTGTTTATATACTCTGTGGCGGAGATTGTGTTTGTAGCTGGAAATTATATTTGGTTATATTCACCAAGGCAACATAATGCATCATCGTGTTTAACCCTTCTCCCTAATGTTTACATATAATTGCTGTACACGAAACACCGCGGAAGGCACTATTTAACAATTTGATTGCTAGGAGCTGATATTATCGGCCATAAATTGCCTTCTTAAAATTGCCAGGGCCAAAAATATCGAACAGAATTGTACCTAATTATGTCCCGCTAATTATTTTGATCACAACTGTATGACAGTTACAAACAAGACAGTCAATGACTGTGGGGTCACTCACCAGACTGTAAAGACGGAGAAGACATTTTTTATAAAGATATTGACCCTGGCTTTGCCCATGTTTGCCCAGTGACCCCATTTTAACAGATCTGAACTCCAGTAAACCAGGGACCCTCCATGCCAAATATAAGCTTAATGGTTTTTGAGAAGAAGTTGTTTTAAGACTTACTCTGGAGGGAAAGAGTTATGGCTTCGCAACTATTTGACTGGGTGACCTCATTTCAGTCACCTAGGGAACATCCACACCAAATATGAACCCATTCGGTCTTATGGGTCTGGAAAAGAATATGGTTAAAAAAAATTTGATGGACAGACGGACGATGGACGAGGAGCTCCACAGGAGATTTTGCCTCAGGTGAGCTTAAAACTATAATCATGGGAACCTATATATCAGTACCAAACTTGAACTCAACAACTCAAATAGTTTGTCCTATGGAGGGGGTTAAAGTTTTTGGAGTGAGTGGCTAATGCTTAAACTTATAAAGCTGTCTCTATTAGAAACAGTCTCAATCCACATGATGATCGATGGCAATGAGGATGATGATTACGACGAAGGCGACGACGACAAAGATGATGATGGTGATGATGATGGTGATGATGATGACGATGATGACGATGATGAAGATGATGATGATGATGATGATGAGGATGTTGTTAATGAAGATGACGATGATGATGATGGTGATGATGATGATGATGATGACGTAGAACACGACGAATGACACTTACGAACCTCGAACGCCAAACGCAACGGCCATACTAACATTGTGTACATAGCTCTGTATATACGTTTTTCACTCTGTATCTCATACAATTTATATGATTGAGTGAAATAAAGCAATTCAATTCAAACAACAGATGGTCCACACAATCAACAGAACCATTCATAGGGTAGATTAATTAACTGAAAGGAAGTGTTAAAACTGTATAAACAACATATTTTGACTGACCCACCAGGAGTAGAGACTAATTTAAAGGCTCCTAGGAATACATTTGACATTCAATTTCAAAACTAATTACCAAAACAAAATTCTCTGGCTGGAGAGAGGTGTGTGTGCTTATTGATACTACACTGTCAGGTTTGACATGTGGAATATTATCATCAACAGAGCAGACTGGTATTATTTCCACTGTAAGAGATCATATTCTAGCATCCCTTGCGAAAAGAAATCAGAGCTTTTTTAAAGAAGTTTTGGAATCCAACAAATTCATAGGATTTCCAAGGTTTGAACAAAGCTTTTTGAATGAAAAAATGTACTCTTCAACAAAGTTTGGAAATCCTTGGTTGGAACCTTGGTAAAGCTAAGTAAAGCTTGGATCTAAATTTTATCAAGCTTTACCAAGGTTGTCGCATAAAGTGAAACCTTGGTCCTGGAAAAGGTCGGAAATCCTTGTCTCAGTGTTGACCAAACCTTGGTAAAGCTAAGTAAAGCTTGGATCTTAACTTTACCAAGGTTGTCACATGAAGTGGAACCTTGGAAAAGCTTGGAAATCCTTGGAAAAGCTTGGTAAAGCTTAGTCGCAAGTCACATGACTATGCAGACGTCACTGTTGTCTGTGGCAGACATTTTGAATCAACTGTTGCAGTGAGTTTAAATCCATGTTTTATCACAACAATTTTCAGATAAGTTATTGCTTGTGTGGCCCTAATGTTTTCTATTTGACTCAAAGAATATGGTTGTAGTGATATTTTTATTTATGATACTATTTTAACAATTGTTTTACCATTTCCAAGAATGACCTTAAGGACCATGCACTATCTACCTTTTCATTCCAAAGGCTTGTCTCTATCATTATTTATTCATAGCTAATTTATCTAATTTAACTGTTTTATCACACTCCAAATACCTCAGATCCATAAAATATACCTGTGAATATTATCCTGACTGAAAAGTGAACTTTGAATGAATAATAGCATGAATGATTATATGGCATGGTTGAAAAATGTTGTCAATTTCAAGAGATTGTATCATTAGGATGATGATATTGTCAAAGTTGAAGCCTTTGCAGTGCCATTAGAGATTTTCACCTTTTAAATACAAACCAATTGCAACCTTGGTAAAGCGTGGTAAAGCTTAGCTGCAACCTTGGTCAAGGGGTTGTTTGCAACCTTGGTAAAGCTTGGTAAAGCTAGGCTGCAACCTTGGTGAAGCTAGGTTGGAAACCTCGGTAATGGACCGTGTCGAAATGCAAAAACCGATAGCCGATACCGACCGATAACCGATTGTAATAAATCCATCGGTCATTCTATCGGTTATTCTCTGTTCCATCGGTCATCCTATTGGTTCCATCGGTCGTTTCATCGGTCATTCTATCGGTTCCATCGGTTATTCATCGGCGACTGATACTACGACGTCACCAAAAAACTACGACGTCGCGACTGATACTACGACGTCGCCAAAAAAACTACAACGTCGCCAAAAAAAACCCCACAGGTGTCAGTCGTGCATATAATTGCATACGTAGGCCTACCTTGAAATCTATATATGTTTATAAAGTAAATTCGAATGACTATCGCGCTGAGCATAATATATATAATGGGGAAAAAGGCACCTTTAATCCCAATTTTCAACCATAACTTCAAAATCGAAGATCAGATAAATTGCTGGCATACCGTGGAAATCGTAAAATGTCACACGTTTCTGGCGCTCGCAGTTAATTTTCACTAGGCAATGGATTTGCCACATGGATTGAGAATATTACAGTTTTATTTAATATGCTCATTTGTCCATATAATAGCCACTCGAATAAAACATGGGAATAATTGAATTTACTAATTCTCGGTTATGGTGTCAAAGTATACCACATTAGAACAAAATATCGGTAAGCTCCTCCCACAGCCAACCAATTAAGGCAGAGAATAAAATCTCACTAAATAATCTGGGATGATTGACAGGTTTATGTCGACATGATGACATGCGCGGGAACGATGCATCGGTATTTTTATGTTTGACAACAAAGTTCCATTAAAATCTGCGTTAGATCGTTGAAACAGTGGGTTTAAATATAAATGTGATTCGTCATAATGACCACAAAGCCGATGTTATGTACGAATTTAAATTTCCTTTAATTAAAAATACTAACCTTCGTATATTTCTACTATAAAATACTTGTTTTAAAAAAGACGATACAAACCAGAAATCTAACCCCGGTGTACATGCCGTTCGGCCGTAGTGTACTTGTCGTTCGGGACACAATTAACAGTTTAATTCCATATGAGATAATTTGATTTCACCATCAAGCGTCACTGTATTTAATTAATAGATAAGAATGACGGCTTTTGTTGTCAATTTGGATACATTTGTAAAAAAATTACAACTTTGAGCTAGATTATTCTCCATTTCTATTTTATCACCCTGTCGGAGTGTTTCAAATCACTTTGACTAATTTAGAGGCAAATTAATTGTGTTCATAAAATGTTTTGTCAAAAGAACACTGTATTTAGCGGACAGTTATGATTGTTTACAAAACATTTTGCCCTGTACGTGCGCCGTCTCGTCAAGGAAGTCCTTGTATTCCCGCGCACAAGGATTAATTGAAGTGATAATGAAAGTCAAGATATAATTCAATATGATTTTGTTTTATAATTATGAATAAAATTATTATATGACCATCCAAATGAGACAAGTCGTCCCAAACACAAAATCACCGTTGGGGCGAGTTATCTCCCGTCTAGTTGCTCCGTTCCGTTCGTGGACACATGCATTCGAATGCTGGTAGCTGGTGACGGATTATTACCTGTACGTTTATCTGGATGCGAAGAGTGATAGTCATAGCACTGGCTTACAAACATGACGTTATGACGTCGTAAGTCCATCGGTCGACCATCGGTTATTTTGAACGTCGCCATCGTCCAACCGATGTATGCCATCGGTCAAATGATGTTGGTAAAGCTTGGTAAAGCTAGGCTGCAACCTTGGTAAAGCTGGGTTGCAACCTTAGTAAAGCTCGGTAAAGAATAGCTGCAACCTTGTTGTTTGCAACCTTGGTAAAGCTTGGTAAAGCTAGGCTGCAACCCTTGCAAAAAGAAATCCGAGCTTTTTTAAAGAAGTTTGGGAATCCTAGGAATTCATACGATTTCTTATACATAAATGGCTCATTTCAATGAACCCATCAAAATATATTTCAACTATTCCTCTGCAACTCCCAATATTAATAACAGAATTGGAATCACCTTCGATGGATCCCAGATATAATTTATTAATTCACATAAACATCTTGGCATATCTATTCAAGAAAATCTTGATTGGGATACCTAAATCAATGCTATACAAACTCGAGCGAGTACTAGAATATCAATACTGAGAAAATTTAAATTAAATAGAAAAACAGAGATGTTATATAATGCTACATTCTCCCCTTATTTGATTACAGAGATGTTGTCTAGCACTGAATAAACTAGATAAACTGCAAATTGAGGAAGTCAGAATTGTTTCAGTATCAGATAAACAAGCCTTATTTTAGGAAGGGTGGCAATAATTAACTGACAGAAGAAATCATCACAAGTACATAACATATTATAAAATAATGAAATACAAGAGCTATGCTGGGTGTGGCAAAATATAACCAGTGTGCTTTTATGAACTGTACACAAAAAAACAATGGCAGTGACATTAAATTGTAGCAACCTCAAATACTGAACATTCAAATTCGAAAAGAGCCATAAGTCAGTAAAAAATATTCATACTTGACCCGTGTATTTTGGTCTGGAAAACTCACATACAAAATTAGGTTCTGATAAAATAAACAAAACTAAAGTTATCATCCGGAAACGGTGTATAAAAATTGAATTTTCCAAGTTGAAAAAGGTGCATAACTCCGGCAAAAATCATCGGGCTGAACCCAAATTCGAACTTGACCTGTACTTTGGTATGACTATTAAAGCCACATGCCAAGTTTAGTTGTGATAAAATAAACGCAAGTTATCATCCGGAAACCAAAATAATGACGTAAAATTAGTTTTCCAAGTCGAAAAAGGCCCATAACTCCAGCAAAAATCATCGGGCCGAACCCTATAATTCGAACTTAAACTGTAATTTGGTCTGGAAAACCACATACCAAATTTAGCTCCGATAAAATAAACCAAACTAAAGTTATCATCTGGAAACCAAAACTGCTAACGGACAGATGGCTGGACAGTCGGACGGATGGACCAGTCACATAATATGGCAGTTTTTCAAACAGGCGTATAATAAGGCTTAATACTCATATTGTTAGACCTTGCTCCTGTAACCAGGGGACAAAATACAAAAGTCATTTATGCCTTCCATATAGTTGATTGCTGGAACACACTCTCTGTTGATGTATGAAAAGCGCCAAGTTCAGATGTTTTTTAAAATGAAAATATTTTGGGGACAATATTAATGGGACAATTCTGGATCATCGTTCTGTGTGCACTAATATTACTTTGTACGAGCTCAATTCAAGATTAAAAAAAATATCTTTTCCAATATGCAATATAGCAGATATATAACAGCTGACATTATAAAATCCGGCTGCTGAGTGAATAATATTTTACTCAAAATGCAAATGGGTTAAAATTAAAACTACACTCAACAGTAGTTTTCGGTAAACTATTTTGGAAATTCTCTCATATTCCTCCGCACACTGCTGGAAGTTTCATGCACTTTTGTTTTGTGGGCATTCTGTCAAAGTCAATGTCACGTGTATCGTGCGTGCATTTTTCCAAACTGCTCTATCCAATTAAAAAGATCATAAACAATGGTAAAGTGAACCGTACGCACAACTTTTTATTTATCTACTATATAATTTGAGACTTCCGTATATATGTGTGTATATATGTGTGTATATATGTGTGTATATATGTGGGTACTTCATAGAATCGAAAACGCGTGGACAGATTGAGCTCAAATTTCGTATATAAGTGTAAAAACCCACGCGGATCATCGACGTCGCATTTTGGACAAGCTGAGCACTGATTCTCCACTCCCAATCATCAAAATCACCGCAAACGCCACTTCGGGGGTTAACTCTTTCGTTGCCAGGGGCCGATATTTTCGGCCCTAAAACGGCCAAAAAATTGCGTCGAAAAAAAAAAGTTTGAAAAAAAAAATTGAATTTTTTTTTTTTTTCTAAAATTGTTTTGGGACATGAATAAAGAGGTGATAGCGAATCTAAAAACATCAGGGTCAGTCATTTTGGGTATTTTTTAGACCTAGATCCATCACCTGGAAATCATAGGACAGTGTCTAAAAAGTGAAAAAGCTCTGGCAACGAAAGAGTTAAGGCATTAACGATCTTTATATTGACCATATACAGAGTTATCAACTACGAACGCTCTTTATTGCAATCGACGTGGCTAAACGACTAGCCCCATGCGTCCGAAATACGGATGCAGGACGACATGCAATTATCTCGATTAAAAAGGCAGAATTGATCAAAGAAGCGTTTGTTTACAATTCAACGCAACCTTATCGCTCGAAATATTATGCAGAGAGATTTCATGACGGGATTAATTGACTGTCCGCTCTTTTCGGGGACTACGGGGAAATTTAGGATGGGTACCATGCATTAACTCATTGAAAACAAAGAATGCGTTGTCTGTCGTTTCTAGGAAGGGGGGATTTCATCGGGTCAATTTTTCCGCCAGAAAGAAAAAATTAATTTACAAAATATTAATTAAAACAATTTAAAATAAAAAATTCTAAAAAAATAATTAATTAAATTTAAAAAAAACATTAAATTAATATTAAAAAATTCTAAAAAAATAAATAAATAAAAACAAAATAATTAAAATGAAAGTGTCAATGACACTGTAGCTCAACTTAGGTAGGGGAATAATTTAATGGTCGACAGTAAATGGAGGAATAGGAAAAGTGCTAATTGAAATGTCTAAGTAAGACTAGATGTACATGTCAATATCAACATTCATAACAGTTTTCATAATGATCGGATCAGGGATGTGGTGATTATGGTGTACCAAAGGATTTATTGATGCAAAGAGTAAATTCTAAAATGGCCACCGGCAGCCATGTTTTTTTCCGAATTACCCCAAAATGACTTGTTCCCATCTACAGCCTTTACAAATCTCATAATGATCTGATCAAAGGTATGACCTGTAGCCTGTGCCAATGGATTTAGTCATGCAAAGAGTAAAATCCAAGATGGCTGCTGGCGGCCATGTTTTTCGGCTGAACGACCCCAAAATGACTCGTTTCCCATCTACATGTCATTGTTAACATACATGACAAATTTAATGAAGTTCCGACCAAAGCTACGACCTGTAGCCCGCACCAAAGGATTTATTCATGCAAAGAGTAAAATCCAATATGGCTGCTGGCGGACATGTTTTTTAGCCAAACGACCCCAAAATGACTCGATCCCATCTACATGTTAATATTAACATCCATGATAAATATCATGATGATCAGACAAACAGTACGACCTGTAGCCCGTGCCAATGGATTGAATTTTGAAATCCAAGATGGCTGCAGCGGCCATGTTTTTTGGCCGTATGACCTCAAAATGACTCGTTCCCATATACATGTCAATATCAATATTCATGGCAAATTTCATAAAGGTCAGACCAAAGGTACGACCTGTAACCCGCGCCAAAGGATTTAGTCATGCAAAGAGTAAAATCCAAGATGGCTGCTGGCGGCCATGTGTTTTTGGCCGAACGACCCCAAAATCACTCGTTCTCATCTACATGTCATTGTTAACATCCATGACAAATTTCATGAAGTTCTGACCAAAGCTACAACCTGTAGCCTGCGCCAAAGGATTTAGTCATGCAAAGAGTAAAATCCAAGATGGCTGCCAGCGGCCATGTTTTTTGGCCGAACGACCCCAAAATGACTCGTTCCCATCTACATGTGAATATTAACATCCATGACAAATTTCATAATGATCAGACGAACAGTACGACCTGTAGCCCGCGCCAATGGATTGAATTTTGAAATCCAAAATGACCACCAGCGGCCATGTTTTTTGGCCGAATGACCCCAAAATGACTCATTCCCATCTACATGTCAATGTCAACATTCATGATAAAATTCATAAAGATCAGACGATAGGTACGACCTGTAGCCCGCGCCAAAGGATTTAGTCATGCAAAGAGTAAAATCCAAGATGGCTGCTGGCGGCCATGTTTTTTGGCCGAACAACCCCAAAATCACTCGTTCCCATCTACATGTCATTGTTAACAGCCATGACAAATTTCATGAAGTTCCGATCAAAACTACGACCTGTAGCCTGCGCCAAATGATTTAGTCATGCAAAGAGTAAAATCCAAGATGGCTGCTGACGGCCATGTTTTTTGGCCGAACGACCCCAAAATGACTCGTTCCCATCTACATGTCAATATTAATATCCATGACAAATTTCATGATGATCAAACGAACAGTACGACCTGTAGCCCGCGCCAATGGATTGAATTTTGAAATCCAAGATGGCCACCAGCGGCCATGTTTTTTGGCCGAATGACCCCAAAATGACTCGTTCCCATCTACATGTCAATATCAACATTCATGCAAAATTTCATAAAGATCAGACCAAAGGTACGACCTGTAGCCCGCGCCAAAGGAAATTGTTGACGGACACACGCACACACGGACGACGGACGCCAAGCCATGGCAATAGCTCAAACTTACAAAAGTAAGTTGAGCTAAAAATGTCATGTTTCTGACCAACCACGCCAGTGGCGGGCTAACCTGCTAGTGTTCTATATTTACAAAGAGAAAAAGCCTTTCTCCCATTTTCTTTTCAATTATAAATACGGACATTCGAAAGCTGGTGTTTGTCAACATGTAAACAGATTCACAGTACCTGGCATGCGCACAGGGCCGACGATTTGCAGTAGGTCCCTGTTTGCAGAGATCCCCAAATATAATTGATAGAACAAGCTACTATTGTCGATTCTAGTCATTATTTGTTTAAAATACTTCAATTGACAAATACACACTTGTCCCGTCCCCTTTAAAGACATATTATGTAATTATTCGGGTACGCGAAACTAATAAGTTAGTATTCAGGTGCTATGCCAACTTGTGGAAAATAGAATTCTAGTAACATCGCCGAAAATTTCAAACAAATTGACCTTACCACTCTATAGAAAACATCGTCTGAACTACGTGCAATTGTAAATATTTACTTATCGATTCGGGACGCTACTATCTGCGATAAGCTAACAAAAACAATTTCGCCATCGAGAATCACTGTATTTAATTAATGTATAAGAATGACTGTAAAAAATACTACTTTGAGAAACATTATTCTCCATTTGTATTTAATACCGAAGTGTTTCACATAACTTTAAGGTTGTCTCCTTTGCTAATATTAAGGGACCTCCACGAAATCAGGAATTTACACAAACAGGCACTTGCTGCAAATTGTCACAATGTGGGCGGAGCATTGTTATTGCTGTTATGCACATATGATAGGCATTTTGTTAAAAAATATTCCTGTCTCGGTACAATTGACTACTTTTTAATTTGAATCATCATTATTTATGTATATAACTTTCCAGTTAGTTCTTTCTTAGTATATGAGTTCCTGTATTTCATGAATCCATTTGGGTCTTTAAAAGATCGCGTGAAATCATCTGTTTCCAAATCGGGAAGTTGAGAAAATTGCGATATTACGTCGCCTATTTTCGTGTTATCTGTGCTAGACATGGTTTCGGTCTTCAAATAATTATCTTCTACTGCAACCAATTATCTGTTTCTTTGATAATATCGATATATTTATTAACTTTCTGTATTTATTATGCAGCTCAAATTTATAGTTTTTTTTTCACGTGCGTAAATCAAACGACCTTGACCTTGAATAGGTAGATGAAGGCAGTGGGAAGTTAGCAGAACAAAAACCAAAAATTGTTGATGTCCGAACACTTGAAAGTGAAGCTATGGTCTTACCTTGTCAGGATCTTCAGGGTTTATCCAAGCAACTCTAAACAGATGTTTAATTTCTTCAGCCAAACCAATCCTAGCACCACTATTTGCTGATATGTATATCCTAGGCAATTTGAGTTCTCGGGAGAGCTGTGAAGCTCTCTGAAAAACAGTATGGATGGATAGTAAGCAACTAATAATAACTGACTCTTATAAACAAGACAATCACTGACTGTTCAGATGCCTACCTGACTATATACCGGACTTTGAAGACCACAAAATGAAAGTGTCAATGACACTGTAGCTCAACATGAAAAGGGAATAATTTTAGGTGTTACAGTCAATAGAGTGACTAGGAATGCGGAAAGTTGAAATGTCTAAGGGAGTGTGTCAAAATCTTTTTCGCATATGAGATAAAAGTGCGAAAAATTATCAGAGTTTTTCGTCATTATCGCACGGCGTAACGTTGTATGTTTTCGTAAATTTTTCGTCATTTTCGCCGTCTTGGTTCGATGTTTTGCTCAATTGTTTGCTGTTTTGTTTCGACATGTTTTCGCAGTGTTTGTTTTCGTCAAGATCGCAGCAATTTTTCCGTCAATATTGCTGTAGTGTCGATATGATCGGCAGCACAGTTTGTGTTACACCATTGGTCGCAGTTTTATACCAATGTGTCACAAACGGGAAGATATCGGTGTCTGTGCTGAAATTTCTCAGATCAGAGTTTTTCTCCAGTAAGAATTCCGATGAACACTTAAAAAACTCTCCGATATGAAAAAACTCCGATTGATCAGAGTTTTGTATATTAGTAAATTTCTCCGATCTTCTAAAATCTTCGATTTGATTAATATCGAACAATTCAAACTCCGTTTATTGAATTATTATTAATAGAAGATTAAAGTCCCAAATAAATGATTCCCACACCCCGATTTATATAATAGGATACACATGCTATTTTCCATGTCACATTTCAAACCTACGTTTTATTGTGGCCGCAAATCCGTGGGATGAAGCCCCCCCAATATCACGTGAAGCAAGTGCTATTAACTGCTACATTGTCGAGTTATGACAATACCGTAAACCAGTGCTGTAGTGGTACCGTAAACAATGTAAATTTTGATTTCGTATAATTTTTTTTGTGTGATTATGTAACTTGTCCTCATTTGGGTCAATGGTCACCGTTTAATTGTGCAAACTATTATGAATAAAAGAATACAGGCCCAAAATAAATTATTTCACAACCCAGAGTTATAGACAACTTTCCGTGTGCCACGTAGAGTTTCTACAGTTTCAATTTGTCTTTCTTTCTCAAACCCACATTTTACTGTAAAGGTGACAAAGCTCTGAATTTAATTTGCAACATCGTCGGATTCTGAGAATACCATAAACCCAGTGCTAGTAGTGTCGTAAACAATGCAATTATTAACTCTTCTTGCCTACTCCCAATGCTATCGACAGGTGGTCGGCTTATTTGCCGAGTCAGTATTGTAAAAAAATTGGTGATTTCGTTATATCTGCATATCCGTATGGGCCAGAGTGTCGGGGAGGGCTCCATCCCCAAACGTTTTTGAAAGCTCAAAATTCGGGAATTTTTTCGGCAAATAGGAGATATTTTCGGGCAAATTGAATGGTATTTCAGGGGGAAATTGTGGCAATTTAGAGTATTTTTCACATTTCTGCCCAAATTATACATATTTAAGGTATATATGAATTTTTTTTATGTGTATATACAAGGTATATTCTTCTAAAACTGTGTTACAATGAATTACGATAAATATATCATGTAAAAAAATAATTCGGGCATAAAGTCTGAATGCCGGCTGATACGGTCCCTGGCTCATACGGACCCTGGCTCATACGGACCCTGGCTCATACGGACCTCCGGCTCATACAGACCCTGGCTTATACGGACCCTCGGCTTATACGGACCCTGGCTCATACGGACCTCAATTAAAATATACAATTTTATTTTTTATGTTTATTTAAATAAATTAAAATACTGACGACAACATATATACTGAGATAACAAAAATATGATGACAACAAAAATGGAACAACGTTACATCAGACGAACATTATCTAAACTGGGGCGTACAGCTTGGCGGCTTCTTTCAGTAGTTTGCTGGCAGTTATCCTCATCGACGAGTAGTCTATCCACAAGGACATCAACTTTCCAGGCCAATAGGCCCTTTCCTTCACCCCTCATAGATTAGCTTTTATTATGAAGAAAGCAAAAGAAAACAAGAAGTAAAAAAACACATTTTTGACATAATTTTCTTGGGTTCTTTATTTCAGTGGTAGTGGGTATCTTGAGTATACAATCTTGCCCTGGACGTCGATCCAGGCTTTTCCTGTTGATGGTTCTGCCAGTCAACAATACATCAGTTCAATATATACCAGTTGTGTTTTTACTAACATGTTTTCATAACAAATCAAACTCTGTGGATCCATCCCGATCACCATTCACTGACCATTTATCACCGCGTGTCTGTTTATAAAACAATATAAAGATATCACACACGAGTGTTTATACAACGGACAATAAATCAGTTGAAACAAGTTGTGTTTTTATTAACATGTTTTCGTAACAAATCAAACTCAGTGGATTCATCCTGATCACCATTCACTGACCATTTATCACCGCGTGTCTGCTTATACAACGACATAAAGGGATCACACACGCGTGTTTATACAACGGTGAAAAGATTAATTAACACGATTCAATAAATTCTTTTTCAAGCCAGAACATCACCGAAATTCTCAATTAATACAGATATGTGTGTGAAAAGACAATCATAATTATATATTAAATTCAGAAATATAAGTTTGAAAATCACCAAAAAAATCGGTTAAATTCATAAGTTTGAAAATCACCAAAAAAATCACCGAAATTCTCAATTAATACAGATATATGTGTGAAAAGACAATCATAATTATATATTAAATTCATAAATATAAGTTTGAAAATTGCATATTTTAATTGAGGTCCGTATGAGCCGGGGTCCGTATAAGCCAGGGTCCGTATCAGCCGGTGGTCCGTAAAAGCCAGGGTCCGTAAGAGCCAGGGTCCGTAAGAGCCAGGGTCCGTATAAGCCGCATACCTAAAGTCTCAGGCTCCCTACAAATTTGGGCGCCCGTACGACTATGCTAAGATGCCCTTATTTGGGTATATTTCGAATTTATTGATGGCAAAAATTATTTTTTAAATATTCCCACATGCATGTAAACTCATAACAAGACAGTCAATGACTGTGGGGTCGCACACCAAACTGCAAAGACTGATAAGACTGGGACTCTGGGAGACCACAACAGTCAGAACTTTTCATAATCACTTTAAAAGAAGTAGATCTAAACAGGATATGTGGTTAGAGAGACTTCACATATGTAGATTGTTGAAAATCCACCTTGAAATTACACCAACTGTACACTGCTGATCACCCCCCTCCTCCAGCTCAACAAGTCCCCTCCCGACCGGGCTCCAGACTCACAAGTCTTAGGTTGGAATTTCACAACCGACACCTCAAACTTTCTCAATTGTTGGAAATTTCCAATCTCAAAAGCACCTTTTTATAAAACCATTTAGACATGTTTGAAGCCCAATTATCCATGGACCCAAAAACCATACTTATGTATGTCAGATTAATCAGTCAGGTGGTTCCAAGGTAGATGTTTTAATGAATTTGGTATTTCAATGATTTTATTAGACACAAAAGTGTTAACTCTCCATAGTCCCGCCATTTATTGACAGGTTGACCTTATTTTAACAAATCTGAACCTCAGTCACTAAAGGATCCTCCATACTATATGTAAGCTAAATAGTCCAACTTCTCTTGAGAAGACATTTTAAGAATTACTATAGAGACATATAGTTATGTCCCTGGTCCCACCCTATTTAACCTGGATTCTGAATAAATATGAATCCCAGACAACAAAGAACCCTTCATACTAAATATCAGTAAAATAGACCTGATGGTCCTTGTGAAGGAAGCATATTAAGAGAGAAACTGTCCTTCAATTGGCCCCTATTTGACCAGGTGCCCCAATTTAAAAAAATCTGAATTGCAGTCAAACAAGAAAATTCCATGCTAAATAAGCCAACTAATTCTTGCAAACATATTTTAAGAATTACTATGGAGTGAAATAGTTATGTCTCTGGCTCTGCCCTTATTTGACTTTGTGATCCCATTTTCACAAATCTGTCACCAAAGGTAATTTCATACCAAATATAAGCAAAATAGGCCATTTGGTTCTTGCATAGAAGACATCTCATGAATTACTATGGAGTGAAAGAGAAATGTAGCTGGCCTTGCACCTACTTGACCTGGTGACCCCGATTGAACAAATCTGAATCCCAATCACCAAAGGAGACACAATATTAAATATGAGCTAAATAGAGCTGGTGGTTCTTTCAAAGGACACTTTTCAAGTTTGCCAAATATGTTCTAGTGAGGTGGTGGATGTGGGAGTGTTAAATGTCCTGTTGAAAGATTTGAACAATACATGTGATAGATTGTTGTTGTAATTGGGAATTAATGACCTCTAGCAGGGAATTTTTATAAAAATATCAGATTTCACTTGACATGTGTAGGCATACCCCACATACAGTTAGAGCCAAAGTAAATGCTTCTTATTAATGATTCTCTGTCAAGAATTTGAGTAAATATTATTTTTGGGACCAGGGTGGCAGAAGCAGTGAACTTGGGTGAAGCTAGGGCCAGGGGGCACAACCTTCAGAAATGTAATGGCATTAGTTTTTCAATTTTCAAAAAATGTTAAACAATATATATATATATAAATGACCTTTGGAACAGAGGTCCAATGGTTTTATATCCCCGATGCGGCTGGTATTTTTAAATTTATAATTCGCGCTTACAGTCACATATCTCGCGCCGCGAGAAGTTACGAGAAGTGACCGCAGCACGTCTTTTCCGACGATCATCCAATGACAAGCTGATGCAATGTGGTGCAATAATCTCGGTAAATATATTGTTTTGTCAAAACATTATTCATTAGCTTTATTTAAACAACTATGGTTATAATAAACATAGTTGGCGTTCCTTAAATCTAATTTCCAGGACATGATAGTCTCTTCTCCTGGAACTATATTTTATAGTGCGCATGTAGACACCAAGTAAACATCTAAGCACTTTCTTTCACAAAATTTCTTCTAGGTGCGATGTCGCATATTTATTTACTCAACAATATTTTCTTGTTTTTGGGTGAGGTAGGGACCTGCCGTCAAGCTTTTTCGTTCATCCTATTATTAATTACACCACACGTTGAATCTGTTGATCAATTTGGTACAGGTCTTTTCTGTATTAAAAAGTAAACATGGCCTTCCAAGTCCCGACCAGGGAAATTCGAGTGGCGCTGGTTGGACACTCTTTCGTTTGGCGGTTGGGCGAATGCTTTGGGCATTGCGACCGCACGGGCAATTTTAGGAATCACGATTTCTCGGGGGACCTACACAATACAATACAATAATTAATTTGTATAGCGCTCAATATTATGAGTACATATTCAACGGCGCTTTACATTACATCGAGCTCATTGCCTAATCAGCATAATACATGTACATGCACATATATCTAGGAATTAAATGCTACATCAAAGAGATATGTTTTGAGGCCGGTCTTAAACTTATTTAAATCAGTGAATATTTTTAAGTGAGGTGGAATGCTATTCCAAAGATGTGGACCTGCAAATGAAAATGCCCTATCGCCAAACGTTTTCTGTTTGTTGAAAGGAATGTACAAAAGCATACTACTATCAGATCGTAATCCATATGTACACACATTTCTGTTTTTGATCATATCCTGTATATACAATGGTGACATGTTATTACGAGATTTGAATACAAGCAAAATAATTTTGAACATGATTCGATACTCCACTGGCAGCCAGTGTAATTGCTTGAGAACTGGAGTTATATGTTCATGCCGAGGAGTGTATGATACAACTCGCGCCGCAGCATTTAGCACTTTTTGCAGGCGATCACACTGGTAATCCGGTAGTCCATACAGTAAAGAATTACAGTAATCTAAGTGTGACGTGACAAAAGCATGGACCAATGTCTTAGTTGAGTCTACATCGAGGTATTGTCTAATTTGTCGGATTTTGTATAAACCTCTGAACGCCTTCTTACACATATTAGAGATATGGTTATCCATTGTCATGTTTGTGTCAAAATACGATCCCAGGTTGCGAACAGTGTCTTTTGTTGGTATGTCGGCGTCTCCCACATGAATTGAACTGATGTTGACTTTCTGAAGTTGTTGTCGAGAGCCAATGATTATGAATTCAGTCTTATCGTCATTTATCATGAGTCGGTTGGTAATCATCCACGCTCTAATGTCCACAATACAGTTCTCCACAATTTGGCGTGCTTTATTTTCGCCTCTCTCTGTCGGTCGAAATGAAAAGTAGATTTGGGTATCATCTGCATAGCCGTGAACATCGGGGAGGTGACTTTCAACAACTGAGAATAATTTCGAAATGTAGAATAAGAACAGCACGGGTCCAAGACAACTTCCTTGTGGAACGCCGCACTCGATGGGGAAATTTGTAGACTTTGAGCCATTAATGGATATTTGCTGTGATCGGTTCGTGAGGTAAGATTTCAACCAGATAGCTGCAGTGCCGCGAACACCAAAGTCAGATTGTAGAGTATCTAGAAGAATATCATGGCGGACGGTGTCGAAAGCAGCGCTCAAATCTAGTAGCACAAGCAGAGTGACCTTTCTTGTTTCCATGCTGCAGAGAATATCATTTTGGACTTTAAGCAGCGCGGTTTCAGTTGAATGGTGTTGACGGAAAGCAGAAGTGTTTATTGGAAGAGGTGCATGTTGTTCGCTGTGCCGAATGAGTTGGTCTATCACCGCCTTTTCACACAATTTAGAAATGTAGGATAGGTTGCTGACGGGTCGGAAGTTCTTGAAAACAAGGTCAGCACCGGATTTCTTGAGAAGAGGGTGAACTATGGCTGTTTTCCAGCTACTGGGAACATGTCCTTGGCTTAATGATAGGTTTATCAACTGGGTGATGATAGGTATCAGGGAGTCACATTTCTTGAGTAGCGTTGTTGGTATAGGATCGAGTTCACAAGATGCATTTGAAGAGCGTTTGATGATTTTAACGACGTCGTCAAGGTCGAGATCGTCGAATGTTGTGAACGTTTCCGTGGCTTCCTCTTTGTCGACACAAGGCGCTTTCACGGTGATGTTGTCAATCTTCTTTTGGATAAGCTCTATCTTTTCAGAAAAGAATTCACCAAACTGCTCCGCCAATTGTCCTGCGTCATCATGTGGTGGTAGTGTCTCATTCGGTTTCTCCTCACACATCTTTTTCACAACTTTGAAAAGTTGCCTGGTGTCACCTTCGCACTTGTTGATCGAGTCGGTGTAGTGTGACTTCCGGGCTTCCTTTAGTTGATTGGAGAACTTGTTTCGGGCATCACAGTACGATCTTTCATGTTCTGCAGACGTGCCTCGGGTCCTCTCCTTTTTTCTCCGGTCGGCTTTGAGTACTTTTAGGTTGTCATTGAACCAGGGTAGCGTTGGACGCACGACTATTGTTTTGGTCTTAGTTGGTGCATGTTGGTCTAGCAGCTGGGATAACGTGTTGTTGTAACAAGACACAAGTCCATTTAAATCAGTCCATTGTTGTTTATGCAGATCTGATTCTTTGATGTCACTGTCGAATTTCTCAATAATGATGTTGTTAATTTTGCGGAAAGTCAGTTTTCTTTGTCAACTTTGGTCTGAGGGTGCTGATTGTGCAGTCCACAAAGGAATGATCTGAGAGTTTAGTTGTCACGGTTGGTGGGGTTATGGAAAAGTCGTCTGAACATCTAGTGATGATGAGGTCTAGAATATGTCCAGATTCATGTGTAGTAGTTGTGACGTGTTGTGTCAGTCCATACGAATCTAGGAGTTTGTCAAAGTTTCGAGCAGTAGCGTCGTTAACATCATCGACATGAATGTTGAAGTCACCGCAGATGATGAGTTTTTCTGGACACACAACCAACGATTCAAGATATTCTTTGAATTCCTTCAAGAAGGTGCAGGTTGTGACTGGATGGTTGTCAGAAAACGGAGGACGATATAGGCAAACGGCACGCAGAACATCGTTGTGTAGTTTAAGTTTCCACTCGAGGAATTCAAACGAGGATTTTTCCCCGCTGGTTGATGACATCAGTTTTATGTTTTCTCTACACATCAAAGCAACACCACCGCCAGTTCTGTCGGATGGTCTTGGAGCACTTTTGAAAATATATCCATCACAGCAAAGAGACGAGATTGTCACAGTATCATTATCATTTAGCCAGGTCTCTGTAACCATGCAAATGTCTATGCTGTTGTTGACTACATGCTCTAGAAAGTTAGGCACTTTTTTCCTCAGAGATCTTGAATTTACAGTTGAGAAGTTGATATTTTTGGAAACCACATGTAGCTGATCATGTGTAAGTTGGTCATCATCGGTAGTAGATAGTGGATAAGTCAAGTCTTTGTTGAGGTTTCTCAGGTTGTTAATATTTACACCTCTGTAGCTGTTGTAGTTATGGGTGTATTGTCTGCATTGGGGTGCAACCGTCTTGATATGGTACACCGTATCACACTTTTTAGCCGAGCCGATTTCGATGAAACTTGGTACGTGGGGGTATTTTCGGCCGGGGAGTGACATAGGCCTATTAATTTGCCCGTGCGACGTGACCTTGAAATCGGGTCATTACCTGGGGGGCTCGCGATGGGATAATTCATGCAACAGAATGATAATGATGTCTTTAAAAGAGATTTTCATAGATGTACTGATACTAAGTGTGTAGCATAATTTTATAACTTAACTCTCTTAAAATTGCCTTTTCTCCTATATATTTTGAGACTTCCATATATGTGTATATATATATGTGTGTATGTGGGTACTTCATAGAATCGAAAACGGCTGCGCGGATCGAGCTCAAATTTCGTATATAAGTGTAAAAAGCCACGGGGATCATCGACATCGCATTTTGGACAAGCTCTGAGCACTCATTCTCCACTCCCAATCATCAAAATCACCGCAAACACGGCGGGGGTTAGGGAGCATGTCAAAACCTCTTTCGCATATGCGAAAATATTGTTGATAATGTCGAAAAAGTTTTGACGTAAATGTGCAAAAACGAAATGTCGGAAATGACGAAAAATAATGCGATAACGTCGAAAGCGACTGGCCATAAAAGTGCGATAACGTCGAAACCACAACAGACCAAACATTTCCGTAAAATGTCGAAACTTTCGACAACGCGATAGTTGCGACGTCGAAACATTGATTGATATTCGCAAACGACGAAAAGTTGACGAAAAGTTAAAACATCGATACGATGTTGTCGCACTTCATAAATTCGCACATTTATTTTTGCCTTCTGCGTAATCAGATGCCAGATGAATTTTGATTGGCTGAATTGTGTGAAGGAAAATAAAGTTCAGTCAAAGGCCATACAAACAACTCTATGCGGTTAACACACAAGTACAACGACTTGACAGTTCGACTGTTTTGGTAGCTATGAGTTCGCACGAGGCCTAATTAAACAATAGTCAACCCATTCCAAATGTGTGAAGGGGTGATATTTAGCAAAGGCTATACAAACATATAGGCCTACTGACATATAATGACGTATATACCGGTCCTCACAACTTGCGACAGTTTTGTTGTTGTTGTTGTGATGTCTTCTCAATTAGTGAACAATGGTTTACCTCGTTGGACAAAAACAACACAGCTGATATATAAAATTCAAAAATGAAGCGATTTGATGTCATAATATATGTTCGATCATGGCTAGAAACAGTAATGAAATCGAATAGATCTATCGTTAGTGGACATACATGTATACGCAGTTGGGAAAATATTAGACCAGCAGTTTACACAGGTCGACAGTACGAAGAAGTTAGTCTTCACAACCCCAGGTGTCACACATCTAACAGAACAGAACAAAGATGAAATCACACAGAAATTTGATACCAGCTGCACCCACCTACAACGGGAGCGACAACCGTCCATTTGAAGCAATCCCTCATAACATTGTATCAATGCCAGACATATATATACATGTATATATAGAGCCATACCCCCTAAATTCATTGTTTTATAATGGTATGTATATCATTATCCATGTTTTTATTATTCATTCAATAAAGAATCGAGAAAAATATAACACTCAACTCCTCTGCCAGTCAATGCATATATGCTATCCACAAACGAAACTAGGGTTGTCCTGGGAAATTACCGTGATAAAAATAGCACAACATAACACGTGCAATTCGTGGAAATTCCAAACTATTATATAATAATTATGTTTTGTATTAACTTAACTTTGTCGCATCTGATCGCTGATATATATTGAATAAAATGTGTAGATTTGAAATAAAAGTCGCTGACGAATTAATCATGATAACGATGCGCTTCCGATATTTATCTAACAATGATTTCATACTTTTATAATATTTTGCGAAAATGAAATCATTGTTTACGACAAAACCACCACCGGGTTTACGGTACTTTTCAGAATCCAACGATGCCGTAAACCCCATGATTTTCGTCCACATTAAAATATGTGTCTGGTCTAGAAAGACAGATTGAAACTGTAGAAATTAACTTTAAGTACCATACGGAAAGTATACTATATCGAAATCGGGGTTGTGCTATAACTTGATTTATTGTCGTCCTCGGCTGTATTCATTTATTCATAATAGTTTCCACAATTAAATGGTGACGGTTTACCCAAAAGGAAGACAAGTTACATAATCACACACAAAAACGTTTTTCGAAATCAAAATTTGCATTGTTTACAGTACCTCTACAGCAGTCTTAATGCAATAATGTAGCAATTATTTTGGGGGCTTCAACCTGTAACATTTACTGTAAACCAGAAACCCACGGATTTGTGACCACATTAAAACGTAGGAAATGATTGTGTAGGCCTATCCTATTGTATAAATCGGGTCTGGGAATCATTTATTTGGGACTTTAATCTTATATTAATACTAGTTCATTATTAAACGAAGTTTGAATTGTCCGATATTAACCAAATCGGAGATTTCAGTAGATCGGAGAAATTTAGGCCTACTAATACATAGAACTCCGATCAAATCGGAATTGTTTTCCTATTGGAAATTCATTAATTCATTTAATTCATTGGAATTATTATGAGAAAAACTCCGATCTGAGAAATTTCAGCGACATCTTCCCGTTCGCGACACTGCGACACATCGGTATAAAACTGCGACCATGGAGTATTTATTGAACACAAACTGTCCTGCCAATCATATCGACAATATTGATTGAAATAATGCTGCGATCTTGACGAAAACGAACACTGCGAAAATATGTCGAAACAAAACAGCGAACATTTGAGCAAAACTGCGATAATTGCGAAAACATCTAACCAAGACAGCGAAATTAAAAAAAAATTGACGAAAACGCTTACCGTGGGCGATAACGACGAAAAAACTCCGATAATGTCGAAAAAACAATGTTAATGACGTCACATTTTTCGCAGTTTTATCGCATTTTTTTCGCACATGCGAAAGAGGTTTTGACATGCTCCCTTAATCGGGTTGATATTCGCTCGCGATCCAAGAGCCGTAACTCTACATTTTTTTTATATGTATATGTATATTTTTTATATCCATATTCACTTCAAACTGCTAAACCCGTTGAGCCAAAACTTGCTAATACCTTCCAACATATAGGATTGACATTTTATCATATATACATTTCTTGTTACGGTTGAAAATCTTAGTCTATTTTCGATACATTCATATAAACAAGCTCTAAACTTACACCCCTCAATTCGTGCTAACTCACGCAGCTTATCTCGCTGCTCAAAATTCAGTAAATACGAGGCAGTGCGATACGTCCCCGAATCGGGACTTCCACTGCCTTCTCCTTTGACCATCGGGGTGTCACTCCCAAGCTGTGAATGCCAACAACAACGACATTGTTGGCGAGAAAATAATTAGTTCAAATTACTAAATCCACACAATGCTAATTTTCTCTTTACGGCAATGTGAGAATCTTCGGGCGAGAATTTTCGGGTGGCCACCAAGCCGTGAATGCCAACAACAACGACATCGTTGGCATATTTCTTTTAGGGACGGGTATCATAATTCCTCTTGATTAAAAAGACAGGATTAACTCATTAAAAAATGCATGTTGCCCCAAGCCGTCAATGCCAACAACAACGACATCGTTGGCATACCTCTTTTAGGGATGGGTATCATAATTCCTCTTGATTAAAAATACAGAATAAACTCATTAAAAAATGCGTGTTGTGAGATTCTTATGTCTGTCGTTCCTAGGAACGGGGGAATTTTTCATCGGGTCAGTTTTTCCCGCCGGGACGGGTACCATAATTTCTCTTAAAAAGGCACAATTAACTCATTGAAAAGCGAAAAAAATGTCATGTTTCGGACCAACGCCGCCAGTGGCGTGCTAACCTGCTAGTCTCATATATATTTTGAAGACCTCTGTTTGTTTGTTTGTTTGTTTGTCTGTCTCTCATTTATACAAATCTACGATTCTCGACCGATCGGGACGAAACTTGGTACGTGTGTGTAGTTTGACCAGGCGGTGAACGTTGTCGTATTGGCGAGCCCGTGCGGCGCCCGCTTCGCGCATGCGCAGACCAGATCTCGGAAACGGGTGGAGCTATCGACTTGAAATTTGCTATGTGAATGTATCTTGCCCCGGATACGAATTGTATCGGGTCGCCGAGCACGTGCGACGCCAGCTTCGCGCATGCGCAGACGAGATCTCGGAAACGGGTGGAGCTATCGACTTGAAATTTGCTATGTGAATGTATCTTGCCCCGGATACGAATTTTATCGGGTCGCCGAGCCCGTGCGACGCCAGCTTCGCGCATGCGCAGACCAGATCTCGGAAACGGGTATAGCTATCGACTTGAAATTTGGTTTTTGTATAGCCCGGACAACGTCGGGTTCATCGACTTGAAATTTGGTTTTTGAATAGCCCGGACAACGTCGGGCTCATCGGCTAGTCTCATATATATTTTGAAGACCTCTCTTTGTCTGTCATTTATACAAATCTACGATTCTCGACCGATCGGGACGAAACTTGGTACGTGTGTGTAGTTTGACCAGGCGGTCGTCATTGTCGTATTGGCGAGCCCGTGCGGCGCCCGCTTCGCGCATGCGCAGACGAGATCTCGGAAACGGGTGGAACTATCGATTTGAAATTTGCTATGTGAATGTATCTTGCCCGGGATACGAATTTTATCGGGTCGCCGAGCCCGTGCGACACCAGCTTCGCGCATGCGCAGACGAGATCTCGGAAACGGGTGGAGCTATCGACTTGAAATTTGGTATGTGAATGTATCTTGCCCCGGATACGAATTTTATCGGGTCGCCGAGCCCGTGTGACGCCAGCTTCGCTCATGCGCAGACGAGATCGCGGAAACGGGTGGAGTTATCGACTTGAAATTTGGTTTTTGAATAGCCCGGACAACGTCGGGCTGGGTAGAGCCGTTGTCGGGCTCATCGGCTAGTTATTATATAATTCAGAAGAAATACACTTTACACAAAACATGTAAACACGGCGAATTGACTTTGGAACTGAAAGTGAAAGTAAGATTTGATCTGGAATCATATCCTGCGTGATTACACAAGGTTACATAAAAATAGTTCCTAAATGAATCACTGTTTAATTGTTTTATATTTATAACGACATTTGCTTGTGAATAAAACAAGGTAAATGTGTTATATATTGACGATTTTATGAATGTGCATAGTCCAAAATCGCGAATTAGATCAGAACATGGTCAATTTTTCAACATATCAGACTATAGTGTAAAAATGGTCCAGGAGATGAGGGACCCTGTAGGCTGACAAATTAAATAAGTCGCTCTTCAGACAAAATCACATGATGGCATTCAGATAAACATGCAAATAATAATGGCGTATATTATACAACGACGTTAAAGGTCTTTCGTCAGAGAACGTCAAACACCAAGCAACGCTATCGCAGCATCGACATCTAGAAGTTGGCGCCATTTCCTCTAGTGTTGAATCTGTGGCCAGTCCGGGTTTTCAACTTTGCTATCCAACAGTCTTCACGTATCGGTCTCAGATGTTTATTCCCATTGACCTTTTCTAATACCGATACCCTTATGTTGTCAATGGAATGTCCCGGTTGATTAAAATGTGATTTTGTCTGAATAATATCAACTGAGAAAGGCCTATTTAAGGCAGAAAGCTTTTGAAGAGCGACTTATTTAATTTATCAGACTATAGGCTATATATAAATGACTTCTCTGAAACAACCTCTTCGTGTACAATGTATGGCTTAATATATTATGCTTGGCGCGAATGTTATTCGAATTGACATAATAAGCATAGATATCAATGTACGCGAATATATATGCATGATGGACACCTTAAAGTACTACCGCTATTTTTTTGTGACGTCACTGTAACGTCATATTAGTATCAGTCGCTGATGGGACGACCGATAGATGACCGATGGAACTGATAGAATGACTGATGGAACCGACAGAATTAATGATAATTAGGCCGTCATGACATGATCTTTTAACTGATACTAATATGATGTTACAGTAACGTCACCAAAAAAAATAGTGGTAGTAACGGTCGGGATCGTTTTTTGCATTAAGACACGACCCCTTAGGGCCTATAGGTGTATGACTGACTATCGAACCTTCTGACTATTGAACCCTCTGACTATTGAACCCTCTGACTATTGAACCCTCGGGCTATCGAACCCTCGGACTATTGAACCCTTGAACTAACAAACCCTCGGACTATCAAACCCTCATACTAACGTACTGTACCCATCAATTGAATTATTGGATAGATGACTTCCATATACATAGTACATCATTTGGTAAACCATGTCAATAAGTGGGGCCATTATTATATAGGATGTTCCAATATAATCGCTGATAAGAAATTTATTGTATTTCAGTCTCAGACCAGCTGCTCAGACACTTAGTACTGAAATGTTCGGTGTCTTTATACTGAGGCAAAAAGTTAGTTATATGTCCTGACAGCGATTGGCTAATAAAATTGCATAAATATAATAATAAAGTAAGAGTCAAACCTTGAACAGTTTGTCTTCCTGTGGGCCAAATGATCCAATTTTATATGTAATGTCATTAGCAATAACTATTATCTCTCTTCCATCTGGGAATTCTGGTGTCTTCATGGTCATCAGCCATGCAACCATACCAATCTACAGTGAAATGGAAGTCTTGAGTTAGTGAAAAAGAAAGTTACGAGAAAATCAGTATAACTATTAAACAGACTTATTTTTAAAGTCATTGAGAGTGAAGATTAACAGAAAAATCAGCTGAAAATATAACATAATTGTTACCGTTCTCCTCTCTTCTGATTCACATGGCCGGCCGCAATTCAACTGATACCCTCGAAGGTTACATTTTGAAAGTTGTTGCCCGCTCAGCGATGATCAGTAGGCCTAGACATAGAACTAAGAGGTACTCAGCATGCAGATTCCCTCACAGCTCTCTAACAGTCTCCTAAGGCCATCCAAAATTATTTAATTGTTTCTCAGGCAATTTTTTTTTCTTCAGATCAGTGAGGGAGGGAGGATTTGTTTTCTTTATCCCAAATCACAGTGATGAATGACTTAAAATCCTGCATAAGAAGCCTAAATTGAAATACTAGAGATATGTAATGTAATGGCCAACTTCCCGCTGAATATGTTGTTGGAAATTTGGCCCAGTATCAGACCATCTATCATAAAAATCATTGTCCATGTTCTTATTTTTAATTTGTGTACGGTATCTCAGCTGAATGCAGCATGTTTCGATACGCAAATTTCCAGTTTGGATTGTTCTGATTTTGAATAATTCAAAACCAGATAACACGAAACAAAGCGAAGTAATAACTTAAGTGAATGAAGTGAAGCTTCCCGCAGTAACATTCTCTTGCAGAAATAATGGAAAATTGTTCCATTGTCGGATATTGTATTAGTTTCCACCTTCACAGTTACAGTGTAACATCCTTATATCAACTTTTGAACAGCTTTCCAGGCATGTTTCGTTTTGCCGCATGAAGTCGAGCCCAATAACACATTACGATTCAATATATGCCACAACCAACTTTTGTCGATATAGAGTTTCACCAATAATCATTTGAAACTCAGCCATACCCAGGACAGTGAGTTCTGGGTTATTTGCAGTAAACAAACATCTATCAGCTTGTTGCAACTTGATCTCTGATTTTCATCTAGCCTCTGGTAGACACTCGTAGCTATAATGGATAACATAGCGCCGGTGTCAAGTAAACATCCATTGCGTGAAAATAATTTTTTGGCAACTGTCCATTCTCAGCTGGTGTCGCTCTACCTGTGTCTTGCTTCATTTCACTGAATTCCCTGTGAAGGTGCTTGAAAATGAGTTGCTTTGTGGCCTTCCTTATTGCAGTTAAATCACCAGAAGGGTCAACCCGGTTAAAATTTCTGACAGTTTCTTCTGGTTGGTTCCTGTTTAAATTGCTGAATATCTTCCTGCTCAGGTCGCCCACCAACTTAGTCAGATGAGTCATTTGTCAAGATAATTTGTCATGATATGGTGCTGTCGCCTTTATATATATTAATGGCTCATGTTCTATTGTTCGGTGCCAGAGAAAACTTAAATGCTTCAAACTCCACAGCAAGTCGTTCTGCCATGTCCAAATGCATCATGCCTCCTTCGCATATTTTCCAAACTAAGTCCAGGCCACTTCTAACAAGACTACTCTGCATTTGTAATGATGCTGAAGGGTATGCCATGCAAATATGTCTCTGTATCCGCTGGCCTGTTCAACTGCACAAACATGGGTGCGATACATGTGTGTCTGGAGGGTGGGCAGAATTATTTTTTTCAGTGCCTGCATGATTTTTGTGTAATCTCTTCTCTCTTGTGGAGATAAACTTGACAGAATTTGTTGAACTGGGCCTCGGAGACAATGAATCAAATGCATGGCTTCCTCCAGCTCCAGTCTACCCATTGAGGCAGACACAATTTTCAAAATGGATCTCAAAGTAGAGAAAGGTTAGCGTTCCAGGAGTTTATAAATTAGGACAAGACCGCTGTCCCGCTATTCAGATATAAAACAATTACGACATTATCAGATTATGTACTGGGCACTTCGGAAATACGTATCGGCAAGGCGTCGCACTTTTTTTAGAGACCCCTTCCAAAAATAAATGGCTGCACACACTTAATTGTCAAGTTTATTGCTTTAATCGGATTATTATTGACATGGGTATTAATTAACAAAAAGCTTTAGAAATAAAACTAAAAGCTTTTACAACTCCTTGATTAGTCCTTATTGTTTATTTTAGTGGACCCCCACATTACAGAAGTGACAGAATTAAACTTACAAAGTTACATGGATCATGATCATTTTGTTCAGAATCAAGACTGTACAATTTACAAACATATCTTCCAGTCAAGGAAATAATACTAGAATGATATAATCCTACAATATTATATAACAATACTACTTCCAATTAAGTTAAAAATTTAACTACTACTGTAACTTTCTAATTGTATTGATCAGGCTTGGGGCGATTACATGTCAATGTAATCGATTACGACAGGGACCAGCCGAGGGGGGCGACGTAGGCGAAGAAGTCTCCCTATTATTGCTCACTTCGCCCTAATTTTGCAGCCGGGCGAAGTTTAAGTCGCCCTGAAATTTCCGAAGTTGACCAACGAAAATCGGTAAAATATTCACCCTAATTTACTGCCAACATTGATTGAACCCAGTTATCCATTGACACTGTTGTAGATAACACCATAGTTACTATTAAAATCTGTATTAATCCGATTTGGGAGCATATTCACACCTGAGTGTTGATTGCAGACAGCTGTGAATACATCGTCAGGTGTCCAGTCAGGTGACTTGTGATTTTGAGATTATCACACCTGAAGATTACAACTCTCATGACACCTTACATCAGATCATCACCCCTTTGTTAAATTATGTAAAGGTCAGAATAGCTTTGAAAACAAATTCATTTTTGCAACACAGTAATATCTGTACCCATGTTAGGGACCTTCGAGTGAGAATGTTCAAGATTTCGTTTTGTTTTGTTTTTTTTAGCATATTTTTCGTATTCATAAGCATTTTGTAATTGTTATTTCTTTTTGTATTCATAATTAAGCAGTTTAAAAATGGTGTTTTTCCTAAATATATTCTTATCAAATCTGATCATTCTCTCACAGTTATGTTTGGACATTATTCATTAGTTATCAGTGTGATAATTGGAACATATAGTTTGCACATTTGAACCATTGTTTTATCATTTTGATTTAAATTCTTTATAATAAGCGACTACAGTGCGGGCCGATTTCAATTTTGCCAATGCATTTCTCCCTGGAAAACGTCGACTTCGCCCTATTTTTGTGACAGAGAGAAGTCACTTCGCCCTGAAAATCAGGCCTAGGCTGGTCCCTGGATTACGATTACAATTATTTTGATTTACATGATTAAGATTACAATTACTGATTACATTTGTTCCAATGTAATCAATTACAATTACTTTAGTAAATGTAATCGATTACTTTTCGATTACATATGATTACAATTGTTAGTTTCCAACCATTTTGATCGCATAGGAATAAATAACGAAATAAGCTTGAGCAACTAATTTTATTATGCTAATAACTGCAAATAACAGAAATATTGCAGATGAGATACTCTCTCCTTTTGAGTATATTATACAGATAGGTTTTTATTTACATTAATAATGGCTCACCTCATTCTCGCCAGCTAATCTATTCTGTTTCCTTAGTTTTCCATGATTGTCGATAACTAGCTCTATTGAACATAAAACATCAGTAGGAGTTTCTACAGGTTTACTTAGCTGTTTTCTGTATTTCTCCCACAACTTATTTAACACCTTAAATAGAAAATACAACAAATTATCTTCAAAATGCAGCTATAGACATCACTGGCAGAATGTATGCAGTATGGAAGTCTCTTCTGACAAAAAAAAAACAAAAGAAAAATATCACATACATAGTCAAAGATATATATTGAAAGGGAGAGCTAAAGACTTTAAAACTGAATAGTCGATCATCAGTGCATATCTCAAGTGTTTCATAGGATATAAAGTCTGTGTCATTCTATGTTGACCCTCAGGCTTCAAGTTCAATCCACCATATATAGATTTATAATCATAATACCTTGTTTGATGTGGACTTCCTACATCAAATAGTGGAAATTGTGTTGTAAAGTAAAGTGTAATCTTGGTGAAAAAATCAAGACGGTTTTGGCCGGTAAATTGGCTGACATAATGAACGGTTTTGGCCGTCAAATTGGCTGGCGTAACATAGCATCCAGTAAATTGGGTAAAGGGTTAAAAAGACTTGACATGGTACAAGGGGTGGCTGTTGAAGTTGGCTTTGAACCAAATGAGGACAGCAAAATCACTTATGGCTACACGAAATCAAGAATCTGTGACGATGTTGCTAATAGCACATGCTTCGATCACCAGATATTCAGAGCTTTGTCACCTTTGCTTTAAAACCCCTGATTTGATTCCAATAAAGGACCATAACTCTGATGAAAATTGGTCGTTGGGAACCAAATTCAAACTTGACCTGTATGTTGGGCTAGTAAACTCATATACATACCAAATTTCATTCCATTCAGTTAAGACTTACCAATTACAGTTATCATCTGGAAACGAAAATTGAGAGCAACTTCCAACAAATAGGGCCATAACTCAGGTGAAAATTGGCGGGCAAAACCAGAATTTTAACTTGACCTGTATTTTAGGCTTGTAAACACCACATACCAAATTTCATTCCATTCAACAGAGACTATCTAAAGTTATCATCTGGTAACAAAAAGAGAACAGACAGATCATTAACATACCATGTCCCGTTTTCTTTTTAAACAGGCGTACAAAGAAAAACGGGCGTAAAACATTTAACCTATATAGACGATATGAATACGTGGCACACAAAGTATTTAAACTGAGGTTGGGGAATAATTTATTTTGACTTAACTCTCCTTTTAAAAACAGTTAGCACATTAAACTGACAGAAGGGGTGGCAACAAAAAAACAAAATAAAAAAACAAAAAAAAGGCCTATACGAAATGTGTTTGACATAGAGAGATAGAAATTATTAACAAATGAAGTTCGTGTGAGTAAAATATATAGACCTATAAATATGTAGTCTGAGTAACTTATTAAGGTTCTTTTTTAACTCTTGTATTAAAGCAATATGTAGTTATATTTACTTATATATATATATATCTATATATACTGGCCTCTTAATTTAATACTGTAATTTATTTGCTATAAATGAATATATGTGACTTGTGTAACAAAGTAAAATCTACCAATAGTTAGGAAAGTAACCTTGATTTCATCGGAGTTTGGCACATTTTCTGATATTAACTATCAAATCAGAGATATAGCAGATCAGAGAAATTTAATAATATACAAAACCATGTGGTAGTTTCCTGTTAATTATTGAGTTACCTGGCGGAACATTTCTGGAAAGTCATATACATAAGTTGTTCCACCTGACTGAGCCTGGGATCTTTTGAGTTGCAGGTGATCTTTGGTAAGATAGGGAGTACTAACTAGTAGCCCATGTAGGGGTCCCTGCTTCTCACCATATGCCTGGCACATCACCTGCAAAAATTAAACAACTAGCTAATTTGCCATTATTAGAAGAAATACATAGAAGCAGTGATATATGGCAATGATATTTCAGCTGAACTTAGTTGTACAATTAAACTATAAAGGCTGTAATTAAATCCTGACCTGTATTAAAATAACCATACCATAAAGTGTGTTCGCACATCCTGACAAATGCATAAAAATACCATAATTAAAAATCCTAGCAAAAGCTGAAATGTTAGATGCTGTTCTGTACGTCCCTGGATTAAAATTTTTGAAATATTCAACCACTCCAAAACAAATTTATGTTTATAGGAGTCATAATTTAGCCAGTTTTGAAAATAACACAAATCCAATTAGAGCCAAATGTAAATGACATGGAATAAACCAATTTATTGATTGAAAGTTCAGAATAGACTGAAGGCGTATATAAAAGACTGTTTGCTTTTCAGTATATTGAAAATACTGGAAACATTTCTGTCGATCCTGTTCGGCCTCTATTCCTAAACAAGATAAAAGCCTATCAAACAGTTTTGAACAGGACTACATATCTGATTCACTCTGGGCTTTTCATCTAGGATTTCATAACAAGAGCATTAATTGTTAGGGCATGGCAATATACGCCAGTGGTAATTCAAATTGGAGTGTAAAACTCAATTTCGAAGTTGACCTGTATTGAGAGCTAGTAAACTCACATTCTAAATTTCATTCCATTCAGTTCAGAATACTAAAGTTATCATCTGGAATCGAAAATTAAGTGCAAACTCCAACAAAAAGGGCCATAACTCTGGTAAAAATTGGGGGGGGGGGGGGTGGCAGAACCCAAATTTTAACTTGACCTGTATTTTATGCCAGTAAGATGCGGCATCATAATTAATTCTGTAGTTTTCCATTAATTTCTTATTTTTTACCGATTTTGCCGGTATTCAGAACTGTTACCGAAATTGAAAATGTCAATTACATTCCTGTATTATAAATGCACTGTGTAATGTGGGTTTTGTTTTTGATAATTAATACCAATGAAATCGGCAGACATTTCAGAGAATTTGATCGATATTACAGGTGAATTAAGTAGATATTACCGGTAACTTAATTACTGTTAATTGTTTTCCCCGATATTAGCCCGTCTTGATTTCTGAATTATTAAACAAAGACCATGGAAAATGAAAGATTGTCGAAATTAATATAGCTACAGACACTCTCTTCATTCACTATATTATGTTTTATTTATTATTTTCATTGCAGGTGTACAACCATAACCCTAATCTTAAACCTATTGACCGAAAAATGTAGGAATAAAAGCTTGGACAAAATTATGCATGTTGCGAACAAATTTCTAAGTCGAAAAATGGGAATAACTCCACACAAAAAATGTTGGACAGATGTCATAATCGCAGGTGCCAAGGTTCCCATGGTACTAAATATCAGTGCCAAGATTAAAAAACATTGACCGAAAAATGTAGGAATAAAAGCTTGGACAAAATTATGCATGTTGCAAAAAAGTTCTAAGACGAAAAAGGGGGATAACTCCACCAAAAAATGTCGGACAGACATCATATTCGCAGGTGCACAAGTTCCCATGGTACTAAATATCTGTGCCACGTTTTTTCCCCGATATTAGCCCGTCTTGATTTCTGAATTATTAAACAAAGACCATGGAAAATGAAAGATTGTCGAAATTAATATAGCTACAGACACTCTCTTCATTCACTATATTATGTTTTATTTACTATTTTCATTGCAGGTGTACAACCATAACCCTAATCTTAAACCTATTGACCTAAAAATGTAGGAATAAAAGCTCGGACAAAAGTATACATGTTGCGAAAATTTTCTAAGTAAAAAAAGGGGGATAACTCCACCAAAAAAGGTCCAACATACGTCATAATTGTAGGTGCACAGGTTCCCATGGTGGTTGATGTCTGTGCCAAGTTTCAAGGAAATTGATCAAAAAACGACTGAGAAAATCTCTGGACAAATTTGTGTCCACGGACGGACGAACGACAGACCGACGGACGAGCCGACTCCAGTATACCCCCCCCCTAACTTCGTTGTGGGGGGTATAATTAAGTTATTTCTAGGTTCGCATGATCTCATATTTTATTCGTGCTATGTATAAATAATTCATTTCATTTAACTAATAGCATAATATTGTGGTATTTATTGAGTGTTTTCGTCACTAGAATTACAAGTTTTCATGTTGGCGATCACTGTTGTGTGATTGGCTCACCTATAGCGACATACCTTCCCTCGCAGGAGCAACCAAATTAAACTCGGTCTATAAAGGATAACATATAATAAGCTGGGTTTTTTTTATCAGAACCAAAGGATTTAGTCATGCAAAGAGTAAAATCCAAGATGGCTGCTGGCGGCCATGTTTTTTGGCCAAATGAGCCCAAAAGGACTCGTTCCCATCTACATGTCATTGTTAACATCCATGACGAATTTCATGAAGATCCAACCAAAGCTACGACCTGTAGCCCGCGCCAAAGGATTTAGTCATGCAAAGAGTAAAATCCAAGATGGCTGCTGGCGGCCATGTTTTTTGGCCGAACGACCCCAAAATGTCTCGTTCCCATCTACATGTCAATATTAACATCCATGACAAATTTCATGATGATCAGACGAATAGTACGACCTGTAGCCCGCGCCAATGGATTTAATTTTGAAATCCAAGATGTTCACCAGTGGCCATGTTTTTTGGCCGAATGACCCCAAAATGACTCGTTCCCATCTACATGTCAATGTCAACAGCCATGACAGATCTCATAATGATCCGACCAAAGGTACGACCTGTAGCCTGTGCCAAAGGATTTAGTCATGCAAAGAGTAAAATCTAAGATGGCTGCTGGCGGCCATGTTTTTTGGCCGAATGACCCCAAAATGACTCGTTCCCATCTACATGTCAATGTCAACAGCCATGACAAATCTCATAATGATCGGACCAAAGGTACGACCTGTAGCCTGTGCCAAAGGATTTAGTCATGCAAAGAGTAAAATATATGAAAGTGTCAATGACACTGAAGCTCAACTTGGAAAGGGAATAATTTAATGTATTACAGTCAATGGAGCGATTAGGAATGTGGAAAGTTGAATGTCTAATACTAGTTTATAGACATGAAGAGAAAAGTAAAATCCAAGATGGCTGCTGGCGGCCATGTTTTCGGCCGAATGACCCCAAAATGAGTCATCGTTAACATCCATGACAAATTTTATGACGATCAGACTAAAGGTACGACCTGTAGCCCGTGCTAAAGGACTTAGTCATACAAAGAGTAAAAACCAAGATGGCTGCTGGCGACCATGTTTTTTGGCCGAATGACCCCAAAATTACTCGTTCCAATCTATATGTCAATATTATCATCCATGATAAATTTCATGATGATCAGACAAACAGTACGACCTGTGGCCCGTGCTTATGGATTAAATTTTGAAACCCAAGATAGCCGCTGGCAGCCATGTTTTTTATCCGAATGACCCCAAAATGACTCGTTCCCATCTACATTCCAATTTCAACAGCCATGACAAATTTTATGATGATCAGACTAAAGGTACGCCCTGTAGCCCGTGCTAAAGGATTTAGTCATACAAAGAGTAAAATACAAGATGGCTGCTGGCGGCCATGTTTTTTGGCCGAATGACCCCAAAATGACTCGTTCCCATCTACTTGTCATTATTAACATTCTTGACAAATTTTATGACGATCAGACTAAAGGTACGACCTGTAACCCATGCTAAAGAATTTAGTCATACAAAGAGTAAAATACAAGATGGCTGCTGGCGGCCATGTTTTCGGCCGATTGACCCCAAAATGAGTCGTTCCCATCTACATGTCATCGTTAACATCCATGACAAATTTATGACGATCAGACTAAAGGTACGACCTGTAGCCCATGCTAAAGAATTTAGTCATACAAAGAGTAAAATCCAAGATGGCTGCAGGCGGCCATGTTTTTTGGCCAAATGACCCCAAAATTACTCGTTCCCATCTACATGTCAATATTAACATCCATGACAAATTTCATGATGATCAGACGAACAGTACGACCTGTGGCCCGTGCTAATGGATTAAATTTTGAAATCCAAGATGGCTGCTGGCGGCCATGTTTTTTGTCCAAATGACCCCAAAATGACTCGTTCCCATTTACATACCAATTTCAACAGCCATGACAAATTTTATGATGATCAGACTAAAGGTACAACCTGTAGCCCGTGCTAAAGGACTTAGTCATACAAAGAGTAAAAACCAAGATGGCTGCTGGCGACCATGTTTTTTGGCCGAATGACCCCAAAATTACTCGTTCCAATCTATATGTCAATATTATCATCCATGATAAATTTCATGATGATCAGACAAACAGTACGACCTGTGGCCCGTGCTTATGGATTAAATTTTGAAATCCAAGATAGCCGCTGCCAGCCATGTTTTTTGTCCGAATGACCCCAAAATGACTCGTTCCCATCTACATTCCAATTTCAACAGCCATGACAAATTTTATGATGATCAGACTAAAGGTACGCCCTGTAGCCCGTGCTAAAGGATTTAGTCATACAAAGAGTAAAATACAAGATGGCTGCTGGCGACCATGTTTTTTGGCCGAATGACCCCAAAATGACTCGTTCCCATCTACTTGTCATTATTAACATTCTTGACAAATTTTATGATGATCAGACTAAAAGTAGGACCTGTAGCCCGTGCTAAAGAATTTAGTCATACAAAGAGTAAAATCCAAGATGGCTGCTGGTGGCCATGTTTTTTGGCCGAATGACCCCAAAATGAGTCGTTCCCATCTACATGTCATCGTTACCATCCATGACAAATTTTATGACGATCAGACTAAAGGTACGACCTGTAACCCATGCTAAAGAATTTAGTCATACAAAGAGTAAAATACAAGATGGCTGCTGGCGGCCATGTTTTCGGCCGATTGACCCCAAAATGAGTCGTTCCCATCTACATGTCATCGTTAACATCCATGACAAATTTATGACGATCAGACTAAAGGTACGACCTGTAGCCCATGCTAAAGAATTTAGTCATACAAAGAGTAAAATCCAAGATGGCTGCAGGCGGCCATGTTTTTTGGCCAAATGACCCCAAAATTACTCGTTCCCATCTACATGTCAATATTAACATCCATGACAAATTTCATGATGATCAGACGAACAGTACGACCTGTGGCCCGTGCTAATGGATTAAATTTTGAAATCCAAGATGGCTGCTGGCGGCCATGTTTTTTGTCCAAATGACCCCAAAATGACTCGTTCCCATTTACATACCAATTTCAACAGCCATGACAAATTTTATGATGATCAGACTAAAGGTACGACCTGAAGCCCGTGCTAAAGGATTTAGTCATACAAAGTGTAAAATCAAAGATGGCTGCTGGCGGCCATGTTTTTTGACCGAATGACCCCAAAATGACTCGTTCCCATCTACATATCATTATTAACATTCATGACAAATTTTATGATGATCAGACTAAAGGTACAACCTGTAGCCCGTGCTAAAGGATTTAGTCATACAAAGAGTAAAAACCAAGATGGCTGCTGGCGACCATGTTTTTTGGCCGAATGACCCCAAAATTACTCGTTCCAATCTATATGTCAATATTATCATCCATGATAAATTTCATGATGATCAGACAAACAGTACGACCTGTGGCCTGTGCTTATGGATTAAATTTTGAAATCCAAGATAGCCGCTGGCAGCCATGTTTTTTGTCCGAATGACCCCAAAATGACTCGTTCCCATCTACATTCCAATTTCAACAGCCATGACAAATTTTATGATGATCAGACTAAAGGTACGCCCTGTAGCCAGTGCTAAAGGATTTAGTCATACAAAGAGTAAAATCCAAGATGGCTGCTGGCGGCCATATTTTTTGGCCAAATGACCCCAAAATGACTCGTTCCCATCTACATGTCATTGTTAATATCCATGACAAATTTTATGACGATCAGACTAAAGGTACGACCTGTAGCCCATGCTAAGGAATTTAGTCATACAAAGAGTAAAATCCAAGATGGCTGCTGGCGGCCATGTTTTTTGGCCGAATGACCCCAAAAGTACTCGTTCCCATCTATGTGTCAATATTATCATCCATGACAAATTTCATGATGATCAGACGAACAGTACGACCTGTGGCCCGTGCTAATGGATTAAATTTTGAAATCCAAGATGGCCACTGGCGGCCATGTTTTTGGTCCGAATGACCCCAAAATGACTCGTTCCCATCTACATTCCAATTTCAACAGCCATGACAAATTTTATGATGATCAGACTAAAGGTACGACCTGTAGCCCGTGCTAAAGGATTTAGTCATACAAATAGTAAAATCCAAGATGGCTGCTGGCGGCCATGTTTTTGGGCCGAAAGATCCCAAGATGACTCGTTCCCATCTACATATCATTATTAACATTCATTACAAATTTTATGATGATCAGACTAAATGTACAACCTGTAGCCTGTGCTAAAGGATTTAGTCATACAAAGAGTAAAAACCAAGATGGCTGCTGGCGACCATGTTTTTTTGGCCGAATGACCCCAAAATTACTCGTTCCCATCTACATGTCAATATTAACAGCCATGACAATTTTCATGATGATCAGACAAACAGTACGACCTGTAGCCCGTGCTAATGGATTGAATTTTGAAATCCAAGATGGCCACTGGCGGCCATGTTTTTCTTCCAAATGACCCCAAAATGACTCGTTCCCATCTACATGTCAATGTCAACATCCATGACAAATTTCATAATAATCGGACCAAAGGTATGAACTGTAGCCCGTGCTAAAGGAAATTGTTGACGAATCACGCACACACACACGCACGACGGATACCAAGCCATGGCAATAGCTCAAACTTTACAAAGTAAAGTTGAGCTAAAAATGGCTGCTGGTGGCCATGTTTTTTGGCCGAATGACCCCAAAAGGACTCGTTCCCATTTACATGTCATTCTTAACATCCATGACAAATTTCATGAAGATCCGACGAAAGCTATGACCTGTAGCCCGCGCCAAAGGATTTAGTCTGCAAAGAGTAAAATTCAAGATGGCTGCTGGTGGCCATGTTTTTTGGGGTTCTTGTTTGGGGTCATAGTTATATTCGGCTTCTTTCTGAAGAACATTTCCGTATGCTTTTAGGACCCCAAACTGATTTCTTCCTCGCATTTGGCTTCGACGCGGAAGCAGGCAAATTTGTTGTCCAAATGTTGGGAGTGGGGGCGGTCCACGATCCGTAACGTTCAACTCAGGGACTGGTCAGCGGTGCTGAGCTATAATCCACATATCGTAAAACTACAACTTGGTGGTAATGATTTGGCTCAGCCCTCTGAGGATGGTCTCTCAGTGGCAGCTGCCATAGTTGTTCTTGCTAGGCGTTTGGTGCGAGAGGTGGGAGTGAAATTGGTCTTTATTGGCCAACTTTTCCCTCGCACTGAAGTCAAATACAAAGTACGATTGCCTTCCGGACGGTCTATACTTTAATGCCTTCACCTGTGAATCCCATTACTTACAATGTTTGGATACTCGAGGTTTCCAATAAGCTACTGACTTTCTTCCATTCTTTTCAGCTGCCAGATTATAGTTTGGCCTCACCGGCATCTGGGTATTTTGGCTATTCAATATTTGAGGGATGGGGTGCATCTCAACGACATGGGCCAAATCCTGTTTTTCAGGAGTTTACGTGGAGCCATTTTACATGCCATTGGGAAGTTGCGACATGTCTCAAAGAATTCATGCTCTTACAGCACGTTTGTCATCGCCATGGTTTAAATGACCACTTGGCATATTTTTGTGCTATTCAAGCTCGCCTGGCTTTTGAGCATCAAAATTTTCCTGTTCCAGGACATAAAGAAAACAACTAATCCTTCAAATTATTAAAACAACTATATACGGCTTATCACTGAAGGTTCATGCATCTCACCAGAATTCCCAACTACACCTTTTACTGGACTCGGCCTCCGGGTCTCAGTTCGACTTTTAATCCGTCCCAAAAATTCCCATTTCTATAAATAAAACGCCCATGGCACACTGTATACCAAGAATCAGCAAAACATTATACACACGGAGCACAAAATAAATAAATTGGTGATTAAATTTAACTTTGCATGAGTTAACTGATCATTGGGGCAATGAAATATGCCATTCTGTGAGTATAGCAGGCCCTTCCGATCTCACAAATTTTTTATTTTACAGAATGTGCTATAAAATTTCGTAAAAAATCACCATTGGGATTCTATTCATATCACAAAAAGAAATGAGCAGAACTGTGCGTAAGGCATACCTTTACTTGTGAATATTCCAACTCAATGGAACCAAAATTGTCACTTTGACTAAAAATGACTGCCAAAATGGCAGTCATATTATGGAAAATGGTAGCTATATCAGCAGACTGCAAGGCCAAACTGGGCAATAAATAGATATTTATCTAGTTTTATACTTCGCAACAGTTGTGAGTGTTTACATATTATCGACAATTTCATTACTTTCGAGTTGACTGTTTTGAAGTATTCAAAATTACTATTTGTTGTTTCAAAGTCTCAAAACAAAATGAACATCAAATATTTGAAGGGAGTTTTCTTCAACCATATAAATAACTCAACCAAAAACAAAGTTAGCAAATGAGCTATGTATAATTTTTTGTTAGAGCAGTATAAATCCCATGATTCCCACATCCCCATATAAATATGACTTTTGAGAAGATATAACTGTTTCAGTGACATCGGTCACCATTTCGAGGTTGTCAAATCTGAACAACAAAATCTCCTTAAAACAAATCTGTTAGATAAGCAGTTTTTGAAGTATCGAGATGAGTTATTGGGAGAGCTCAATAGTCTAATAGCTAACTGATATCTTTGTAAAATATAAGTTAAAAAGCTAAAATATAGTAAAATGCGGAAATTGAAATTTTTAGCAAATTATGACAGATTCCTGGTACTGTATGTTCAGCATGTGTGGTCCAAATTAGCTTTATTTTTGGCTGCGGAGAGCTTTTCTTTGCTCAACTAACTTCTTCATGTGTGCATCATAGGGTACAATTTCCCTGTCAAGTGAACCAGTCGGTCCCCTCTGACATGTGAATCCAAGCAGGAAAGTCGTTCTTGTTCTCAATTTTTGAAAACTTTCTCTGAGCTCAAACAAACATAACATCATTCGGTTCATCCGAATGAGAAAGTTACCTCATTCTTGTCAACCCAGTTTCAACTCAGTTTCTATAGCACTGTGTTCTGGAGTATTCAGAATATCCATGACCAGATTGTTCTGTTCACTTGTATGTGTTCACTTGTATGTGCTCATTGGCTCATGTTGAGCTCACCTGTGAGCGGCATAGAATTTATTTGACTCTTCAAGCGAGCTACATCAACTGCTTCCAATGATCATTCTGGCTCAATAAATTGAGCAACATGATTCGTTTTCGAGATCACATGTCTTTGATGTTTCACCCAATTGAATACCGTCGCTGTCGGAATGTTCGTCATTTCGAGCAGTTTGGTTTCCCCATCTTCAACAATTTCTGTGGCTCAATATAGCGAGCAGTCCGAGTCGTATTTTTGAACTTATGTAATCTCTCAGAAGTTGGAGCAAAGTTAAATATAATCACCAATTTGTTTATTTCGTGCTCCGTGTGTATAATGTTTCGCTGATTCTTGGTATACAGTGGGCCATGGGCGTTTTATTTATAGAAATGGGAATTTTTGGGACGGATAAAAGTCGAACTGAGACCCGGAGGCCGAGTCCGATGTTTTACAAGTAGCTTGGAGTCCAAAATTCAATCAACCATGACAATATGAACAAATGGGAAAATAAGGTTCCTGGAAATATAAACAACATCTACCATCTTGATTTTCAAAACAAGGCACCACCTACAATAGTCATGCAAAGTTATCTGCCCATTACCTACTGCATAGATAAATCATATTGGTTATAAGCCATTGTTTTAATTTCAAATTGAAAGCATGTGTCCGACAGGTTAATATATTTTTCAAAAATCAATTAATCAGTCAATACCAAAATCATTAGAAGTGAATAGTGTGCAAAGATAACCATAGATAAGAGATATGAGGAAGAGTCCATGTACATTATAGCAAGAGTCTCATACTGCTATTAATCAATTTGACAGATATGATTGAACAATTAGCCAGCCAGTGAGCAGTTGTTTATCTTTACCTATCTAACCACCCCTAGAGGTCTGAACCATGTCATCACTCAATTAATAACATAATTCACTTAGAATGACATCTATTAAACATACTCTCATATACTATGGGTATTTGATGTTGGTAATTTATTGATATCATTATATTACATGCAACTATTGCAATAAAATCTTATTTTCAAAACAGGACATCACACCTAATTAATGGTATAAAATTCAAACAAATGAAAGTGTCAATGACAATTTTTTTTTTTTTTTTAATAATTTGTTTTTATTATTATAAAAGTTAACTAGAAAGTTATAATAACTTTTTTTTGTTAAATTGAGCAAGGAGTTCAATCTAAAAAAAAATCAAATTTTTTTTTTTCAAATTATTTTTTCGAAAAAGGTTCATAACCTTTAAAATAAATTGGACATATTTGAACACGATCTGTATTTTGGGCTGTGAAACTCACATACCTAATTTGGTTCCAATCAGATGAAAATTTTTTGAGTTATGGCAGAATGTGTGAATTCTAAGTCAAAAAAGGGCCATAACTCTGTGAAAAAAAACTCAGATCAAACCTATATTTGAACTCGATCTGTATTGTGACTTGAGAAACCCAAATACAAAATTTGGTTCTAATCGGATATAAAATGTTTGAGTTTATATCGCAGAATGCGTAAAGTGTCTATGGACGGACAGACAGACAGACGAACGACGTCGACACTATGTGTACCATACTATGGTATGGGTACACATAAAAAATGTCAGGATTGCTCTAGGGCTTTCTATAAACATGACAGACAATTACTGTGGTGGTCGCTCACCAGACTGTAAAGACAGAGAAGACTGGGACTCTGAAGACTACAATAGTCAGTACGCTGTTATAACGTAATAAATTTTTCTGAATTTTAATATTAATTGTGTTTTTTTTATATGAAAATTTGAGCACAGAGTAAAATCTAAATGTTTTTTTTCATTTAAAAATGTTTTTTTTTTAAATTGAAAAAGGACAACAAGATCTTTGGTTGGAGCATATAATAATCATACAAGGCTGGGCACAACAAGATCTTTGGTTGGAGGGTATTTGATGTTTCTCAGACAATCATAAATTGTTCTATTAAGAGTGAGGAGTAAGAATCAAATATATGCATCTTTCTTACCTGTCCAGTCCTTGGATCGAGAACCTCTTTGTAAAGACTAATATCCAGGTAATAACCACTCTCATTTGTTATGTATAGTCTGATAGGGAAACTAACTCCTTGTGCCGTCAGTCTGTGAAACAAGAACAGTATATATATACTGTAAATAGAGAACATTTTAAGAACGACATATTTCTATGGAACTCATTTTGAAGAAATGTTTGCATTATTATATGCCCGCCACCAGGGAATGCACCCATTAGCTTCTTTCAAATATCATTTAGAAAGCTTCGATAACTTGGTGATGAATAATATTAAAAAATCCAAAACAAAAAGGGCATATATAATTCTGAAGAGAATCAGTGGACAAATCCGCGATTCAAGCACAGCTTGTATTTTGAGCTGATTCAGTGACATACCAAGTTTGGTGGAGAATACATCACTGCAGATGCCAATTGGAAACCAAGAAAACCCAAATTTCAAAGTAAAAACAAGATCCATAATTCTGGTAAAATGGGAGGCCAGAAATAAAGATCGAACTTGACCTGTACTTTATCGTTTCACACCTGATTACCAAATTTCATTCCATTCAGTCAACATCAACTGAAGTATCCATTCGTAAACCAAAAAAACATAAGTCCAATGAAGTCCATAACCCTAGTAACAAGACAGTCACTGACTGTAGAGTCACTCACCTGACTGTAAAGACTGAGAAGATATGAGTTTTGAAGGTGAAGGTCACGCCGCACGAACAAATTGATGGGCCTATGTTGGTTCCCGGGTGATATTACGTGCCCGTACCAAGACTACTCTGAAGACTACAAGAGTCAGTACTTGTCAAATTTACTTCAAAACAAGTAGTTGGAGCAAATACATTCAGCTTAGAAATTGAAGTGTTCCCACTGACATACATAAACATTCTTAATTCAATTAATTTGAGTGCAGATTATTAAATCTTCACTGTCTGCACCTTCTTGAATAACCAATCCCATTTGAGCAAACCTGATACTGGTACAAGATTCAGATGATGACATTATCTGCACCATATGTGTACTTGTGTTGGAAGACAAAAAATTGTATTGTAAACAATAACAAACATCAGAAGACTTTTTTAAATCTGAAAAGTGCATGTTATCAGAAACTGATTCTACAGGTAGTTCATAATCAAATTAAAATGTTAAAACAGAAGGATAAAACAGACAAAGGGTATGAAAGGTTTTAAATAACCACTCCAATAATGTAAGCTTAATGAACCTTTATCCCCACCAGAAGTCAGGACCCACCCCATGATATATTTTTATAAAATAATAAATATTGGGTAAATATTGAAACTAGGAGCTCCCTTCTCTTGATCAATGGTCTATTATTATACTTCCATGGTTTAGCATGGAAGTATATTGTTTTTGTGATTTTTATTATACTTCCATATTTTAATATGGAAGTATATTGTTATTCAATTTTGGATTTTTCTCTATTATTATTATACTTCCATATTTTAATATGGATGTATATTGTTATTCAATTTTTTATTTTTATTTTTCATTATTTATTCTACTTCTTCTTAATATATTTTGTAACTCTTATATCTCAGAAAGTTAAAAAGATAAATCATTGAAATTTGGTAGGTATATGCACCTTGCCAAGATACAACTGAATGAAACATTTAGGTTTATGTCCTAACTTTCTTTCCAGAGTTATGGCCCTTAATCAAAAATTTTGGAAAAAGTTTGTGCCCAGATCTTCTCCTATAAGAAGCCAAGCAGCTGAATTCGGGTTACGTGACCGTGTTAACTAACGAAAGGGCACGAATCGAGAAAATTTTCACCAAGGTCCGAATACAATTTGTCGACCTGGGGAGGGGTGCAAAATTTGTCAAATTTTTTTTTGTCACCGATTCCAACCATTTTTACTGTCGTGTATCTATACGACGTACTGATGCTACTCGTGAAAGAATTTTGTAAATCGGTTGAGAAATGGCCAAGTTATAACGCATCGAAAAATGTACTAATAAAGTCCATGTGTAGAAAGCGCTTGTGCCCAGATCTTCTCCTAGACGAAGCGCAACAGCTGGATTTGGTCTATGTGAGAGTCTTAAACATAGACAGAAGACCAAACCAGAAACTGCCAATGTCAAAAATTACACCAATGACTACTGGCGATATAATTATTTCAACATCCATTCCTGTTCGGCGCACTGCGTTAATTGTTATATTGGCTAATGGGTAATCACTCTATGTCGGCTGTCTGTCTTGTCAGCCGGTCGTGATTCTGCGGTTTTATCGCGGTGCGGCTTACAATTGACATATTTTGAGTCCAAAAACGCTCAAAATTCATTAGTTTTAGAATAGTAGTTCGTTTTGTTTTCACTTTTTTTTAAACGCCCATTTTTTACAAAATTCTCGACTTTTATATTTGAAAAACGAAACTGTGGTGTCAGCCGTATAATGTTATAACACTTCTCCGCATGGACCACGTTTTCCTAAAGCACAATCCGTCTATGCGCGGACTTTCGCTTGCAGTTCTCAATTCAATTGAAACTATTTTATATCCGTTCGCGTACCCGTAAACCATTTTTTAATATTATATTTTTTAATTGAATGAACGGGAGTCAGCGTATCCCGTCCGACGCCCCAACCTTGCCACCCCTTAGTCGCTAATTTTGGTATCATAATTTCGGAACGTGACACTTTGCGGTTTGGTATTGGTTTACCATCTGACATAGTGCATACTTTTGTTGAATTCAGATCTGACCATTTAAAAACTGTCTCTTTATCATCTGCATGTGTCACGAGTGAAAATATATGACTTTATTGTCCGACTGTTAAGACCGCCGATTGCATATTTCGCATTAATTGGACGAGACGTAATGTAAAGTATTATAACTTACGAATAGGCGACAACGTCGACGTCGTACATTCGTTCGCTACTCGGAAAATATACAATAAATGCCTTAAAGCGCCGACTAATTCACCACCTGCGTGTATTCAAGAATATGAATCACACCAAAATTAAGCGAATTGCATATGGAATGTGTAGGTATAAGCTGCCATGTATATATCATTTCCAGAATGCTACCATTTCATGACAATCTATTTGCTAAAATAAAACACCTTAAACTGTTTGGAACATCGCGATATAGGCAAGCGAGCAAAGAGAGTTTATTGTCTTCATACCATACGCTATTTCGCTGTTCCGAAATGGGTGGTCGTTCAATGTAGCATAATTACATTGAACGACATATATAAGTATGTTTTTGTGTGAATAACGATTGTTAACTTGGTATTATGAACTTATGCATGACTGTGAAGACTTGCAATAACATATTAAATGGTAAAATACGCGCATTCATATCCGTATATTTTACAAGCTCGACATGCTATATTTGTTTATGGTATACCGGGGGCGGGGTGAAAAAAACAATTCCGGCACGTATGCCGGGGTGGGTGGTCAAAGCCACCAACAAGCAATTTTGTCCGCAACTAAAAAAAATAATTCCTGCTTGTTTTTTAGTGTTTTGGCAATGAGTTGGGCTTCAAAACCACTTTGAATGAGAGAAATAATGTAATTCTAACTGTAAACTGACTGCAGGCAGTTATCGTGTTGTATTTTGTTGCAAATTTTTAAATCCAAGATGGCCGCTGGCAGCCATGTTTTTTTGGCCGAATGACCTCAAAATGACTCATTACTATTTACATGTCCATGTTAACATCCATGATAAATAGTATGCACAGAAATTCATATACAGCTGTTTACAGTGAATTTCCCCCCGCAAATCTCTGTTTTAGTGTTAAAAGGGGGGGTGGGTGTCAAAAAATGGTCGGAAAAAATTGCCGAAAACGGAAAAAAATTTGGCGAAGGGGGTGGGTGGGTACAAAAAATGATCGAAAGGGAAAAAATGCCATACGTGCCTGAAATTTGTTTCCGACCCCCCCCTGGGTATACTACCGTTTCAACACATCGGCTATTTATCATTTTGCTGGTGAGAAGGCGTATGTTCAGTTTGGTGCTATTTATGTGCACAGAAAAGGCACCATTACTCGGGAAAGCAACATACCGAAATGCATATAGATGTACGCGAATCATGTTACGTTCTCACACAATGCAGCTTTCCCAAATCCGCGCTCTTTAAAATGGAATTGGCTGCATGACTGGCCTACTTCTGATGGCACAGTGTGTTACGCACCTGTCCGATTAAGTCGCTTTGAACCCAAAATGTATACAAAATTCGCACAAGCTGTGGAAAAGTTCGCGATCTTGGACAGTCAGTACAATCGGTTGGACAGTCAGTACAATCGGTATAAACGTTTGTAATGACATAACGTGTCTTGACAGCATTACCTGTTATGCTATATTGATATGTTTCTAAATTATATTTAATTCTTGATTCCTGATACACATATATAGTGACATTTCAGTGATCTTTCTAGAGCGTTCCCGAGCATGATAGAACTTCAAATAAAACATATTCGCCTTTGTCCCATTCTGGTGATTTGGGCTCGTTTTTAGCATGTTACTAATTTTATAATAAGACGTAATCAAGACATGTGTTATCTGTTGTGTGAGTGATTGCCATTCGCGCATAATTATTTCATAAATAAATATATCCGCTGCACGTAGATATAACCGTCACTTATAGTACTGGCCGTTGAAATCACTGACCCGACAAACTGATAAACCAAGACTTAACACTTGGCAAATTACAGATCGGCATTGATTTAAAACTTCGCACTTCATTGTGGACAGACTATAACTATCCGTATATTTCACGAGAATATACCATCCCATAGCAGTTATAATTTTTAACATCTCAAGTCTTTAATTTGGAATATAGGCACAAGAGATAGACACATGCGTGCATGTGGAACCCGTGCATGTTCTTTATTCCCGTTGCCAATTAAATATATATATTGTACACATGTGGGTATGTATACTAATAAAACCGAACTGTGTGTGTGTTCATTTGTTTGTCGGTCTGACCTGCTATTGCTGCCCAACCGGTTGGATCATGACAAACTAAAATTGGAACACACGGTGCATTGTCACGTGGAGTGTCATGGGATAGGTGCATCTGACGTCGTGTGATTTAATTTGGAATTCATGAATAATTTAATAACATGCTTACATCTATATCTACAGTATGCCCTAAGTAATCGACTCCTTAAACATAGCAGAATTATGGGTAATATTTCAGGATTTAGTGGGAAATATAGCCTGCTGACATTCATCCGAAAGCTCTCCTGAATCCCGAAAAGTTACCCATAATTCTGCTGTGTTTAAGGGGTCGATTACATAGGACATTACTGTATATTTGCGAATTTCTGTCTGTCTGCCTGTGTCTGTATTCTACAAAAATTACAGGAGACCATCTAGATGATACCAAAGGGTCTACTAGGGGTCACTTTTTACGAGAAATATAATTTCAAAAGTAGCCTCATTCTTAATCTTTTATTTTTGCGATCTGATGTGTTTATGATGTTCATGTATCATAATATAAGGTCTGAAGTATGCATGGTTGTAACTAAATAAATACTTCAATAGTTGTGGAACGGATTAATCGAGATAAACAAAATTACGATCGAAAAGGTGAGCCACTACTTATATTCCATGACTTTTTAAAGTTATAGATATAGTTAGAATTATTGTGGTTATGGTTACGGCTAGAGCATGGTTATGCTTATAGAAACATTTAGTATTGGGACATGGTACGGGTTGCCGATAGGTATGGTTATGATTAAGATTTGGGTTATGGGAAAGGTAATGATTGAGAGGGGATTTGGATTGGAATATATATGATAATAATATGGAAGTATCAAACTTCCAATAGGAAGTTTAAAAATTCTAGTTATTATTTATTATTCTCCTTAATATATTTTGTAACTGTGTTTTCTCAGAAAGTTAAAAAGATAAAGCATTGAAATTTGGTAGGTATATGTACCTTGCCAAGTTACAACTGAATGTAACATTTAGGTTTATGTTCTAACTTGCTTACCAGAGTTATGCCCCTTATAATCTTTTTTTAGAAAAAGTTTGTGCCCAGATCTTCTTTTATATGAAGCCAAACAGCTGAATTTGGTTTACGTAACCGTGTTAAGTAACGAAAGGGTACGAATCGGGGAAATTTTCACCAAGGTCAGAAAACAATTTGTTGACCTGGGGAGGGGTGCAAAATTTGTCAATTTTTTTCTTGTCACCGATTCCAACCATTTTTACTGTCGTGTATCTATACGACCTTCTGATGCTAATCGTGAAAGCATTTTGTAAATAGGTTGAGAAAAGTTATAACACATCAAAAAATGTACTAATAAAGTCCATGTGTAGAAAGTGCTTGTTCCCAAATCTTCTCCTAGACGAAGCGCAACAGCTGGATTTGGTCTATGTGAGCGTCTTAAACATAGACAGAAGACCAAACCAGGAAATTTTGACAAAGGTCCGCTCAATTTTTTTCGGACCATGGGGAGGGGTAAAATTTGTAAAAAAAAATTGTTTACGATTTGAACCAAAATGGTTGTGAAGTATCTATAAGATGTACTGAGTGTAATTGTGAGTGAATTTTGTGAATCGGTTGGCAAATGTCGAAATTGTGGCCCATTCCTTTTTTCAGGATTACAGAGAATGCACTATGAATTTAAATTCCTTCAACCAATCTTCACGTGTTTGATGTCATTCGATGGGGCATGTCTAGTACTTTTACACGACTACATACTTGCCGCTTTATGTCGAGGGAAGCCAGAGATATTTGAAAAATGCCAATGCCATTAGAGTGTATTTACTCAAATCGTTTTATATATTAAAGAGGCATCAAATGCGAACACAATGACGCAAAAATTAGCTCGATATCTCGAAAATTGGCCGAGAAACGGCGATTTTTCTACCCGCGTCACCTAATTTCGATGCATGGGTAAGGGTCACACCAGAACGTTCCAACTGAACACAGAAATGTCTATAAACTATACTATAGACATACCAATCAATTTCGCGCGATTCCCTTATTATACTTCCATATTTTAATATGGAAGTATATTGTTATTCAATTTTTTATTTTTCTCTATTATTATTATACTTCCATGCTGTAACCAAGGAAGTATATTGTTTTTCTATTGGGGCCGTTTTCCGTTTTATTGAAAATACTCAGAAACTAATTGGAGGAGGACCGTGAAATCTCTAGGGAACGTAGGCATCTAAGGGATACTGAAAATGAAGGTATCACGATGTCGCCAGAACGCTTCGCCACGGAATGAAATTAAAAAAATAAATATTTTTCACTATTATTATTATTAAAATACTCTACACTTTTATAATCACAATATTTCGGAAAGTATGAGCAGTAGAAAACTAAAAGTTGGTAAGTATGTTGGGGCAAATGAGTTTTATGCCTTAGTCGCATAACGAATATTGTCCGCGCTTTCTTCGCAGAGTTATCTCCCCTTATACGAAAACATGTCATTTTATTATGTCGGAAATTATAAGGAGCAGAGCATCGAAAATTTGACCGTATGCACAACTCGATATGCCCTACAAACCAACGGCATCAAAACTTGTGTCCGAGCTTTTCCTGAGGAGTTACCGCCCATAAATAGGCAAACCTCAAATTGGTTGTACTCAGCTGTTCTTTTGTATAATTGTAGATAACCGAATTTGGTTTTCGCAGTCCTCTTGGTAGTTGTCAGTTCATTGCGAAAACAAAAACTTGACAGGGCCGGTCATATATTTTTACATTGGGGTAGGGGCAAATTTTTCGAGAAAAAAAAATTCTTAACGAAAGTAGTCTATTAGTTCAGTTTGGTGCTATTTATGTGCACAGAAAAGGCACCATTACTCGGGAAAGCAACATACCGAAATGCATATAGATGTACGCGAATCATGTTACGTTCTCACACAATGCAGCTTTCCCAAATCCGCGCTCTTTAAAATGGAATTGGCTGCATGACTGGCCTACTTCTGATGGCACAGTGTGTTACGCACCTGTCCGATTAAGTCGCTTTGAACCCAAAATGTATACAAAATTCGCACAAGCTGTGGAAAAGTTCGCGATCTTGGACAGTCAGTACAATCGGTTGGACAGTCAGTACAATCGGTATAAACGTTTGTAATGACATAACGTGTCTTGACAGCATTACCTGTTATGCTATATTGATATGTTTCTAAATTATATTTAATTCTTGATTCCTGATACACATATATAGTGACATTTCAGTGATCTTTCTAGAGCGTTCCCGAGCATGATAGAACTTCAAATAAAACATATTCGCCTTTGTCCCATTCTGGTGATTTGGGCTCGTTTTTAGCATGTTACTAATTTTATAATAAGACGTAATCAAGACATGTGTTATCTGTTGTGTGAGTGATTGCCATTCGCGCATAATTATTTCATAAATAAATATATCCGCTGCACGTAGATATAACCGTCACTTATAGTACTGGCCGTTGAAATCACTGACCCGACAAACTGATAAACCAAGACTTAACACTTGGCAAATTACAGATCGGCATTGATTTAAAACTTCGCACTTCATTGTGGACAGACTATAACTATCCGTATATTTCACGAGAATATACCATCCCATAGCAGTTATAATTTTTAACATCTCAAGTCTTTAATTTGGAATATAGGCACAAGAGATAGACACATGCGTGCATGTGGAACCCGTGCATGTTCTTTATTCCCGTTGCCAATTAAATATATATATTGTACACATGTGGGTATGTATACTAATAAAACCGAACTGTGTGTGTGTTCATTTGTTTGTCGGTCTGACCTGCTATTGCTGCCCAACCGGTTGGATCATGACAAACTAAAATTGGAACACACGGTGCATTGTCACGTGGAGTGTCATGGGATAGGTGCATCTGACGTCGTGTGATTTAATTTGGAATTCATGAATAATTTAATAACATGCTTACATCTATATCTACAGTATGCCCTAAGTAATCGACTCCTTAAACATAGCAGAATTATGGGTAATATTTCAGGATTTAGTGGGAAATATAGCCTGCTGACATTCATCCGAAAGCTCTCCTGAATCCCGAAAAGTTACCCATAATTCTGCTGTGTTTAAGGGGTCGATTACATAGGACATTACTGTATATTTGCGAATTTCTGTCTGTCTGCCTGTGTCTGTATTCTACAAAAATTACAGGAGACCATCTAGATGATACCAAAGGGTCTACTAGGGGTCACTTTTTACGAGAAATATAATTTCAAAAGTAGCCTCATTCTTAATCTTTTATTTTTGCGATCTGATGTGTTTATGATGTTCATGTATCATAATATAAGGTCTGAAGTATGCATGGTTGTAACTAAATAAATACTTCAATAGTTGTGGAACGGATTAATCGAGATCAACAAAATTACGATCGAAAAGGTGAGCCACTACTTATATTCCATGACTTTTTAAAGTTATAGATATAGTTAGAATTATTGTGGTTATGGTTACGGCTAGAGCATGGTTATGCTTATAGAAACATTTAGTATTGGGACATGGTACGGGTTGCCGATAGGTATGGTTATGATTAAGATTTGGGTTATGGGAAAGGTAATGATTGAGAGGGGATTTGGATTGGAATATATATGATAATAATATGGAAGTATCAAACTTCCAATAGGAAGTTTAAAAATTCTAGTTATTATTTATTATTCTCCTTAATATATTTTGTAACTGTGTTTTCTCAGAAAGTTAAAAAGATAAAGCATTGAAATTTGGTAGGTATATGTACCTTGCCAAGTTACAACTGAATGTAACATTTAGGTTTATGTTCTAACTTGCTTACCAGAGTTATGCCCCTTATAATCTTTTTTTAGAAAAAGTTTGTGCCCAGATCTTCTTTTATATGAAGCCAAACAGCTGAATTTGGTTTACGTAACCGTGTTAAGTAACGAAAGGGTACGAATCGGGGAAATTTTCACCAAGGTCAGAAAACAATTTGTTGACCTGGGGAGGGGTGCAAAATTTGTCAATTTTTTTCTTGTCACCGATTCCAACCATTTTTACTGTCGTGTATCTATACGACCTTCTGATGCTAATCGTGAAAGCATTTTGTAAATAGGTTGAGAAAAGTTATAACACATCAAAAAATGTACTAATAAAGTCCATGTGTAGAAAGTGCTTGTTCCCAAATCTTCTCCTAGACGAAGCGCAACAGCTGGATTTGGTCTATGTGAGCGTCTTAAACATAGACAGAAGACCAAACCAGGAAATTTTGACAAAGGTCCGCTCAATTTTTTTCGGACCATGGGGAGGGGTAAAATTTGTAAAAAAAAATTGTTTACGATTTGAACCAAAATGGTTGTGAAGTATCTATAAGATGTACTGAGTGTAATTGTGAGTGAATTTTGTGAATCGGTTGGCAAATGTCGAAATTGTGGCCCATTCCTTTTTTCAGGATTACAGAGAATGCACTATGAATTTAAATTCCTTCAACCAATCTTCACGTGTTTGATGTCATTCGATGGGGCATGTCTAGTACTTTTACACGACTACATACTTGCCGCTTTATGTCGAGGGAAGCCAGAGATATTTGAAAAATGCCAATGCCATTAGAGTGTATTTACTCAAATCGTTTTATATATTAAAGAGGCATCAAATGCGAACACAATGACGCAAAAATTAGCTCGATATCTCGAAAATTGGCCGAGAAACGGCGATTTTTCTACCCGCGTCACCTAATTTCGATGCATGGGTAAGGGAGCATGTCAAAACCTCTTTCGCATATGCGAAAGAAATGCGAAAAAAGTGCGAAAAATGTGGCGTCATTGACGTCGTTTTTTCTACATTATCGGAGTTTTTTCGTCATTATCGCACGCCGTAACGTTGTACGTTTTCGTCAATTTTTCGTCATTTTCGCTGTCTTGGTTCGATGTTTTCGCAATTATCGCAGTTTTGTTTCGCAGTTTTGCTCAAATGTTCGCTGTTCTGTTTCGACATATTTTCGCAGTGTTTGTTTTCGTCAAGATCGCAGCATTAACTCCGTCAATATTGCTGCTGTGTCGATATGATTGGCAGGACAGTTTGTGTTCAATAAATACTCCATGGTCGCAGTTTTATACTGATGTGTCGCGAACGGGAAGATGTCGATCTCCATGCTGAAATTTCTCAGATCGGAGTGACAGTTTGTGTTCAATAAATACTCCATAGTCGCAGTTTTATACTGATGTGTCGCGAACGGGAAGATGTCGGTGTCCATGCTGAAATTTCTCAGATCGGAGTTTTTATCATAAGAATTCTATTGATTTAATCGGAGTATTCGCCGATATGAAAACATTTCCGATTTGATCGGAGTTTATAAATGTAGGCCTATTAGTAAATTTCTCCGATCTACTGAAATCTCCGATTTGGTTAATATCGGACAATTCAAACTTCGTTTAATAATAAACTATTATTAATAGAAGATTATTTAAAGTCCCAAATAAATTATTCCCAGACCCAATTTATATAATAGGATAGGCCAACACAATCAATTCCTACGTTTTTATATCACACGGTGCCCGCAAATCCGTGGGTTTATAGCAGTGATATTGCATCACTGGTTTACAGTACATATTACAGTACAGGTTGAAGTCCCCCTAAATCTCGAGCAATAATTGCTACACCGTCGCATTAATACTGCAGAGTGGTACCGTAAACAATGCAAATTTTGATTTCGAAAATCGTTTTTGTGTGTGATTATGTAACTTGTCTTCACTTTGGGTAAACCGTCACCATTTAATTGTGCGAACTATTATGAATAAAAGAATACAGCCGTGGACGACAATAAATTATTCCACAACCCCGATTTATAGTATGCCACATAGAGTTAATTTCTACAGTTTCAATCTGTCTTTCTAGACCAGACACATATTTTAATGTGGACGCAAATCAGGGTGTTTACGGCATCGTCGGACAGTCGTAAACAATGCTTTAATTTTCGCAATATACGTATGAAATCATTGTTAGATATCGGAAGCGCAGCGTCATCATGATTAATTCGTCGGCGACATTTATACTTTTATTTCAAATCTACACATTTTATTCAATATATATCAGCGATCAGATGCGACAAAGTTAAGTTAATACAAAACATATTATATAATAGTTTGGAATTTCCACGAATAGCACAATCATGTTATGTTGTGCTATTTTTAGCACTAATTTCCCAGGCCAGTCCTAGTTTCGTTTGTGGGTAGCATTGACTGACAGAGGAGTTGAGTGTTATGTTTTTCTCGATTCTTTATTGAATGAATAATAAAAATATGGATATCATACCATTATAAAACAATGAACTTAGAGGGTATGGCTCTATATATGTCTGGCGTTGATAGAATGTGATGAGGGCTTGTTCTATATCGGGCCTATTGCTTCAAATGCTGGATCATGTGGATGGACCGTTGTCGCTCCCGTTGTGGGTGGGTGCAGCTGGTTTAAAATTTCTGTGTGATTTCATCTTTTTTCTGTTAGATGTGTGATACCTGGGGTTGTGAAAACCCTAACTTCTTCGTACTGTCGACCTGTGTAAACTGCTGGTCTAATATTTTCCCAACTGCGTATATGTCCGCTACCGATAGATCTATTCGATTTCATCACTGTTTCTAGCCATGATCGAACTGATATTATGACATCAAGTCGCTTCATTTTGGAATTTTATATATCAGATGTGTTGTTTTTGTCCAACGAGTTAAACCATTGTTCACTAATTGAGAAGACATCACGACAACAACAAAACTGTCGCACAGTTCACGCATAGTTGTGAAGGACCGGTATATACGTCATTATATGTCAGTAGACCTATATGTTTGTATAGCCTTTTGCTAAATGTCACCCCTTCACACATTTGGAATGGGTTGACTATTGTTTAATTAGGCCTTGTGCGAACTCATAGCTATCAAAACAGTCGAACTGTCAAGTCATTGTACTTGTGTGTTAAACGCATAGAGTTGTTTGTATGGCCTTTGGCTGACAGCCAATAAAAATTCAGCTGGCATCTGATTACGCAGAAGTCAAAAATAAATGCGCGGATTTATGAAGTGCGACAACATCGTATGGATGTTTTAACTTTTCATCGTTTGCGAATATCGATCAATGTTTCGACGTCGCGACTTTCGCGTTGTCGAAAGTTTCGACATTTTACGGAAATTTTGGTCTGTTGTGGTTTCGACGTTATCGCACTTTTATGGCCAGTCGCTTTCGACGTTATCGCATTATTTTTCGTCATTTCCGACATTTCGTTTTTGCACATTTACGTCAATTACGTCAAAACTTTTTCGACATTATCGACAATATTTTCGCATATGCGAAAGAGGTTTTGACATGCTCCCTAAGGGTCACACCAGAACGTTCCAACTGAACACAGAAATGTCTATAAACTATACTATAGACATACCAATCAATTTCGCGCGATTCCCTTATTATACTTCCATATTTTAATATGGAAGTATATTGTTATTCAATTTTTTATTTTTCTCTATTATTATTATACTTCCATGCTGTAACCAAGGAAGTATATTGTTTTTCTATTGGGGCCGTTTTCCGTTTTATTGAAAATACTCAGAAACTAATTGGAGGAGGACCGTGAAATCTCTAGGGAACGTAGGCATCTAAGGGATACTGAAAATGAAGGTATCACGATGTCGCCACGGAATGAAATTAAAAAAATAAATATTTTTCACTATTATTATTATTAAAATACTCTACACTTTTATAATCACAATATTTCGGAAAGTATGAGCAGTAGAAAACTAAAAGTTGGTAAGTATGTTGGGGCAAATGAGTTTTATGCCTTAGTCGCATAACGAATATTGTCCGCGCTTTCTTCGCAGAGTTATCTCCCCTTATACGAAAACATGTCATTTTATTATGTCGGAAATTATAAGGAGCAGAGCATCGAAAATTTGACCGTATGCACAACTCGATATGCCCTACAAACCAACGGCATCAAAACTTGTGTCCGAGCTTTTCCTGAGGAGTTACCGCCCATAAATAGGCAAACCTCAAATTGGTTGTACTCAGCTGTTCTTTTGTATAATTGTAGATAACCGAATTTGGTTTTCGCAGTCCTCTTGGTAGTTGTCAGTTCATTGCGAAAACAAAAACTTGACAGGGCCGGTCATATATTTTTACATTGGGGTAGGGGCAAATTTTTCGAGAAAAAAAAATTCTTAACGAAAGTAGTCTATTAAGGTATGCGCATTCCATGAGTGAAGTTGATCATAAAGCAAAACGAAATTTTGAAATCCGATTAGAAACACCAGAGTTGTTGGTCCTGGAAATTCACATTCTTAAGACGAAAATGTGCCATGGGTACATGTAGGGGAGGGGGTGTTTGAAAATGTTTGATCCCCTGTTATAGCCGTATATATAAGGGAATGCACTGGATTACAAGGACACTGGTAAATATTGTTAAGCCAATGCAATTCTCTATGGGAGACTTGCATATATTTTTAGAGAATTCATTGACAAATGGTTTTCACAAAATTTCACGATTAATTTATATAGAGACCTGTCATACAGCTCCATAACTGTATGGAACAGAAACAGACAATACAAACCATCAGGAAACAGTAGTGTTGTTCTTTATCAGTTGTCAGGGGGAGGTTTTGTTAGCAGAATTATAATCTTATTCTGACACAGCTGGATTGTTAACAGCACACAGTTTGGGTGAAAATGAGATGTTTGATGGTTTGATGATATAATAAAGTATACCTGATATTAAATTTCAGTTCTGCATGAAGCACTCTTGATTTTATGAGGCGCACACCATATCTCATTACCATGCTCCGAACTGTATCCTCCAGCTGTAATTATTTAAGTAAATCAAATGATTGCTATATAATTTATAATAATCTGAATGGAAATATGGATAGGTTTTTTTTAATAGTTTTATTCAGATCTCGATGTTTAACCCTTTGAGTGCCAGGTCCGATTTTTGTATCGACCCATATACCCTGTGCCAATGCATTCTCTTATATATGCGAGTCGACCATAGGTCGCCTCGCATATATTAGAGAATGCATTGGCCTAACCCAAATTTGTTTTTTTTTAAATAAAAAAAAAAAAAAAAAAATCATTTTTTAGACCATAAATTAGGGCCGATGAGATCGGCCCCTGGCACTAAAAGGGTTAACATACATATGCAGGATTCAAAGCATTAATGAAACAAAAATACAATTACACAATAAGCGTACAGTATCTGTGATATATATGACTTGTGTTTGACTAAAGATGGATAGGTTTATCAGATATGCCAAAGCGGCTCGGCACTTTATTGTTGTCAGTGATCAAGATCATTATCACCAACTGATAACGATGAAGAAAGAACTTGATATATAATGTGATTCATACCCATTACACCTAATCTATTATATATTTTAAAACTTCACATGCGACTGTGTACTTGACCCCGCTCATATAGGCATGTTTCTTTGGTAAGTGAATGCCCCCTTTTTGAAAGGGGTCTACCATGTGACAGCATCAGCTGTTCAGAGCATGGTTGTTGTCAGCTAGGGTTCTATGGGTTTGGACGAATCTGCCATGGAAAATAGTGTGGCCATGACTACCATGCAGGGTTAGGCGATTCTTTGGTTTAAAGAGTGTTCTTGTAAAGTTGGCCCACTGACCTCATTAAAACAAGATAGTCAATGATTGTTGAGATGCTCACCTGCCTGTAAAGACTGAGAAACCGCAACAGTCAGTACTTGACAAAATCACTTTAAAACAAGTAGTTCTAAACAGGGATGCAGCTAGATGGTCTCCATTGACAGTTTGGTGATGTCCACCTTGAAATTTTCAACTGCACATCCCTGATACCCCCCCCCCCCCATAGTTCATCATTATGCCCCATTTCCATACAAAGTGAACACCTGAGTAAACTACAGGATACTCAGATGTCAGTAATTGTATTAATTACCCTTACCAGCAAACCATTCAGCTAACTGAAATGACCTCCGGGCGCGTTACGTAATATTACGCATGGCGGGTTGCGACCGTGTTTTGAAATTCCTAGTTGATTTTTTTATATACGGTAATAAAAGCTATATATGTGAAGGATTTGACCTCAGAATCTAACGGACCGATTTTGTGGTATGCAAATGAGATGTTGCAGGTTAAAATCTGATGAGACATAGGTTAAACATATGAAATTATATTTCAAATATTCGCAAGTATTCATCGCGTTCGAGTCAGCAGCTATGTATGTGCACCAAGATTTACAAGTATGCCGCAACAAGCAGATATCCGTTTTTGTTGAGGCTCAGGAAAGTAGAAAGATTGTAGAAATAAATATTGTTGACATTTAGTAATTCTCTACACCACGTGGCATTAAATTCTTGCGGTGTTCTAAAAAGTGTGCTTATCGTGTCACTTTGATGAGCTTTGTATGTTATTTATTATTTTGTTTCCAGACTGGTCTTATAGAGGCTTACATATAGGCAAAAATGAACCCTATTTTAAAACATGAATTCTCAAAACTCGGGTACTGGTAGAACTACTTCGGATGACCCCAGTATTATCCCAGCATTAAACATGCATATGAACCTCCACATTACGGTAAGTATAAAGTCTGAATTAGAAAAGATGTAATAAATATGGTATCTTGGTATCGATCACCAGGTTTTATTTATTCCAATCATACAACAGCAGTTTTTCAATTGTTTTTTTAATTGTACGGGGACGAGACAAAAGTTATATATTTTCACCATATTAGGAATAGACTAACAATGAACGCAATTTATTGTTCCATACTGAACAAAATGAAATATCGCTGATATGGTAAAATAAAGAGCATTTGTCATATATACCACTGAAAAAATAAAGAAAACATCTGGAAACTAACGATGACTTGGAACTGTTAAATATCGTCTTGTATTCAGACATATATTCAAACCTAGGTGTATCTATCAAAACACGTCAATAACTTTGTCCATGCAGTTATTTTCTAACACATGCTGACAACATTTCTGTATAGAATAAACATAACCCTACTTGTAGTGGCCGCAAGGATAAGTGATGACCTTACACAATGGTTTATGGATGCCACGGTAAGGTGGCTATTGTGTCTGGTTGAATGCGACAGCATATTGGCGTATACAGTTTATTGATGCCCATGTTGTAAATGTTTATTAGGCCACTAATACGCGAACAATAGCCACACGGGATGTGTATTGTGGTTTATAATTTATGTGTTTTGTATGTGTATAGTTTCGAAAACATCAATCTAAACAAAAATAAAACAATCAAAGCCTTTATTCAATTTAGTTATTCAAATATGGAGTCCGAAAATCAATCATTTTTAACATCCCGGCCATACAAATTCTCGCAACTCGGGTATCTAGGATTCTCGACCTTAGTAACTTCCAGCTGCCATTTTATTACCAATCATGAGAATAATCATATCATGTGATAAATGTTTGTGTTCGGGAGATATGAATCTAAACGAAAATAAAACAACGCCACCCTTATTCAATAGCACTCTTCAGTCTAGTGGAATGATGCTATTTATAGAACAGTGAGATCACGTGGCTTTGTTTATAAACAGAGGGTCGGACATTCTCCGGTATTACAATACGTTGCCCTGCCTTGCACAATGTAAACATGTCATCCCATAAATAGTGATGGTGGGTCTTATAATAAACAAGACAGTCAAAGACTGTGGGGTCACTCACGAGACTGCAAAGACTGATAAGACTGGGACTCTGGAGACCACAACAGTCAGAACTTTTAATAATCAGTTTAAAAGAATTAGATCTAAACAGGATATGTGACTCGAGAGGCTTCATGTATGTAGATCTGACAGTGAATATCTACCTTTAAATTACCAACTGTACACTACTGATCACCCCCCCCCTCCTGTAGCTGTGATGTGTCTAAAAAAATCAAAGGTCAAAATGCAAAAATTATTAGAGTTATGTCCCTGGCTATGCCCCTATTTGACCCAGTGACCCAATTTGAACAAATCTGAACCCCAGTCACCCAATGTCCCTCCGTATCAAATATAAGATAAATCGGCCAAATAATTTTTGAGAAGAAGTCATTCTAAGAATTACTATGAGTTATGGCCCTGGTTTCTCAACTAATTGACCGGGTGACCTCATTTGAACAAATCTGAACACCAGTCACCACCAGTCACCCAAGGACACTCCATACCAAATATTAGCTAAATCGGTTCCCATGGTACTAAATATCTGTGCCACATTTAAAAGAAATTGACCTAAAAATGTAGGAATAAAAGCTCGGACAAAAGTAAACATGTTGCAAACATTTTCTAAGTCGAAAAAGTGGGATAACTCCACCAAAAAGGGTCTGACAGACGTCATAATCGCTGGTGCACAGGTTGCCATGGTGGTTGATGTCTGTGCCAAGTTTCAAGGAAATTTATAAAAAACGACTGAGAAAAACTCCGGAAAAATTTGTGTCCACGGACGGACGACCTGACTCCAGTATACCCCCCCTAACTTCGTTGCGGGGGGTTATAACTAATGTATACATGCACCCATTGAGTTTTACAACCTGAAACTTGTGTGACAGTTTCAAGAATGCCACCTGACCCTAACATATTGGAATGTTTACATTCCGATGTCTACAAAATGGTCGAATTAAGCTCGCGAAATGACATAAATTTTATTACTCTAAATGTTAAAATCTCAATAGCGCGCCGACTAATGAGTTTTATGCATGACATGCATTCGTAGACAGTATGAACCGTTGTGTCCAGACATGACCACAGTAACAGGCGTTCTGTTGTAAGATAATATACCTAACATCTGGTCAATTATTCCGATCGTGGGTACAATTTATATAACGGTCATTGACTGTTTCACTGCATGTTGAAATTTAGCGACGGGCACTTCACCCTGCATCAATTTACGTAAACAAAATGGACGACCGGGCATTGTTTCTATACATAGATATGAATACTGGCTCCAATGAATGTCCGACCCTGTTTACAGCTGGTGCTAAATTGGCTCCGCCAACATATGATGACGTCTATCGTGAAGAGTGCTATTTAGTTATTCGAAAAGCGAGCCCGAAAATCGGTCATTTTTAAATTCAGTTGCTAAATTACTCAATTCCCATACAAATTCTCGCAACTCAGGTATCTAGGATTCTCGACCTCAGTAACTTCTAGCTGTCAGTGCATTACCAATCATGGGAATAATTATATCACACATGTGATACATGTTTGCGTTTGGGAGATACCAGTCAAAACAAAAACAAGGGGTACGCATCTAAGATGCTTTTGTCGAGTTTTTTGGCAGTCGAACCAAACTTCTGCCAATAAGGTGCACAACCCCCGGGAAAAAAAGTTGGACAGTGGTATATTATTGCAATAGACCTATATACCAAATATCAATTGAATCCGTTAATATTTCATCGAGTTATCGCGCTAACGGTGATAAAATTGCTAAAAATAGACAAACTAAGACCCATAACTCTGCGAAAAAAAATCGGACAAACCTGGTTTTCGAACTCGTCCGAGATATTGTTGCAGGAGACTCATATACAAAATATTGTTGAAATCGGTTAATATTTCATCGAGTTATCGCGCTAACGGTGATAAAATTGCTAAAAATAGACAAACTAAGACCCATAACTCAGCGAAAAAAATTTGGACAAACCTGGTTTTTGAACACGTCTGAGATATTGTTGCAAGAGTCTCATATACCAAATATTGTTGAAATTGGTTAATATTTGCGTGAGTTATCGCGCTATCGGTGAAAAACTTAACTAACAAGACAGTCAATGACTGTGGGGTCGCTCACCAGAATGCAAAGACTGATAAGACTGGGACTCTGGAGACCACAACAGTCAGAACTTTTCATAATCACTTTAAAAGAAGTAGATATCTAAAGAGTTAAATCTAAAACAAAAAATTTGGAGTTATGTCCCTGGCCCCGCCCACATTTGACCCAGTGACCAGATTTTGAAACTCATTTGAACAAATCTGAATGTGAGTCACCTAGGGAACATCCACACCAAATATGAAACCATTCGGTCTTATTGTTCTGAAGATGTTTAAAAGAATTACTATGGTGGGAAAGAGTTATGGCCCTGGCTTCGCAACTATTTAACCCAGTGACCGCATTTGAACAAATCTGAATGAGAATCACCTAGGGAACATCCACACCAAATATGAACCCATTTGGTCTTATGGTTCCAGAGGAGAAGATGTTCAAATAATTGTTGTCGGACGGATGGACGGACAGACGATGGACGGACGAGGAGTGATGACTATAGCTCAGCCGGAGCACAGGTAGGGTGGCTGGTTGATAATTAAATCTCTTATCTCCGTCACTATTTGAACAAACGTGAATCCCCATCTATGAGATCCATTCATTTGGTAATTTCAGACATTAGATTTTAAGAGTTGAACTGAACTGATTTTCCTAAAATGACCCCAAATCTGAAAAAATCTAAACCCCAGTCACCGAAGGACCCTCCATACCAAACATAATCTAAATAGTCCAGATGGTTCTTGAGAAGAAATTGTTTTAAGAATTACTATGGAAGGAAAGAGTTATGGCCCTGACTTTTCACCTATTTGACCTGATGAACTCATTTGAACAAATCTGAATGTGAGTCACCTGGGGGACATCCACACCTAAATATATAAACCCATTTGGTCTTTAATATGTATCTGGAGAAGAAAACAATTGATGGACGGATAGAGACAGATGGATGGATGGGAGAACAGTCTGACATAGAGACTGACAAATTCAATCCAATATACCCCCCAAGTTTTCTTTGCAAAATCAGGGTATAATGAGTTCAACTGGATACTGGTGGTTAAGAACATAATATTCGAACAGACAAGCCTGAACATAGTGTCTGACATTTGCAGAATGAGGTCCCCAAAGGGTGAATTTAATGACACAATCCTGCAATGCGGGCTAGCATCACCAAATTCACCCTCTGGGGACCTCATTCTGTGTAGGCCTCAACTGCTATGGGAGACATAGCATTAGATTGAAGTTCTCCAGTTAAAGTTGGTGATGTGCACCCATTAGGCACCTCAATTATGCATTTTATATTCACAAATTAGGGGATATAGAAACTAAACAGAAGGGCTAAAGTAAGTAAAAATGTCAATTTAAGTGCCTATATACTTCCCAGAAGATGAGGCCTAAGTAGAATGAGAACCCTGGCTAGTGTATTTGGTGATGCTAGACTGCTGTGTGGGGTAGCATCACTAAATTCACCCTCTGGGGACCTCATTCTGCAAATTCCAGATAGAAGACAAATTTAATCCAATATATACCCCCCCTCCATTTTTCTTTGAATATTAGTCGTATGATTTCATCTGGATAAGTGGTGATTAAAACAATAATATGAAATGGCCAAACCTGTGGAAATAAACTAAAATACCAATAGAGACTGCCCGTACATTTTTTAAGTGTACACTTTCATTGTAAGTGTAGTTCAGGTATACACTTATACTACACTTGCAGCTTTTTTTTGTAATTCAGTACACTTGTACCACACTTAATTTTCCGAAATGTACACTTATTTTGTAAGTGTAGTATAAGTGTTGTAATAAGTGTACACTTGCTCTACACTTTTGAGACTTTTAAAATCTTTGGGCATGCTGCCCACACTTACAGCTACACTTATGGTACATGTACTGCCAAACTTATGATACTTTTACTTTTAAAATGTTTGGGAACACTGCCCACTTTAATAATATAGGTACACTTATGGAACTTTGGAATGATTTATCAACACTTATACCACACTGATCAGACTGTTAGTTTGGATATGTTCAGGAATACTGCTCACAGCTTCACATGTTTTGTCCTATATATGCAGTCTAATATCAAATATGAAATTTTTCAATCTTGAAATTATTTTGTTTTTTCTGTTATTTATATTCTAATAGTAATAAACTTAATAAATCTGTTGTGCTAACATAAAGATATATGAGAATGAGTAACAACAACTTATTAACTGCAAAATGTTTGTCATAGAAACACAGAAAATTGGTCGCTATCATGTATATTGAAATTGGCGTATCAAATCGTCAATGATTGTGTTTCCAACCACACCTGCAGTCAAATAAAAAAACCAAAAAATGGCCATTTCGAATATAGAAATTTAGTATGATAGTAGTTTATGACGGGGCAGATCAGAAAGTAATAAATATTGTTTCTAACCCCGTAATTTTTGACGTGCAATACTCTAATATATAATAATTCAACTCCAAACACAGGTCCCCAGAAAAAAAATTGACCCCACCTAAATTTTTGGGGGGTTGGGGTAATTTTTTGCTCTGGGGACCTGTGACCTGTGCCAAGTTCAAAATAAATTGATCGAAAAATGTAAGAATAAAATCGGACAAAATTGTGTCCATGGACCGACAGATTGCTAGACAGACAGACAGACAGATGGCTGGACAGGCTGATGCCAGTGTACCCCCTTGTTGTGGTGGTATAATTATTAATTAGCAAATTTACCACCTGTGGAATTACCGATGGTCAGTAAAAATACAGATAAATTTCCGATGAGTTGTCATCATTTAACCCTTTCATGACGGGAGCACTGGTGCAGCATTAAATATTCTGTGCCAGTGCATATTTTACTGGCTTTGATATAAGGCCAAGGAAAATATTTTAACTTTGATTGTGCCTTGCTTACTATTTTTAGTTTCAGCAATTAAAGTAAAAAAAATTGCCAATACAACAATTAAAAATAAAAAATTTTGTTGTATTATAAATTTTTTATTGTATTATAAATTTAAAAGTTAAAAACTAAATTTTTATGAATTATTTGAGTACCGGTAATTTTATTGCAATCTGTTTAAATTTTTGTCTGCCTGTCGAAATCATCACCAGCATCCATAGAAAATAAGCTGTAATAAAATGTCATATTTACGGTACCGATGAGAGTCAGAAATTATCGATGGAATTCCCCACGAAATTACAGATGTGGGCAGTACTTAAGAAATTACCAATTGGGCAGTGCAAAATTATTGATGGAATTCCCGACTAATTACCAACAAATTACCGATGAAATTACCGATCCTAAACAAAGAATTTACCGACCAGGAAGGGTAAAATTACCGGTGAAATTACCAATATGGGTAACATTTTACCGTTGGTAATACCCCGTTATACCGTCGGTAATACCGATGGAATTAACCATTGCATTCTGACACATTCACTAATTCTAAGCAGCTATGCATATTTACTAGATATATTTGCTGGCCTTTAATAAAGTAACAGATTATTTTTAACAGAAATGCGATTTGTCAGACAAAGTCAAATCTACCAAATACCTATAGGAAAGTAACGCTGATGTCATCAGAGTTTAGCAAATTTAATTTTCTGATATTAATTTAAATAATAGCCTTCGGCAGGATCATGGGTGTCACTTGCTGCTAGTAGGGCAATGGTGGGGACACATTTGCCTATTAACCCATTTTTGCAATCGGATTCGGGTGGGGGAAGGCATCTTGTTACTATAGTATATGCATATGGATAGTAACTTCACTGCCTGTTGGCGGTTATAGCCCTCCACCTTCAAATTCCCTCCCTCCCACCCAATTTTCCTGCTAGCAGCTTGAGGATTTATGTACCTTTTATCCATACTGGTCATGACTAGTCATACTGTTTCCTACAGTTCTCCACTTCCATCCTTGTACATACTAGATTTACATTTGTTACATTTGTTATTCGGTGCTACCTCTCTGGTTGTACATATATGTTTATCGGTGTGGCGGTTATGGCCCTCCATCTTCATGACAAATTTATTTTGTTCACATAAACTTAGTTGTCTATGAACAAGCTTATCCTTGGAGTGCCTCCCTCTCCCACTCACTTCCTTATATCTCAGGTTAATTAGATTCTGAAGCACATAAAATTAAGATTATCAGTATAATCCATTTTATGTCGGCGATGTAAACAACCGGCGTCTATTGGATTGGGGTATTTCCCGTGTTGACAATAGATCGGGGATTTCCATATTTTGTGAGGACGTTTCATGCTAAATAAGAAATGTTGTATTCTGTGGCATTATGTGTATTTGCATAGCTTATCAAAACTCTTCTACTTATGACAAGATACATGCTGCTAATAATGTACGGATAGTATATTCGTTCTTAGTTTAAATTCAAATTTATAATAAGAACTATTTCCTCTCATTAACATAATATCGGTACGCGGTAAAAGGAATACGCCATTTTGGTTTACCAAGAAAATAATAATGCAATTCAATTTGACAAACTTCAATTCCAAAAATTATTCATTTACAAGATTCAAATTCCTTCCCTCCCACCCAATTTTATTGCTAGCAGCTTGAGGATTTATGTACCTTTTATCCATACTGGTCATGACTAGTCATACTGTTTCCTACAGTTCTCCACTTCCATCCTTGTACATACTAGATTTACATTTGTTACATTTGTTATTCGGTGCTACCTCTCTGGTTGTACATATATGTTTATCGGTTTGGCGGTTATGGCCCTCCATCTTCATGACAAATTTATTTTGTTCACATTTTTGATATACATATTGGTTATTTATATTAATAAACAGCCCATTGAATATGAACTAGTGTTTTGATAGTTGTCTATGAACAAGCTTATCCTCGGAGTGCCTCCCTCTCCCACTCATTTCCTTATATCTCAGGTTAAATTAGATTCGGAAGAACATAAAATAGAGTTAGCAGATCAGAGAAATTTAATAATATACAAAACTCTGATTACATTGTAGTTTTCATATCATAGAATAACTCTGATAAAGTCAGAGATTCTTGGTGTGTACCGGTAATTTTTTAGCACCGGAAATTTTGAGCACTGGTAATTTTGAGCCGGTAATTTTATTTTCATAGGAATTCATCAGTTTTTATTGTAGAAATACTCAGATGTGAGAAAATTCACTTGAGGGAAGTTTTCCAGCATAGTTTTCCGATTAAAACCCTGATCTCCGGCAGTTTTAATTCTGATTTAAATTGGACATGCTCCCTTACCACTCTACTACGTTGCACAAGATTACTTTTATATGAAGCTGATGGGCGACGTCATTATCTGACGTTCCTCATTGGTCGTCCGAAGACACATGACAACATCCTACTATTTTGTGAACAGAAATTTGTGAATGGGAATACCTATACAAGGATGAATTACCAATGAGGTAGTGAGAAATTACCACTGGAATCACCAATGAAATTAATGATGGCAAACAATTTACCAATAGGGAAGGGTGAAATTACAGGCAAAATTATTGATTTACATTGCATATACTGGTAATGCCACTAGCTATATCACAGGAAATTCTTCTCGACCATGGCCATATGGAATCAGGGAGCTAAATGTGTTCTAGAGTCGGGGAGCGAGTACACCATGGAATGCTAAAGGTGAAGGTAACTGAAGGATGACCTTCACCTGATACATATGACACGTTATTAACTGGTTCGCTGCTAAATATCCTACATACGCATATTAGTCGGGGAGCCAATAAGGTCCACCTGCACCACCCCCCCCCCCCCCCCCCCCCCCCCCCCGATGATTACAAATAACCTTATTTTTATTTTTATTGTTCCCTATGGTATCCAGATAAAGAATCCGGATTTCACCGAAAAATAAAGGTGGCCCTACTAGGTGCTAGAGCCATTTGAATCCAAGATGGCCGCCATTTCCTCTAATTCCGACCAGCTGTATTTAATCGTTGTAATAGATCGGTTGTTAGCAAAAGACAGACAAAATGTATGCCATTTTGTTGGTATGATGTCCTTCTTCAAAATGACAGCAAATAATTTGGAAAAAAATTCAAAATGGCCGCCGAAAAAGGACGTCATATGCACGAAAATAGGAAATTAATTAATATTTCACCATATCTTCCATTTTTCTTCACATTAATCATTAGTAAATTGCAATGTTTTTGAGACAGTCATCAAGCGTGATATTATAGCGTCATTATAAGACATTTGCCATTGACGAGGGTTCCGTAATAGATACAGAAAGAGGATTTGAAAAAGAGGGGTGAATTTTCGAATTTTTTTGCAAGACATTTTGATAGTCATTTTAACGACAAACCACACAAGCTGTTAATAGAATGTCAACAACTATGAGCTTTATTTTATTGGACGGATGTTTTACTACAATGGGAATGAAATTGGTGTAGAAAATTTCCAAAATGGCCGCCAAAATAATGAAATGAAAGTGTCAATGACACTGTAGCTCAACTTGGAAAGGGAATAATTTAATGTATTACAGTCAATGGAGCGATTAGGAATGTGGAAAGTTGAATGTCTAATACTAGTTTATAGACATGAAGAGAAAAGTAAAATCCAAGATGGCTGCTGGCGGCCATATTTTCGGCCGAATGACCCCAAAATGAGTCATTCCCATCTACATGTCATCGTTAACATCCATGACAAATTTTATGACGATCAGACTAAAGGTACGACCTGTAGCCCATGCTAAAGAATTTAGTCATACAAAGAGTAAAATCCAAGATGGCTGCTGGCGGCCATGTTTTTTGGCTGAATGATCCCAAAATGACTCGTTCCCATCTACATGTCATTATTAACATTCATGACAAATTTTATGATGATCAGACTAACGGTATGACATGTAGCCCGTGCTAAAGAATTTAGTCATACAAAGAGTAAAATCCAAGATGGCTGCTGGCATCCATGTTTTCGGCCGAATGACCCCAAAATGAGTCATTCCCATCTACATGTCATTATTAACATCCATGACAAATTTTATGACAATCAGACTAAAGGTACGACCTGTAGCCCATGCTAAATAATTTAGTCATACAAAGAGTAAAATCCAAGATGGCTGCTGGCGGCCATGTTTTTTGGCCAAATGACCCCAAAATTACTCGTTCCCATCTACATGTCAATATTAACATCCATGACAAATTTCATGATGATCAGACGAACAGTACGACCTGTGGCCCATGCTAATGGATTAAATTTTGAAATCCAAGATGGCTGCTGGCGGCCATGTTTTTCGCCGAATGACCCCAAAATGACTCGTTCCCATCTACATGTCATTGTTAACATCCATGACAAATTTTATGATGATCAGACTAAAGGTACGACCTGCAGCCCGTGCTAAAGTATTTAGTCATACAAAGAGTAAAATCCAAGATGGCTGCTGGCGGCCATGTTTTTAGGCCGAATGACCCCAAAATTACTCGTTCCCATCTACATGTCATTATTAACATCATGACAAATTTCTTGATGATCAGACTAAAGGTACGACCTGTAGCCCGTGCTAAAGGATTTAGTCATACAAAGAGTAAAATCCAAGATGGCTGCTGGCAACCATGTTTTTTGACCGAATGACCCCAAAATTACTCGTTCCCATCTACATGTCAATATTAGCATCCATGACAAATTTCATGATGATCAGACGAACAGTACGACCTGTGGCCCGTGCTAATGGATTAAATTTTTAAATCCAAGATGGCAGCTGGCGGCCATGTTTTTTGTCCGAATGACCCCAAAATGACTCGTTCCCATCTACATTCCAATTTCAACAACCATGACAAATTTTATGATGATCAGACTAAAGGTACGACCTGTAGCCCGTGCTAAAGGATTTAGTCATACAAAGAGTAAAATCCAAGATGGGTGCTGGCGGCCATGTTTTTTGGCCGAATGACCCCAAAATGACTCGTTCCCATCTACATGTCATTATTAACATTCTTGACAAATTTTAAAAGTAGGACCTGTAGCCCGTGCTAAAGGATTTAGTCATACAAAGAGTAATATCCAAGATGGCTGCTGGTGACCATGTGTTTTGGCCGAATGACCCCAAAATTACTCGTTCCCATCTACATGTCATTGTTAATATCCATGACAAATTTTATGATGATCAGACTAAAGGCACGACCTGTAGCCCGTGCTAAAGGATTTAGTCATACAAAGAGTAAAATCCAAGATGGCTGCTGGCGATCATGTTTTTTGGCCGAATGACCCCAAAATTACTCGTTCCCATCTACATGTCAATATTATCAACCATGACAAATTTCATGATGATCAGACTAAAAGTAGGACCTGTAGCCCGTGCTAAAGGATTTAGTCATACAAAGAGTAAAATCCAAGATGGCTGCTGGCGACCATGTTTTTTGGCGGAATGACCCCAAAATGACTCGTTCCCATCTACATGTCATTGTTAATATCCATGACAAATTTTATGGTGATCAGACTAAAGGCACGACCTGCAGCCCGTGCTAATGGATTAAATGTTTAAATCCAAGATGGCCACTGGCGGCCATGTTTTTTGTCCGAATGACCCCAAAATGACTCGTTCCCATCTACATTCCAATTTCAACAACCATGACAAATTTTATGATGATCAGACTAAAGGCACGACCTGCAGCCCGTGCTAAAGAATTTAGTCATACAAATAGTAAAAATCGAAGATGGCTGCTGGCGGCCATGTTTTTTGGCCGAATGACCCCAAAATTACTCGTTCCCATCTACATGTCAATATTATCATCCATGACAAATTTCATGATGATCAGTCGAACAGTACGACCTGTGGCCCGTGCTAATGGATTAAATTTTGAAATCCAATATGGCCACTGGCGGCCATGTTTTTTTTCCGAATGACCCCAAAATTAATCATTCTGGTCTAAATGTTGATGTCAACAGCTATGACAAATTTCATAATGATCCGACCAAAGGTAAGACCTGTAGCCTGCATTGTTGACGCCTTACGTACACACGCACACACATACACACGGACGACGGACGACAAAGCCATGGCAATAGCTCAAACTTTACAAAGTAAAGTTGAGCTAACAAAAGAGGGGTGAGATTCATCCAAAACTACTACCACACGAGAACAAAAGGAAATGAAAATGAAATGTTAATGGAAGAACTTTTGGAGCCACTACACCAAAGATGAAACACAATGAGAATGAAGCTGTTCGGCAGAGTAGTGGATGGGCTGGTGCCCGCTATACTATCAAAAGACATATTAATACCCAAAAAGAAAGGAAGGAAAGTTAAGGCGAAAAAATACCCAGGCTTTATAACATCAAACCTTATCGAAAAGGAGGAGTGTATTAACTCGAACTCCATCGAAACGATACGAGCAAACATGGCACAATTTAAACACTTGTTCTTTGTTCGAGCTATCGAGGAGGGAACAGCCTCGAGGATAGCACATGCGAAGAAACGGGTCCTACTAAACAAACACAAACGAACACAAACGAACATAAATGAACACAGGACCACGATCGGCAGATGTTAACCCATCCCTTGGCGATACTAAATTACTATGATCAGAATCATAATTGAGAGTTTTGATGTTGAATTATAGAGTACATGTATACTGTTATGTACTATTATAGACAAATGTACATAACACAAATTATTGGAATTTATGGGTCACTCGCATTTATATAAGAGAATGCACTGGTACAGGATCTGTAATGCTGCACCACCACAGCCTTGGGTTAAATGTGAAAAGGTGACCTGGACATGGACTTCTTGGGTTAAGAGAGTCCAATATAAGTTTACAATGGTAATGTATCAAATTCTACCAACATCCATCAAGATAAGACACTCACTGCTGACCCATTAATATCAATTATATAGCAGAGCTGTCAACAAATCACAGACATTGTTTATGTTAAAGGCTGGCATATCTATAACATTTATAATGACCTCAGACCATCTGTAGAGTGATTGCAGCATGTTCTAGTCTACTATTAATATCATGTGATGTGTATTGTTGAAACTTTTTTTTAAATTAGCTACCATAGCTTTCTTTATCTGCACATTGGCATAAGAGACATCAGAAAATAATATAGCCTTATCAATAGCTAAGCAGTCCAAAGGCATGGGATGGAATTGGTGAATTGGGTTTAATGTCGCTCCAAACAAATTTACCAGTACATATCACAAGATTTTTAACCGATTTAAACCAAATTTGGTTTGGTGACTCGTGGTACCCTTGGCTGAGTTATAATGTTGTTGGTTTTTCAAATTTTGTTAACTTCAAAAAAAAAAAATAATTTTTTAACACGTTCGCTCCCACTACGAGTTATCTCGTAGTAAACGGTTCCATGGGGACTGCTACTACGAGTTAACTCGTAGTGATGTCCATACCACATAAATAACAACAGAAACCAGAAGAAACGTCGGTTTACGCACAAATACATACCCAACGATCCCATTGGTCGATTGTATATGTATAATTAGAATGGCTTCAGATACAACGCTTTCTGCATCCCAATAAAGGGGTGGGGTGCCATTTAAATCTCGCAAGGACACTCCAATTCAGCAGGATCTCTTCCGTACATCACTCACCCATGGTAGACATGTGCAAATAGACCTTTGCCGGACATTATAGAGGGTTTTCATTGCATAGATCAGTAACCAGTTAGCTCTAGAGTTTTCTGGTCTCACTTGAAGCTATATAAACCTATACTGATAATACACCCCAGTGTTTGATGGGTGGGTGCAAACCACTGCAAGGTTCGCCAAATATCCAATTTTGGCTATATACTATATACTAGAACAACACTTTATACATGTATCTTGAGATTAGTTAGAAATCAGCACCATGCTTGAGTTCGCTAATTTCTAAATTCTAACTAATCTGATTATCAGCTCTGGTTCTATGTTTATTACATATCTCGAACTTACTCAACTGGTTTTATAACTACATGGTTACATTCTGAGAGTTGACGAATGCAAATATAATGCTAGAGGCTGTTGGAAGCTCGAGCCACCCCTACACCAAGTATAGGCACAAGCGAATACCTGTGGCTTGTTTACCATGCATGCAAGTTCAGTTCCCTGGTAATGAGTGTACGAGTTTGTATATATAAATTCATGTATCATGACTTATACAAATGTTTAGTCGACAAAAATTGGGTAATATGATGCTGAAACGTGGTGTAGAGCTACTACGAGATAACTCGTAGTCGGCACCTGGGACGGTATTTACCAGTGTTCATCGCTGGTGCGAGCTACGAGTTATCTCGTAGGTAAATCAGTATTACATTTGCGACGTCTTAGATGACTAGAGTGTACCAATGTTTGTATATAAATTAATTTACCATGTCTTATACACGATATGGATGCACCTGTATAGCGCTCGTCGTCATCTATGTCGTAGAAAACGTAATTTTATTTACCTACGAGATAACTCGTAGCTGGCATCAGCGACGAAACACTGCTGTTGCCGACTACGAGTTATCTCGTAGTAGCCTTCTGACATGTTTCAACATCATATAACCCGATATTGGTGGAACTATCACTCATACATACGTCAAATAGTAACTGCTATCGGAAAAACATGCAATCCCATGTTGGCATACGGGATGGAATTACCAATAGGTCTTCGGCAGTTAATATATTTATTTAAATTTTTTTTTTTTTTTAAATTGAGCTAGGAATTCAATCTAATTTTTTTTTTTTATAAGTAAGATCACTAACTCGCGGTAAATCCGCAATTTGGTCTCCGGAGGTCAAAGTTAAGAAGTAGCATCTATTTTTAGCATATGGCTCCAGTCTGGGAATTCCCAAAATAAAATGGCAACAGTTCGTTACCGAATCGTAGGTGCGACAACTTCATAAAACTAATTAAATGAAAGTGTCAATGACACTGTAGCTCAACTTGGAAAGGGAATAATTTAATGTATTACAGTCAATGGAGCGATTAGGAATGTGGAAAGTTGAATGTCTAATACTAGTTTATAGACATGAAGAGAAAAGTAAAATCCAAGATGGCTGCTGACGGCCATGTCTTCGGCCGAATGACCCCAAAATGATTGTATCCCATCCACATGTCATCGTTAACATCCATGACAAATTTTATGACGATCAGACTAAAGGTACGACCTGTAGCCCATGCTAAAGAATTTAGTCATACAAAGAGTAAAATCCAAGATGGCTGCTGGCGGCCATGTTTTTTGGACAAATGACCCCAAAATGACTCGTACCCATCCACATGTCATTGTTAACATCCAGAACAAATTTTATGATGATCAGACTAAAAGTACGACCTGTAGCCCGTGCTAAATGATTTAGTCATACAAAGAGTAAAATCCAAGATGGCTGCTGGCGGCCATGTTTTTTGGCTGAATGACCTCAAAATGACTCGTTCCAATCTACATGTCATTGCTAACATCCATGACAAATTTTATGATGATCAGACTAAAGGTACGACCTGTAGCCCGTGCTAAAGGATTAAATTTTGAAATCCAAGATGGCTGCTGGCGGCCATGTTTTTCGCCGAATGACCCCAAAATGACTCGTTCCCATCTACATGTCATTGTTAACATCCATGACAAATTTTATGATGATCAGACTAAAGGTACGACCTGCAGCCCGTGCTAAAGTATTTAGTCATACAAAGAGTAAAATCCAAGATGGCTGCTGGCGGCCATGTTTTTAGGCCGAATGACCCCAAAATTACTCGTTCCCATCTACATGTCATTATTAACATCATGACAAATTTCTTGATGATCAGACTAAAGGTACGACCTGTAGCCCGTGCTAAAGGATTTAGTCATACAAAGAGTAAAATCCAAGATGGCTGCTGGCAACCATGTTTTTTGACCGAATGACCCCAAAATTAATCGTTCCCATCTACATGTCATTATTAACATCATGACAAATTTCTTGATGATCAGACTAAAGGTACGACCTGTAGCCCGTGCTAATGGATTAAATTTTTAAATCCAAGATGGCAGCTGGCGGCCATGTTTTTTGTCCGAATGACCCCAAAATGACTCGTTCCCATCTACATTCCAATTTCAACAACCATGACAAATTTTATGATGATCAGACTAAAGGTACGACCTGTAGCCCGTGCTAAAGGATTTAGTCATACAAAGAGTAAAATCCAAGATGGGTGCTGGCGGCCATGTTTTTTGGCCGAATGACCCCAAAATGACTCGTTCCCATCTACATGTCATTATTAACATTCTTGACAAATTTTAAAAGTAGGACCTGTAGCCCGTGCTAAAGGATTTAGTCATACAAAGAGTAATATCCAAGATGGCTGCTGGTGACCATGTGTTTTGGCCGAATGACCCCAAAATTACTCGTTCCCATCTACATGTCATTGTTAATATCCATGACAAATTTTATGATGATCAGACTAAAGGCACGACCTGTAGCCCGTGCTAAAGGATTTAGTCATACAAAGAGTAAAATCCAAGATGGCTGCTGGCGATCATGTTTTTTGGCCGAATGACCCCAAAATTACTCGTTCCCATCTACATGTCAATATTATCAACCATGACAAATTTCATGATGATCAGACTAAAAGTAGGACCTGTAGCCCGTGCTAAAGGATTTAGTCATACAAAGAGTAAAATCCAAGATGGCTGCTGGCGACCATGTTTTTTGGCGGAATGACCCCAAAATGACTCGTTCCCATCTACATGTCATTGTTAATATCCATGACAAATTTTATGGTGATCAGACTAAAGGCACGACCTGCAGCCCGTGCTAATGGATTAAATGTTTAAATCCAAGATGGCCACTGGCGGCCATGTTTTTTGTCCGAATGACCCCAAAATGACTCGTTCCCATCTACATTCCAATTTCAACAACCATGACAAATTTTATGATGATCAGACTAAAGGCACGACCTGCAGCCCGTGCTAAAGAATTTAGTCATACAAATAGTAAAAATCGAAGATGGCTGCTGGCGGCCATGTTTTTTGGCCGAATGACCCCAAAATTACTCGTTCCCATCTACATGTCAATATTATCATCCATGACAAATTTCATGATGATCAGTCGAACAGTACGACCTGTGGCCCGTGCTAATGGATTAAATTTTGAAATCCAATATGGCCACTGGCGGCCATGTTTTTTTTCCGAATGACCCCAAAATTAATCATTCTGGTCTAAATGTTGATGTCAACAGCTATGACAAATTTCATAATGATCCGACCAAAGGTAAGACCTGTAGCCTGCATTGTTGACGCCTTACGTACACACGCACACACATACACACGGACGACAAAGCCATGGCAATAGCTCAAACTTTACAAAGTAAAGTTGAGCTAACAAAAGAGGGGTGAGATTCATCCAAAACTACTACCACACGAGAACAAAAGGAAATGAAAATGAAATGTTAATGGAAGAACTTTTGGAGCCACTACACCAAAGATGAAACACAATGAGAATGAAGCTGTTCGGCAGAGTAGTGGATGGGCTGGTGCCCGCTATACTATCAAAAGACATATTAATACCCAAAAAGAAAGGAAGGAAAGTTAAGGCGAAAAAATACCCAGGCTTTATAACATCAAACCTTATCGAAAAGGAGGAGTGTATTAACTCGAACTCCATCGAAACGATACGAGCAAACATGGCACAATTTAAACACTTGTTCTTTGTTCGAGCTATCGAGGAGGGAACAGCCTCGAGGATAGCACATGCGAAGAAACGGGTCCTACTAAACAAACACAAACGAACACAAACGAACATAAATGAACACAGGACCACGATCGGCAGATGTTAACCCATCCCTTGGCGATACTAAATTACTATGATCAGAATCATAATTGAGAGTTTTGATGTTGAATTATAGAGTACATGTATACTGTTATGTACTATTATAGACAAATGTACATAACACAAATTATTGGAATTTATGGGTCACTCGCATTTATATAAGAGAATGCACTGGTACAGGATCTGTAATGCTGCACCACCACAGCCTTGGGTTAAATGTGAAAAGGTGACCTGGACATGGACTTCTTGGGTTAAGAGAGTCCAATATAAGTTTACAATGGTAATGTATCAAATTCTACCAACATCCATCAAGATAAGACACTCACTGCTGACCCATTAATATCAATTATATAGCAGAGCTGTCAACAAATCACAGACATTGTTTATGTTAAAGGCTGGCATATCTATAACATTTATAATGACCTCAGACCATCTGTAGAGTGATTGCAGCATGTTCTAGTCTACTATTAATATCATGTGATGTGTATTGTTGAAACTTTTTTTTAAATTAGCTACCATAGCTTTCTTTATCTGCACATTGGCATAAGAGACATCAGAAAATAATATAGCCTTATCAATAGCTAAGCAGTCCAAAGGCATGGGATGGAATTGGTGAATTGGGTTTAATGTCGCTCCAAACAAATTTACCAGTACATATCACAAGATTTTTAACCGATTTAAACCAAATTTGGTTTGGTGACTCGTGGTACCCTTGGCTGAGTTATAATGTTGTTGGTTTTTCAAATTTTGTTAACTTCAAAAAAAAAAAAAAAATTTTTAACACGTTCGCTCCCACTACGAGTTATCTCGTAGTAAACGGTTCCATGGGGACTGCTACTACGAGTTAACTCGTAGTGATGTCCATACCACATAAATAACAACAGAAACCAGAAGAAACGTCGGTTTACGCACAAATACATACCCAACGATCCCATTGGTCGATTGTATATGTATAATTAGAATGGCTTCAGATACAACGCTTTCTGCATCCCAATAAAGGGGTGGGGTGCCATTTAAATCTCGCAAGGACACTCCAATTCAGCAGGATCTCTTCCGTACATCACTCACCCATGGTAGACATGTGCAAATAGACCTTTGCCGGACATTATAGAGGGTTTTCATTGCATAGATCAGTAACCAGTTAGCTCTAGAGTTTTCTGGTCTCACTTGAAGCTATATAAACCTATACTGATAATACACCCCAGTGTTTGATGGGTGGGTGCAAACCACTGCAAGGTTCGCCAAATATCCAATTTTGGCTATATACTATATACTAGAACAACACTTTATACATGTATCTTGAGATTAGTTAGAAATCAGCACCATGCTTGAGTTCGCTAATTTCTAAATTCTAACTAATCTGATTATCAGCTCTGGTTCTATGTTTATTACATATCTCGAACTTACTCAACTGGTTTTATAACTACATGGTTACATTCTGAGAGTTGACGAATGCAAATATAATGCTAGAGGCTGTTGGAAGCTCGAGCCACCCCTACACCAAGTATAGGCACAAGCGAATACCTGTGGCTTGTTTACCATGCATGCAAGTTCAGTTCCCTGGTAATGAGTGTACGAGTTTGTATATATAAATTCATGTATCATGACTTATACAAATGTTTAGTCGACAAAAATTGGGTAATATGATGCTGAAACGTGGTGTAGAGCTACTACGAGATAACTCGTAGTCGGCACCTGGGACGGTATTTACCAGTGTTCATCGCTGGTGCGAGCTACGAGTTATCTCGTAGGTAAATCAGTATTACATTTGCGACGTCTTAGATGACTAGAGTGTACCAATGTTTGTATATAAATTAATTTACCATGTCTTATACACGATATGGATGCACCTGTATAGCGCTCGTCGTCATCTATGTCGTAGAAAACGTAATTTTATTTACCTACGAGATAACTCGTAGCTGGCATCAGCGACGAAACACTGCTGTTGCCGACTACGAGTTATCTCGTAGTAGCCTTCTGACATGTTTCAACATCATATAACCCGATATTGGTGGAACTATCACTCATACATACGTCAAATAGTAACTGCTATCGGAAAAACATGCAATCCCATGTTGGCATACGGGATGGAATTACCAATAGGTCTTCGGCAGTTAATATATTTATTTAAATTTTTTTTTTTTTTTAAATTGAGCTAGGAATTCAATCTAATTTTTTTTTTTTATAAGTAAGATCACTAACTCGCGGTAAATCCGCAATTTGGTCTCCGGAGGTCAAAGTTAAGAAGTAGCATCTATTTTTAGCATATGGCTCCAGTCTGGGAATTCCCAAAATAAAATGGCAACAGTTCGTTACCGAATCGTAGGTGCGACAACTTCATAAAACTAATTAAATGAAAGTGTCAATGACACTGTAGCTCAACTTGGAAAGGGAATAATTTAATGTATTACAGTCAATGGAGCGATTAGGAATGTGGAAAGTTGAATGTCTAATACTAGTTTATAGACATGAAGAGAAAAGTAAAATCCAAGATGGCTGCTGACGGCCATGTCTTCGGCCGAATGACCCCAAAATGATTGTATCCCATCCACATGTCATCGTTAACATCCATGACAAATTTTATGACGATCAGACTAAAGGTACGACCTGTAGCCCATGCTAAAGAATTTAGTCATACAAAGAGTAAAATCCAAGATGGCTGCTGGCGGCCATGTTTTTTGGACAAATGACCCCAAAATGACTCGTACCCATCCACATGTCATTGTTAACATCCAGAACAAATTTTATGATGATCAGACTAAAAGTACGACCTGTAGCCCGTGCTAAATGATTTAGTCATACAAAGAGTAAAATCCAAGATGGCTGCTGGCGGCCATGTTTTTTGGCTGAATGACCTCAAAATGACTCGTTCCAATCTACATGTCATTGCTAACATCCATGACAAATTTTATGATGATCAGACTAAAGGTACGACCTGTAGCCCGTGCTAAAGGATTTAGTCATACAAAGAGCAAAATCCAAGATGGCTGCTGCGGTCATGTTTTTTGGCCGAATGACCCCAAAATTAATCGTTCCCATCTACATGTCAATATTAACATCCATGATAAATTTTATGATGATCAGACGAACAGTACGACCTGGAGCCTGTGCTAATGGATTGAAGTTTTGAAATCAAAGATGGCCACTTGTGGCCATGTTTTTCATCCAAATGACCCCAAAATGACTCGTTCCCATCTACATTCCAATTTCAACAGCCACGAAAAATTTCATGATGATCAGACTCAAGGTACGACCTGTAGTCCGTGCTAAAGGATTTAGTCATACAAAGAGTAAAATCCAAGATGGCTTCTGGTGGCCATGTTTTTTGGCCGAATGACCCCAAAATGACCCGTTCCCATCTACATGTCATTATTAACATTCATGACAAATTTTATGATGATCAGACTAAAAGTACGACATGTAGCCCGTGCTAAATGATTTAGTCATACAAAGAGTAAAATCCAAGATGGCTGCTGGCGGCCATGTTTTTTGGCCGAATGACCTCAAAATGACTTGTTCCCATCTACATGTCATTGTTAACATCCATGACACATTTTATGATGATCAGACTAAAGGTACGACCTGTAGCCTGTGCTAAAGGATCTAGTCATACAAAGAGTAAAATCCAAGATGGCTGCTGGCGGCCATGTTTTTTGGCCGAATGACCTCAAAATGACTCGTTCCCATCTACTAGTACATGTCATTGTTATCATCCATGACAAATTTCATGACGATCAGACTAAAGGTACGACCTGTAGCCTGTGCTAATGGATTTAATTTTGAAATCAAAGATGGCCACTGGCGGCCATGTTTTTCATCCGAATCACCCCAAAATGACTCGTTCCCATCTACATTACAATTTCAACAGCCATAACAAAATTTATGATGATCAGACTAAAAGTACGACCTGTAGCCCGTGCTAAATGATTTAGTCATACAAAGAGTAAAATCCAAGATGGCTTCTGGTGGCCATGTTTTTTGGCCGAATGACCCCAAAATGACTCGTTCTCATCTACATGTCATTATTAACATTCATGACAAATTTTATGATGATCAGACTAAAAGTACGACCTGTAGCCCGTGCTAAATGATTTAGTCATACAAAGAGTAAAATCCAAGATGGCTGAAGGCGGCCATGTTTTTCGGCCGAATGACCCCAAAATGACTCGTTCCCATCTACATGTCATTGTTAACATCCATGACAAATTTTATGATGATCAGACTAAAGGTACGACCTGTAGCCTGTGCTAAAGAATTTAGTCATACAAAGAGCAAAATCCAAGATGGCTGCTGGCGGCCATGTTTTTTGGCCGAATGACCCCAAAATTACTCGTTCCCATCTACATGTCATTGTTAACATCCATTACAAATTTAATGATGATCAGACGAACAGTACGACCTGTGGCCTGTGCTAATGGATTAAATTTTTAAATCAAAGATGGCTGCTGGTGGCCATGTTTTTTGTCCGAATGACCCCAAAACGACTCGTTCCCATCTACATTCTAATTTCAACAGCCATTACAAATTTCATGATGATCAGACTAAAGGTACGACCTGTAGCCCGTGATAAAGGATTTAGTCATACAAAGAGTAAAATCCAAGATGGCTGCTGGTGGCCATGTTTTTTGCCCGAATGACCCAACAAAGACTCGTTCCCATCTACATGTCATTGTTAACATCCATGACAAATTTTATGATGATCTGACCAAAGGTACGACCTGTAGCCGGTGTCAAAGGATTTAGTCATGCAAAGAGTAAAATCTAAGATGGCTGCCGGCGGCCATGTTTTTTGGCCAAATTACCCCAAAATTACTCGTTCCCATCTACATGTCAATATTAACATCCATGACAAATTTCATGACAATAAGACGAACGGTACAGCCTGTAGCCCGTGCTAATGGATTGAATTTTGAAATTCAAGATGGCCACTGGCGGCCATGTTTTTTTTCCGAATGACCCCAAAATGACTCGTTCCCATCTACATGTCAATGTCAACATCCATGACAAATTTCATAATAATCGGACCAAAGGTACGAACTGTAGCCCGTGCTAAAGGAAATTGTTGACGCATCACGCACACACACACACGCACACACGGACGACGGATACCAAGCCATGGCAATAGCTCAAACTTTACAAAGTAAAGTTGAGCTAAAAATGGTAAATATTGCCCCAGGGTGTCCTGCAATGGCTTACAAGTTGTGGTTGATATATAAAATTGGCTAATTTGTATTATATACATGAATACTAACATGTCTGATGCACCATGGATCATTGTTTCTATTGTCACCACTGACATCACCAGAAATATTGGATTTTTCTCTCACAAACTTGACATAAATATCGGCAAAAATTCACTTTTCAGGGTTGGACAATTGTTTTAAGTAAAATGCAACTATCATTGGTATCAAAGGTATTTATTGTTTTGGTCTATCTTAAATGTGTCACACTACGGTGTTTATAGACCAAATTGCTCAAGATGGCTTCCAAAATGGCAACCAAATTTGTAAAAAGTTAATTTTTTACATATATCCCGAACATTATTATCTGCATTATCCGACAAGGTAGCAAACTGTGACTCGCTTGGTTATTATACGTGTTTAATAGTTAATTAACTGACAACTACGTTCCATTCTGTTTGTCCCAGTTCCGTATGGGGCATGACAAATTCATTTTAAAGTTGCAGTATGCAATTTTGCGGAGAACCTCTTTTGTGATTCTGGCCATATTATTGAAAGGAAATGGACAGAACTTTGAGACGGAACTGAGATGAACCATAATATGTGGCTATTTTGGCCCATTGTGATAAAAAGTGATCAACTGGATAAAAGATGGATGCCAAGATGGCAGCCAGTGAGTTACTGTATGATCATGGGTGATGTGAATAGGTATACAGGGAGTTACTGTATGGTCATGAATGATGTGAATAGGTATACAAGGAGTGACTATATGGTTATGAGTGGGGTGTCCATGGTGAGATGCATAGAATATAAGGAGTGGCTGTATGGGCATATGTGATGTGAATCGGTATTCATGTAGTGACTGTACGGTGTATTGTTGTGTGTGGCCGATGTGACCGTATGGGCATTGCTGTGGTGTATAGATATAATGAGACTAGCTACATGGTCATCCGTGTGTTGTTTATGTATATATGGAGTGACTGTAAGGTCGTGTTGGGATGTATATGTGTACCGTGTGTGGCTGTATTGTGACATGTGGTTGTATATGTATATTTGTGCTGTATGATCATGGATGGAGTGCGTAGATAAATAGGGAGTGATTTTATGGTTATGGGTAATGTGTATAGGTGCACATGGTATGCCTGTACGGTCAAGATTGAAGTTATATGCATACCTGGAATAAGCTGGATGGTCATTGACGAGCGTGTGACTATATAGGGAGTGCCCTTTTGGTAACGGGTGGGTCGTATATTTATATATGGTGTGGATGTATTATCATCGGTGGTGTATAGGGTGTAGATGAATGATCATGGATGGCGTGTATGAGTATACAGTGAGTTGCTGAATTGTCATGTGTGAGGTGTATATGCAAGTATGAAACTTATGAGTGGTCGTGTGTGCGTGTATTGGTATATTTGGAAGGGCTCACCATTGGTGAGGTGTATATGTATATCTGGATTGACGCTATGGTCATGTGTATGGCGAATAGATATACATGTAGTGGCTATATGGTCCATGGTGAGGTGAATAGGTATACATTGAGTGACTGTATGATCGTGAATGTGGTGAATATGTATACATAGAGTGACTATATGGTCAGGTGTAGGAGTATACCTGGTGTTCATGCATGGTGACTCATGGCTGGATCGTAATTTGTGGCATGTACAGGTATAACCAAATATGGCTGTATGGTCAGGTGTACGTGTATAGAGTGGGTGACTATATTGTCATGTGTGTGGTGTTTATGTACATATGAGGTCATGGGTGGGTTGTACATGTGTAATTTGGGTGGCTATCGCTTTCCGCAATAACTCAAGGATATGTTAATCAATAGAGAGGTCATGTCAAAGAGTTCTCCACCTTGATAGTGTTTGTGTACATGGGAGAACTTTAAACGTGAAAAGCGATAGCCACACATTACCACACAGTCATTCCATATATACATCAACACCACAGACATAACAATATAGTGACCAACTGTATAAACGTACACCTGACCCATGACCATGGATGGCCATACAGCCATGCGTCACAATGCAGGCACAACGGGTATAATCCTAAACATGACCCATAACCATAGAGTCACTCCTTGTATACCCATTCACCTCACCATTGGCCATACGGTCATCCCATGTATACCTATTCTCCACACACACATGGTCAAATAGACATTCAATATATACATCAACACCACAACAATGACCATAGAGTCACCCGGGTATACATATCCACCCCACCAATGGTCATATAGCCACTCGCTTCATACACATACCCTCACCCATGGCACCTGGTATACTCCTTCATCTGACCTATGGCCATATAGTCACCCCGTGTGTACCTATTCAAAACATTCATACATGATCATGGTCAATCATTGTATAGATATTCACCCCACCCTTAGCCATGTCACTCCCTGTATCCCTATTTGTCACACCATAGCAGAATAGCCACTCAAGATATACTAATACTCCCCAGCCATGTCAGTATATTCACTCCATGTATGCATATGCACATCATCCATGGCCATATAGCCGCTCGCTATATACACATACCCCTCGCCCATGACCATATAGCAACACATGTGTATATCCGTATAACCTACACATGGCCATACCGCAACGAGTCACCAAGCAGGACCACCGGGTATACTCATACACCTGACACATGACAATTTAGTCACTCCCTGTATAGCTATTCATTACATTTATGATCATATAGTCACTCATTGTATACATACATGTACTCATCTCACCATTGACCATACAATAACTCCCTGTATACCTATTCACCTCACCTATGGTCATATAGTAACTCCCTGGCTACCATCTTTGCATCCACCCTGTATCCAGTTGATCACTTTTTATCACAATGGACCAGAATAGCCACATATTATGGTTCATCTCAGTTCCGTTTCAAAGTTCTGCCCATTTCCTTTCAATAATATGGCAAGAATCACAAAAGAGGTTCTCCGCAAAATTGCATACTGCAACTTTAAAATGAATTTGTCATGCCCCATACGGAACTGGGACAAACATAATAGAACGTAGTTGTCAGTTAATTAACTAATACGTATAATAACCAAGTGAGTCACATTTTACTACCTTGTCGGATAACGCAGATAATAATGTTCGGGATATATGTAAAAAATTAACTGTTTACAAATTTGGTTGCCATTTTGGAAGCCATCTTGAGCGATTTGGTCTATAAACACCGTAGTGTGACACATTTAAGATAGACCAAAACAATAAATACCTTTGATACCAATGATAGTTGCATTTTACTTAAAACAATTGTCCAACCCTGAAAGTGAATTTTTGCCGATATTTATGTCAAGTTTGTGAGAGTAAAATCCAATATTTCTGGTGATGTCAGTGGTGACAATAGAAACAATGATCCATGGTGCCACAGACATGTTAGTATTCATGTATATAATACAGATTAGCCAATTTTATATATCAACCACAACTTGTAAGCCATTGCAGGACACCCTGGGGCAATATTTACCATTTTTCATATTTTCGGCGGCCATTTTGGAAATTTTCTACACCAATTTCATTCCCATTGAAGTAAAACATCCGTCCAATAACATAAAGCACATAGTTGTTGACATTCTATTAACAGCCTGTGTGGTTTGTCGTTAAAATGACTATCAAAATGTCTTGCAAAAAAATTCGAAAATTTTACCCCTCTTTTTCAAATCCTCTTTCTGTATCTATTACGGAACCCTCGGGTGCAGGTGGACCTTATTGGCTCCCCGACTATATAAAATGTGTATATATATTTCAACAAACAGAAAATTATTGAATTTTATGCTCGCATTTGATAATTTGCACTCTTTTCTCAAATTTGACCCCCATATATATACATTTGTGATTATGTTATGAGCCTGGATGTCTCACTAGGCTATGGTTATGAGCTTGGATGTCTCAATAGGCTATGGTTATGAGTCGGGATGTCTCATTTGGCTATGACTATGCCTATGGGCCTGGATGTCTCATTAGCCATTAGGCTATGGTTATGAGCCTTGATGTCTCATTAGACTATGGTTATATGTCTGGATGTCTCATTAGGCAATGATTATGAGTCTGGATGTCTCATTAGGCAATGGTTATGAGCCTGGATGTCTCATTAGGCTATGGTTATGAGCCTGGTTGTCTGTTTGTCAAATTAGGTTATCGATATGAGCCTGGATGTCTGATTAGGTTATGGTTATGAGCTTGGTTGTCAGCCGCCCTTTGGGCAAAACATTTGTAATTTTTCTCAAACTTTTCGCGATATAAGTACCTTTTCTGACAATTTTATTGGTCGGCATCCATTCAAACTTCACAATGTCCAAATTTAATTATATATGTAACAATATTTCTGAAATATTACCTGACAAACGCTATTTAAATGATTAAACTAAATAAGAGTTGACTAAACAAGACCGTGTCATTGCCAAAGCCCATATCTGGGCTTCCAGCACTCTTACATAGGGTCCAAATATGGGCTTTCAGCACTGAACCAGTTAAAGGATGACATTGCGTTTGTTTGATTTGTACATCATATCCAAATAATTTAAACTGGTGAATGAATGGGGGAATGGATTCTTGTGAGCGGGAAATTTATTTAACTAGCTGCTGTAGTTCTGGGTTTTTTCCAGATCAAATTTGGCTGTGGGATAGCCCTGTGGTACACTTGGGGATTTATTTTAACAAGACAGTCAATGACTGTGGTGTCGCTCACCAGACTGCAAAGACTGATAAGACTGGGACTCTGGAGACCACAACAGTCAGAACTTTTCATAATCACTTTAAAAGAAGTAGATATCTAAAGAGTTAAATCTAAAACAAAAAATTTGGAGTTATGTCCCTGGCCCCGCCCACATTTGACCCAGTGACCTGATTTGAAAAAATCTGAACCCCAGTCACCCAAGGATCCTTCATACCAAATATGAACCCATATAGCCTGATGGTATTTGAGAAGAAGTCACTTTAAGAATACTATGGAGGGAAAGAGTTATGGCCCTGGCTTCGCAACTATTTCAAGTGAACTCATTCGAACAAATCTGAATGTGAGTCACCTAGGGAACATCCACACCAAATATGAAACCATTCGGTCTTATTGTTCTGAAGATGTTTAAAAGAATTACTATGGTGGGAAAGAGTTATGGCTCTGGCTTCGCAACTATTTGACCCAGTGACCGCATTTGAACAAATCTGAATGAGAATCACCTAGGGAATATCCACACCAAATATGAACCCATTTGGTCTTATGGTTCCAGAGTAGATGTTCAAATAATTGTTGTCGGACGGATGGATGGACAGACGATGGACGGACGAGGAGTGATGACTATAGCTCCACCGGAGCACGGGTAGGGTGGCTGGTTGGTAATTAAATCTCTTATCTCCGCCCCTATTTGAACAAACGTTATCCCCATCTATGAGATCCATTCATTTGGTAATTTCAGACATTAGATTTTAAGAGTTGAACTGAACTGATTTTCCTAAAATGACCAAATCTGAAAAAATCTAAACCCCAGTCACCGAAGGACCATCCATACCAAACATAATCTAAATAGTCCAGATGGTTCTTGAGAAGAAATTGTTTTAAGAATTACTATGGAAGGAAAGAGTTATGGCCCTGACTTCTCACCTATTTGACCTGATGAACTCATTTGAACAAATCTGAATGTGAGTCACCTGGGGGACATCCACACCTAAATATATAAACCCATTTGGTCTTTAATATGTATCTGGAGAAGAAAACAATTGATGGACGGATAGAGACATAATGACAGATGGATGGATGGGAGAACAGTCTGACATAGAGACTGACAAATTCAATCCAATATCCCCGCCCCAAGTTTTCTTTGCAAAATCAGGGTATAATGAGTTCAACTGGATACTGGTGGTTAAGAACATAATATTCGAACAGACAAGCCTGAACAAATTGTCTGACATTTGCAGAATGAGGTCCCCAAAGGGTGAATTTAATGACACAATCCTGCAATGCGGGCTAGCATCACCAAATTCACCCTCTGGGGACCTCATTCTGTGTAGGCCTCAACTGCTATGGGAGACATAGCATTAGATTGAAGTTCTCCAGTTAAAGTTGGTGATGTGCACCCATTGGCCACCTCAATTATGCATTTTATATTCACAAATTAGGGGATATAGAAACTAAACATAAGGGCTAAAGTAAGTAAAAATGTCAATTTAAGTGCCTATATACTTCCCAGAAGATGAGGCCTAAGCAGAATGAGGACCCTGGCTAGTGTATTTGGCGATGCTAGACTGCTGTGCAGGGTAGCATAACTAAATTCACCCTCTGGGGACCTCATTCTGCAAATGCCAGATAGAAGACAAATTTAATCCAATATATACCCCCCCCCCCCCATTTTTCTTTGAATATTAGTCGTATGATTTCATCTGGATAAGGGGTGATTAAAACAATAATATGAAATGGCCAAACCTAAATTTAGTATGTCTGACATTTGCAGAATTAGGTCCCAAAAATGTGGATTTAATGACAATATTCTGTAAGGCAGGCTAGCATCACCAAATTCATCCTCAATCTGATTAGGCCTCAATGGCCAATAAAACCAAGGAACAGATTGAAGTCCTACAGTTGAAGTTGGTGATACACACCCATTGAGCACCTCAATTATGCATTTTATCTTCTGCAAATTAGGGGGACATTGAAACTGAACAGGTGGAAAAAAGTGACTAAATCAATGAAGTCCTACAGTTGAAGTTGGTGATACACACCCATTGAGCACCTCAATTATGCATTTTATCTTCTGCAAATTAGGGGGACATTGAAACTGAACAGGTGGAAAAAGTGACTAAATCAAACTGTCAATTTGATACTTAGGATACTTCCCAGAAGATGAGGACTAAGCAGAATTAGGTCCCTGGCTGGTGTATTTGGTGATGCTAGCATGCTGTATGGGGTAGCAACACTAAATTCACCATCTGGGGACCTCACTATGTAAATGTCAGACACACTATTTCCAGACTTGAAGAAATCAAAGCCATTCACAGTATCATTGAATGTCAGTCATCACCTAACATTGAATGGAAGCACCAGTTTGTTGTTAAATTGCTACAGATATGTTTAGATTAGAATAATACATGTCATCTGGCCAGTTTATATAATTAATGACCTGTACCTTTACAGATATATATGCCTCTGTGGTGAGAAGAGGTATTAAATTGAGAGGTGATATGGCTTGGAAGGGATGTTGGTTGATGGCAGGGTTGAGCCTGGGCCATGTGGGAGGGGGTGGGTGGGGGAGGGTGGAATGTTTCCATAATTTCATTAAAGAGTAAAGTTTCATAACTCTGCAGATGTTATATATAATGGTGTCACTTTTTTTCAAATGTTTAAAAAAAATTGTCCCAGAAGATGAGGCCTAAGCAGAATAAGATAATTGAGGGTGTATTTGGTGATGCTAGCCTGCTGTATGGGGTAGCAACACTAAATTCACCATCTGGGGACTTCATTCTGCAAATGTCAGACACACTATGTCCAGGCTTGGAGAAATGAACAATGGACTATTCATTGTAGACTGGTAGAATAGTTGTTTAGCTAATGTCATGTCATGTAATGACAGATGGCAAACTGGTCTGAAGCAAGCAGTCTGAAGCAAGAATATCGGGTGACCACACTATGATAAATTGGCTTTTTCAATAATGCAGGCTTCAGTGTTCTCTTAAAAATTAATAGTGCATAGCAAAGAGGTCTGAATTATAAAGGGCCATAACTCTGTTAAAATATATCGGATCAAACCCATATTTTAACTTGATCTGTATATAAGTGTCAAAAATTCATATACCAAATTTGGTGTTGATCAGATGAAAAATGTTTGAGTAATCCTGTCTTGGATGAATTCTATATCAAAACAAGAGTGGAAGGGGTTAAATAAACAATACCAAAATCCATACAGATGAAGAACATGCTAAGAAAAATCTAGGTAAGAAATATGAGGCTGTGATGTGTCCTAAACAAAAATTAAAGGTCAAAATGCAAAAATAATTTTTTTTGTTTTTAAAGTTATGTCCCTGGCTCTGCCCCTATTTGACCCAGTGACCCCATTTGAACAAATCTGAACCCCAGTCACCCAAGGTATCTATGTACCAAATATAAGCTAAATCGGCCAAATATTTTTTTAGAAGAAGTCATTGTAAGAATCACTGAGTTATGGCCCTGGTTTCTCAACTAATTGACCGGTTGACCTCATTTGAACAAATCTGAACACCAGTGACCCAAGGACCCTCCATACCAAATATTAGCTAAATCGGCCCAATGGTTCTGAACAAGAAGTCGTTGTAAGAATTACTATGGAGGAATAGAGTTATGGCCCTGGCTTCGCAACTATTTGACCCAGTGACCTCATTTGAACAAATCGGAATGAGAGTCACCTAGGGAACATCCACACCAAATATGAACCCATTTGGTCTTACGGTTCCAGAGGAGAAGATGTTCAAAGAATTGTTGACGGACGGACGGATGGACGGACGGATGGACGGACGGATGGACGGACGGACGACGGACGAGGAGTGATGACTATAGCTCCACTGGAGACTTCGTCTCAGGTGAGCTAAAAAGTAAACACATGACCTATGATTTTTCTTGCATTTTCGTGATCAACTGGTGTCAATCTAGCTGGGTAAACATCACTGGTATGGCCGGCAGGCTTCAATTCAGTGAATTTGGCCGAAACGTTAACACTGTCGCCTATGGGAAACCATTTAGTTCAGTGATTCCATATGAGCTGACTGTATCCAACAATAATAAATAGAATTACTCCCCCTGGACCAATACTACTGCTAACGGGTATCAAACTTCAACTCAAGTCGTTTCTCAAAACATCTCAATAATTTTAATGAATTATTTCCTTATCTACATCATATAGTGCCATAAGAAGTCTCACCTTGGCAGGTTCAGATAAGGTCAGTGTTGGAGCGAAGTTCAAGAACAGATTATTGCAATCTGTTTTCTTGGCCTGAGAAAGAACAAAATAAGTGTCCTTATAAAATATGTAGTCATCTAAATGCTATTGCAATCAAGTATGTGAATTTTTGTGATGATTCTTTAAATCACATTGGGTGTAGATATGCTGAAAAATAAAAGATGAATAAAGATAGTTACACCAGCAATGCTTCCTGGCAAGAGTTCCAAAATTTATAGTTGAAACACCCATAATTAAAGTGTCAATGACACTGTAGCTCAACTTGGAAAGGAGTAATTTTTTGAATAACAAAGAAGAAAGAAAGTAAACTAGAGGTCACCCCAAAGATCCATATGAAGTTTGGTGATGATTTGATGAGGGATGTGGTCTGAAGGGTGCGCCAAAGGATTTAGTCATACAAAGAGTATATTTCAAGATGGCCACTGGCGGCCATGTTTTTCAACGAATTTCGGTAAAATTAGGAGGCGCCCATCTAGAGGTCAAAGGATTTAGTCATGCAAAGAATAAAATCCAAGATGACTGCCGGCGGCCATGTTTTTCATAAAAAAATTATTCAAATTTGATAGCTCCCATCAAGAGGTGATTCTAAACATGCCTGTAAATTTTCAAATTAATTCTCCAATTAATGCATGCTGAGGGGTTTGCCGATGGATTAAAATTCGAAGTCCAAGATGGCTGCTGGTGGCCATGTTTTTTTTAACAAATTTCGGTCAAAATAGGAGGCTCCCATCTAGAGGTCACCCCAAAGATTCATATGAAGTTTGGTGATGATCGGATGAGGGATGTGGTCTGCAGGGTGTGCCAAAGGATTTAGTCATGCAAAGAGTAAAATCCAAGATGGCTGTCGGCAGCCATGTATTTTCGTCGAAAATCGTGAAAAATTTGATTGCTCCCATCTACAGGTGATAATCATTGTACAGTCAATTTCAGTTAATTGCATATCGTTTAAATGCATATTTCGGCTATTTGCATAAAATATGCATGCACCAAACCATTTTCTCATAAAAAGACTATTTTTTAATCGTTTATTTGCATAAGGGACGGACTCTATTCCGTTTTTATGCATACGAAAATCGCCAAAAATGTTGATGAGAAGGGGTAAAAAGTCACCTCATGGTGCCGAAATTATAGCAATTTGTAAAACTATTTACCTTGAAAAACGTATTTTATGGGAAAACTTAATACAAAGTTGTTGAAGATGACCATCGCGAGAGCGAAGACGGCAATTTTCAATTTCATAACACACGTGGTTTTCTATCTCTTAATTCTCATTAACAAGCTTCTGTTGATACACATTTCCTGTATGTTTCCATATTTATTTGTGAATTGCATGATTTATTTAAATTTGTATATTTATTTGGTTGTTTGTTGAGTTTGTAAACGTTTGTAAACACCTGAAGTTCCAGTTGCAATTCTGAGGATTCAAAGTGAAAGGAAGATTTTCCCGGGAATACCACCAACAAGGAAGCCAATTACTAAACCGAAACCGAAACTAACGTGCTTTTCTATTTCTTCTAACATGCTTCTGTTCAAACATTTCCTGTTTCGAAACATTTCAGCGGTGGTAAGTAAGTATTTGCTATCAGCTTGTAGACAGCAAAAAAGATTGACGAACTTGAGAAATATAATATTTTACTCAAAACGGAAAATTATACTTCGTAGGCAAGTGAGAATATTCAATAAAATGAAATAAAGTGAATCTTAAAATCTCATTTGTTTATTCAATTATACTTCCCGGGGAAACCAATCGTTAACAGACATAAAATAGCACACCTGTCCAACAACCGTACTGTAAAAAAAAATTTCGTGTTCAGTGACAACGTCGGTATGTTCCTACATGTGGCCAAACACAAAGAACTGGCTTCCTGGTTATGTAAACACAGTGGGTATAATAATGGGACAGAAGGGGAAACTTGTCATTCAACAACCATGTTTTCCAAACTACGTCAACGTTATACACTCGAAACAAAAATCAAGGTTATCGACATTAATATTTTTAAACTACATTTTGTTCACATTTTACCGTATAAACAGTTTCAAACACGTGCTTGTCCATACCAGCAGAAATACAACTGTCTTTTGTCAGTACATTTTGTACTGTTAATTAATTACACTTACTGGCTTTTGTTAAACATGCAATTAGTCGCTATTGTAACATCCTCTATGTGGACAACGGATCACGAATAAAGCACCGGGTTTAATATTTTCCTAATCGGATTAAGTCTGAACATTGATATAAACTATAGACTACTATAGACTATAGATACGGGAATTACCGACAATAATTTAATGAATAGAAACATGTTTACATATTTAGTATAGAAATAACGGGATGGCTTATCATTAACTGAACAGCTGGTTGACATCACTGTTTCCCCAAGTTAGACCCAAAGGCTAAAACAACACTGTCTTTGTTTCTCATCCCGACACACATGGTGTCGTGTTTATTCAATGATTTCAACTCATTAGTGTAACAATGGTTCACTATGATTTATTCTCGGGTTTTATCCGACCCTCAGCTCCCGATGCAGAATCTGATGATGACGCTGAATATACCGTTCCGATAATGCCCATGCAGGTGACCGAGGGAATCAGCAACAAGTAAAATTGTTGATTTTGCTGTTTTTATTATGTTCGTTTAAATTAAAATAAAGTATTAAAAACAACTGCGTACTCAATACAAATCCATTCTGTAATGGAAATAACAAGGAATGTGATTGGTCTGGCCTCCCATACAATGTATTTATCTATTAATAGATAGGGAATAGAAATTATGGGATGGGAGAAATTATAAACAACACGTTTCGAAATGGGTTTTTTTCTTAATGTTTTTTGTGTGTGATAATGATGGTATGTAATCATTTTATACATGTAACAACAAATAAAGATGTTAATGAATCAGTTTATTGACATAATAGTAATTTACAACAAGGTATGAGATGAAATTTGAAATTGATAGCCAGCGACATAATGATTATGCTATTTCGTGGTACTATGGTACAAACTAAAAATCTAAGAACCTCAAATGGGGTGATGGGGTGATTTCGGCTTTATGCATATTCGGTTAATTGCATGAGAAAGGCATGCACCGACACGATGCAATAAAGCGAAATTGACTGTACCTGCAAAATTAAAAAATGATCCGGCTATAAATACAGGCTGTACGGTGTGGTGATGGATTAAAATTTGAAATCCAATCTGCTGGCTTTTTCATCAAAATTTGATAGCTCCTATCTATGGGTCACCCTGAAGCTACATATGAACAGATGAGGATGCGGCCTGTAGGGCATGCGGAAGGAAATTGTTGATGGATGTCAGGTGCACGGATGACAGATGCCAGCCCATGGCAATAGCTCAAACATTAATTTGTATTACAATTACATAGAGCACAACTTTTGGTATATGTGTTTTGGTTACATGTTAATATTCTGATATATCAACAATTAACAGTATGTTAGTTAGGTTTATCTTGTGAATCACAGGAGTTTCCTGTGGAGACAACAGTGGAAATATAAACAAGCTGATTTATAAAGTCCAGGCACATTAGACATGAAAGTACAAAAAGAAAATAAATCTTCAAAGAGGAACTTTGAATAAATTTCGCAGATATGGATATGAAATAAAACAATGAGCCAAAACAATTTTTAAGGCAAACTGTTGTATTTGATGTCGGATTGCTCAGGCTTCTCAAAACATAGCCGCAAGCTATCTATTTTAACAAGACAGCCAAAGACTGTGGGGTCGCTCACCAGACTGGGACTCTGGAGACCACAACAGTCAGAACTTTTCATAATCACTTTAAAAGAATTAGATCTGAACAGGAAATGTGGCTAGAGAGGCTTCATGTATGTAGATCAGTGAATATCTACCTTTAAATTACCAACTGTACACTACTGATCACCCCCTCCTCCTCCAGCTCAACATGTCCCCTCCCGACCAGGCTCCAGACTCCCAAGTCTTAGGTTGGAATTTCACAACCAACATCTCAAACTTTCTCAATTGTTGGAAATTTCCAATCTCACAAGCGCCTTTTTATAAAACCATTTAGACATGTTTAAAGCCCAATTATCCATGGACCCAAAAACACTATATGCATGTCAGATTAATCAGTCAGGTAGTTCCAAGGTAGATGTTTTAATGAATTTTGTATTTTAATGATTTTATTAGACACAAAAGTCTTAAGTCCCCATAGCCCCGTCATTTCTTAACAGGTTGACCTCATGTTAAGAAATCTGAATCTGTCACTAAAGGATCCTCCATACTATATGTAGGCTAAATATTCCAAACCTCTCTTGAGAAGACATTTTAAGTATTACTATAGAGACATACAGTTATGTCCCTGATCCCACCCTATTTAACCTGGTGACCCCATCTGAATAAATTTGAATCCCAGACGCCAAAGAACCCTTCATACTAAATATCAGTAAAATAAACCTGATGGTCCGTGTGAAGGAAGCATATTAAGAGGAAAAGTGTCCTTTGCTTGGCCCCTATTTGACCAGGTGACCCCATTTTAACAAATTTGAACTAGTCACCAAAGGACCCTTCATACCAAATATGAACCCATTCAACCTGATGGTACTTGAGAAGTCGTTTTTAAGAATTAGTATGGAGGGCAAGAGTTTAATATGGCCCTGGCTTCACAACCATTTGACAGAGTGACCTCATTTGAATAAATCTGAACGTGAGTCACCCAGGGAACATCCACACCAAATATGAACCCATTCAGTCTTATGATCTAGAGAAGATGTTCAAAGAATTGTTGACAGATGGATAGACAGACAGACAGATGAACAGGTGACAGATGAGAAGTGATGACTATAGCTTCGTCTCAGGTGAGCTTCAAAATTACATTTCATTGAACAAATCTGTCAGTCACCTCCCCCCCAACACTGTGGGGACATCCCTGAGAGAATATGACATGCATGATATATTTGAATGCCTGACTACATTAGCTTAACAAAATTCCCATGACCTTGAAAGCCAGTGCATTCTCTGGGATTAAATTCCATTCATGAAACCACTATCAGCATGTCTTGGAGAGGTGTTGACATTTAGATAATTAGGTTTTAACAACTGCACAGACAGCTTTGTGTTACTCCTACAGCTGTGATCAAAACAAGGATTTTAACCGAGTGAACTAGGCAGAGATAATATAGTATGGTACAGTGTGGTGTGGCAGGGACAGGAGGTGGGATGGGGAAGGGTGGGTGGGGTAGCTGTGATGTGTCTAAAAAAAAAATAAAGGTCAAAATGCAAAAATGATATATTTTTTTTTAGTTATGTCCCTGGCTCTGCCCCTGTCTGACCCAGTGACCCCATTTGAACAAATCTGAACCCCAGTCACCCAAGGTCCCTCCGTACCAAATATAAGCTAAATCGGCCCAATATTTTTCAAGAAGAAGTCATTCTAAGAATTACTATGAGTTATGGCCCTGGTTTCTTAACTAATTGACTGGGTGACCTCATTTGAACAAATCTGAACACCAGTCACCCAAGGACCCTCCATACCAAATATTAGCTAAATCGGCCCAATGGTTCTGGACAAGAAGTCGTTATAAGAATTACTATTGAGGAAGAGAGTTATGGCCCTGTTTCGCAACTATTTGACCCAGTAATCTCATTTGAATAAATCTGAATGAGAGTCACCTAGGGAACATCCACACCAAATATGAACCAATTCGGTCTTATGGTTCCAGAGGAGAAGATGTTCAAAGAATTGTTGACGGATGGACGGACGGACAGATGGACAGACGGACGAGGAGTGATGACTATACTAGTAGCTCCACCGGAGACTTCGTCTCAGGTGAGCTAAAAACTGCACGGACACCACTCCATCACTATAATAGGCAGAATTTGCGAGTAAAACATAACTCTACACCCAAAACTGGTTGTCAACGACCTGGTCATATTTTGCTCTTTTTTTTGGTCTAAACATAGTTATACCAGTTTATGTGAAATATGAGTATGAGAGCAAATATAGTGACACGGTCAGAAAAATACAATCGCGGTCATTAATTGGCTGTCGAAATGGCAACAACCCCAAACCATGCCACGACAAAAGCAACATATTGTGTAACCACCATGTAGGTAAATTACGCATTGGTAATATACAAGTCTGTTGTTAAATATCTTTAAAGGTACACAGATCATTAAAACAGATCTATCTGGATGATTTATTGTTCATTGCAACACAAGTGAAACCGAATGATTTACTTTTTAAAAGTTCGGGGTTTCTGTTTACATTCGGGCCCAAAAAAAGTACTTTCGGTCATGCAACACACAAAGTAATGTTTCATCACAATGTGTGGTACAGTCAATTTCAGTTAATTGCATATCGTTTAAATGCATATTTCGGTCATTTGCATAAAATATGCATGCACCAAACCATTTTCTCATAAAAAGACTATTTTTTAATTGTTTATTTGCATAAGGGTCAGAGTCTATTAAGTTTTTATGCATACGAAAATCGCCAAAAATGTTGATGAGAAGGGGTAAAAAGTAACCTCATGGTGCCGAAATTATAGCAATTTGTAAAAATATTTACCTTGAAAAACGTATTTTATGGGAAAACTTAATACAAAGTTGTTGAAGATGACCATCGCGAGAGCGACGACGGCAATTTTCAATTTCATAACACACGTGGTTTTCTATCTGTTCTCATTAACATGCTTCTGTTGACACACATTTCCTGTATGTTTCCATATTTATTTGTGAATTGCATGATTTATTAAAATTTGTATATTTATTTGGTTGTTTGTTGAGTTTGTAAACACCTGAAGTTCCAGTTGCAATTCTGAGAATTCAATGTGAAAGGAAGATTTCCGGGAATTCCCCAACAAGGAAGTCAACTAAACCGAAAGTGCTTTCTATTTCTTCTAACATGCTTCTGTTCACAAACATTTCCTGTATGCTTCCTTATTCCCTTTTAAAAACGTATGTAAACACATGCAGTTCCAGTTGCAATTCCGATAAGTGAAAGGAAGGAAGTTTCCGGGAATTCCATCAATGAAGTATCAAGACGCCGACTAAACACAATTTCACATGGCGTTTGTAATCACCGGCGCAATTGATTCCTGGAATTTATGTCAGATTCAGATAATCCTATTGGAAGATCAAATAATATTTCCAGGAATTCTATCTGATTAACAGAATCTGTTGAATTGTGTCAGCTTCAGAAAATGCAAGTTTGTAAACACCTGCGCAATTATTCCAGTTTCCCGGTCAGTTTGTGTTGAAACCGAAAGTGATACATAGATTTTCCGCGAATGACATGGGTAGCTATAATTACGCGAGGTCACAGAAAATAGTTCAGAAATAAATCATCAAATTATTGTCTTCGCAACACAAAGTGATTTATTTTGTCTAAATTTAAATAACCCGTATTTTTTTTCCTGGGTGGTTTTGGGGTAGCTAGCCCCGGGATTGTCGAAAGGGCCGGATAGCAATTTCTGGATTCTTTTTGGTTTCATTTTCTTTCTTCTAGTGGTCTTGGACGCTTTGAGTATTCTAGTGTGTATTGGCCATATGTCGATGTTTGAATTACTTTAACTGTGCCAGAGGTTCTCTCATCTTTGTCTTGATGCCAGTAGACCTGGCGATCCCGCAGCAGGAAGAATTCGTATTTGGTGAGATGGTAAGTCGTTCCTGCTGCGTGGTGTGTCACAAGCGCTATCTTGATTTTGTGGCGCTGTTTTTCCATCTGTTCTTTGGTGATGGACGTCGCCGGCTTCTCGTCATACCTCGGCGTCGGAGGGGCGGTGATGGTAGTCCCTGCTAGCTGGTCTAATGTCACCTGTCTCCATGCAGGCCGGGTCGTCTGGGCGTCTCTCAGACAACTCCGGCCTACCGGCTGTGACACTGGATGGCTGAACCACACGGGGAGGGGTGACTGGCCGATCTACAGTCACCCCCTTCTGCTTCTTCCATTTAGCCCGTCTGGCTGCGTCCCTTCTCCTTCGAGCTGGCGTCTTTCTCTTAGGAGGCTCCTCTTTCATTGTACGGCTGGTCTTGGCCTTGCTCCGGGTGGAAGATTTCTGGTTTCCAGCATCTCCCGTCCGAAATTCAACACAGAGAGTCAAATAACCTCTGTTAGACTGGAGACTCCAGCTAACTGTGTCCGCAATTTGAGATCTCTGGATTGCTGCTAACGCGGCGTCCGGGATTAGCTCCATTGTCCGTCGCACTAAGCCTAATCCAAAAGCGTCTCACTCGCCGGCATCAGCACGAGGGCGGTTGCTCCCAATTAAAGTTACAGACCGCTCAAATCACTCGTACCGACGCTCTGGTAAAAAGGAACTAATTAAGCCAAATAGAATCTGACTTGTTCGCTCCACCTTCCACCAGAGAACCCGTATTTAACAGGTCTTCAATATTTATTCATGCTCCAACTTCTTAGAAATCGCCGGCTTCGGGAAAACAAAGCAGCTTCTGTGGCGATAACAAAAGATTAATCAAGTCGCTGCAAATATGCCAGCATTGAGGTGTGAATTTGACCTAATTCCATTAACTGCAGCTGCAGCACAAAATGAAATCATAGCAATGTCAATGAGGTCACTAAAGAAATGCTCCAGACAATAGCACGTGCAATCAAAACAATAACCTTTGAACTGTCATGTTGCTTGGAGTCATTTGTGAGCGTACCAATAAAAGAAGGTGTCATACACTGTTGGGCTTCATTGTTTAATTAAAACTATATTGGGGCTCAATTCAGCAAACATTTATGTTTGACAGTGGCTACTCAATTGTTTTGGCGTGATGTGCACTGATTAATTATCAGATCAGATTTTATTTAATTTTTGAAGACACTTTGTTTACCAAAAATTAATGTTTCATTTAATGAATAGAGTTATGCCTCTTCCCATAGTTCAATATAGATTCGTAAATTGCGCTCACAAAAATGCATGATATATTGGGAAATCAATTTGATTTTTGTTAGTTTTTCCAGTTGGTTACATGGATAGATGGTTCTTCATATACCTATTTATTTTGAAACAAACAAAATTACCGAAAATAAACGGCAACTACCGTACATAGAATTATCCCCCTTCTCATAACGTGAAACAAACAAAAATAGTATTTTTATAATTTTATCGGGAAACGTTGGCGTTTTTCTTACCAGTTCTTGGTGGCTATTAACTGATATTTGGTGGGTAGTTAATGATTATTTGTTTAATATTACATGTGTGTAATGCATTTCTAACTGATTGATTGGATATATTCTAAATATAAACATGTATATAGTGAGTTTATTATCAATGGGGGTTGCCGTTCCTGACAAGAACATCGTTTTATTCTTGAACATTTTACAATCGTAGATGATAATATAATATGGAATAACATTAAATTAATATAGATGAAGCTCTTTAGATATTATTTTTTTTAAACAAACTAAATTGATGATGAAATTGAATGAACGAAACATAAACAATTCACTGTATTTCTAGACTGATGCTGGTGATAGAAAAACGGCTTATGCTTCTTTTTATCGTGATTTCGGCTTTATGCATATTCGGTTAACTGCATAAGAAAAGCCATGCACCGACGCTATGCAATAAAGCGAAATTGACTGTAGTTTCATTTGACATAATGATTAATTATTGAATGTAAAACAGAAACTTAAATCCATATATTTGCGATATAAATAGTAGGTACATTTCCGGAATTTTCAGCACTGTCCGTGATAATAAACCATACACATATGTTGCAATGATTATTATATTGCAAAGAAACTGCAATCTCTTCAAAAGATTAGCACTCCAACTCAACAGATCAAATAGACAGTGCATCTTACATTTAATATAAGACCAATTTTCGTGCTGCTTCCAAACTTGGTAGACAATTTTGTTCAAATTACTTCAGTCAGCAATTTGCAACTGGAATATGCTATTACGCAATTTATACAGTATTAGTTTTCAGTATCTTGTTGTTTGAAAATATCTTACCAAAACCACCCATGAACTTGTGCAAAATATTAGGTGATCAGCATTTAAATCTGTATATCTCAGCGTTGACCATTGACTCAATGTTGTCACTTATGGGTGTGTGTCCAGCAGATATGTCTAACATTAGGGACAAGGGATACACATGGTAATGCGGTTGCAGAAAACATAGTACGCTTCACATATATTTGACCTTGGTGAATATAACCAAATATTATTTCCAGGTATAAAGACAGTCTCTGTCTCACAGAGTATGTATGCGATTTTGGTAAAGTTTAGATTTTTTTTAAGATAGTATATGGTACTGCATTGTGTTTTGATAAATTGCATTCATAGTATACCACCATGCATTCTTGTGATAAAAGCGAAATAGTCATTTTTTTTACTTGATAGTAGACATCTATTACTAATGTTTTAAGACACGGACAATATAATCTACACATTTCACCCATTACTCTATGAATATCTCTCATACTGCTCTACAGCAGGGCATTTTGAAAGGTTTGATTGTGTATATTTAAAAAGAAATGATGACCGGTCACATTCGTGAGACTACTATGAGCACATATATTTCGGCTTCTAGAAAAGGTAAAAAAATTAATTCGTGGCTATTAAATTTCATTTTACAGTTTAGTGTGTACACATATATCGCATGATTCAAGACAAATAGTGCAGAAAAAAAAGCATTATTGTTGTTTCTTGTCCAGATTGTCCATATTTAACAAGAGATGGACTGTCGTCCGATGCATTCCCCATTGTGGCATACCGCCTAGTGTGGGCATATCTATAACTTATGAACTGCTATACTCAGACAGATGGACCCAAAAATCAGCATTTTCATATAAACAAAGATGAATAACTATAGAACGAAAAACCAAAATAAAACAGTTGAATGTGCCATTAAATGTCCTCAGAGTGGTGAACATCCATAACAAATTTCATTGAGATCCGAGCATTACTGTTCAAGTTATCACCTGAACAGACATCCGTTGGACCGAAAAGCCAACATTTCCAGATAAACAAAGATGAATAACTCTAGAATGGAAACTCAAACAAAACGATTGAATCCTCTATTGAATGTTCCCATAATAGTGAACATCCATACAAAATATCATTGAGATCCGAGGACTACTGTTCAAGTTATGACCTGAACAGACATCGGATGGACCAAAAAGCCAACATTTCCAGATAAACAAAGATGAATAACTCTAGAATGGAAAAGCCAAACAAAACAATGTAACCCTCTATTGAATGTCCGCATAGTATTGAACATCCACACCAAATTTCATTGAGATCCCAGCACAACTGTTGAAGTTACAAGACATGAACAGGCAGGCACCAGATGGACAAAAAAGCCAACATTTCCAGATAAACAAAAATGTATAATTCTAGAATGGAAAATCCGAACAAAATGATGGAACCCTATATATAAAGTGTCCTCATAGTAGTAAACATCCTTACCAAATTTCAATGAGATCTGAGCAACTGTTAAAGTTATGACATGAACAGACATCCGACGGACCAAAAATCCAACATTTCCAGATAGACAGATGAATAACTCTAGAATGGAAAATCCGAACACAATGATGGAACCCTCTATTTAATTTCCTCATAGTAGTGAACATCCATACCAAATTTCATTGAGATCCGAGCACTACTGTTCAAGTTATGACATGAACAGACACCAGACGGACAAAAAATCCAACATTTCCAGATAAACAAAGATGAAACCCTCTATTTAATTTCCTCATAGTAGTGAACATCCATACCAAATTTCATTGAGATCCGAGCACTACTGTTCAAGTTATGACATGAACAGACACCAGACGGACAAAAAATCCAACATTTCCAGATAAACAAAGATGAATAACTCTAGAATGGAAAATCCGAACAAAACGATGGAACCATCTATTTAATGTCCTCATAGTAATGAACATCCATACCAAATTTCATTGAGATCCCAGCACAATTGTGTGGAACATACAACATGAACAGACACCAGACTGACAAAAAAGCCAACATTTCCAGATAAACAAAGATGAATAACTCTAGAATGGAAAATCCAAACAAAACAATGTAACCCTCTATTTAATGTCCTCATAGAGTGGTGAACATCCATACCTAATTTTATTGAGATCCGAGCACTACTGTTCAAGTTATGACATAAACAGACATCGGACAGACGGACGGATAGACAGGTGCAAAACAGTATACCTCCCTTTTAAAAAATGAAAGTGTAAATGACACTGTAGCTCAACTTAGGTAGGGGAATAATTTAATGGTTGACAGTAAATGGAGGAATAGGAAAGGTGCTAATTGAAATGTCTAACCTGCGCCAAAGGATTTAGTGATGCAAAGAGTAAAATACAAGATGGCTGCTGGTGGCCATTTTTTTTTACCAATTGATCCCAAAAGAACTCGTTCCCATCTACGTATAATTTGTTAACATCCATGACAAATTTTATGAAGATCTGACCAAAGCTACGACCTACAAATTTCATGATGATCAGACGAACAGTACGACCTGTAGACCGCGCCAATGGATTGAATTTTGAAATCCAAGATGGCCACTGGCAGCCATGTTTTTTGGCCGAATGACCCCACAATGATTCGTTCCCATCTACATGTCAATGTCAACATTCATGACAAATTTCATAAAGATTAGACAAAAGGTACAACCTGTAGCCCGTGCCAAAGGATTTAGTCATGCAAAGAGTAAAATCCAAGATGGCTGCTGGTGGCCATGTTTATTGGCCGAACAACCCCAAAATGACTCGTTCCCATCTACATGTCAATATTAACATCCATGACAAATTTCATGATGATCAGACGAACAGTACGACCTGTAGACCGCGCCAATGGATTTAGTCATGCAAAGAGTAAAATGCTGGTGGCCATGTTTTTTAACCGAATGACCCCAAAACGACTCGATCCCATCTACATGTCAATGTTATAATTCATGACAAATTTCATGACCATCTGACCAAAGCTACGACCTGTAGCCCGCACCAAAGGATTTAGTCATGCAAAGAGTAAAATCGAAGATGGCTGCTGGCGGCCATGTTTTTTGACCGAATGACCCCACAATGATTCGTTCCCATCTACATGTCAATGTCAACATTCATGACAAATTTCATAAAGATTAGACCAAAGGTACAACATGTAGCCCGCGCCAAAGAATTTAGTCATGCAAAGAGTAAAATCCAAGATGGCTGCTGGCGGCCATGTTTTTTGGCCGAACGACACCAAAATCACTCGTTCCCATCTACATGTCATTATTAACATCAATGACAAATTTCATGATGATCAGGCGAACAGTACGATCTGTAGCCCGCGCCAATGGATTGAATCTTGAAATCCAAGATGGCTGCCAGCGGCCATGTTTTTTGGCCGAATGACCCCAAAATGACTCGTTCCCATCTACATGTCAATGTCAACGTTCATGACAAATTTTATAAAGATTAGACCAAAGGCAACCTATAGCCCGCGCCAAAGGATTTAGTCATGCAAAGAGTAAAATCCAAGATGGCTGCTGGCGGCCATGTTTTTTGGGCCGAACGACTCCAAGATCACTCGTTCCCATCTACATGTCATTATTAACATCATTGACAAATTTCATGATGATCAGATGAACAGTACGACCTGTAGGACGCGCCAATGGATTGAATCTTGAAATCCAAGATGGCTGCCAGCGGCCATGTTTTTTGGCCGAATGAGCCCAAAATGACTCGTTCCCATCTACATGTCAATGTGAACATTCATGACAAATTTCATGAAGATCAGACCAAAGGTACAACCTGTAGCCCGCGCCAAAGGAAATTGTTGACGGACATACGGACGACGGACGCCAAACCATGGCAATAGCTCAAACTTACAAAAGTAAGTTGAGCTAATAAAGATCAGACCAAAGGTATGACCTGTAGCCCATGCCAAAGGATTTAGTCATGCAAAGAGTAAAATGCTGGTGGCCATGTTTTTTGACCGAATGACCCCAAAATCACTCGTTCCCATCTACATGTCATTGTTATAATTCATGACAAATTTCATGACCATCTGACCAAAGCTACGACCTGTAGCCCGCACCAAAGGATTTAGTCATGCAAAGAGTAAAATCCAAGATGGCTGCTGGCGGCCATGTTTTTTGACCGAATGACCCCAAAACAACTCGATCCCATCTACATGTCATTGTTATCATTCATGACAAATTTCATGATGATCAGACGAACCGTACGACCTGTAGCCCGCGCCAATGGATTGAATTTTGGCCGAATGACCCCACAATGATTCGTTCCCATCTACATGTCAATGTCAACGTTCATGACAAATTTTATAAAGATTAGACCAAAGGCAACCTATAGCCCGCGCCAAAGGATTTAGTGATGCAAAGAGTAAAATCCAAGATGGCTGCTGGCGGCCATGTTTTTTGGCCGAACGACTCCAAAATCACTCGTTCCCATCTACATGTCAGTGTTAACATCCATGACAAATTTCATGATGTTCCGATCAAAGCTACAACCTGTAGCCCGCGCCAAAGGATTTAGTCATGCAAAGAGTAAAATCCAAGATGGCTGCTGGCGGCCATGTTTTTCGGCCGAACGACCCCAAAATCACTCGTTCCCATCTACATGTCATTGTTAACATCCATGACAAATTTCATGATGTTCCGATCGAAGCTACGACCTGTAGCCCGCGCCAAAGGATTTAGTCATGCAAAGAGTAAAATCCAAGATGGCTGCTGGTGGCCATGTTTATTGGCCGAACAACCCCCAAAATGACTCGTTCCCATCTACATGTCAATATTAACATCCATGACAAATTTCATGATGATCAGACGAACAGTACGACCTGTAGCCCACGCCAATGGATTGAATTTTGAAATCTAAGATGGCCGCCAGCGGCCATGTTTTTTGGCCGAATGACCCCACAATGATTCGTTCCCATCTACATGTGAATGTCAACATTCATGACAAATTTCATAAAGATTAGACCAAAGGTACAACCTGTAGCCCGCGCCAAAGGATTTAGTCATGCAAAGAGTAAAATCCAAGATGGCTGCTGGCAGCCATGTTTTTTGGCCGAACGACCCCAAAATCACTCGTTCCCATCTACATGTCATTATTAACATCATTGACAAATTTCATGATGATCAGATGAACATTACGACCTGTAGGACGCGCCAATGGATTGAATCTTGAAATCCAAGATGGCTGTCAGCGGCCATGTTTTTTGGCCGAATGAGCCCAAAATGACTCGTTCCCATCTACATGTCAATGTCAACATTCATGACAAATTTCATGATGTTCCGATCGAAGCTACGACCTGTAGCCCGCGCCAAAGGATTTAGTCATGCAAAGAGTAAAATCCAAGATGGCTGCTGGTGGCCATGTTTATTGGCCGAACAACCCCAAAATGACTCGTGCTGGCGGCCATGTTTTTTGGCCGAACGACTCCAAAATCACTCGTTCCCATCTACATGTCAGTGTTAACATCCATGACAAATTTCATGATGTTCCGATCAAAGCTACAACCTGTAGCCCGCGCCAAAGGATTTAGTCATGCAAAGAGTAAAATCCAAGATGGTTGCTGGTGGCCATGTTTTTCGGCCGAACGACCCCAAAATCACTCGTTCCCATTTACATGTCATGGTTAACATCCATGACAAATTTCATGATGTTCCGATGGAAGCTACGACCTGTAGCCCGCGCCAAAGGATTTAGTCATGCAAAGAGTAAAATCCAAGATGGCTGCTGGTGGCCATGTTTATTGGCCGAACAACCCCAAAATGACTCGTTCCCATCTACATCTCAATATTAACATCCATGACAAATTTCATGATGATCAGACGAACAGTACGACCTGTAGCCCGCGCCAATGGATTGAATTTTGAAATCTAAGATGGCCGCCAGCGGCCATGTTTTTTGGCCGAATGACCCCACAATGATTCGTTCCCATCTACATATCAATGTCAACATTCATGACAAATTTCATAAAGATTAGACCAAAGGTACAACCTGTAGCCCGCGCCAAAGGATTTAGTCATGCAAAGAGTAAAATCCAAGATGGCTGCTGGCAGCCATGTTTTTTGGCCGAACGACCCCAAAATCACTCGTTCCCATCTACATGTCATTATTAACATCATTGACAAATTTCATGATGATCAGATGAACAGTACGACCTGTAGGACGCGCCAATGGATTGAATCTTGAAATCCAAGATGGCTGTCAGCGGCCATGTTTTTTGGCCGAATGAGCCCAAAATGACTCGTTCCCATCTACATGTCAATGTCAACATTCATGACAAATTTCATAAAGATCAGACCAAAGGTACGACCTGTAGCCCGGGCCAAAGGATTTAGTCATGCAAAGAGTAAAATCCAAGATGGCTGCTGGTGGCCATGTTTTTCGGCCGAACGACCCCAAAATCACTCGTTCCCATTTACATGTCATTGTTAACATCCATGACAAATTTCATGATGTTCCGATCGAAGCTACGACCTGTAGCCCGCGCCAAAGGATTTAGTCATGCAAAGAGTAAAATCCAAGATGGCTGCTGGTGGCCATGTTTATTGGCCGAACAACCCCAAAATGACTCGTTCCCATCTACATGTCAATATTAACATCCATGACAAATTTCATGATGATCAGACGAACAGTACGACCTGTAGCCCGCGCCAATGGATTGAATTTTGAAATCTAAGATGGCCGCCAGCGGTCATGTTTTTTGGCCGAATGACCCCACAATGATTCGTTCCCATCTACATGTCAATGTCAACATTCATGACAAATTTCATAAAGATTAGACCAAAGGTACAACCTGTAGCCCGCGCCAAAGGATTTAGTCATGCAAAGAGTAAAATCCAAGATGGCTGCTGGCAGCCATGTTTTTTGGCCGAACGACCCCAAAATCACTCGTTCCCATCTACATGTCATTATTAACATCATTGACAAATTTCATGATGATCAGATGAACAGTACGACCTGTAGGACGCGCCAATGGATTGAATCTTGAAATCCAAGATGGCTGCCAGCGGCCATGTTTTTTGGCCGAATGAGCCCAAAATGACTCGTTCCCATCTACATGTCAATGTCAACATTCATGACAAATTTCATGAAGATCAGACCAAAGGTACAACCTGTAGGCCGCGCCAAAGGAAATTGTTGACGGACACACGGACGACGGACGCCAAACCATGGCAATAGCTCAAACTTACAAAAGTAAGTTGAGCTAATAAAGATCAGACCAAAGGTATGACCTGTAGCCCATGCCAAAGGATTTAGTCATGCAAAGAGTAAAATGCTGGTGGCCATGTTTTTTGACCGAATGACCCCAAAATCACTCGTTCCCATCTACATGTCATTGTTATAATTCATGACAAATTTCATGACCATCTGACCAAAGCTACGACCTGTAGCCCGCACCAAAGGATTTAGTCATGCAAAGAGTAAAATCCAAGATGGCTGCTGGCGGCCATGTTTTTTGACCGAATGACCCCAAAACGACTCGATCCCATCTACATGTCATTGTTATCATTCATGACAAATTTCATGATGATCAGACGAACCGTACGACCTGTAGCCCGCGCCAATGGATTGAATTTTGGCCGAATGACCCCACAATGATTCGTTCCCATCTACATGTCAATGTCAACGTTCATGACAAATTTTATAAAGATTAGACCAAAGGCAACCTATAGCCCGCGCCAAAGGATTTAGTCATGCAAAGAGTAAAATCCAAGATGGCTGCTGGCGGCCATGTATTTTGGCCGAACGACTCCAAAATCACTCGTTCCCATCTACATGTCAGTGTTAACATCCATGACAAATTTCATGATGTTCCGATCAAAGCTACAACCTGTAGCCCGCGCCAAAGGATTTAGTCATGCAAAGAGTAAAATCCAAGATGGCTGCTGGCGGCCATGTTTATTGGCCGAACAACCCGAAAATGACTCGTTCCCATCTACATGTCAATATTAACATCCATGACAAATTTCATGATGATCAGACGAACAGTACGACCTGTAGCCCGTGCCAATGGATTGAATTTTGAAATCTAAGATGGCCGTCAGCGGCCATGTTTTTTGGCCGAATGACCCCACAATGATTCGTTCCCATCTACATGTCAATGTCAACATTCATGACAAATTTCATAAAGATTAGACCAAAGGTACAACCTGTAGCCCGCGCCAAAGGATTTAGTCATGCAAAGAGTAAAATCCAAGATGGCTGCTGGTGGCCATGTTTTTTGGCCGAACAACTCCAAAATCACTCGTTCCCATCTACATGACAGTGTTAACATCCATGACAAATTTCATAAACTTCTGACCAAAACAACAACCTGTGTAGCCCGCGCCAAAGGATTTAGTCATGCAAAGAGTAAAATCCAAAATGGCTGCTGGCAGCCATGTTTTTTGGCCGAACGACCCCAAAATCACTCATTCCCATCTACATGTCATTATTAAGATCAATGACAAATTTCATGATGATCAGATGAACAGTACGAGCCAATGAATTGAATCATGAAATCCAAGATGGCTGCCAGCGGCCATGTTTTTTGGCCGAATGACCCCAAAATGACTCGTTCCCATCTACATGTCAATGTCAACATTCATAACAAATTTCATGAAGATCAGACCAAAGGTACAACCTGTAGCCCGCGCCAAAGGAAATTGTTGACGGACACACGCACACACGGACGACGGACGCCAAACCATGGCAATAGCTCAAACTTACAAAAGTAAGTTGAGCTAAAAAGGGGGTATAACAATTGTATGAGACCTTGCTTTTCGCTATATCTCTCGAGAGATATATTAAATAGAATTAGAACATCTCTGATCAGATGTTTCTCTTATACTCAGCAATTATTCTTCCTCACTTAATTTGAGCGCATTGTCACTCTTATGGGACTACCTGTTCCATTTTGCAGAGAATGTAATTCTCATTCTGTTTTGGTCATGTTGGTGGCCATTTTGAGACATACATTCTACGTATATGGTTCAAGACTATAAAGCATTGTTTGTATATATTTCAATGTATTATGAATTTGGCATTAATTGATCTACACATGACTGCATGCGCATATGGCCTGTTGGAAATGCTTCAGAATTTGAACCCTTCTGAAAAATCAAGATATCTCAAAAAGCTCAAATCGGATTCTAGTGGACTTTTGTCATGTTGTTCATAAACATGTTCTTAGCTTTCCCCGATTTTTTTCCCCAGTGAAACCTAATGTGCCTGGACTATTGGTTGACCAAATGACAATGTTGGACAACTCTGGTAATTTGCAGTCTCAAAATTTTTTGACCCACTTGTCCTAGAATGATGTGTAATACCTCTTTTTTGGGGTTTTTATGTGTGTAGAATTCATTTATGATGTTATTTCTTAAATTTCAGGTCAATCTCAACTGCTAAAGGTCAGGTCAATGTTATATTTTACCTCTGAGGGACAACTATTGGATACTTCAACTTGATGAACATTCATGATCACTTTATTCCTGTTTTCTTTGTGTGAAAACTGTCATTAAACGAGAGGCCGATCACGATCGGCAGATGTTTAACCCATACCTTGGCGATACCGATTAGCTATTTTAATAAATCCTTACACCAACCTTTTCATGAGTGCAAAAGTTTCAACAATTCACACCTTACTATTAAGGTCACAAGTGGAATCAGACTTATTGGGCACCTTGCTCACATAAATACAATAGGAACACGGATGTGGCATTCGATTTCAACCTATTAGGTCACTCTAACACAAACATGTCTTTAATAGGGGTCATCTCAAAACTACTATCGAGAAATCAGCCTATTTCCCAATAGATCCCGATAGCATATATATACAGTTATCGGGAAATGACTCAACGTTTTTCGGGAAATTATCGGAATATTTACATAGTCTATCGGGATTCTATCGGAGTTTACTTTCATTTCGGAGTATCATATTCCGAAAACAACACAGCATGTTGTTTGGAAAGTTTCTGTATCGGGATTACCCGGGACTTTTATCGGGATTATATGTTTTATAGGCCTATCTTTATAATTGATTTAATAGTTTCCTAATATGAGCAATCGTCAGTATAAAGTTTTACAGTATCGGGGAACACGTACGTGTCGTAGAACTATTATGTATACTGTGGTGATCAGTGGGTGCTACGTAATATATCGGTATTTTACCCGGACAATACACCCCACCCATCGGGAAATATTCAAAATCAAGTCGCGGGGAGCATACCCAAATATGTATGCAGTTGTATACTATCTTCAAAGCTTGTGTTTGTAATATGTTTAAATACCTCCGACTTTTAAATATGGAGGAAATAAAGATATATATTTATGGCAAATGCAAAAGATTTGTATTTATTCGCGAATCGCCGACGACACAATTAATTAATGAGTGCACAAACGAGTGCTTTAGAAATAAACTGACTGATCTAGGCAGTCATAACATGAGATGTCGTATATTCTATATTTAGCCCGATTCAAGGAATTGGGGTCATCAATATTTACGTTTCTGGGAACAAAACATGTGGCATTGCAGAGTATATATAGGCCCCATATATAATATATGCAGTCATGCGCGAAGTCACTTGATCATGCCTGTCGTGCTTGAAGAAGACAAATCATTATCAAATTTCACACAGCTGGTGAACAGATTTATAAAACAATTTCAAACTACAGTTTCAATTTGTCTTTCTATATCAAACACACATATTAATGTGGACGCAAATCAGGGGGTTTACACCACAGTAAAGGTGACAAAGCTCTGAATTTAATTTGCAACATCGTCGGATTCTGAAAATACTGTAAACCCGGTGCTAGTTTTGTTGTAAACAATGCTTTCATTTTCGCAATATAAGTATGAAATCATTGTTTGTTAGATAGATATCAGAAGCGCAGCCCTATCATGATTAATTCGTCAGCGACTTTTATTTCAAATCTACACATTTTATTCAATATATATCAGCGATCAGATGCTATAAAGTTAAGTTAATACAAAACATTTATATAATAGTTTGTTAAATTGGAATTTCCACGAATTGCACGTGCTAAGATTGTCCTGTTATGTTGTGCTATTTTTAGCACTATAATTTCCCAGGCCAATCCTAGTTACGTTTGTGGGTACCATTGACTGGCAGAGGTTATATTTTTTATCGATTCTTTATTACATACATATCATTATACAACAATGAACTTAGAGGGTGTGGCTCTATGTCTGGTGTTGATACAACGTGATGAGGGCTTGTTCTATGTCGGATCCATGCTTTGCTGGATGGATGGTTGTCGCAGCTGGTTTCAAATTTCTGTGTGATTTCATCTTTTTTCTATTGGATGTGTAATACCTGGGGTTGTGAAAACCCTAACTTCGCAATGTCGACCTGTGTAAACTGCAGGTCTAATAATTTCCCAACTGCATATAAATTATGTCCGCTAACGATAGATCTATTCGATTTCATCACGGTATCGTAGCCATGATTGAACTGATATTATTATGACATCGAGTCGCTTGATTGGTGATTTTATATATCAAATGTACTGTATTGGCCAACGAGTTAAACCATTGTTCACTAATTGAGAAGACATCACAACACCAAATATCTGTCACACAGTTCATGCATAGTTGTGAGGGACCGGTATACGTCATAGGTTTGTATAGCCTTTCGCTAAATGTCACCCCTTCACACGTTTGGAATGAGTTGACTATTGTTTAAATAGGCCTTATCCGAACTCATAGCTATCAAAACAGTCGAACTGTCAAGTGGTTGTACTTGTTAACCACATAGAGTTGTTTGTATGGCCTTTGGCTGAACTTTATTTTCCTTCACACAGTTCAGCCAATCAAAATTCAGCTGGCATCTGATTTCACAGAAGGCAAAAATAAATGCGCGAATTTATGAAGTGTAACAACATCGGATCGATGTTTTAACTTTTCGTCGTTTGCGAATATCGATCAATGTTTCGACGTCGTGACTTTCGCGTTGTCGAAAGTTTCGACATTTTACTAAAATGGTTAGCCTGTTGTGGTTTCGACGTTATAGCGTGTTTATGGCCAGTCGCTTTCGACGTTATCGCATTATTTTTCGTCATTTTCGACATTTCATTTTTGCACATTTACGTCAAAAGTTTTTCGGCATTATCGACATTATTTTCGCATATGCGAAAGAGGTTTTGACATGCTCCCTTTAATAGTATGTTGCTCCCTTGATTTGCGGGATAAATATTGCACATGGTTGGAGTATACATATGTATAATGTTGAAACTTTATCTCAAATTATATAATTACCTCATACAATTAATGTGCTCAAAGTGTTTTTGATGTTTAACAAGAACAAATAGACAAAACATTTAGCATGTAGTTATCCTTTCCCCCCCCAAGATGGGCTATCATCATTTCAAAAGACAAAACAATATGTTAATTCAGACCAGAGATATAAGGCGAAATGTTCGCATGAATGAATCGACAGACAGACAATCAATGTCCTCTACTATTTACCCCGAAACTCCTCAAGGAGCCAGGGGCAAAATAAATGTAACCCATTTTCAATTTGAGCCAGTTCCTTCTGGGTTCATTAATTGCTATACGAACCAGAGGATGTGAAACAGCCACTTCCAGAGAATCTAGAGACTCCAAAAGTATTCTTTCAGCTTCATTTTGTAGATATTCAAATGATGCTTCCTGAAAATAAAGTTCTCCTATAATAATATTCAGGTAAACTCAAGTCCCCCTCCCAATTATTCATAGAATACAGTGTATGCATGAAGTATATTTTTAATAATTTGAGAACAAAATATTTTGGACCCTTCGGACTGAGATCTGGTATAACTGAGGAAATAATACAACGATGTGCTCTGAATTCATGCATTTTCACATTCTATGCCTCTGCTCCTTTGCCGCGTTTGTGCAACAATATCAAAATCAAAACTGCATGGTGCAACTCCAGCATAAATTGAATGTAAGTTATGAATTAACATTTGAAACTACTCTATTAGGGTTAAACTTGGCAACTAGGAAACTGGGATTTTTACTGTACAATTCAAAACTACTTCAAACTGTGTTTTCAACTTATCATTAACTTCATTCTCAACTATTAGTGGAGTTGCCAAATCCAATAAAAAGACTTAGTTTTCGAGATACCCCTAACTTTATCTAGAAGGTAAATCTATACCATTTATGAAAATCATTATTAGTCTTGCCGGAATTGGTAACATCTATGTATGGTAGGACTATTTGTGAAGATACCATATTTGTCATTATGAGACACATTTTAACCCTTTACCCCAAAATAACGACCATTTAATGTCTTTCAATTTATAATAGTCAAATAAACCAACTGAAACAATCAAAGCAAATTTTTGTTTTGCATCACATGGGGGCATTTTAACATATAAAAAACCAACAATTTTATTATGTGTGAATTTTCAAAATGTGAAGCTACTATTTCAACAAGAGCATCGCTAGGGCATGGCAAAATACACCCTTTAGCCATTTGAATTGTACTACTGGAAATGAAATAATTATAAGTCGAATGAAAGTGTCAATGAAACTGTAGCTCAACATGGAAAGAGAATAATTTCTAAAGGGGTCATCTCAAAACTACTATCGGGAAATCAGCCTATTTCCCGATAGATCCCGATAGCATATATATGCAGTTATCGGGAAATTTTCGGGAAATTATCGGAATATTTACATAGTTTATTGGGATTCTATCGGAGTTTACATTCATTTCGGAGTATCATATTCCGAAAACAACGCCCTTGTTGTTTGGAAAGTTTCTGTATCGGGATTACTCCGGACTTTTATGTTTTATAGGCCTATCTTTTATATTATTGATTTAATAGTTTCCTAACATGAGAAATAGTTAGTAGGCTATCATAAAGTTTTACAGTATCAGCTGGGGGCGTGTCCTGTTGTACATGTAAAGGTTTAGCATTAACAATTTAGCAGTAATATCCCATAGTTTGTTCATGAATCGTAATATGGTAAATTAAAATAAAGAGCGTCTATACAGACCTGTGAAAATATGAATGGAAAATTCCATACAAATCTGCAGTGCAAAAGTTCTAAATAAGCGAAGCAATCATAACATTTAACTGGCAATTAAATGTGTGCATGGGCTGCTTTTCATACTCTACATTAATTTCGTTTTCTGTAATTACTACTAATTATAAATAGGCTGCATTTGAACATAGCCTAATTATGTTGACAGTGTCGAATTTCACGATTGCATCAATAGTAAGGCAGTTTGGTGAATATTTTGGGGTGAATTGTGGGTTTTTGGCCACAATCATGAAATTTTCACCAATGATAGAGTTTGACTTAGTGAAAAAAATTAGCTATGGGGCCACTTGAAAAAAATCCAATATGGCCGCCAATTTCAAGATGGCCGCCACTACATAAGAATTTTCTTATGAATTTCTGTACAACTTGTGTGTTTCGTCTTACAGCCATGAGCTGTGGTGTATTTTATGTGGGAAGAGGAACTCTACCATGGGTAATCGATTGACACTTTAAAATCCAAGATGGTCGCCATTTTCAAGATGGCCGCCATTCGTTACACACCCAAAAAGTTGTTCAACATGAGCTAATCAACTTTTTCTTTTGTATCTTTCAGGACATTGAAATACGAGTATGGCAAGTGATTCGTCGGACCAGTTTGACTGGGAAAAGTGTGTTGTGTGTCAGCTAATGACAAATGAAAAACTTCAATGTCCAGCGAACAGCAAGCGATCAGATGTAGATATCGGTGTTGGGTACGAGACTTTTGCCAAAAGTATAGAAGCTTTCCAGCAACTTAGTTGCACATCGGATTCAATACTGGTACCAGAAACGTTATTGAAGTTAGCAGCAGACAGTTCATTGACAGATATCTTCAAAGAGCATCAAGCAAAATGGCACAAAAACTGTAAAGATCGCTTCAATAATACTAAATTGCAACGAGCACTCAAGAGACAATCCAATGAGGATGATGATCTGCATACCACCAAAGCCACAAGACGCAGTTGTGACTCATCTGTCATGGGATCAGATGATGTACATATATGTTTCTTCTGTGGTACTGTTGTAGACAAGGGTGAAATGCGTAAAGTATCGACGTTCAGTTTGGACCAACGAGTTAGAAACTGTCCTCGGATTCTGGAAGATACGCTGTTGCTAGGGAAACTCAGTTCAGGAGATATGGTGGCACAAGATGCACCCTACCACATCAACTGCCTCAGCACCTTGTACAAAAAGGCTGATAAAGCAGTTATGCCTGATGTCAATGATGAAGGAGCGAGACAAATTCATGGTATTGTGCTTGCTGGGTTGGCCTCTTATATAACTGAAGGCAGAGAAGACTGCGGCAGTGATCAGCCTCTAGTGCTAAAACTAGCTGACCTTGTCAAAATGTACCTTGCACGTTTGGAGCAGCTTGGAGTAAGTGTCGCTGGTCGTATACACAGCACAGAAAAATAGAATTCTAGCACAGTTTCCAGACATGCAAGCACACAAGAGGGGACGGGATGTCTACCTTGCATTCCAAGACGACATTGCGCTTGCCCTGAACAAGGCCTATAATACAAACTATGATGATGAAGCCATTATGCTTGCCAAATCTGCAAACATCATCCGTAGAGACATCAATCGAAAAGGTGAATCTCAATTCAGTGGTGAATTTGGAAGCATGTGTCAGGAATTGTCAGTTCCACAATCACTCTCTACACTGGTGGCCATGGTCTTAGATGGTCCAAATATTGCAAGTCAATCAAGCAATATTACTGCACCTCAGGCTGTACTAACTCTGGCACAGATAATTTGTTATAATACCTCTATTCGTCACCGTAAAGGATCAACTGCAACATTCCACTCCACAAAACGAGAACCGCCACTACCAATCTATATTGGACTCCTGTTACATGCGAAGACACGAAAGCGAGGTATCGTTGAGAAAATGCATCAATTGGGCTTGTCATTTTCATATGACAGGGTACTACAGATATATACAGATGTGGGCAATAGTGTTTGCGACCAATTTGAGAAATATCAACTTGTGTGTCCTCGGTGGTTTATTTACCACAGGTGCCTTTGACAATATTGACCATAATCCCAGTTCAACAACAGCTACGGGATCACTACATGGGACCGGAATATCGCTATTCCAGCATCCAAGTGCTCATTTTGCTGGGCATGAACGCGATACGATCGTTATCAATCCAAATGATGTCAACAGAAGGAAGATAATATCGCCTTTACCAGATGGTTATACAACTGTTGCACCAGTTGTCCTTCGTGAAAAAGAACCTGCAGTGCCGGAGTTACCCGGACCTTTTATCAGTGAATCAGACACGTTTATGACAACAATTCAGCAGCAGTACGTATGGCTCAATCATGTGTATGACGTGTGTGAGAACAGCTCTACAGACAGTGAACAGGACATGGAAGTATCTTGGGCAGCATTCCATGCTAGCAAAATACAACCCACTGATATCAATTCTCCAATTGACATATCTGTCTTGTTGCCACTGTTTGGTGATGATTCGAAGTCACCTGCAATGATAAAGCATGCCATGAACATTATCAAAGATTCTGTGGACTTCCTTAATCCAGGACAGGTACAAGTCATCGCTTGCGACCAACCGTTATTTGCAGTGGCTAAAATCATCCAGTGGAATTTTCCTCAAACCCACGGAGAAGACTAATTGCTGATCATGTTTGGAGGACTCCACATAGAGATGGCTGCACTGAAGACCCTTGGTGACTGGCTCGATGGTAGTGGGTGGACAGCAGCTATTACTGACGCAAACATAGCATCATCTGGAACAGCAGATTCTTTCATCAAGGCTGTGCATGTTTCACGAACGTTACATGCTCATCAAGTGACAGCATGTGCTTTGTACATACTCATGAAGAAGAGATATTCGCCATACACATCCAGTCTTCTAGAAGGGGCTGACCAATCGACACTTGATAAATGGAAAGTCGAGCGATCACAAGCAAATCCTCAGTTTCACTACTGGTCAATAACACTGGACTTTGAATTGGACGTTTTGACGTTTGTACAGTCACTACGCGAGGGAAATTTCCAACTGTACAAGGACGCTCTGACGAAGATCATTCCGTGTTTTTTTGCCTTGGACCATCATCACTATTCGCGCTGGATACCAGTTCACCTGTGTGACATGGTTAGCCTTGGAACGAAACATCCTCATCTGGCAGAGGAATTCGAAAATGGGAACTTTGTAGTGCATAAATCAAGCAGAGCCTTTTCTATGATTCCGATAGATCAGGCTCACGCACAGAACAATAAATGTGTGAAAGGAGAAGGTGGAGCAATAGGGCTGACTGAAAATACATCTGAATTACGTCGATGGATGGTTGTGGGACCAGAAATATCCAAACTCATTGCTGAATTTGAAGCTGCAATGGAAGAAGATCATGCAAAAGCACCAGATCTTCGTCATCATGAACAGTTCAAAAGCATTCAGAGCACATTCGAAAAGCAGGTGTTGGACCTAGTCACCGTTGTAGAAACAATGGGTAATCCGTTCGATGAAGACAGTCTGGATCTGTCGGTGTTGGACACTAGAGATATCGTTGACCAGCGAGTGATATATGTCATACGTAAAGTACAACAGGTCGGAAAGGACAACTTTGCAAGTCTTGTGAATGATCGAATTGGCAAGAGACACAAGTCATTATTCGAGCCGATACGTCATAACAAATTGCCGCTCGTCCACTGTCCGCCAGAACGGATCTTATCCCATGATCAGCAGCAGATTAACGCACTCAAGAAGAGTTGTGCTCTCTTCTCTCAGTTATACGTTTCCTGCCAAGTTCGTGGTTGCAATCTAGACGACTTCTTTCAGCACGAGAATCAGCCATCACCACCAGCATTGGCTCAGTATGGTCAGATGCGTTCTGGAACGAAATCCGATCTAGCCACCATTCTTGAATCATCGGTAACGAGTCCTGATGTCCGACCCCACGTTGAAGTTCTACTTCTTGATGGCGCTGTTGCTGTTAACTTGTCGAAACCAGGAGCTTGCAAAACATTTCAAGAATATGGAGAAAACGTGTTTTTGAAATATATAACATCACAACTGCATGATGTGAGCAAACGGCTTGACATTGTCTGGGATGAATACATCCATGAGAGCCTCAAATCAATGACGAGAAGTAAACGAGGGAAAGGTGTGTGCGAAGACGCGTTGAACCTCAAAACAGGATTCCCGGAAACTGGAGTGCCTTCCTTGGGATTGACGAAAATAAGGCAGAGCTGTTCCGGTTCCTTGCTGAGCTGTGTACAGGTTTAGAAGTTGGAGACAAGCAAGTGATCTCGACACGAGGACATGAGGTCGTGTGCAACTCTGATATCGACATTAGCAAACTATCACCATGTACACATGAAGAAGCAGATACAAGGCTCTTACTTCATGCAGCGGAATGTTCCAGGCAGGGATTCAATAGAGTCATGATTCGAACTGTGGACACGGATGTGATGGTCATAGCGATCTCCACGTTCCAACAGCTGGGTATCAGTGAACTATGGATTGCTTTTGGAACTGGGAAGAATTTCCGTTATGTTCCCAGTCATGATATTGTGAAAGAGCTGGGACCAACAAGGGCAGGGTCTCTAATAGCGTTCCATGCCTGTACATGGTGTGGTCAGACCTCTTCGTTCGCTGGCAGAGGTAAAAACACAGCGTGGGCAACATGGAAGGTGTTTGAAGAAATCACACCAGCATTTGTTGCCCTTAGTTCAATGCCTACAGAAGACAGATTGAAGGACATGATGCGGGTGATTGAGCGTTTCGTTACACTGATGTACGATAGGACGAGTACCTGCACAGCTGCCAATGAAGCACGCAAAGATCTGTTCACCAGGAAAGGACGAAGTATTGAGAATATACCACCAACGTATGGAGCCCTGCTAGAACACACAAAACGGGTAGCATACCAGGCCGGTTATTGTTGGGGACAGACACTAACACCAAATCTTACATTGCCATATCCTGCTGAATGGGGATGGTCCAGATCAGCTAATGGACAATGGCAACCGTATTGGACAATGCTTCCAGAAGCATCGAAGGCAATTCAGCAGTTGATCAAGTGTGGCTGTAAACTGGAGAATGGATGCCGTGGACGCTGCAAATGTGCAAAAGCAGAACTTAAATGTACCAGCCTGTGCGGTTGCAGTGGAGACTGTGAACGTGATTAGGCCTAGAATGGCGGCCATATTGGATTTTGTAAGTGTCAATTAAATCTACATAACTCACAACTCAATGCTGTGTGACAAAAAAACAGAAGGAATACAGCAATGCATCAGAAAATTGTTAGAGTGGCGGCCATCTTGAAAATGGCGGCCATCTTGGATTTTAAAGTGTCAATCGATTACCCATGGTAGAGTTCCTCTTCCCACGTAAAATACATCACAGCTCATGGCTGTAAGACGAAACACACAAGTTGTACAGTAATTCATAAGAAAATTCTTATGTAGTGGCGGCCATCTTGAAATTGGCGGCCATATTGGATTTGTTTCAAGTGGCCCCATAGCTAATTATTTTCACTACGTCAAACTACGTCATTGGTGAAAATTTCATGCTTGTGGCCAAAAACCCACAATTATTTCGATTACCCATGGTAGAGTTCCTCTTCCCACATAAAATACATCACAGCTCATGGCTGTAAGACGAAACACACAAGTTGTACAGTAATTCATAAGAAAATTCTTATGTAGTAGCGGCCATCTTGAAATTGGCGGCCATATTGGATTTGTTTCAAGTGGCCCCATAGCTAATTATTTTCACTACGTCAAACTACATCATTGGTGAAAATTTCATGCTTGTGGCCAAAAACCCACAATTATTTCACCAAACTGCCTGACTACAAGGTCAAGGTAACTCGATGCGATTTATTTGTAGCAGGCCCCTATATTTCGTCATCTTATTTCAAAAAGATGGTCTTGCTAACTTTTATTTAGTTTGATATCTCAAATGCGCGTACTTTTAGTGATATTAATACCCAGTCCATCGTTTTAAAATGACTTGCCAATAAATATTATGTCATATATGATGCGCATGATCGACGCATCGAAATGTGCTATCGATCATAACTGGGTCAAGTACGAACATACATATGAGGTTCTCAAAGGGGTAAACATTTTTGTCAGCGCTGATTATTTTGTTCTTGTGTGATTACTAATGTTCACATTCACTACACATTATCACTTAGATAGTCTCCAGGAAATTCGCCAAACTGTAATGTGAAGCATTAAAGAATTGACTGCGTAAAACTTGTGTTAATTTTTATTTGTGTCAGTATAGGCGCGAAGCGAACACGTGTAAGACGAGCCATTTTCAAAAATAATGATTTAGCGCATTTCGTTATCTGCATTTTAAGAATTACCTTGTCAATTTTACACTGAGTATGGTTGATAAAAAAAATACACGGGAGAAATTATATTTATTGGCCGTAGTTTTGAGAACAAATTTATTCTTGAATGATGAATCGAAATCGTGGCAGCGTGAATTGTTTACTTGAAACTGATGGCGCCAAAACATAAGCGCAAATGGGGAAAATCAGCCGAACAATATAGTTCTCAAACATTGTTTGAAGAAAGATACCTGCGATTGAAAATCAACTATTTGAAGCCAATGTGTGGTAATTATCATAATCTTATGGCATTTATTTCACATGTTTGGTAATTTATTCAATTTTTATCAAATATATATTTGAATGTTTTATCACGTTCACTTTGGAACAGTCTATTGTTAGTGTTGAAGGGATACTACCTTTATGAAACCATTTCTTATTATGTTTCCTTCAGAGTGTTTCTAGGAGATATGTGCTGTATGAATAGTATGCAAAAATAATTCAATGGACCATTAAATAACTTGGAATCAAAACTTGAAAATGTGTTTTAATTCTTTTAAACAAGCTTCCACCCCAATAAAAATGTGCTTACGAAGGAATCTGTGGACGAATCCAAAAGTAATGACAACACATTCAACCGGAAACAGAAACAAATAAACAAAACAGCATGCTCGATTCATCGATTATCAAAACAGACATATTTGTTCTTGAAATAAATGGGTAAATTATCGGAAAGTTGTCGGCAATACATTACTTTCGGGAAGTTATCGGGAAATCGTTCGTTGTGTTATCGGAACATTTAGATAAGGTATCAGAATATTTTCGGGAAATGGCGACCGCTCTATCGGGAACTATCGGGAAATTTAGAAGACAGTTTTGAGTTATCGATATCCTATCGGGATCAAGCCTTGAAATAGGGTGTCTGTCATTTGCAGAATGAGGTCCCCAGAGGGTGAATTTAGTAATGCTACCCCGCATTGCGGCCTAGCATCACCAAATTCACCCTCTGGGAACCTCATTCTGCTGAGGTTTAAGCAGAATGAGGTCCCCAGAGGGTGAATTTGGTGATGCTAGCCTGCTATGCGGGGTAGCATCACTAAATTCACCCTCTGGGGACCTCATTCTGCAAATGACAGACACCCTATTTCAAGGCTTGATCGGGATATTTATCGGGATCCCGAGAGTAGTTTTGAGATGACCCCTAAGTAATACTAGATTATCCACATGAAGAGATATATAAAGTAAAATCCAAGATGGTTACTGATGGCTACGTTATCCAATGAAATTCAAAAACATTTGATAGCTTCCATCTAGTAGATCAATATCAAGAATAATATGAAGTTTGGTGATGATCGGATGAGGGAAGTGGACTAGGATGTGCCAAAGGATTTTAAATAGTCATGAAAAGAGTAAAATCCAAGATGGCTGCTGGTGGCCATGTGTTATGGCTGAACGGTTTGGGATCATAATCCAGATAAATTTCAATGAATCTATGCCCCCTTATTGCTGGGCCCTGTCTGTTGAAACTGTGGAGTGTCACCTTTACATGTCAATGTTAACATCCATGACAAATTTCATGATGATCCGACCTGTAGCCTGTGTCAAAGGATTTAGTCATACAAATGGTCAAATCCAAGATGGATACCAGCGGCCATGTTTTATGGCCGAATGACCCCAAAATGACTCGTTCCCATCTGCATGTCAATATTAACTTCCACGACAAATTTCATGATGATCAGACGAACACTCCGACCTGTAGTCTGCTAATGGATTAAATTTTTTGCCAAATGACCCCAAAATGACTCGTTCCCATCTATATGTCAATAGCCATGACAAATTTCATAATGATCTGACCAAAGGTACAACCTGTAGCCTGTGCCAATAGATTTAGTCATGCAAAGAGTAAAATCCAAGATGGCTGCTGGCGGCCATGTTTTTTGGCCGAACGACCCCAAAATTGCTCGTTCCCATCTACATGTCAATATTAACTTCCATGACAAATTTCATGATGATCAGACAAACACTCCGGCCTGTAGTCTGCTAATGGATTAAATAAATTTTTTGCCGAATGACCCCAAATGATTCGTTCCCATCTACATGTCATTGTTAACATCCATGACAAATATGATGATCCGACCAAAGGTACAACCTGTAGCCCATGCCAAAGGATTCAGTCATGCTGCTGGTGGCCATGTTTTTTGGCCGAACGACACCAAAATTGCTCGTTCCCATCTACATGTCTATATTAACTTCCATGACAAATTTCATGATGATCAGACAAACACTCCGGCCTGTAGCCCATGCTAATGGATTGAATTTTGAAATCCAAGATGGCCACTGGCAGCCATGTTTTTTTGCCGAATGACCATGTCAATGTCAACGCCCATGACAAATTTCATAATGATCCGACCAAAGGTATGACCTGTAGCCCGTGCTAAAGGAAATTGTTGATGAATCACGCACACACACTGATGACAGATACCAAGCCATGGAAATAGCTGAAACTTTACAAAGTAAAGTTGAGCTAATAATTGGTGTAACTCATGTGAAAATAGTTGGACAGAAACAATATTTGAACTTGGTCTGTAGTTTTAACGAGCATGTCAAAACCTCTTTCGCATATGCGAAAAAATTCCGAAAAATGTGGCGTCATTGACGTCGTTTTTTCGACATTATCGGAGTTTTTTCGTCATTATCGCACGCCGTAACGTTGTACGTTTTCGTCAATATTTCGTCATTTTCGCTGTCTTGGTTCGATGTTTTCGCAATTATCGCAGTTTTGCTCAAATGTTCGCTGTTCTGTTTCGACATATTTTCGCAGTGTTTGTTTTCGTCAAGATCGCAGCATTATATCCGTCAATATTGCTGTTGTGTCGATATGATTGGCAGGACAGTTTGTGTTCAATAAATACTCCATAGTCGCAGTTTTATACTGATGTGTCGCGAACGAGAAGATGTCGATGTCCATGCTGAAATTTCTCAGATCGGAGTGACAGTTTGTGTTCAATAAATACTCCATAGTCGCAGTTTTATACTGATGTGTCGCGAACGGGAAGATGTCGGTGTCCATGCTGAAATTTCTCAGATCGGAGTTTTTATCATAAGAATTCCATTGATTTAATCGGAGTATTCTCCGATATGAAAACATTTCCGATTTGATCGGAGTTTATAAATGTAGTAGGCCTATAATTAGTACATTTCTCCGATCTACTGAAATCTCCGATTTGGTTAATATCGGACAATTCAAACTTCCTTTTTATAATAAACTATTATTAATAGAAGATTATTTAAAGTCCCAAATAAATTATTCCCAGACCCAATTTATATAATAGAATAGGCCAACACAATCATTTCCTACATTTTGATGTCACACGGTGCCCGCAAATCCGTGGGTTTATAGCAGTGATATTGCATCACTGGTTTACAGTAAATATTACAGTACAGGTTGAAGTCCCCTTAAATCTCGAGCAATAATTGCTACACCGTCGCATTAATACTGCAGAGTGGTACCGTAAACAATGGAAATTTTGATTTCGAAAATCGTTTTTGTGTGTGATTATGTAACTTGTCTTCACTTTGGGTAAACCGTCACCATTTAATTGTGCGAACTATTATGAATAAAAGAATACAGCCGAGGACGACAATAAATTATTCCACAACCCCGATTTATAGTATACTTTCTGTATGCCACGTAGAGTTAATTTCTACAGTTTCAATCTGTCTTTCTAGACCAGACACATATTTTAATGTGGACGCAAACTTGAATCAGGGTGTTTACGGCATCGTCGGACAGTCGTAAACAATGCTTTAATTTTCGCAATATAAGTATGAAATTATTGTTAGATATCGAAGCGCAGCGTCATCATGATTAATTCGTCGGCGACTTTTATACTTTTATTTCAAATCTACACATTTTATTTAATATATATCAGCGATCAGATGCGACAAAGTTAAGTTAATACAAAACATATTATATAATAGTTTGGAATTTCCACGAATTGCACAATCATGTTATGTTGTGCTATTTTTAGCACTAATTTCCCAGGCCAATCCTAGTTTCGTTTGTGGGTAGCATTGACTGACAGAGGAGTTGAGTGTTATGTTTTTCTCGATTCTTTATTGAATGAATGAATAATAAAAATATGGATAACATACCATTATAAAACAATGAACTTAGGGGGTATGGCTCTATATATGTCTGGCGTTGATACAATGTGATGAGGGCTTGTTCTATATCGGGCCTATTCAAATGCTGGATCATGTGGATGGACGGTTGTCACTCCCGTTGTGGGTGGGTGCAGCTGGTTTCAAATTTCTGTGTGATTTCATCTTTTTTCTGTTAGATGTGTGATACCTGGGGTTGTGAAAACCCTAACTTCTTCGTACTGTCGACCTGTGTAAACTGCTGGTCTAATATTTTCCGAACTGCGTATATGTCCGCTACCGATAGATCTATTCGATTTCATCACTGTTTCTAGCCATGATCGAACTGATATTATGACATCAAGTCGCTTCATTTTGGAATTTTATATATCAGATGTGTTGTTTTTGTACAACGAGTTAAACCATTGTTCACTAATTGAGAAGACATCACGACAACAACAAAACTGTCGCACAGTTCACGCATAGTTGTGAGGGACCGGTATATACGTCATTATATGTCAGTAGACCTATATGTTTGTATAGCCTTTTGCTAAATGTCACCCCTTCACACATTTGGAATGGGTTGACTATTGTTTAATTAGGCCTTGTGCGAACTCATAGCTATCAAAACAGTCGAACTGTCAAGTCATTGTACTTGTGTGTTAACCGCATAGAGTTGTTTGTATGGCCTTTGGCTGACAGCCAATAAAAATCTGATTACACAGAAGGCAAAAATAAATGCGCGGATTTATGAAGTGCGACAACATCGTATGGATGTTTTAACTTTTCATCGTTTGCGAATATCGATCAATGTTTCGACGTCGCGACTTTCGCGTTGTCGAAAGTTTCGACATTTTACGGAAATTTTGGTCTGTTGTGATTTCGACGTTATCGCACTTTTATGGCCAGTCGCTTTCGACGTTATCGCATTATTTTTCGTCATTTCCGACATTTCGTTTTTGCACATTTACGTCAATTACGTCAAAACTTTTTCGACATTATCAACAATATTTTGACATGCTCCCTTAACTGGGAAACACACATACCAGTTTTGGTTCAAAAGAAAATAATCCAAACTGGAGTTATCGGTCTGAAACCGAAATGTTATGAAATCGGTCAAATTCTGAGTCGAAAAAGGGTCGTAACTCATGTAAAAATAATTGGATGGAACCCATATTCGAACTTGGCCTCTATCTTTAGCTGGGAAATAAACATACCAACTTTGGTTCAGATCAATTAATTCAAACTGGAGTTATCGGTCGGAAACAGACAGACAGACAGACAGACAGACAGATGGACAGACCGATTACATAATACACCTTTTTTCAAAAGGGCGTATAAAAATGATGTGTCTAGAGTTTGCATTGATGGAAGCGGCATAACACTATCTTTATACAGCCTTACAAGACATAGAAGTAATATTGAGTAAATAATCATAGTAATAGTCATAGATCATTACAGAATTATCTTAGTGCTGTCAGCGGCGTCCATGCTTTCGTATGCAAATCACTTGTAATTGGCGATGGAAATTTCGCTATATCTCAGGCCATCTCCAAACAATCAGCCTGAAAATTTGATTGTTGCATTCTAAGATGTGTCACGTCGTGGGCTAAAATGGACGCAAGAGTGAAAAGTTATAAACGTGCCAAAAAGCGTGACCGAGTTACACACACACCAATACACACACAGACAACAGGTTTTATATATATATATTGATAACTGGTATTATTTTTTCCAATACATATATCAGTTTTTGCCTGCTCTATAATGGTCACAGATAAGTGAGATCTGACCATAATGTTGCGCAAGTGAGATGTTTTTCCTAAACATTTTATTATATTGATTATTTATTATAAATTGATTAAAAATTAACAATGGTCCAACGGGTTTATATCCCTCGATGCGACTTTTTCTGTTTTCAATTCGTAATTCATGCTTACGATCACATCTCACGCTGCTAGAAGTTACGATAAGTGACCGCAGCACACCTCCAGAATGCATCCAACAGCAAAGCTGATGCAATGTGGTGCAATAACCTCTGTAATTATACTCTTACATATAAACATAGCTTTATTTAACAGAACTAAAAGTTTATAATATATAGTTTGGTGTTTCTTAATTAATTTTGAGTGCTATTTTTTACATTGTGCATGTAAACTTTAAGTAAACATCTACGCATTTCCTATCCAAAATTTCTTCTGAGGTGCAAAGATGCAAATTCATCTCTGTACAATTTTTCTCCCAGCACCATCCCATCGTCCACCTTGTCCCCTTGCTCAAATGATGATTTTTTTGTGTGCACATTTTCCAGATGTCGCTGGGAAATTGAACAGGACTATTGGAATTTTGAAATGCTATCTCAAGTTTCATATTTTATTTTTCATCCCTAGACTTTTCTGTGATTTTGACTTCAATCCCAGAGGTTGGGTGGGTTTACTTATTATCCATATTTCATGTGTTTATACTGGTTTATATAAAGGTTTCCCCCCCCCCCCCCATGTCATATGTGCGCCTCTTCTAAGTTCATTCACAGTGTAACCTTTAGCTAGGTTTTATCTGGTTTAGCAGCATAAATAGTGCCTCAATTTCATTTTAATAATGGTCACAAATCATCTTTTATTAATGCAGCCTCACCCACTGTTATTGTTTTTACGTTTTATATCGCATTCTTTCGGCTACCATTTTTTAACCTCCATTGATATGTCATGTTTGCAAAGTCAGGGTTATACATTATTGAACAGCAAACAGTGCACCATTTTCAATCTTATACCAGTAGTTGTCACCATAATTTCAAGAGATATTTATCATTTTTAATAGCCAAACTCTGCAAAATCAGGACTGACCTTATATTACGATCTTCACCATTACCGATTCGTAAGAAGGGGCATAACTCAGTTTTTAATCATTGAACCATGACCACATTCAAACTTGGCCTGCATATTCTCAAATGTGAACCACAAAATATAAAGAAATTCTGTTGAATTTTGTTCAAGTCACCATGCAGACAACACGAACAGTAAAATGAAAGTGTCAATGACACTGTAGTTCAACATGGAAAGGGAATAATTTAATGTATTACAGTCACTGGAGCGATTAGGAATGTGGATAGTTGAATGTCTAATACTAGTTTATAGACATGAAGAGAAAAGTAAAATCCAAGATGGCTGCTGGCAGCCATGTTTTCGGCCGAATGATCCCAAAATGAGTCGTCCCCATCTACATGTCATCGTTAACATCCATGACAAATTTTATGACGGGCTAAAGAATTTAGTCATACAAAGAGCAAAATACAAGATGGCTGCTGGCGGCCATGTTTTTTGGCTGAATGATCCCAAAATGACTCGTCCCCATCTACATGTCATTATTAACATTCATGACAAATTTTATGATGATCAGACTAAAGGTACGACATGTAGCCCGTGCTAAAGAATTTAGTCATACAAAGAGTAAAATCCAAGATGGCTGCTGGCGGCCATGTTTTCGGCCAAATGACCCCAAAATGAGTCGTTCCCATCTACATGTCATCGTTAACATCCATGACAAATTTTATGACGATCAGACTAAAGGTACGACCTGTAGCCCATGCTAAAGAATTTAGTCATACAAAGAGTAAAATTTAAGATGGCTGCTGGCGGCCATGTTTTTTGGCCAAATGACCCCAAAATTACTCATTCCCATCTACATGTCAATATTAACATCCATGACAAATTTCATGATGATCAGACGAACAGTACAACCTGTGGCCCATGCTAATGGATAAATTTTGAAATCCAAGATGGCCTCTGGTGGCCATGTTTTTTGTCCGAATGACCCCAAAATGACTCGTTCCCATTTACATTCCAATTTCAACAGCCATGACAAATTTTATGATGATCAAACTAAAGGTTCGACCTGGCAGCCATGTTTTCGGCCGAATGACCCCAAAATGAGTCGTTCCCATCTACATGTCATCGTTAACATCCATGACAAATTTTATGACGGGCTAAAGAATTTAGTCATACAAAGAGTAAAATCCAAGATGGCCGCTGGCGGCCATGTTTTTTGTCCGATTGACCCCAAAATGACTCGTTCCCATCTACATTCCAATTTCAACAGCCATGACAAATTTTATGATGATCAGACTAAAGGTACGACCTGTGTGCGTGTGGGATGCATCGTTTGATCTTTTAGAAAGGAGTCGAGACCGATTGCACAAAAATATGTTGTGGAGACTCGAGATCCAATATAAGATGCATTGATAGCAACCCCACTCTTCAGAACACTTTCAGAAGTGCTCATTATGAAGTTTGAATCAGTTAATGAGCTTTTATCAAGGAGTAATAATACCATACATTACTAAGCATGTAATTTTAGTTCCTTCACTCCAAAGTGAGAGGTCTCAACATCACCCAATGTTCACCTACATCTAGGCACATAATGTCAAGCAGATCTGCGCTGTCTGCGGATATAAATACATTGAACTTGATTCAATATTCATGAGATATCAAGAGGACCGGTGCTGTCCGATTACTTGTGAATAGACATTCAACAGCTCATCCAAAGCTTCAACTTACAATGCCTCAAGAAGGACCAGGGCTGTCCTATCGCATTCAAATACACCTCTAGTACAATTATAATAGTCAGAACGACAAGTGTCAAATGGTCAAATATATACACGCTCACGATATTCATAAAAGGATTTTCTACCCTCAAGAGCCAGTGCTGCTATCCTGAATGCTATCAATACTTATTTGATCTCAGTACATGACTATACTGATATTACTACTTATTTCAGCATTACAGTTGCTTCTATGCTATTCTAATATATCAGTCCACAATTGTTTCCATAACTGATGATTACACATTACAATCTCATTGATTACTAGTACATTTCCATGATTATTATCTCATGCTCACTTCTATAATCATTTACTTGACCGCTATTGATGTCCGAGCTACATCAATATGATATTCACATGCATAACCTAATTTATCATTGTCCACCATTAAAGAGCATCCGGAATACTACATGCAGACTATGAGTTGTTTCATCACCCTCTGACCCTAGTTACCTCAAGCAGGCAAGCTCCCTACCATTAGTAATTGAGAATTCCCCATCTCAAGTATCTCGTAAAGGAAATCGTAATGGAACCATTCCATACTACAGAAATCCATAATAGAGGTAACAATTAACCTCATGATATATGCATCACAGACTAACTTAATATCTCCCAACAGACCATTATTGGGTCGCAATTGCATCGTTTAATTCACTGCAACCAAGAAGTGAGCGATGCTGTATCAATGCATTCACACTTCATTGTATTGTAAAGTCTTATACATAATTGCCATACTGTGTAGTTTTACAGAATAACAACATGGAATATCAGGCATACACATATTACAATCAAGTCTGTTTCAAGAAAGTTTTGCATATACAACATATTCAAACCGATCTGATTCGTTTCAGTAAATAAAAAGTCACTGACAAACTCGAAAGTGTGATGGAAATGCTTATTATATTTGATCTAATATCAAGACTAGACAATTACGGCCATGATTCGTTCCCATCTACATCTCAATGTCAACAACGATGACAAATTTCACAATGATCTGACCAAAGTTACGACTTGTTCCACGTGCCAAATGATTTAGTCGTGCAAAGAGTAAAATGACCCCATAATGACTCGTTCCCATCTACATGTCAATATGAACATCCATGACAAATTTCATAATGATCAGACGAACAGTACAACCAGTAGCCCATGCTAATGGATTAAATTTGAATTTTTGCCGAAATTACCTCAAAATGACTCGTTCCCATCTACATGTCAATGTCAACAGCTATGACAAATTTCATAATGATCTGACCAAAGGTATGTCCTGTAGCTAGTGCTAAAGGAAATTGTTGACAGACTCACACACTCACACACACACACGTTTGTATTACCATCCCAATGAGGTATCAAACTCTATAACTATCAACCGAGGTCTACCCTTTCTGTGGTAGTTAGAGACCAACAGGCATCATAATCGTGTAGTTTTATCGGTCCCTTTACAGAAGACCACAAATCATTATACAGCAGCAAACACTGCACCATCATTATGAGGTAAATTAATAACCTGCCCATTTTCCATATATGAAAGTGTCAATGACACTGTAGCTCAACTTGGAAAGGAAATAATTTAATGTGTTACTGTCGATGGAGTTATTAGGAATGTGGAAAGTTGAATGTCTAATACTAGTTTATCAACATGAAGAGATATATATATACATGTATATAAAAGTAAAATCTAAGATGGTTGCTGGCGGCTATGTTTTCCAACAATTCAAAAACATTTGATATCTTTAGTCATGCAAAGAGTAGAATCCAAAATGGCCACTGGCAGCCATGTTTTAATGCCGAATAACCCCAAAATGACTCGTTCCCATCAACATTTCAACAGCCATGACAAATTTTATGATGATCAGACTAAATGTATGACCTGTAGCCCATGCTAAAGGATTTAGTCATACAAAGAGTAAAATCTAAGATGGCTGCCGGTGGCCATGTTTTTTGGCCGAATGACCCCAAAATAACTCGTTCCCATCTACAAGTCAATATTAACACCCACGACAAATGTCATGATGATCAGATGAACAGTACGACCTGTAGCCCGTGCTAATGGATTGAATTATGAAATCCAAAATGGCCACTGGCAGCCAAGTTTTTTTTCCGAATGACCCCAAAATGACTCGTTCCCATCTACATTCCAATTTCAACAGCCATGACAAATTGTATGATGATCAGACTAAAGGTACGACCTGTAGCCCGTGCTAAAGAATTTAGTCATACAAAGAGTAAAATCCAAGATGGCTGCTGGCGGCCATGTTTTTTGGCCGAATGACCCCAAAATAACTCGTTCCCATCTACAAGTCAATATTAACACCCACGACAAATGTCATGATGATGAGATGAACAGTACGACCTGTGGCCCGTACTAATGCATTAAATTTTGAAATCCACGATGGCCGCTGGTGGCCATGTTTTTTGTCCGAATGACCCCAAAATGACTCGTTCCCATCTGCATTCCAATTCCAACAGCCATGACAAATTTCATGATGATCAGACTAAAGGTACGACCTGTAGCCCGTGCTAAAGGATTTAGTCATACAAAGAGTAAAATCCAAAATGGCTGCTGGTGGCCATGTTTTTTGGCCGAACCAGGCTTGTCAAAGTACCGCCGGTAACTTTTCAGAATTTAGTCGGAAATATGGCTTGTTGCCATTCATCGGAAAGCTCTCACTGTGCGTTGGAACCGCGGTACCGGTACCGGTACTGGTGTTGTATAGTTTATTCCACTACATATCACACATTTAAAAGAGTATATTCTAATGTGGTAATTACTGGTAATGTATGGCACTTTGTGCCAGTTTTTGGTGATTGTTGTGGATGACAAATACAACCATGTATCCTAATGCACGTATGCCACAGCAGCCACACATACATGCATTAGTATAGTCTGAAATAGTTGGATTTATCACCCACAACAATCACCTAAAATGTGCCATAATTTAGGCAGCCTGATAGGTGTTAGAACTTTTATGTTTAGGGCTTCAGACGCTCAAATACATACATCAGAAAGATGGGTATATATGACAATTTAAACTGAAATAAATTTTATGTACCTGCATGGCTGCAATCCCCAACTGTAAGTTATAATGTAACACATATTGAGTAAATGGCACATATATACATTGTTGAATAAAATGATAACAGCTTCAAGAATCGGCATCCGCCGCCGCGTGCTTGATCCGTTGACACATAGTAGCATACCATAATGCAAGCGGCAGTTGCGGCACACTTAAAAGAGCAAAGTTCCTTCAATTTTAATCGATCAATACTGATCTATTTACTGTTTTTGGCGAGTACCGAGAACCGTCGGTACTGAGTATCAGAACCGGTACCGTTGAAACGGCCAAGTACTGCCGGTACCGGTACCGGTACCGGTACCGGTTGACAAGCCTGGGCCGAACAACCCCAAAATTACTCGTTCCCATCTACATGTCAATATTAACATCCATGACAAATTTCATGATGATCAGACGAACAGTACGGCCTATAGCCTGTGCTAATGGATTGAATATTGAAATCCAAGATGGCCACTGGTGGCCATGTTTTTTTCCCGAATGAACCCAAAATGACTCGTTCCCATCTACATGTCAATGTCAACAGCCATGACAAATTTTATAATGATCCGACCAAAGGTACGACCTGTAGCCTGTGCTAAAGGAAATTGTTGACGCATCACACATGCACACACACACACACATGGACGACGGATACCAAGCCATGGCAATAGCTCAAACTTTACAAAGTAAAGTTGAGCTAATAAAGGGGTGACATACAGAGGTAGTATAGCATCCTTGTGTGTACCATCCTTACGAGGTAAATTCAAAACAACACACTTTTTACCATATAAAGGGCAATGTGACATACAGAGGTAGCTGATTTTAATGAACAATTTACTGATTGAGGTAACTTTGTGAATACAGAGTTTGTGAGCTCTGCATAGTTGGAATGTGAATTGGTCTTCAACAACCTTGTATCTCGGCTTTATAATTCTGTTTCTAGTCCGGTAAAAATACGCCAAATATAGGCAGAACCTATAATTAACATAACAACTCTGCTAATTGGATTAAAACAGTCACTGGGCATATCATTTTTGCGAATATTTTCATAACATGCCATTTTTCTGCCAAATTAGGGATCCCCACTGTTCTAATTGGATTAAAACAGTCACTGGGAATATCAATTTTGCAATTATTAATTGTGATAACATGCCATGTTTCTGCCAAATTATGGGGACCCCACTGTTCTAATTGGATTAAAACAGTCACTGGGCATATAAATTTAGCAAATATTGTGATAACATGCCATGTTTCTGTCAAGGTCCCCTCTGTGCCAATTGGATTAAACAAGACAGTCAATGACTGTGGGGTCGCTCACCAGACTGCAAAGACTGATAAGACTGGGACTCTGGAGACCACAACAGTCAGAACTTTTCATAATCACTTTAAAAGAAGTAGATATCTAAAGAGTTAAATCTAAAACAAAAAATTTGGAGTTATGTCCCTGGCCCCGCCCACATTTGACCCAGTGACCTGATTTGAACAAATCTGAACCCCAGTCACCCAAGGATCCTTCATACCAAATATGAACCCATATAGCCTGATGGTATTTGAGAAGAAGTCACTTTAAGAATACTATGGAGGGAAAGAGTTATGGCCCTGGCTTCGCAACTATTTCAAGTGAACTCATTCGAACAAATCTGAATGTGAGTCACCTAGGGAACATCCACACCAAATATGAAACCATTCGGTCTTATTGTTCTGAAGATGTTTAAAAGAATTACTATGGTGGGAAAGAGTTATGGCCCTGGCTTCGCAACTATTTGACCCAGTGACCGCATTTGAACAAATCTGAATGAGAATCACCTAGGGAATATCCACACCAAATATGAACCCATTTGGTCTTATGGTTCCAGAGTAGATGTTCAAATAATTGTTGTCGGACGGATGGATGGACAGACGATGGACGGACGAGGAGTGATGACTATAGCTCCACCGGAGCACGGGTAGGGTGGCTGGTTGGTAATTAAATCTCTTATCTCCGCCCCTATTTGAACAAACGTTATCCCCATCTATGAGATCCATTCATTTGGTAATTTCAGACATTAGATTTTAAGAGTTGAACTGAACTGATTTTCCTAAAATGACCAAATCTGAAAAAATCTAAACCCCAGTCACCGAAGGACCATCCATACCAAACATAATCTAAATAGTCCAGATGGTTCTTGAGAAGAAATTGTTTTAAGAATTACTATGGAAGGAAAGAGTTATGGCCCTGACTTCTCACCTATTTGACCTGATGAACTCATTTGAACAAATCTGAATGTGAGTCACCTGGGGGACATCCACACCTAAATATATAAACCCATTTGGTCTTTAATATGTATCTGGAGAAGAAAACAATTGATGGACGGATAGAGACATAATGACAGATGGATGGATGGGAGAACAGTTTGACATAGAGACTGACAAATTCAATCCAATATCCCCCCCCCCCAAGTTTTCTTTCAAAATCAGGGTATAATGAGTTCAACTGGATACTGGTGGTTAAGAACATAATATTCGAACAGACAAGCCTGAACAAATTGTCTGACATTTGCAGAATGAGGTCCCCAAAGGGTGAATTTAATGACACAATCCTGCAATGCGGGCTAGCATCACCAAATTCACCCTCTGGGGACCTCATTCTGTGTAGGCCTCAACTGCTATGGGAGACATAGCATTAGATTGAAGTTCTCCAGTTAAAGTTGGTGATGTGCACCCATTGGCCACCTCAATTATGCATTTTATATTCACAAATTAGGGGATATAGAAACTAAACATAAGGGCTAAAGTAAGTAAAAATGTCAATTTAAGTGCCTATATACTTCCCAGAAGATGAGGCCTAAGCAGAATGAGGACCCTGGCTAGTGTATTTGGTGATGCTAGACTGCTGTGCAGGGTAGCATAACTAAATTCACCCTCTGGGGACCTCATTCTGCAAATGCCAGATAGAAGACAAATTTAATCCAATATATACCCCCCCCCATTTTTCTTTGAATATTAGTCGTATGATTTCATCTGGATAAGTGGTGATTAAAACAATAATATGAAATGGCCAAACCTAAATTTAGTATGTCTGACATTTGCAGAATTAGGTTCCAAAAATGTGGATTTAATGACAATATTCTGTAAGGCAGGCTAGCATCACCAAATTCATCCTCAATCTGATTAGGCCTCAATGGCCAATAAAACCAAGGAACAGATTGAAGTCCTACAGTTGAAGTTGGTGATACACACCCATTGAGCACCTCAATTATGCATTTTATCTTCTGCAAATTAGGGGGACATTGAAACTGAACAGGTGGAAAAAAGTGACTAAATCAATGAAGTCCTACAGTTGAAGTTGGTGATACACACCCATTGAGCACCTCAATTATGCATTTTATCTTCTGCAAATTAGGGGGACATTGAAACTGAACAGGTGGAAAAAGTGACTAAATCAAACTGTCAATTTGATACTTAGGATACTTCCCAGAAGATGAGGACTAAGCAGAATTAGGTCCCTGGCGGGTGTATTTGGTGATGCTAGCATGCTGTATGGGGTAGCAACACTAAATTCACCATCTGGGGACCTCACTATGTAAATGTCAGACACACTATTTCCAGACTTGAAGAAATCAAAGCCATTCACAGTATCATTGAATGTCAGTCATCACCTAACATTGAATGGAAGCACCAGTTTGTTGTTAAATTGCTACAGATATGTTTAGATTAGAATAATACATGTCATCTGGCCAGTTTATATAATTAATGACCTGTACCTTTACAGATATATATGCCTCTGTGGTGAGAAGAGGTATTAAATTGAGAGGTGATATGGCTTGGAAGGGATGTTGGTTGATGGCAGGGTTGAGCCTGGGCCATGTGGGAGGGGGTGGGTGGGGGAGGGTGGAATGTTTCCATAATTTCATTAAAGAGTAAAGTTTCATAACTCTGCAGATGTTATATATAATGGTGTCACTTTTTTCAAATGTTTAAAAAAAATTGTCCCAGAAGATGAGGCCTAAGCAGAATAAGGGGTAGCAACACTAAATTCACCATCTGGGGACTTCATTCTGCAAATGTCAGACACACTATGTCCAGGCTTGGATAAATGAACAATGGACTATTCATTGTAGACTGGTAGAATAGTTGTTTAGCTAATGTCATGTCATGTAATGACAGATGGCAAACTGGTCTGAAGCAAGCAGTCTGAAGCAAGAATATCGGGTGACCACACTATGATAAATTGGCTTTTTCAATAATGCAGGCTTCAGTGTTCTCTTAAAAATTAATAGTGCATAGCAAAGAGGTCTGAATTATAAAGGGCCATAACTCTGTTAACTCTTTGATTGCCAGGGGCCGATATTATCGGCCCAAATATCCGGTTGGTAAATTGCCAGGGCCGATAATATCGGCCATAATTGTAACCGTAATTATTTTGATCACAACTGTATGACAATAATAAAAAAGTTTTTCAAGTTTAATAAAATTATTGTTTTAATTGTTTCTAATTAAATTCTGCAGTATATATCTGATTTTTAATCCTTTTAAAGACGTTTGAAAATTAAAATAATGAAATAAGTTTGTAAATAAAATGTAAGATCCGCAGTCGGAACTCCAAAATGGCCGACAATTTCAGAAAAATATGTTTAGACAATTATTTATATGAAAGATCTGCATTTTACCAATGCATTAACTAATTTAAACATGATAGTATGACAACCTGACATTACAATAAAGATTATGTGTACTTTAGATTGTTTTATTAGTTTTTTTAATAGTCAAAATTGCCGTTTTTGCTGAATGAATCACCTATTTTTCAAGGTAAAAACGTAATTAATTAAAACAAACAGCGTGATTATAAACTCCCACAGGCCCCAGCGTGCCTCCGTGACAGTTTAGACCACATGCATATGTGTCATTTTTGTTATTTTATTTATAGCACAATGATGATAAGCTTGTAGTTAGAGATTTAATTATATATCACAATTTTTGTTTTGTTTTTTTGACAGTCAAAATTGCCATTTTCCTCAATTAAAAAACCTAGCTATTTACGTAGTAAACTGTCGCAACTAAAGTCTAAATCGGCTCCTGCATTGTGTAGCTCCTCACATATGGTCCAGCTATACCAGAACTAGACCCTAATTTACTCTTACAAGTTTTTTAAATGAGAAAGACAGTAGAAAGATTTATCAGATCATCATCGTTGGAATACTGTCTCAGAAAACCAATATTGAATATAGCAGGTTGTGGGCCATTTTTCAATTGGATTATTGCAAAAAAATCCTTATTTGGAGTTATTTCCCTTGGGTGACAAGGAGTTATGCCCCTTAATTGTCGTGAATATTCTTCGGCAAAATATTCACCCGCAATTCTTTGGCTAATCACCTACATACATGTCCTTGATATTTGAAACATTATTTCATAAGAAGAAGACTATTATTGTATCATACTTTTCCACAATAAAATCAGTTTTCTCATAAATTCTCTGGCAATTTAGGTGTAAAATTAGCTCGGCAACGAAAGAGTTAAAATATATCGGATCAAACCCATATTTGAACTTGATCTGTATATAAGTGTCAAAAATTCATATACCAAATTTGGTGTTGATCAGATGAAAAATGTTTGAGTAATCCTGTCTTGGATAAATTCTATATCAAAACAAGAGTGGAAGGGGTTAAATAAACAATACCAAAATCCATACAGATGAAGAACATGCTAAGAAAAATCTAGGTAAGAAATATGAGGCTGTGATGTGTCCTAAACAAAAATTAAAGGTCAAAATGCAAAAATATATTTATTTTTTTTTAAAGTTATGTCCCTGGCTCTGCCCCTATTTGACCCAGTGACCCCATTTGAACAAATCTGAACCCCAGTCACCCAAGGTATCTATGTACCAAATATAAGCTAAATCGGCCAAATATTTTTTTAGAAGAAGTCATTGTAAGAATTACTATGAGTTATGGCCCTGGTTTCTCAACTAATTCACCGGGTGACCTCATTTGAACAAATCTGAACACCAGTGACCCAAGGACCCTCCATACCAAATATTAGCTAAATCGGCCCAATGGTTCTGAACAAGAAGTCGTTGTAAGAATTACTATGGAGGAATAGAGTTATGGCCCTGGCTTCGCAACTATTTGACCCAGTGACTTCATTTGAACAAATCTGAATGAGAGTCACCTAGGGAACGTCCACACCAAATATGAACCAATACGGTATGATGGTTTCAGAGGAGAAGATGTTTTTTTTAAAGTTTGACGGACGGACAGACGGACAGACAGACGGACAGACAGACGGACGACGGACGAGGAGTGATGACTATAGCTCCACCGGAGACTTTGTCTCAGGTGAGCTAAAAAGTCACTGGGCATATAAATTCTGCAAATATTGTCATTACATGCGATGATTCTGTCAAATTAAGGGGTCCCCACTTTGCGAATTGGATTAAAACAGTCACTGGGCATAAAAATTTAGCAATTATTATGGGGTCCCCACTGTTCTAATTGGATTAAAACAGTCACTGGGCATAAACATTTAGCAAATATTGTCATACATGCCAATGTTTCCAAACCTGTGTTTTGATTTTATTGATTGTGTCTCATTGTATTGAAATAAGTTTGGCCACAATTGACCAGGATAGAGACTATTGTGAGAAATTATTAACCAGATATGCATATTTTGAGGTATGGCAGGTGTGGGGTAAAGCAAGGAAAACTTGGTATCCTTGCCTTTATTCAATCTGTATGTGGCTGAAAACTTCTAAAGAACTGTCTGAGATGTGGTTCTAAACGAATATCAAATGACTGGGTCCATAAGTGACTTTATATTATTGCCATGGCCCTTAGTGTAAAGGGTGGCACGTCAATCTTCAAGGTTGAGATTCCAATTCTTGGCTTATTAAATATGCACATATACATGTATAAAATAGTCGCGCGCGGAGCGTGCATCCGTAGGGCAGTTTTGGACGTGTCAAATCGGTACTAGCTCGGGATGCCCGTGTGAACTATAGTGTCATTGACATATTCGGTTCCCATTGAAATTGACCCAAAAAAAAATGTCCATATATTCAAAATTCAGGGTTTTTAGAGCTGAAATATGCAGACCATATTGGACATCATCTTGGGTTTGCCAGACATACAGGACATTTGCATCCAGAAATAAATCGTGCATATATTCAAATTGCAGGGAATTACATAGCAATTTAACTTTTTTTACTTTTCAATGCTTTTCACTCATATTTATTATTTGTTATGGATGGAGTTATCATTAAACCTCACATCCTTATATCGGTTATGTAGTATATTGGGGATTTTGGACCTTGACTTGGGACCTTTGTTTGTTTTTCAACGAAGTTCACCTCACAAATGCGAGTACAGTAAAACCTCTCCAAACCGGACCCTCTATAAACCGAATCCCTCTCCATACCGAACAATTTGTCTGGTCCCGATTTCACTTCCATAATCCGGTAACTCTCTATTCCGAACATCGGATGGCTAGTCCATAAGTGAACGAATACATTAATTTTTACCTCCGAAACAAGCTTATTCAACCGTATGAACCTACAATATATGAACTACATTAATATTATCAGCGACATTTTAGAATCACTGTGAAATTTATCATTTACAGTCTTATCTATATACCGGTACATGTATTATGTCTTATTAATATACCATGTTTTAATTCTTATTATTTATCTATGTTATTTATATTTTATTCAGTACTTTATTCAAGTTAAATTCAATAATGAGTTGGTTGTGCTTCGAGAACTCATAGTAACGACGTCAATACATTCCGATCGTAGTGCAATTTTCTATAAACCGATCACCTCTCTAAACCGAACAGAAGGGCCAGTGCCGCCAGTCCAAAGGGTGTTCGGTTTGTAGAGGTTTTACTGTACACCTATCGTCCTTATACACATATTTCTTATGTAGCCGTGTTTTCCCCTGATTACATTTCGCAATGGATGTTGTGTACTGTTTGCAGCAGAAATCGGCATGTTGAAGCAAAAGTTACAAGCCCTTGTACGATTTCGGCATTGTTGGACAGTATATAAAAACAAAATACAAATTAGTGTATCACATGATAAAATATATGCATAGCAATTGATGTACATATATAGTAATACAAAACGGGGGTGGGGGTAGTAAAAAATTTGCAGGAAGGACCCACCTGCAAAAAACAAATTTTTTTACTCCCAAATTTTTTACACACACCCCCCCAAATTTAACTCAATTTGGTCTAAAACCACACAAAACTCCACTGATATCACTAATATGACTGGGAATGATCTCATTTAGTTAAAAAAAATGAAGAAAAGCCCATAACTCTGAGATAAATCATCGGATCAAACTCAAATTCGAAACTTGACCTGTATCTTGATATGACTGATCCACGATATTTGCAATTAAAGAATCCAAACTTGAGATATCATCCGGAAACCGAAAAAGTGAGAAATTTTATAAGTAAAACAAGGTCGAAAAAGGGCCACAACTCTCGCAAAAATGATAAACTCACATACCAAATTTGGTTCAGATATGATCACACAAACTGAAGTTATCATCCGGAAAGCAGAAAATTACAAGATTCTAAGTAAAAAAAGGGCCATAACTCTCGCAAAAATGGGCGGAGCAAACCCATATTCGAACTTGACCTGTATTTTGGTCTGATAAACTCACCCATGAAATTTGATCTAATAACAGAAACTAAAGTTATCATCCGGAAACCATTTACGGACGCACGGACGGACACACGGATGGACACCGGCTATATAGTCCCCCGAATTTTTTTTCGGGGAACAATAACAGTTTAACCTGTTTCAGAAGCTGTTTTAATTGAAAAACAAATGTTTTATAAATTGCTGATCATCTGGAAACCTAGGTCTTTGTGCAGGATATACACAATTTCATAATTTCTATTTCCTGATTAGTCTGTCAATCATCCCATTATCTAACATATTCCATACCACTTACATTAGTCTACTGGAGCAACTTACTTCTATTATACTAAACTAGCTAAAACAAGCTCCCTTCGGGAGCCTATATTCAGCGTCGAGACACCTGTGGCCCCCTTTGTGGGACTAATAGCGCATTTTGATCTTAGACAGAGCCTTTATTTATCGGCGGCCCCTTCAAGGGCCTTCAAGCACATTTTGATCATCGAAACATTTTGAAACATTTATATATATTGTTTTAATAAAAAAATTTGTAGATTGAATTCCTTGCTCAATTTAAGAAAACCAATTTTATTTTAGGGGTCTGAGAGAAAAACCGGACATATATATATCTACTATATATTTTGGGACTTCTGTCTGTCTGTTTGTTTGTTAGCAATGGCCGGGAAAACTGCCAGATGGATTTCGACGAAATTTTATATCTTGGGATACTTTTATCCGGGGAGTGTTTTGGACGAGTCAAATCGTGACTCTGACCTGACCTTGACCTTCAAAATGGTCAATTCAAGGTCAAATCGCGCCCTTCAACAGATTTCGATGTTAGATCCACGGAGGTTTTCAAAACCAGCTATTTGAAAATTGGTATCTGAAGTATTTGGATGTGTTAACACCAATGCATTAGTGTATAACCGCATTAATGTATTATCAAACTATAAACATTATAAAAATTATAAAATACCAAAAAAAAATCAAATGCTGCCGGTCCCAAGCCCAGATGAAAGCAGAGGGGAAACAGCCCGGACGAAGTCGGTTCACCCTGCTAGTTTATATATATAGATGGCAAGCAGTCACAGCACTATACCAGACAAGTTTATTGATATATTTACTTATGTCATTGTACAGGATACACGCAATTCCATAATTTCTAACCATTTCCCCAATTTGTCTTGTCAACCAGCCCATTATCTAGCATTATGCCTTAACACTTTTGTTGGTCTACTGCAGCAATGTCTGTTATAATAAATGACAAACAGTCACTATGCCAGACTTGGATATTTTAGGTGTTGTGAGAGTAACAGATCATATGAATTGATAGACATAGCCATTGATAGTCACATCAATGTTTGAGACAATTGCTCGCTCTTTTTCCATGCACACAATGATCTAGGCTTTAGCTACATCAAGACAAGTTTATTTCAGTTTTAAATTTCTCAAAGCTTCTTTCTGAAGGGTATCCGGAAAGAATTTTTTCACCCCACCGTCCTATATGCAACATGCCATAGTTTAATGTCATCTCCACTAAGACCCATATGAGGTTCCAGTAACATAAATATGATATTTTTGCTCTTACAATATGTTTTAAACTGTTACAAATGTGTCAAATAAGGGCACAAAAGGTCTTTAGTAAAAAATTTACATGAGCTTGCAATTTTATTTTTTTTTTGCCCTTCGGCAAACCTTCCTGCAAATCTTTTATTAAACTTCCCCCCAGCTAACAGCTAACCCGACTATACCGATGAAAAAATAAATAAATTTGGGAGGTGGGGAATCAACCTATATGGGGAAATATTGTTTATACCAATGAACTAATATAAATTTGTAGAGCGATAATGACCAATGTTGACATATAATGCATTAATTGCGACTGTACTGTCGCGGCAATGCTATAAAATGAGGGGGATATGAAATGATCTCTACCGGTATCTCTATAGATGGCGCCAGATTCTATTGTAAGGAATAGCAATTGATGTACCTATATAGTACAAATTAATATCGCATGATAAAATTTGTACATGCAAGTAACAGCTAACGCGACTATACCGATGAAAAAATAAATTGGGGGGGGGGGGGGTATATGGGGAAATAGGAGTTTATACCGATATAATATATATAGAGCGATAACGACCAATGTTGACATATATTTTAAGGGAGCCTGTCCAATTAGATTGGAATTTCCACCGGAGATTGGAGTTTCTGGTGGATATTTCCAATCCCCGATACCGACGGCAATCAGAGTTTTTGTATCGGTAGACCCTATAGCCAATTCCCTGTCGACAGGTCGATTTTGAGTGCCGTATATGCTACATTGTGTCTCTCAAAATGACAATAGGAATCAGGCTAAAACAAGACAGAGGTAAACATTTTGGCTTGATACAATCACTCAGCTAACCAAACAGAAGCATTCCAATTTACATGCGTTCACAGTCGTCGGACTGTGATGCGCGCGCAAGTGATGTCATGAATTGCACAATTCTGTGACTTGATATATTGTCTGTGGGGATATTGCTGGTTAACCCTAGTTGTGCTGGATATGTATGTATTGTTTGTGAAAGATAAATTAAATAACTCAGTCATCCATAGAGATATAAATATATATAAAATATATTTTCACCCCGCCCTACCCTGTGGGTTGTAACTTTGGCAATTCCAACTCTTGCAAATTTCTAGATATAAGAAAAAAAAATGCTATTTTATATCGTAGATCATGCCATGCATCTCTACTCTGGCTAATGCCCGCAGATATCATATTCCACCAGTACAAATCCACAAGCACTTTGTAGAAAACAATGGTTATGTAATATATATATATATATATATCTTTCTATTATATATTTTGGAAGATCTGTCTGTGTGTCTGTCTGTCTGTCTGTCTGTCTGTTTCCAATGGACTCGAAAACTGCCGAGCCGATTTCGATGAAACTTGGTATGTGGGGGTTTTTTTCGGCTGGGGAGTGACATGGGCCTATTAATTTGCCCGTGCGACGTGACCTTAACCTTGAAATCGGGTCATTTCAAGGTCAAACGCACGATAAAACGGGATTTCGATGAAACTTGGTATGTGGGGGGATTTTCGGCCGGGCAGTGCCATAGGCCTATTAATTTGCCTGTGCAACGTGACCTTGACCTTGAAATCGAGTCATTTCAAGGTCAAACGCCCAAATATATAAATTTTAAATGTAAAATAACTTTTTCCTTAAGGGAAGCCTGAAACTTAACTATATGGATTATTATCCTCGGCCTTGTGTTATCAGGAGGGTTAAAATTTATTGTCAGTGCTCGGGATTAGCTACGCATTGATGCGTCTCGTGTAACTCTCGCGTGATTCTCGCGTTGTAACAATCCAGCTAGTCAGTTTTTAATTTTCCGACCGAATCATAGGATTTGCGAGTCGCGGGGTTGGGAATGGCACCGCCATGGGAGGGATCTCTGATAGTTCAGTTTCGGGCTTCCCTTAAGGAAAAAGTAATTTAACATTTAAAAATTATATTTTTCCGCCAAGGAGAAGCCCTCAACTGAACTATATGGATTAGAATGCAAGCCCAGGAGGAGGCAACGAGCAATACATTTAATATCCCAGTTTGACGGGAATGTACTCTTCCGAAAACATATTTCATGTAAATGTGATTTAGTCATGAATCAGCCTTGATATGTTATGTGAAAGAGCTCATAAATTCAGATGCCAGTATTGCTCAAGCTTGTACCTGCTCCCCCCCCCCCCCCTGGTTTTAGGAAGAAACGTCCCAGGCAGTGCCACACCATACGCGCCAGCTAGAAACCGAGCAAGTAGAGACTTCTTCTTCTGCAGCTGACTTCACTGCGTCTTCTTCTCGTTTTCATGTGATGAGAGTGATTTCTGTAGATATCTTCCAAAATAGAAAGCGCTATTGACAGTATGCGACATCGAGTCGTCCCCACACAGAACAGCCTCCAAAGGCTCGGGTGCGATTGTCCTGGAGGATTGGTTGCCCGAATCTCCGAGAACGGCACCCCGCCTGCCACGGACTGCTGGTGCAGGACCATGGGGCTCGAACTGGTTCATCCCGAGGTAAAGACTGGTACAGTTGTGCAAGTTTGTGTAAGTCAGTTGACACATATCCTGTGATGAAGTTTTGTACAATAGATCGAGCCATGTTGTGTCCATACGCAAAGCGAGTTCCTTTGGAACGACAGAATCCCGTGATTCTTGCCCATCGTCGTCAAAGCCATCAGACGCCATGAGAAGTATAGGAAGCATGTCAGTATCGACCACAGCAACAGAACACCCTGCATCAGGTTGAGATAAGGTACTATAGGGAAGCCCACTTGGGGAATGGCTCGAACGAGGTATAAATGCTCTCGCAGTTGAAGTTAAGGTGCTTTGGCCCACCCCAATGCCAGAAGGTCAGCAAAAAGATAAAATTAGAAGGATCCATTTGACCAGAGAAAACCCCCCCACTGAATCTCCCGAATGCAGGTGGTCCAGACAAGCTGGAATCAACGTCGATGACATACCACTAGGATCCCATGATGGCAGAGGAGCAGGCCTGGACGTATCACGTGGGATGACGTTTCCAGGGGGACAAGACCGACCCTCGTAATGGGGTGGGCCACGGCGCCGTGGGAAGCGTCAGAAGGACTTTTGGCTGGAGCGCATTGAGCGCACCGGACATCGAGACTTCCCCACCCAGAACAGCCTCCAAAGGCGAGTGTGCGGGTGTTCTGGAGGATTGGTTGCCCGAATCTCCGAGAACTGCACGCTGCCACCCAAAGTCTGCTGATGCAGGACCAGGGGGGGTGAACTGGTCCTGCCCGAGGTAAGACTGGTACGTTTGCTCAAATTGTTTAACCATGGACCAACGGGCCCTCATCCAACAATGACAATACCGCATATTGCCGCGTTTATTTCTTGAGCAACCCGCACGGTGGCCATCAAAGTCGAATCTCGTTGACTATAAGCAAGACAAGACATTCTGTTAGTTATTAGCAAGCGTAATACACAAAACATTTTGTTAGTTAATGCAAAATAATGTTAATAAGGTAAATTCCGTTCATTATGTGGCCACGTGGTCTTACCTGCTAGAAATTAAACTGCAGGTAAGATATTGTCACTTCTCGGTGAAGAGGACGATGAGAACCGATTTCTCCTGTGCAAGAACAGTTTTCGCGGTGCCCTTGCTTACGGTGAGGAGAATGTTTAATACGCGTACGGAAAGTCCTCCGAAGGTATAGCAGGCCTGGACATATCCCGAGGGAGAATGATTCCAGGGGGACAAGACCCACTCTCGTAATGGAGTGGGCCATGGACCGTGGGGAAGAGTCAGAAGTCTCAGTCCTTCCCAGATGACAGGAGCAATTGTACTCGCACCCATATGCACTTGTAAGTCTCTAATTCACAAGGATTAAACTTTGCCCTCTCCCTCTTGACAAAATGTGCATGGTTATAGTAACCATTGATTCAATATTAAACTATTGGAGGTATATTTAAAAACCGGTCCCATCGCAGGTATAGTATAGGAATGTGAAAGTGAAACTAAACATGCATGTATCGAGGTCTATTCCACAAAGACATTTAATTTGAGAGAAACACAACGAACGATTATATTACGGATGCAATTACATCCGTCTTCCGAATTGTGAGAGAAAATGAGAGCTTGAGCTGCATTTTCATCTGGGAAAAACTGAAGGCTGGTTGGCTGGTGCGCTGTCAGCGGCACATGACGAGTCTTCCCCACCCTAAGGCTCAGGCGTGCGCCCATGAAGATGGTTTTCCGAATCAACGATAGTAGCACCCCGCCAGTCACTGGTACTGGGCAGTGGTCATACACGATATAGAGGCTTCTTGCGGAACGGCGCTGTATATGTGTGATGATACAAAAGCTGTCATTTGTGTTAGTCATTTAGGTATTCTATTCACCAGATAATCATATGGATATTTAGTAATAGAAGGAGAAGAGATATGTTTTGGACTCTTCTGAAATTGGCACTGGCAGGTCTGCGGAATGCAAAATATGCGCAAGCCGTAACATACTAGTATGTGTCGGCTTTCTGGTTGTCCTTAGGTACCCATAAGTTACACAAACAGTTATAATCAGTATCGCGAGAGCCTCACACAACCTTGGCGCAACCTAGATTTCGTAACCGTCATGTGAACCGAACCGTCGTGTGCCTCCAATACGCAGGCCTGCCGTGGTCGTGCGCAATATAAATCTAAATGCTGTTCATGTAAACGCACTTAATTTGTGTGACAATACAAATGCTGTCCGTTTTGTTATTTGCCCGATAACCAATTGGATATGAGGCAATAGAAAGAAAAGAGCCATGTGTTGGTCTCTGTTGAAAATTATAGTGGCAGCGGCCCTGCGCAATATAAATGCAAGTTATGTAACTGTGCTTTATACGTGAGTGAAGGCTATTTCACATTTGATCTGTTCGATATGTGGAAATAGAAGGTTGAGAGCCAATTGATGGGCTCAGTGGGAAAGGCTATTGGCAATGCATCTGGAGCACGTGACAATATATATGCATAGTAGTTCGCCGTTACTATTCACGGATTGAAAGCGCAGAAGTATGTCGGTATCGGTGAAAAATTGTCGCCATATTGACATAGTCAGTTCTTATGTCATTGAGCATGTAAGGCACTGATACCATTGGTATGGAACTATTATGGCTGGCCATACATGTGTCATGCTCACCATTTTACCGGTTTTGTGGCGATGAGGCACTGATACCATATTGGTCTGATTAATGGACCAATTAATGTTGAATGTATCGATACACTAATGTCTGAGGATAACAGTTCATGCCAGGTCACATCAGATAAGGCGACTTGCCACAAGTAGGCCAGTAGGCTCACAACAAGGATCTCATCCAAAATGTCACCAAAGAGTTAATTAACGGAATTAACATTGTATAGGTAAGCAAACTATAGCTGAAGGTTCAGGCTACTGCGCTTGCATGGCTGTGCAGTCTTGGAACAGGGGAACCCATTCAACAAAATACAGTAAGTAATTGCAAAGAAACGGACACAATTGTCGCCAAGAGAAAGTCAGATTATGATTTGATGGAGATCGCCATTCGATAATGTAAACTAGAAACGAAAATCCTTGTTGTCAAATCGTGTGTCTGATAATCCTATTCCCCAATCAAACCAGTTGCACGAGTCGTAGCAACCGGACACTGTCAACTCATACTATACATGTACGTAAAGAAAGAGACTATTATAGTATTACAGCATTATTTGACACAGGTCATATAATACTAGATGTATAACGAACAGAATCGCCTTGTTGCTAACGATTATTCCATTGATACAATGATGGAAAGTGAACGGAATCGCAAGAACAGAGTCAGGATTGTCAAATAAATATTGTGAAGTCACTAACATCCGCGCCAACGTTCCAAGTATCCAAATACAAGCCCTCATGTTAAGACATTACGGGCTAGCGAAGATTTGCAAATATTAATCGCTTAAGCACAATTAATGATAAGGACATAAGGAACCTTGTCCAATTCCGACGGAATTTCCGTCGGTGATCGGAGCTTTTAATCAGAGTTTTAATCGGAAATTTCTCCCTCCATCATCGGAATTTCTCAGATCGGAGTTTTTTCTCCGATCAAGAACTCCGATCAATTCCGGTGAAAATTCCGATGAACACTGAACAAAACTCCGATGAAATCAGAGTTTTTTCTCCGATATGAAAACTACGATGTTAAAACTCCGATTTTATCAGAGTTTTCTCCGATATCAAAACGACGCTGTGATTTGAGTTTTGTATAATAATTTCTCTGATGTACCAAATCTCTGATTTGGATAATATCGGACAATTCAAACTCCGTATAATGAAACTTTTATAAACAGAAGATTAAATTAAGTCCCAAATAAATGTCCCCCCCCCAGACCAAATTTATAGTATAAGGCACCTCATGCTATTTTCCGTGTCATATTTCAAACCTGCGTTTTGATGTGGCCAATGTCTGAATTCTCGTAAAGCAAGTGCTATTAAGGGGCAGTTCAAGAGACCATGTTTGAATGGGAATTTCCATGCAAATCTCCCCAGCAAAAGTAAAATATGAAGCAGTTATATGGGCACTAAAGCAGCAATGTGATTAAATGGTCTACACGGCTGGGCTTTTTTGCTATAAATTTATTTTTGAGAATTGTTTTCTGGAATCAAAGTTACAACACGACCAAGTTTGGAAAATTCAATAAAAAATAAAAAAAATAAATACATCAACTTTCTAAAGGAACAAAGTCTTAGCCGACATGCCAAATAAATGTGTATTGTTTTCAATACCGCACAGTCACACCCAGAAATGTTTGCAACTCTGACTTTAGCTGCGGAGATTTGCCAATTCAGTATTGGTCACTTGACCTCTCCCTTAATTTGTTACTTCGTCGAATTATAATAAAATTAGACGGTACCCTAAACCAGTGCTGAGTGGTGCCGTAAACAATGCAAATGTTTCTTTCGTACAAGTGTTTTTTTTGCGATTAGGTAACTTGTCCTAATTTGGATCAACGGTCACCGTTTAATATGCAAACCATCATCAATATAAGAATAAAGACCCAATAAGTTATTCCCCACTACACCGGTTTATAGTATACATTCTGTGTCGCGTGGATCATCTAACATTTGCAATCTGCCAATCTATATCAAACCCACGTTTAAAATGTACGCAAAACGTGGGGTTTACAGTAGTGCTTTATTTTGCCACATCATCGGTTTCTGAGAATACTGTAAACCCAGTGATTGTGGTATCGTAAACAATACAATTCTTCATACATGTTCCCAATGATACCGACAGCTAGTGAGTCAGAAGTGAGACAAAATAAGTGATTTCTCCTTAAGTTCTTGTGTCCTAACCTGTCCTTATTTGTAAGTATATTTGCAGCACTCATCTGAACCAGACTGTGTTTTCCAAATGTGTTATATTCTATTTGTAACACACAATATTGGTTGTAATTTCCAACAGGTACATGTAGGCCTACTTCAACATTCGGTTTTATAGCTAGAGGATTTTCGCTTAGGGGAAAGGGTCCATGGAATTTCCGATTGACTGCACCCCCCCCCCCCTCGTGCCCTTTGAACCAAATGCCCAAGTCCATGAAATTTCATTTGCACCCACTCATTGTGGGTTGGAATGAAACTGGCACGTCATTTTAGGATTGCCAGGGACCTAGCTGCTGACAGTGAAGTTGGCGGGGGGGTGTAGCCATGGTACAGTTCTTTCAAAATGTTCAGAAGTTGGAAATTTAATGCCCGAGAGCATAAAATTTGTTGTTGGAATTAGGTCGAAATTTTCTTTATTTGATTTTCTAGCCAATAATTATTTGGGATTTTTCTGTTTTAAAACATCGATATGAATATATGTACGAATCTCTACTATGGCTAACGTCCGTAGATATTCCATACTCCAGAATACAAAATCTGGGATCTTCAAGGAAGTTTTGACAGGGACCCTTATGAAGTCGAACAAATAACACGGGGAATAAATGATCATATATATCTCATAGCCAATAGGCCTACGTATTCCCTAATAATGTACTTCACTGTAGGCCCAAAACAGGTGAAGGCCCAACAAATTGCACGATTAATTTAAGTGACTTCGTGAGCGAGTTTGCTTTGCGTCGCTTACAATTATGGAATTTCTCCTGGATAATCCATTTAATGTTTATTGCGACATAGAAAAAGCATGCAATCTCGATTTTCGACCACCCCAATAATGGTCAAAATAAAATATGTTTAAACTAATGTGATGTTGATTATTGAGGAACAAGTATATATATGTAACTTCCAGGTTTGGTACTGGTGGAATTTGGAACATCTACGGGCATTAGCCAAATTCGAGTTTCGTGGCATGATCTACGGTATAACAGTAGGCCTATTCTTTTTCTATATCTAAAAATTTGCAAGAGTTGGAGAAATTTTAATGTTTCAACCCGAGGGAATGGGCGGGGTGAAAAATATATTAGATATAGTTGGGTTATTTAATTTATCTTTTACAAACAATGCAAACATACTTATCCAGAATATTCACACTGACAGCAGAACTGGCGTTAACCAGCCATATCGCCACAGACAGACAGTGTATCAAGTCCCATAATTGCATGCGCGCGCATCCAGTCCAACGACTGCCGTAAACCCAGTAATGTTGAACACAATGAAATTATTCTTTTTGATTAGCTGAGCGGTCGATCAAGCCAAAATGTTTAACGGTATTTTGTTTTTTCCTAATTCCTATAGTCGTTTTGAGAGACACACTGTAGCATACATACGGCACTCAAAAGCGACCTGTCAACAGGGAAGTGGTTGGAGGGTCTTCATTGGGGTGTCTAACTTGGAATTTCAAACCATTTCTGAATTTTTGGATTATTTCGTCGCATAAAATCAATAAAAATACGACTAGCAACTGGAAATGTTTTTGAACATTCTGGAAAGGGTATATATGTCCCTGATATATATGTTTAAAATTTCACGCGTAAACTATGACAGATAACAAAGTTATAATTAGTTTAGTTTTATAGACCCACCCTAAATCCCCCATAGTAAACGCATGCGGCCGTAAAGCACATGGCTTTGTTTGGATACTTTCATTCCCAGCATGCATAATTCTTGCTATCTGTAAAATGGTCTATAAGAGAGTTTTTCGTCGGTCATTGTTTTTGCGACTCAAGTGTTTATTTGCGTGTACGAAATGTCTTATTGTTGATTATTCCTCATCGAAAGTTGCAAAGATCTGAAAACCTAGTAACCTGACCTCCACCCATGCAACCTTACATTTCAAATTTTTCATTTCATTTCAAACCAACGTTTTGATGTGGACACAAATCAATGGGTTTACAGTAGGCTGTCCTAAATGTGACACAGCTCTGAATATCATACGAACTCGGAAGCATGCACGTGCTATATTTGCAACATCGTCGGATTCTGAGAATACCGTAAACCCAGTGTATTTCAAAACTTGTATGCACCTGATAATATGTTTACCAGTAGAGATCATATTCCACCGGTTCAAATCCTGCACGCATATAGGCCTATTTTAGCATTGCGCGAATATGGTTTCTATTTATGTGGAGATTATTTCCTCAGCGAAGCGGAAATGGCCGAGTCGTTTAGAATGGACGTAACATGTTACATGTCTTTCTCTGTTGTGTCTGGTATATAAACAATATACACGAAGAACCGAAACGACGATTTATTAAAAGCTCCCACGAAAATTCACAGGATCGGAGTTTTCCAAAACAAACCGCACTTGAAAAACGGGAACTTCCGATATAAAACTCCGATTGAATCGGATGATTTTACCGACGACCCCGCGAAAAAACTCCGACGGAATCAGAGTTTTATACCGATGCAAAAACTCCGATTGCCATCGGTATCGGAGATCGGAAATATCCATCGGAAACACCGATCTCCGACGGAAATTCCGTCGGAATTGGACAAGCTCCCAATGTATAGGTACAATGATGTTCTTCGATAATCATTTCCCAAACGTCGATGAAGTTCCAGTTGCTCAACGTCAACTTACAAAATACAATTAGTTGAGGCAAAGGAAATTACATCAGGTAACAAGTTCTATCTTAGTTATTTATTCAAGTAAATTAGTGCCAAAGGAGATATTTCTGTCCTGGACAACGTTCTGCGCACTAACATAGCTGTTGCATATATGATATGGCAGTATACATAACCTGAACGGGGCGAAGAGACGACGTCAGTAAATAGAATGTGTAGCGCGAAATTAGGCTACTCCGCATACCGCACCACGTGGATTCCGAAATTCGACGAGTCATGCCACCGTAAATGTTGCACAATAATGCAATATAGGTTGGCCATAAGTAAACGATGTGCATCTGAGTCAAAATGGCCATCAATGGCGAATATGTCAACGTGATTCCAACGATGTTGTTGTCAAATTCAAGCACAAATTCGTAGACGAAATGTGTCGATAGAAAACACGGAATTCGCGCATTCAATGAAACGAAGAGTTTCTGCGAGTTCGTAAATTTTTTATTAAAAGACTGGGTAAGCAACGGATAAATTGCAAGTTGTTATCAACAATAAATATTGAGTTGATAACGCGCAATACAGAATAATACTTCCTTAAAATTAACCACGTCCGATAGCTGGAGGAGGAATTAAAAACTTACTAGCTGGATTGTTACAACGCGAGAATCACGCGAGAGTTACACGAGACGCATCCATGCGTAGCTAATCCCGAGCACTGATTGATCTGAGTAGGCAATAGACGGACAATAAATTTTAACCCTCCTGATAACACAAGATCGAGGATAATAATCCATATAGTTCAGTTGAGGGCTTCTCCTTGGCGGAAAAATCACCGGATTTTGATGAAACTTGATATGTGGGGGGTACTTTCGTATGGGGAGTCTCATAAGCCTATTCATTTGCCTGTGCGACATGACCTTGACCTTGAAATCGGGTCAATTCAAGGTCAAATCGCGAATTTTGATGGGATTTCGACGAAATTTGATACGTAGGGTTACTTTTGTCCACTGAGTGTATTGGACGGGTCGAGTCAAGTCGTGACCCTGACCTGACCTTGACCTTTAAAATGATCAGTTCGAGCTCAAATCGGGTAAAACCGGCTGGATTTCGATGGGTACTTTTGTCCGGGCAGTGTTTTGGACGGGTCAAATCGTTACCCCACCTGACCTTGACCTTCAAAATGGTCAATTCAAGGTCAAAGCCCGGACGAAGTCAGGTCACCTTCTAGTATATATATATATACAAGGCCAGACATCTTTCGGTTTCCGATTCCGTAAATTCGTTGCATTTCTGACTCACTGAACCGATGATGACCGCATAAACAGCATTGTCACTTGTTTTTTCTTCTTCCAAAAGTGAAAGAAAACCTCCTTGCACTGTCAAATGCAGTGGAATGTCCAAAAAAACTGTTGTATACTTTGTGAAAAAATAGCTTCGAATCGAACCATCGACATGAAATCTACAGCTACCTCTATCTCATTGGTCGAAATTTAATATACACAATGTCTTTTTTCTGACCGTGTTTTTGTAAACAAAGCCACGTGAGTCGTCAGTTGATATCGACCAATCAGAAAGAGGGTCATATTTTCCCCCCATTAACTCTTTCGCCACCAAATTTACAGAGGTCAAAGTGTTCAGGACACCGGGTTTGCAGCAGTTTATATGGAAATGCATTGTGTCACATGTGGGCCATTCATACTAGTATTTATAGATGAGGTAGGTATGGACACCCATATATTGTCATGACCAGTGACAACTGTCCATCAATTTGAACTAACTGCCGATGGATGACATCATATAATTGTGATCATATCACCATGGTAACGCATGCCATATGTACCAAGTGTGTAAATACATTTGAACTCAATATTTACTGTTACAGTTAATGTTACTGCAATATTTCACCACATAAGTATATTGACCAAACTCACATTCAAATAGTTAGCACTATCCATCACTTGTCGTAGATTTAGCATATGTGGTGATTAAGAATGAAATTAGAAGGCGTACAATGAGCATAATGATGAGAACAGACCAAATGTATGCCAAAGAAGGCGTTATTTAACCGAGACAGACCCATTTCCCCGGATTTAGGCCCATGTGTATTCAACTGTAATAAAGCTAAGCAATTATGAATAACTTTCCAAACACAACTGCCAATGATCTCATTGCATTCCCAAAATGTTTATGCATGTCAATATGATTCTTACAACATACACTCGCAGCTATTATTATTGAAGTCGCACTGTTGCACGGCACGGTGAATTTCGTAACATTACGTCGAAAATAGAGGACACTAGACGGTTACCACAGAAAACGTTGTCAGAAAGGGCAACAATCTTCTTTATTTCATAAACATGTGTTATCGCAATGTGTTTGTCATAAACAATAACAAACTTAATCAATCGTACATGTGTATCTGGTTAAAAAAAACCCACACCTGTCGGCAGTTTCGTCAGCATTTTTGGGGAAAACCCCACAATAGTAATTGTGACGTCATACATCAACTGTATATATTTAGGTCGGGAACATCTCATTGTGGCCGTATTTGTCAGGTCTACATGTTCAACAGTAAATTTAGTACTGATACAGAATATCACCCAAGTCATATCTAACTCGCCAGTCAAAAAAATCATTAGTATATCCCTGCAAACGTGATATTATTGCCTGTTATTCCCGAAAATTATGCTCTGAACGTAAATTACGTCGTGCGCGCTAAAACTGGCTGCGGTGTTGAAAGTGTTAATGCCGATTCAGTCATGTTAATGGTTCGCGCAGAAAGATTTCTACCACTTGAAAGTATAAAACAAGTTTATATCGGCATTCCACAACATTTACATGGTAAGGAGGGTTTCTATCACTTTTGGAAGTAGAAATATACGCGACAATATCGTTTAGGGAGCATGTCAAAACCTCTTTTGCATATGCGAAGAAAAAAAAATGCGATAAAAGTGCGAAAAATGTGGCATCATTGACGTTGTTTTTTCGACATTATCGGAGTTTTTCGTCATTATCGCACGCCGTAACGTTCTGCGTTTTCGCCGTCTTGGTTCGATGTTTCGCAATTATCGCAGTTTTTGAGTTTTGCTCAAATGTTCGCTGTTTTGTTTCGACATGTTTTCGCAGTGTTTGTTTTCATCAAGATCGCAGCATTATTCCGTCAATATTGCTGTAGTGTCGATATGATTGTTTGTGTTACGCCATAATTGTTCCATTTTTGACAACAGATTACAGCGTATACTGGTACCGGTACTGAAATTGTCTTCTAATGTTTCCAAATCCGCCTGAACAAACCAAAGATCTATTCTTGTTGCCACTTTCTGAATAATTATATCGTTTGCATCAACTTTGCGGTTCAATTCAAATGAAGAAATTAAAACCACATGTGTGTTATGTTGCCAACCAGAAAAGCGGGTCAATCGGCGGGTTATTGGAAGAGTCAGTATAATTGATGGAAGAGCCAGACCAATCCAGTGATAGAATCAGTCACTCAAGAGCCTCACCCAAATAAGGAAGTTGAATTTATTTTTATTTTTATTGATATTGGGAATCGTAGGAATGATTATTTAAGAGACGAGTAATACCATCGCACCAGATAAATAAACGTGTTATCCGAAAGCAACAAACTGAAAATGACGCAACCAACAATCATATCGTAAAATTTTATGATCTACTCGATATTAAAGCTAGATTTTTCCAGTTTTCTCTGCAGAAGATTGAATTATATTCGGAGATGGGATGTATATTCCCTGCATCATTAGGATTTCCCCAAAAAACGAACCGTCTGTTCAACATTTTGTGCGACTTTCTCAACTTTTCCCACAAAGTTAAGCATAAATAAAAATGGCATTTTCTCCATTCCTGCATGATATAGACCCGCCAGTTTTGTTATATTTGTATGATTCTCCCAATCAACAATTTAGCTGGTAATAAGTTGTGAAATAGCGGATACAATTTGCCTTAAAATGTTACCTATTTCGGCAGTGTTCAAGAAATTTGAGGTGACAACATGTCTAATAAAATTATCAATAAGCGAACGCAACAAATTCGCAGCTAATTATGCCCTGTTGTCTACCTTGACATTACTTGTGAGGGCTGTTCCGGGTATCGTCACAGGTACGGTACACGTTAGACACGTCAAATCATGTCATTGAGGGTTAAAGAGAAGCACCAGCTACCAATCAAAATACATAGATTTGAAGTCAGCGCAAGAAATTTACAAAGTCAGCTGGCGAGGATCACCAAGTGATCAATAATATTTTCCACCCAGCATCAAATGCATCATGCACTCTGGTTTCTATAATTATAAAGATATATATTTAATAATTTGTTAAAATGGAATTTCCATGAATTGCATGTGCTCAGATTTTCCTGTTATGTTGTGCTATTTTTAGCACTGTAATTTCCCAGGCCAATCCTAGTTTCGTTTGTGGGTACCATTGACTGGCAGAGGAGTTGAGTGTTATATTTTTCTCGATTCTTTATTGACTAAATAATTAAAACATGGATAATGATAAACATACCATTAATATGATAATATGCAAGGCATATAAAGAATGACCCCGACATAATAGTAAGAAGACGGACAATGCAAAGGATCGTGCAAATCGTCGTGGAACTATATGCATATATAGGCCTATATATTAGGCCTATATGCATGTCAGCGACGCGAATGCTTGATTGTTAGTGCAGATAGTTTTGGATAACAGTGGACTTCGATGAGTACATGATGCCTTAATATAGCATATTGGCCTTTGATAATAAAAGCCTCTATATTGTAATGTATATAGTGGATGCTAACAATGCGTCCAGTCATGTCTGGATTCTGGCCCGTAGAGACAAATGGCGTTTTGATGTCACGGCGCCGTTACTGCCTTCATTTAGCTAACAAATTAAACTGATCTAATATTAACCTTTGCATGACATATTCATAACAACTTACTGTTTATAAATAAATACTTCAGTTGTAGGGCCCGGCGAAGGTTCGATATTCGATTCGATTCGATATACTCCCGATGATTCGATTCGATTCGATACCATTCGTCCGATTCGTCTCAAAACGAATCTTAACAACATCAGATATAACGCGCAAAGATCGTGCCATTTTTATTGCAGTTATCGGAAAAAATCCGGTCCGATGATCAGAATAGAGTTACTCCTCTTGTATAGCGAATATACGAGTATTCCGTTTCATCTCCCGTTTGCTCACTCCCAATTTTAACGCATTTGTAAGTTGTAACTTCCGTTTCTGAAAGTTTTAAGATGGCCGAAATTAGAATTTATTTTGAGTTTGGTAATAAGTTAATTAAATGCAAGTCATGTACGACGGTGTTGGCTGTACAAAAACGGGTACGACTTCTCATCTTTGGACACACTTAGGTCGTAAGAGGCGAAGGATAAAAATTCAAAGAGACCCACATCCAGTGTTTGTGCTAGTGGTGGTGAGCCAGATATGAAGAAACAGTGCTCTATGATGGATTTCGCGAAGCGGAGGGCACTGCCATCTGATGTCAGAGATAAGTACGATCGAGCCGTTTGTCATTTGTGGTAGCAGATGGGCGACCATTTGAGGCAGTAGCTGGGTGGGATTTAAGAACCTGTGTTCTGTGTTATCGGAGAAAGAGTACGTTCCACCACATCCCAGGACGCTCTCTCGAAAACTAGCTGATTGCCGATCAACAATGGAGACGGCGATGTCCACAAATCTGGCCCAAGATATGCTGAGTGCGAGGCCATCGTTGACGTTCGACCACTGGAAGGCCGACAACAACGCCAACTATTTAGTCATTACTGTCCACTACATCAGCAAGGAGTGAAAATTCGTCACGAAGTGCTTGTCTGTGACAAATTTGGAAGACCGAGATGCTGATCATATGGCTGTGGTGACTGATAAAATTATCAGAGAGCAACTGGCGAACTTCAACATTGACATTAAGAACGTATGTATTGCACCACAGACACCACCAATGTAATGCCTTGTACGGCACGAATTTTGGGCATTCCATGGGCTGGCTGTGCTGCCCACTTGTTGCAACTTTGCATTAATTCCGCACTTGAGGTACAACCAATGATAAAGAATGTTATATCAGCAGTCCATAAATTTGCTAATTTCTTCAACTCATCCACGGTGGGTTTAGCTCTGTTACACAAGTATCAGCAGGATTCGAAGGATTCCGATGATAACAGTATTCTACTGAAAGCATCCGACCCACCGATGGACGTGATTACAAGGTTCAACAGCACGTACATGCTTCTGAACTGGGTTGACAAGAATATGATGCCTATTTCGTTAGCCCTTGTTCAGTGCCATGCACGAAAGAAATGCACATCTTCCCCTCCGCCTGCAGTAACCAAGCCACAGATAGATACACTTAAGGCGGCACTACCTCTACTTAAGCCAACGGCAGAGGCAACGTCCTTTTTGAGCGCGGATCGTTCGATTACTGTATCAATGGTGGTCCCATATATCCAGACTCTGACTAAGCAGCTGCGACTCAATGATGCCAATGGCGTGAAGAAGTTCAGAGAAGAACTTCTTGCACAACTTCAATCCAGATTTGATCTCTCCAAACCCCACCTGCTCGCAGGTTCATACCTGGATCCGCGATTTAAAAGTAAATCATTTGGTGACATTCACGTTATACAGAAATATTTAGAACAGGACTTGACCCACCACGGACTCCATGAAACAGAGCAGTCTTCTAGTACAGGCAATGCAATTAATAAACCGGTGACTCCACCTACCGAGAGTTTAGTTGACGCTATGTTTGATGACATTGAAGCTGCCCACGAGAGGGACAATGTACTGGACCCTGGTGACAATTCATTATGTGTACGGCTAACCAAGGAAATGGAGGCATACTCGCGTGTTGGGTTATTAACGAGAGGCCGATCACGATCGGCAGATGTTTAACCCATACCTTGGCGATAGCGATCTTTTTATGAGTGCAATAATTTCAACAATTCACAGCGTACTATTATTTATTAGTTTCATAGTGGAATCAGACATATTGAGCAACTTGCTCATTTAAACACAATAGGAAGATGGATATGACATTCGATTTCAACCTATTCGGTCACTCCAACAGAGATACATGTATGTGTGATAGATTGATAAAGATAATTATACCCAAACACAGTCAGACAGATGCACCATAGCTGTTAAAGATATAATTGTTACAATATTAACATCATAATAACTCTATTTATTTAATTCTTACAATGGAACCTGAGTCATAACAGATTATGTTGTTGTGTTAGCTGCATAGTAAAAGTTATGGGATGATTGAGATTAGAGACCAACAAACACCTGAACATCTATATAAGTGAGGGGTGTATAGACCTTGATATTAAATATGATTGATAATGGTTGGATATAAAATATTTTAATACAGAATTATCAGATAACTAAAGGAGAGATATGAGAAGGGTCAAATTGAAAATATTAGAGTCATAACATTGGATCGCGTACAGTATACATGTACCTATGGTTAATTTTATTCTAAGCTGATCATTGGAAAGATACAATGTCTGTAACAGCAGAAATATTATTAAATATTGGGTTAATATTCTCAAAACCATTCAATCAATACCAAAATCTATACGCATGAAGAATGTATCACAATCAACCTGAATGAGATTATAAAAGTGATTGGGTGAAAAATATTTGACCAAAAAGTCAGCTTCAAGAATACCAGAACCATTATTATTATCCTGCAGCCCAAATGCAATAGAGGGAATTTCAAAATAAGATATATCCTCAAATGATGAATATTCAATTGGTGGCTTATAATTAATAGAAATTCTTAGTGAACCTGGCCTAAGGCGAAAGAGATAATTTAAAATCTGCGTATCAGATATTATGTGTCTATGGAATAGGTTAATTTTAATCCTGAAATACATGCAAGTGAAAAGTGGATCACGATCAACCTGGACATAGAATAGGAGAATGAACATATGATATGTGGAGAGTGTTAATCATTTTCAATGACATCATATGATGGAACTAATGTGTGGATAAATTGTTTTCTCAAGATAAGACAACAGTGTCTCTGTAAACAACAATTCTCTAAACAGCCATGCTCCAGAACATCCTTCACATGGACAATGGACTATTTGTATTAATGCCATGAACATGTTTCAACAGGTTGGGTTAAATTACTATTGCACACAAACTGGAGTAAAGTATCATCAATCACTTAAATTTGACAGCTCTGGGAGCAGCAGTGGTTTAGCAAAGAGTATCCAGTGTCATTTTCTGATCCCAATAAAGCAGATTACTGTGTAAAGTTGTTTGTCTTAAATTCTCACAGGGCATATACAATAGGTAGTAAATTACTTGAATTATAAAGGGCCATAACTCTGTTAAAATATATCGGATCAAACCCAAATTTGAACTTGATCTGTATTTCGGGGTGAGGACCACATGTACCAAATTTGGTGTAGATCAGATGAAAAATGTTTTGAGTTCTAAGTAAAAATAAGTTTGAAAAGGGTTAATTAAACGATACCAAAAACCATACAGATAAAGAACGTGCTAAGAAAAACCTTGGTAAGAAATATGAGGCATATCAGAAGAAAACAGTTTGACTTAGATGGATCAGATAGCATTTGTGTGCAGGGTTAAATATTTTCTAAACCGATCAACCGATCGATACCAAAAACTATACAGGTGAGGGGTGTGTCATTATAAACCTACATATCAAATATGAAAACAATCGGACAAAAAATAATTTGGTTACAGCATCGGATAGCTCATGCCTATGTGCGGATGCAAAGTGTTAATAATTTCTAAACCGATCGATACCAAAAACTATATAGGTGAGGAGTGTGTCATCATAAACATGGGAGTAAAAAATAACTCTAATTCCCATAATACAGATTTACTGCTCTCAGAGCTAAACTGATACCACTGGTAATTAATTGTAGACTGCTATGGTTATCTGTTCAATTCTTAGTTGAAAAAGGGCCATAACTCTGGTATAAAATGTTGGATATAACCCATATTCAAACTCGATCTGTATTTTGAGTTGAGAAACTCGCATACCAAATTTGGTTCCGATCAGATAAAAAAAAATTTGAGTTATGGCAGCATGCATGAATTCTAAGTCGAAAAAGGGCCATAACTCCATTGAAAAATATCGGATCAAACCCATATTCGAACTCGATCTGTATTTTGGTCCGAGAAACTTGCATACCAAATTTGATTCTGATCAGATAATTTTTTTTTGAGTTATGGTAGCATGCATGAATTCTAAGTCGAAAAGGGCCATAACTCCGTGAAAAAAACTCGGATCGAACCCATATCGAACTCGATCTGTATTTGGTGCTGACAAATTCATATACAAAATTTGGTTCCGATCAGATATAAAATGTTCGAGTTATCGCACCATGCATAAAGTGTCTACAGACAGACAGACAGACGGACGGACGGACGGACTAACGACGAGTGGTCAATCCGGGCAACGACACTATGTTTACCATACTATGGTATGGGTAAACATAAAAAGGGATGACTCTCCACTGGAGTTTTGGAAATAGAACCAGTCGTCTTTGCCTTTACTTGCTACAACTGCGAAGGATATACTCGGTATTCAAGCGACGAATTGTTCCAGTGAGAGAGTAAACTCAGTTGGAGGGAACATATTAACAGACCAAAGGCACAGTCTCTCCAACTATAACGCGGAAACGTTAATCTGGGCCCGCAACAACTCGAACTTACTCTTTCCGTCACTGGCACAAACTGAAAAAGCCAGTGAAATTAAGAGTGAATAGTTTGGTCGCTTGAATACCAAGTATATACATGATTGCGTGTACTAACTGCTAAGTTCGCAGCTTTTGCGAGTAAATGCAGAGATGATGTTTCCAAAGTGACCAAATTTGTCAATGTTTTAGTTTTTAATAACTTGAGTTGCTGTCAAAGTGTAGAACGACTAACATTGGCACACTTCATGTTTTATTATCTTGACTGATTATGCATGAATTAAACTGGATTTTCCCCGAGTCACAATATTATTCAATGTAATAACTGCCTTCCCGAGTCCCGACTCCCGATGCCAGTTGTAACTGTTGTATAGAAGGCTTAGAAGCATGGCGCCGCACTGTATACCCAGCAGACTGTCCCAGCTGTGATTGATGATGTGCAGCGTAGTTATATTACGATGAATTGTGATTGGTTGTGTAGTGTACTAGTGTGTACGGACCAAACAGCGTACGGTATTAGCCGAGTACGTTTATTTGAATATTTTTACAGGGAGATAATCGCACATGGTGAAATCAAATCAGCTAGTTAACGAATAGTTTGTAACATTTATTCATAAAATTGATGTTTATTCATTATAAATTTGTCCCAATAATTGAAGTCAGGTTTTCTATGATTCGATTCGATATCATTCGGCCGATTCGATTCGTGATTCGATTCGAAAAAGGCCGATTCGCCGGGCCCTATTCAGTTGTCCATTGCCACATATCGGAAGTTGTGAAGTAGTAAATTCGTTTCATTGCTGACTCCGCGATTTTGTGAAACCACTGCCGGAAGTCACGTGATTTTTCCACGAAAATGTTGTGTGAATAAAAATTTCTCCTTCATGGTATACTGTAATTTATGTGTGACGTCACAAGTACGCGCGCCCATCTGTTATGTTACCTATACACGACCCAAGCTCGGCCGCGCATGCGGGGTCGTTATAAAGCAATGAACTTAGGGAGTATGGCTCTATGTCTGGCATTGATACAATGTGATGAGGGCTTGTTCTATATCGGACCTATGCTTTGCTGGATGGATGGCTGTCGCTCCCGTTATGGGTGGGTGCAGCTGGTTTCAATCTAGGGCTTCTCGGAACTGCACCGATCTCATCAATTATAGACAAAAGAAAACTAAGCCTCTTTGGTTGTCTCTGTAGAACAGATTCTGATAAAGCCTCAAAACAAATTTTTCTATATCGCATCGAGAGGCATATGAATGGGTACACAGCCATTCATTCCTCGTTCATTTCAGAATTAACTGCCATTCTAGAGAAATATGATCTTATATCTCATTTATCGTCCTTTGTTGAAACAGGACACTTTCCTTCGAAGGACACGTGGAAACAATTAGTGACTCGCCAAATATCATATGTTCACGAAGAAGACTGGAAAACCCGTCTTGCCAGTGATAACTCCATGCTGAACTTTGCAAATAATTATACCTCTCTGAACATATCCCCACTCTGGTACGCATGTAGATGTTATCCTAAACATAAATTCGAATTTCTGGAAGCATCAAAGTTGTTGGCAAAAGCAGTCTCCCAGGAGGAGGGGGCGTGTCAACTTTGTGGCAAACCATATGACAATATAGTAGAACACGCAGTCCTCGATTGCTCCAGCATCAACGAAGCAAGAAATGAAATATGGTTCAACCTTCTTCAACATTTTGACATACCTTGCTTCATTGAAATAGATAATTTGTGCACAATTGATCAACTAATGGTGTTTCTGTCTTGTATACCATTGCATGTTGTTGAGAAGATAAGTGACCTTAATTCATTTGTCCTGTTCACAACATGCAGTAGTGTTAAAATGTTGAAACTCTATCATAAACGCCTTAAAGAAATTACAGATGCGAACACGATCACTGTCACGTGACGCATTACTCCACGATCTCTATATTGTCCCTTCACTTTTCAATATATAAACACCCACAGCCCTTCTCCATCTACCCCGTCCATATGCGATCCCAAATATCGATTGGATCTCACAAACCTTATATAAAGACCACAATGTTTATTGATCTACCACAATAAACGAGCAGCTTTAAAAAAAAATATTGTGGACAAAACGTTGATCCATGTATTCTAGTCAAAATGGTTAAACTGTCTCAAATTCTTACTGTATCTGACCATAATATTCATGTATGCTAATCTTTCATGTCAATTGTCCGCCATGACTCCATTTACACATGCGTGTGTGTTCGAGCGTATGCACGCATGTACTGCGAGCGAGTGTGTATGTCTATGTACACGTGTGTATGTATATGTGTATGTATGTGTGTGCGTATGTAGGTGTGTATGGTTGTGTCTACAAAGGTGCGTGTATGTGAGTATTTGAGAGCGGTTGTGGTGTGTGAGGGTGTGTGCATGTGTGTTATTTATGCGTGGTGTACATGTATATACGTTTGATTTTCTTCGTGTTAAATGTCTGTAAATACTAATTATCATTGTATTGTGTTCCTGTTCATTATATGTAAGCTCTCTGTATTACGGAGGAAATAAAGGTATATATATATATATATACATTGCATCATCATTACATCAAGGTCAAGGTAACGCCTGTGTCTCAATGTGATTTATTTTTAGTATATTTCGTCATCCTTATTCAATACGATGTCTTGCTAACTATTATTTAGTTTGGCATCTCATATATTCACGAAGAGAAAAGCACTGTTATCGACCTTAATGGCCATTCAATCTTTTTCAAATGACAATATGTGATGGACATTATCTACGCATGTAAATGTGCCAAGATATATCGTAATAAACTGGGTCAAGTTCGAAGTACGTACGCATTACGTTCGTGAGGTACACAGAAGGAGTTGTTGTCAGCGCTGAATATATAGTTCTTGCGATATATATTTCTATTCCGATATATTAAACATTATATTGTTACTGAATAGCATTTCAACTTCTAACCTATGATTTAAAAAATTGAAATTTTAGTCTATTAATGCTGTTTTTATGTCTTTTTTTATACATGACACACGGAGTAATTGTCGAAGTATTTACGTCGACGTTACACATCTTATTTCTGTATCCTCACGATCATGGCTTGTGTTTTGTTTACATTGGTTACTATTTGTGATCATGTGTCAACAACAGTTAATCAAATTTTTACAATACTGGAATAAATTTCACAATGCATTTCCACATTTTATTGAATTTCGTTGGTACATTATTAAATGCAAATAAATAGAAGTTGGTTAACACTTTGCTAGTGATTGTGGAAAAGTGAAGGTAATTCGGGAAATCGAGATTACAACGTCAAACTTCATACAAAATCTTCGCGGTGTTTTTGTTGATAAAATATTGGGGATAATTTTATTAAACGATGTCAAAGTATAGTACGCATTCATATGGACATGAACTAGAGTGATTGGTGCACATGTAGATGTGAAAATTTAAAGGAATGCACGCGTAAAACGATCTCATTATTTTATTAGTAAGTGATTGCTAACAGTAAAGAAAGTACGGCAACTGTGTTGCCTTACCGTCTTACGTAATACACAACTCAATCGACGACGTTTTCTGTTTTGCAAATTTATATATGCAATATATAATGGGGGGATAATTTTATTAAACGATGTCAAAGTATGGTACGCATTCATATGGACATGAACTAGAGTGATTGGTGCACATGTAGATGTGAAAAATTAAAGGAATGCACTGCAAAACGATATCATTTTTTTTATTTGAAAGTGATTGCTAACAGTAAAGAAACTATGGCGACTGTGTTGTCTCACGCAGTACCGTACACAACCAGATCTCCGGCGTTTTTTGTTTTGCAATATTTCTGTTGATAAATTGAACACAATAATATGATAAATTTTCGGAAATTACCATCTGAAATGACAGCAATAAAATTCAGAATCTGATACATTTCAATGTGAAATTGATTTTAATTCTATGCAACGAATCAGGGTCAAGAAAAATCCGGAAAGATACCTACCAACTCCATAGTGTCTCCTTGTTCTCCATCTCCAGATGGAATATATGATCAAACAAATCATCTTACCTGCTCTTCCCATACTAAGGATGTAGTATGAATTAAATAAAAAAAAAATGCACATTGCCAATGGGGGGGGGGGGGGGGGGGGGGGGGGGGACTTGACTTTCATAAATATGAAAATCAATTGTTACCAATTAATTAAAATTAAAAAAAACCATCCTTGCAGATAAACAAGAGCCACCATAAGATTTAATAATTAAATACATTTTTTCCTATAACTTTGACGTTACCAGAAAGTTATGTTGGCTGGGGTGACGACGTTCTCTCCTATCAGTATTGGTGTGGGTAATGACGTTAGACATATTACTGTTGGGTAAAGGGTTAAACCATTGTTCACTAATTGAGAAGACATCACAACAACAACAAAACTGTCAAATTTCTGTGTGATTTCATCTTTTTTCTGTTGGATATGTGATACCTGGGGTTGTGAAAACCCTAACTTCTTCGAAATGTCGACCTGTGTAAACTGCTGGTCTAATAATTTCCCAACTGCGTATTTGTCTGCTAACGATAGATCTATTCGATTTCATCACGGTTTCGTAGCCATGATTGAACTGATATTATGACATCAAGTCACTTGATTTGGGATTTTATATATCAAATGTGTTGTTTTGGCCAACGAGTTAAACCATTGTTCACTAATTGAGAAGACATCACAACAACAACAAAACTGTCAAATTTCTGTGTGATTTCATCTTTTTTCTGTTGGACATGTGATACCTGGGGTTGTGAAAACCCTAACTTCTTCGAAATGTCTACCTGTGTAAACTGCTGGTCTAATAATTTCCCAACTGCGTATATGTCTGCTAACGATAGATCTATTCGATTTCATCACGGTTTCGTAGCCATGATTGAACTGATATTATGACATCAAGTCGTTTGATTTGGGATTTTATATATCAAATGTGTTGTTTTGGCCAACGAGTTAAACCATTGTTCACTAATTGAGAAGACATCACAACAACAACAAAACTGTCAAATTTCTGCGTGATTTCATCTTTTTTCTGTTGGACATGTGATACCTGGGGTTGTGAAAACCCTAACTTCTTTGAAATGTCGACCTGTGTAAACTGCTGGTCTAATAATTTCCCAACTGCGTATATGTCTGCTAACGATAGATCTATTCGATTTCATCACGGTTTCGTAGCCATGATTGAACTGATATTATGACATCAAGTCGCTTGATTTGGGATTTTATATATCAAATGTGTTGTTTTGGCCAACGAGTTAAACCATTGTTCACTAATTGAGAATACATCACAACAACAACAAAACTGTCTAAATGTCACCCCTTCACACATTTGGAATGAGTTGACTATTGTTTAATTAGGCCTTATGCGAACTCATAGCTATCAAAACAGTCAAACTGTCAAGTCATTGTACTTGTGTGTTAACCGCATAGAGTTGTTTGTATGGCCTTTGGCTGAACTTTATTTTCCTTCACACAATTCAGCCAATCAAAATTCAGCTGGCCTCTGATTACGCAGAAGGCAAAAATAAATGCGTGAATTTATGAAGTGTAAATACATCGCATCGACGTTTTAACTTTTCGTCGTTTGCGAATATCGATCAATGTTACGACGTCGCGACTTTCACGTTGTCAAAAGTTTCAACATTTTACGGAAATGTTTAGTCTGTTGTGCTTTCGACATAATATCGTTTTTATGGCGTTGCTTTTCAACTTTATCACATTATTTTTCGTCATCATTGCAGTGAGTCAGAGCATTTGATGTGCTTAAATTTATAACGGAATTGCATTTTTGTTTACCAGCACATGCATGGATCACAAACAACAAAACTCGCCAGAAGAAAGAAAAATATAACTCCACAGTGGATTAAACTTTAAGCATGAAATATTTCTGTTATGCCTACATTCTGCATTCTGGGGGGGGGGGGGGGGGGGGGGGTAGATTGATCATGCACACCATGAATATCTACTCTGTTCTCTATCCTTTAGTCAAGAGAATAGAGATTCGTAACATGACATGCAAATCTGCAGTGCAAAAATTATAAATGCGAAGCAATCATAACATTTAACTGACAATTAAATGTGTGCATGGGCTGATTTTGTATATACTCTACATTAATTTCATTTTCTGTAATTACTACTAATTATAAATAGGCTGCATTGATTATTTCGATAAGTTGAACATAGCCTAATTATGTTGACAGTGTCAAATTTCATGATTGCATCATCAAGGTCAAGGTAACACGATGCGATTTATTTGTAGTACCTATATTTCGTCATCTCTTTTCAAAAAGATGTCTTGCTAACTTTTATTTAGTTTGATATCTCAAATGTGCGTACTTTTATCGATATTAATAGCCAGTCCATCGTTTTAAAATGACTTGACAATATTAGGGACCTTGTCAAATTACATAGCCTAATTATGTTGACAGTGTCAAATTTCATGATTGCATCATCAAGGTCAAGGTAACACGATGCGATTTATTTGTAGTACCTATATTTCGTCATCTCTTTTCAAAAAGATGTCTTGCTAACTTTTATTTAGTTTGATATCTCAAATGTGCGTACTTTTATCGATATTAATAGCCAGTCCATCGTTTTAAAATGACTTGACAATATTAGGGACCTTGTCAAATTACAAGCGGAAATTCCGCCGGAGAACGGAGTTTTTTTCTCTGCTCTCCGCTAAAAACTCCGCTCTCCTGTAAGGTAAATAGCGTAAAACACGCCAGAGTTTTTGTTAATTTCATCGGAGTTATAGCGAAGTTTCCGGCGGAGTTTTTGTTACGACGTAACGGAGTTTCCGTGACGTTATAGCGGAGTTTTGTTACGTTCATCGGAATTACTGCAGAGTTCCACCTACAAATATAAAACTCCGTTCTACTAGGAAACACACCCCGTATTTTATTATCAGCCATATATGAATGGCAAAGAAGAATTAATTCAGTCATACTTGCACTGTAGCTTATCTACGATTTACCCCTCTGTTAACATGTTGTTTGCATTGTTTTATAATATTAGGTATTGTTTGATTAATTGGCAGTAATAATTAGTGATCGATGCATGCTCTTTTTCGATTCCGTACTTTATTATATATAGGCCAACACGTAAATCATGTCATTTCACTTCACTTTTATCGCATTGAAGTACACTTTATTCGTACCAAAGTACACTTTATTCATCACTGATTGTCATAGTATCTAATATTCTAGCAAGTTCGGTCCACAATCTGCATATTCATCTAGTTATAATTCATTTATCACTAATTGTTTAGTATGTTGTCGGCAAGCCATTGTGCAATTTCTTCACTATTTATCTATTCGTTACGCGATTGGTGGATTCCCTTTTAGCTCCGCCCCATGGCCTGTCACTCATGAATATTAAAACGCAGATTCAATCTTCTCGCTGGGTTGTGTTATTTGGTTAAATGATTTTTTAATTTTCGTTTCAACACAATTGGATTATGCTTCTGTACATTTCATTTAGCCTCCCATAATATTTGACTATTTTCTCCCCATTGGACTGTGATTGGAAATGTTTCTCAGTCTAAATAATGATGAATATTCAAATAACGACATTTTTACGCTTGGAGTATACTGTACGAGGTCTATTTCGTGTCAATTTCCAATGACTCCGGCCGAATGAGGTTCAATTAAGAGACCCAATTAATTTTAAACTTTTCAAGATACCAGGCTGCTATAATTTAAAGCCTATAAATAGTTCCACAGTTACTGGACATAAAGTCCCAAAAATAAGTGTTTAATAGAGTTTATATATCGGTATCCTAATATAATATATTCAAGTTATGCAGGCTTTTAAAACCTTGCAGGTGCCCGGACAAACTTATCTCAGATAAAAGCACTAAACACAAAATATCGGGCATATGTCGCCTGTTTCCTATAAATAACATACTCAGATACAACTCGGCAGCGATAAAATCGTTCCGGGTGCCAAATTAACAGAGTTTAAAATAGTTTTCACCATTAGCGACTCGTCGCCATCCATGTTTTCCTATACTTATGCAATCAGTACCGTAATTGGAAAGACCGGTGTTCTGCAACAAATAGTATCTCGGAATAGATGCACCTTTTTCAGAACACCGGTTCCCTTAACACGATGCTTAGAAACAAAATTCACAAAGTCACTTATATCGTGCAATTTCGTGATGGCCCTGATGGGACCTTCACGTACAGTGAAGTACATTGTTCAGGAACAGGTGATGATTAAGAAATATATTCCCTGTGTTATTCTTTCGACTATAAGTTTCCCTGTCGAAACTTCAAAAAGTTCAAAGGTTTTGTACTGGTGGAATATGATCTCTAAAAATACCACACTTGGAAAACTCGAATCGCACAAGAACTTTAATAGGGAGAGGGTGCAGGACAAGTGATACCCAAACCAACTGATACTCAAGCCATAGGGAGATATCACGAAATCACCAATTTTGTCACGCTGCTGACTCACCAAATATTGGCAAATAAGCCGACTAGCTGTCTGCATCATTTACTAATAGCACTGGGTTAACGGTATTCTCAGAATCTGACCAGAGATATCTCTGATCCGACGATGTCGCAAATATAGCACGTGCAGAGATGACTGTGTAACCTTTTAGGCTAGCTGTAAACCCCCTGTTTTGCGCTCACCATTAAAAGTGAGTTTGACAAAGAATGAAAAATTGAAACATGCCACACGGAAAGTATACTATAAACCGGGTTAGGGGGAATAATTTATTTTAGTCTTTATTCTTCTTTTGATACTGGTTTGCACATTAAAGGGTGACCGATGAACCAAATGAGGACAAGTTACCTAATCGCAAAATTACTCGTACAAAATCAAAATTTGCATTGTTTACGGCAGCACTGGATTACGGTATAATTTCATAATTCGGCAACGCAGCAAATTAAGGAGGCCAATTTTTAATGGACATTTCCATGCAAATCTCTGCAGAAAAAGTTACAAATTGCAGATATTTCCGGGTGTGACTGCTGTGCGGTATTGAAAACAATACACATTTATATGGCGGGTCGGCTTAGAATTTGTTCCATTGAGAAAGTTTATGTATTTTTTTTTTTTTTTCAAGTTGTAATTCCAAAAATAAATTTATAGCAAAAATTGCATATTTACTAAACCCAGCCGCCAGTTAAATGTTATGTCTGTTTAATCATATGGCTGCTGTAAATAGTTCCCAGACAATGTTTCATATATAACTTTTGTTGGTGTGGTTTGCATGGAAATCCCCATTCAAAAGGATTGGTCATTTGACTTCCCCCTTAATAGCACTTGCTTCACGAGATATTTTCGGGGCATTGTCACCCACCGTGACAGTTTTGCAGCACATCAAAACGTAGGATTGAAATGTGACAGGGAAAATACTAAATAGCCTACATGTGTTGCCTATAATATAAACCGGGGTTTGAGAATAATTTATTTGGGACTTTAATCTTCTATTTATAAAAGTTCTCCAACGGAAATTCCAATTTAATTTGGACAAGCTCCCCCGCCTAACAGAGGAGTTTGATACCGCTCTGGTTTCAGCTCGTGACATCATCGAAGTTTCCGCTTTCGCCACAGCGGAGTTACAGCTCTGGATTCAGCGGAGTTTCTGCCAATTTGAACGGAGTTAGCTGTAATTACTACCAGAGTTTACAGCGGAGGAAAAACTCCTGTGTGCGTTAAAATTTCACAAGCGGAGAACGGAGTTTTTAGCAGAGAGCGGAGAAAAAAACTCCGTTCTCCGGCAGAATTTCCGCTTGTAATTTGACAAGGTCCCTTATGTCATATATGACGGTCATGATCGACGCATCAAAATGTGCAGGTATCTATTGATCATAACTGGGTCAAGTATGAACATTAGGTGCATATGAGGTTCTATGAAGGGGTAAACATTTTTTGTCAGCGCTGATTATTTTGTTCTTGTGTGATTACTAATGTTCACATTCACTGCGCATTATCACTTAGATAGCCTCCAGTAAATTCGCCATATTGTGATATACGTATACCCGCATTTTTTTCTTCAATATACCTTTGTGATAAGATCTGAATGCCTTATAATACAGCGCACAAACAGCCTGTAGTCTGTAACTTCTTGACCTTTAGCAACCTGTAATATTGAATAATATTGAATAATTTTTACACAGAAAAAAACTAGGGATTAATCCCGGGAACAGGAATTTCCCAGGTTCCCGGGTCCCGTATTCATTCCCGTTTCCCGGGAACATGATTTGTAGGAACCGGGAATGGGGTGCATTGTTAACACTTGGTATATCATACATCAGGGGATACCAGCGGCACATAATTTGTCCATGCACGGCACACAATGCAATGTTATATATCTGCAAATTCTACATAAAGTGTGAGTAGAATTGACCATGCTATTGTCTAACGACTTAAGGCTTGGTCTTGTGGCCATGACTTCAGGACATGAGCTCACGAGTCATGACATAGTGGCTTGAACCGTTCATGGGGAAACAAGACTTTTACGTGTATCAAATTATCAAACACTCTCTCCCATTGTCTCTAACATTGCCACCATGTACCCGCCCCCCATCCCAACCTGTCAGCTTAGAAATCATTAGGGAGCATATAAAAACCTATTTCGCATAAGCGAAAAATGTGGCGTCATTGACTTATTTTTTCCGACATTATAGGAATTTTATCGCACGCCGTAACGTTGTACGTTTTCGTCAATTTTTCGTCATTTTAGCTGTCTTGGTTCGATGTTTTCGCAATTATCGCAGTTTTGCTCAAATGTTCGCTGTTCTGTTTCGACATATTTTCGCAGTGTTTGTTTTCGTCAAGATCGCAGCATTATTTCCGTCAATATCGCTGTTGTGTCGATATGATTGGCAGGACAGTTTGTGTTCAATAAATACTCCATAGTCGCAGTTTTATACCGATGTGTCGCGAATGGGAAGATGTCGGTGTCCATGCTGAAATTTCTCAGATCGGAGTTTTTCTCATAAGAATTCCAATGATTTAATCAGAGTATTCTCCAATATGAAAACAATTCCGATTTGATCGGAGTTTATATATGTAGGCCTATTAGTAAATTTCTCCGATCTACTGAAATCTCCGATTTGGTTAATATCGGACAATTCAAACTTCGTTTAATAATGAACTATTATTAATAGAAGATTGTATTGTATCACTGCATGGTTTACAGTAAATATTACAGTACAGGTTGAAGTGACCCAAAATCTCGTGCAATAATTGCTACACCGTCGCATTAATACTGCAGAGTGGTACCGTAAACAATGCAAATTTTAATTTCGATAAACGTTTTTGTGTGTGATTATGTAACTTGTCTTCATTTTGGGTAAACCGTCACCATTTAATTGTGCAAACTATTATGAATAAAAGAATACAGCCGAGGACGACAATAAATTATTCCACAACCCGGATTTATAGTATACTTTCTGTATGCCACGTAGAGTTAATTTCTACAGTTTCAATCTGTCTTTCTAGACCAGACACATATTTTAATGTGGATGCAAATCAGGGGGGTTTACGGCATCGTCGCATTCTCGTTTTAGTCTATGGCATTCTGAAAGTACCGTAACCCGGTGGTGGTTTTGTTGTAAACAATGCTTCCATTTTCGCAATTTAAGTATGAAATCATTGTTAGATAGATATCGGAGCACAGCGTTATCATGATTAATTCGTCGGCGACTTTTATTTCATATCTACACATTTTATTCAATATATATCAGCGATCAGATGCGACAAAGTTAAGTTAATACAAACATATTATAGAATAGTTTGGAATTTCCACGAATTGCACGAGTTATGTTGTGCTATTTTTAGCACTGTAATTTGCCAGGCCAACCCTAGTTTCGTCTGTGGGTACCATTGACTGGCAGAGGAGTTGAGTGTTCTGTTTTTCTCGATTCTTTATTGAATGAATAATAAAAACATGGATAATGATATACATACCATTATAAAACAATGAACTTGGGGGGTATGGCTCTCTCTCTCTATATATATATACTAGCCAATGAGCCTGACGTTGTCCGGGCTATTCAAAAACCAAATTTCAAGTCGATAGCTCTACCCAGCCCGACGTTGTGCGGGCTATTCAAAAACCAAATTTCAAGTCGATAGCTCTACCCGTTTCCGAGATCTGGTCTGCGCATGCGCGAAGCTGGCGTTGCACGGGCTCGGCGACCCGATAAAATTCGCATCCGGGGCAAGATACATTCACATACCAAATTTCAAGTCGATAGCTCCACCCGTTTCCGAGATCTCGTCTGCGCATGCGCGAAGCTGTCGTCGCACGGGCTCGGCGACCCGATAAAATTCGTATCCGGGGCAAGATACATTCACATAGCAAATTTCAAGTCGATAGCTCCACCCGTTTCCGAGATCTCCTTTGCGCATGCGCGAAGCGGGCGCCGCACGGGCTCGCCAATACGACAACGTCGACCGCCTGGTCACACTACACACACGTACCAAGTTTCGTCCCGATCGGTCGAGAATCGTAGATTTGTATAAATGACAGACAAACAGACAGACAGAGGTCTTCAAAATATATATGAGATGTCTGGCATTGATACAATGTGATGAGGGCTTGTTCTATATCGGGCCTATTGCTTCAAATGGACGGTTGTCGGTCCCGTTGTAGGTGGGTGCAGCTGGTTTCAAATTTCTGTGTGATTTCATCTTTGTTCTGTTAGATGTGTGATACCTGGGGTTGTGTTAAAGACCCTAACTTCTTCGTACTGTCGACCTGTGTAAACTGCTGGTCTAATATTTTCGAAACTGCGTATATGTCCGCTAACGATAGATCTATTCGATTTCATCACTGTTTCTAGCCATGATCGAACTGATATTATGACATCAAATCGCTTCATTTTGGGATTTCATATATCAGATGTGTTGTTTTTGTCCAACGAGTTAAACCATTGTTCACTAATTGAGAAGACATTGCGACAACAACAACAACAAAACTGTCGCACAGTCCACGCATAGTTGTGAGGACCGTTATATACGTCATTATATGTCAGTAGGCCTATATGTTTGTATAGCCTTTTGCTAAATGTCACCTCTTCACACATTTGGAATGGGTTGACTATATTGTTTAATTAGGACTCGTGCGAACTCATAGCTATCAAAATAGTCGAACTGTCAAGTCGTTGTACTTGTGTGTTAACTGCATAGAGTTGTTTGTATGGCCTTTGGCTGAACTTTATTTTCCTTCACACAATTCAGCCAATCAAAATTCAGCTGGCATCTGATTACGCAGAAGGCAAAAATAAATGCGCGAATTTATGAAGTGCGACAACATCGTATTGATGTTTTAACTTTTCGTCATTTGCGAATATCGATCAATGTTTCGACGTCGCGAAAGTTTCGACATTTTACGGAAATTTTGGTCTGTTGTGGTTTCAACGTTATCGCACTTTTATGGCCAGTCGCTTTCGACGTTATTGCATTATTTTTCGTCATTTCCGACATTTTGTTTTTGCACATTTACGCATATGCGAAAGAGGTTTTGACATGCTCCCTTAGTAATATATATATCAATGTACCAGTACCAAACTTGAATTCAGCAACATAGATACAGGTAGGATGGATGAGTGAGAGTTAAATCCCTTATCTCTGCCCTATTCTGCCCTATTTGAACCAATGTAAATATCAATTTATGAGATCCATTCATCTAGTAATTTCAAACGGTATATTTTAAGAATTGAAGAGAATTCATTTTCTTCAAAAGTAGTTACAAAATTTAGAGAAGGGTTCATATGCTGGCACCACTGATACTTTTTCCTTGACGTTATCACCCTTACCAAAATGTCCTAACATAATTCTCATGAGAATCTTACGTTAGAATCTCACGTGAGGTTTTTAATATGAGCAAGATCTCGTAAGAAATTTTTCTCACGTGAGAAAGAATCTTTCCTCACGTAAGAAATATTTTTTCTCACGTGAGAAAAAATCTTGCTTATTTGCATATTAAAAACCTCACGTGAGAAAGAATCCTTTTTTCAAAATATAATGACAGTATAATAAATAAGGACTATCTAATTCAAACAAATCTATGTGCTACCAAATTCATTTTGGTATCATTAACAATTTAACACTGTCATTTATCATCTTTTTAAGGTTATAAAATAACAAACACTGTCATTGAGAATTTCCAGGCTTTCGGACTGCTTTTGCCCCCTTGCCATTTTCTGCTTCTGGGGTCCCTGATCTTAGAGGCATTTGTGGTGTGCGATGAATCTATACTGTACAAATACAGATCTGTATTTATCACATAAATCTCACACTAAACTTTAACTTAACTTTTAACCAATTTTTTCAATTGCTGTGTGCATAGCGTGTGTACACTGCAACATGTTAACTGCTCTTTGTGGAATATTCCAAATAACTGTAAAAATCACTTCCATGAAACAATGAAAACTGCCATAAATTGTTTATTTCCTAAATTTCATTCATTTTGTAAATAGATTCACACATTTACTCTGTCTTACAATCAATAAACAATAGCAGAAGTTTATTTGATGTGATATGGTCCATCATTATTTATTCTAGAAATATAATTAATAATATTTGAAAATAAAATTTAAATCAACTTTAATATATACTGCATGTATAGTCTACCTGGTTGATAAATTACATACTAGTATTAGAACCTGCAGTAAAGACAACACAAGAGACCACATGCCCTAAAATCTTGCCATGATGCCAGGTGCATGATGTCTAAACCCCTCTGCCATTTCTATAAATATTACACTTACCTAGTATAGTGTGTATTCCATGTTGTGGAACTTATCATTAAAGAATATCCACAAATAAAACCATAATATAACTCCATGTTTCCCTTCTCATGAATATAATAAGCTTCTAGCACAGATATGAAGATAATTACAGTCTAAATTGTGCACAACAACTGACATGTACAGGTTTACTCCAGTAACTGTTTTGGCGCATTTTATATTTTGAATTCTCCAGCAAACACCAGATAAGATTTCTCGACCACATGTTCTAGATTAAATCATTTACCCACCATTGAAATCTGACTTAAAAATATCTACCCTATTTCTAACATATTCTCATGTGAGAAAAACACACTTAGCTTACTTTTCTGGAATTGGAGAACACAGAATTTTAAAGTTTGTATTTCTTATGAGATCTAACGTGAGAATTTCTGACTTTGAAAATATCCAATAAGTTTTTGTGGAAAAATTTCAAAGTCTGCATTTCTCATAAGAAATCACATGAAAATTTTTTAACTCAGGAATGTTTTTAACAACTTAGGGAGCGTCTCAAAAGTCTTTGCGGAATTCCGAAAGTATTTTCCGAAAACAAATGACGTTATGAACACTTTGCGGAAAACTGTTTGCGGAAATTTTTCGGTAATTACGTTCCTTCTTTCGGAAAATAGCGCTAAGGTTTGCGGAAAAGAAGACGACGTTTGCGGATTTTTTTCGGAATACGTCCGACGTTTTCGGAATTTGCGGAAATAATTGCGGAATTCAACCCAACGTTATCGAAATTTTAGTTTCTTCTTTCGGAATTTGCGGAATTCACCCCAACGTTATCGGAATTTTAGTTTCCTCTTTCGGAATTTGCGGAAATAATTGCGGAATTCACCCTAACGTTATCGGAATTTGAATGCATGCGGACCTCGTTCCGGAAAATTTGCGGAATATATTCATGGGTGTCGGGCCGGTAAAATCGTAAACATCACCGCATACTGTAGAGTATATAGGTCTATTGCTATTGGGTTCGTTTATTTATTAGGTTTACAGTGTTTATTAACTTAATAAAAACAATACAGCAATTAAAACACCTTTCTTTGACGAATCTTGGTATGGCTTCATCAAGCATTCATTGCCACAGCTATATATAGTCAAAACGTGTTTTAATTCACAAGCACGAATCATGTATATATATGGCATGCAGGGAGTGAGTACCGGTACCCTATATAAACCTCCTGACATGTACTCATATATATTTGACACGAGAGTGCGCAATTATCGCTACATGTATAACAAGTTCCATGACACTGGAAAAGTTCACGGCTGACCTAGTTAATTATAGCAATGATGTCAGTTTGACACTGTTTGCAATGTCAACACTGTCCTCCCCATGCATTGAAGTCCGTGCCTACTGACTTCTTTCATTAATAGTCGCATTGCGATTGGTTAGACAACAAACAAACACCGACGTCAATCATAGTATTTCAGGTATTGTTCCCACCCGGCCTCTATCTCAGTCTGAATGGAGTTACCACTGATTGGTTAAATCGAGCTCTGCCCATGCAAAGTGCATGTCTTTTGTAGATTCCGTTAGCTAACGACCAGAATATGCGATGAGGCGTGACTGCATGCATCCTTTATATTTCACTTAAATATATGATATATGTTGCCTATTGTGGACCCCCCCCCCAACTTTTCGCAAGTAGGGGAACCTAATACAGTCGTAATAGTATATAATACAGTTAATACTGCCAATTTTCGAATCTAGTTATCGCCATAGAATGACATATTTTTTTTATCTTCCGAAACACTTATTTGCATATTACATTTTTGATACATTAGGTCCCGGCTTTAATTCGGCTTTACTCCTAACAATTTAATAAAGAGCGTTCCGTAGTTTTTTCATGAATCCTGATGGATAGTAAAAATTAAAAGAGCGCAGGAAATTTCGATACAAATCTCCAGTGCAAAGGTTATACGCGAAGCAGTCATATTTAACTGACAAGTGTACACGTGCATAGGCCTATATGGGCTACTAGTTATAAGTAGCTGTAAATGAATGTTGTTTTCTTTAATACGGCTACACTTGATTTTTTTTAAATTGAAAAATAGACCAACATTCTATAAATGTATCTTCAGCCAGATAAATACGTATTGTTCCCAATACTGCATTATTAAGTCACACCCAACTATATTTGCAACTGTAACGTTTACTCAGGCGATTTGCATTGGAAGACATGTCCATTCAAATTAATCCGACCACTTTTTTTCTGGACATGTTGTGTGAATTCAACTGCGAAAATTAATGTGACCTTCAATTAATAATTCCGTCAGAAACGGCATGGGTAGAAATTCAGTACAAATCTCAGTATAAGCAGGTCATACACTGACACACTTGGGTAACTTTGACAAGACAATAAATATTACCAATGTGGTCAGTTGATGACCTATATCATATTATTCATATATTTATATCATTAAGAGGTAAACCTATTATATGCCCATTTACAGTAGTAATCTTACGAACATTGCCACAAAAAAAAGTGAATAAAACCCCTGATTGGGAACTTGTTAATCGCCGTTATTTTTGCGCGCATCTGTATCTCTCAAATGCCAGGTGCAGCGAATTACGTCAGCACGAGGACTGTGTAGCAATGAACATGATTTGCTACATCGTATACCGTTGTTTGAGTGAACATGATTGTATGTCACTTTCTCGGCGATATTCTCATTCAAGTTTAATCAAAAGTCCACTGGCATGATGCCCCGCGACTTTGTCTTTATAGTAACTATTGAAAAGATTTGAACACACATTCAAGAATGGTGGTCAACAATGCTCGATTTCACCAATTCCCATAATACACCGCGCGCTGGGTGCCGGGTTCCGGTTTACGCTGTACAAGCAGATTCGCATTTTGCAGGATTATAAAGTCAAATTTGAACGAGAGAATTACCTATATCCCCTGATGATAATAGAGCAGTTCACAATAATTTAGCTTTCCGCACTAGAAACCACAAACTGCCAAAAAGAACTCGGCGCTTGGACGAATAGGCCTACGGATTATTCGGACAGAATCTGCACTCTCTGTAATCTCGAAATCGGCGATGAATACCACATGGTACTGAATTGTAGGGAACTTGGCAAACTAAGAATAAAATATCTGAAACCCGACTTCTATCAGAGACCAAAAACTTATAATTAGCCGCTCTATTTAACTCCCGAAATCATATATATTGTATTTATGTATACAACTCTTCTGTAATGTCTATAATTGACGACCAGAATAAACTTAATTGAATAGCCGGGACAACTCTGTTAGCCGGGACAACTTGGTCCATGTAACAGCATAGATGAAGGAAGGATTTTTAGTCTATGCTAACAGCGAGTCATCCCGGCTAGATATGGAACGTTACACGATTCGTTGTTACTTTCATGACGTCAGCCAATAGAATGTTCGCGTCATGTGAGTGACGTCTAATGACCACCCACATTACGCCGTGACTCGGTGATTGACAGCTAGTTTTGTGCACGTCAACCGAGTTGTCCCGGTTGACCATCGATCTATATTAAAAATATACGTCGATGGGTTGACCGAGTTGTCTCGACTCATTTAACAGCGCGACCGAGTTGTCCTGGCAGACCGAGTTGACTCGGCTAGCCGAGTTGTCCCGGCTCATGTAACAAGCCCCTTTGGTTCATAAAATGTTCGCGGGCGAAACATACCTTACCACGCACAAACGCTCTTTATTTTTTATTGTGAAGAAAATTCTGGCTGGCAGTAAATTCCAAAAGGAGGCCCACATGGACGGATGTAGTCAATGTAATTTCAAACCAAATAATTATAGTTTAAATTAGTGTAATTTAATTTAGTATACCGGTAGGACGTCGACTATATACTTATAAGATTATCACACCTTGTCGCCTGACGTAGCCTGACGTAGCAGATCGCCAACACACTGAATAGATCGTCTGGCTAAACAATGGGCTCAATCAAACCACATTTAGAGTGCCCTCTTTGTGTTTTTCAACACATTCTAAAAACGGCAAGTACACTGTGACCGAAAGGCAAGTATACCGCGATCGAACGGCAAGTATACCGCGGTCGAACGGCAAGTATACCGCGGTCGAACGGCAAGTATACCGCGGCCGGACGGCAAGTATAGGCCTACATCGCGGCCGAACGGCAATTAGACCGTGGACCATTAACTGCAGTTACACTCTTAGAACAAATGTGTATAAAAACTACACAATATGTGTTACATTTGATCTTAAACAAAATTGTGTAGAAATGCAACATGACATAATGTGTCGGTGGAATTTTCTCAACATTGAATATGAGTGAATATGTGAGTATATTATATTTAATAGATGAGATATGTTCTATTTGAGACATAAACCTCGTAAAAGCTGCCATAATAAAAAATTGGCAGCTGCTTTTAAACTTTGTGCTACACAATTATGTGTTATTCAGTTTTTACACAAACATAGTGTATAACAAAGTTTAAAGCTGCTGCCAATTGTTTGTTCTGTTGTAGCCTTTACGAGTTTTGTGTCTCCAATAGAACACATTTCATCTAATAACTATGATACACTCACTTATTCAATCATATTCAACGTTGATGATATTCCACCGACACATTTAATAATTATATGTCATGTGTCATTTCTACACAATTTTGTTTAAGATCAAATGTAACACATTTTGTGTAGTATTTATACACATTTGTTCTAAGAGTGTAGCCGGTGTGGCCGCGATGTTGTTGCAGTTCGGCCGCGGTGGAAACACAAACCGCACCGCGGTTAAGTGGACACTTGTTTTGTCCAGCGTGGTAGCTAATTGCTTGTTATGGAAATCCCTCATTTAGGTGAGAAGCACCCCAGTATATTGGGTATATAAACGATAATAGTAAAACTATTCTGATAAAACTATCGTAATGATAGAAGAGTTTATAATAAAACTGTGGATACAGTGTGTTGAATGATCATATTAAAATATAGCACGTTTGTTTGTTGATTCGAGCAATTATATTTACAGTGCTGATTAACAATCCCTTTAATGCCTTGTGTGTCAGGTTCCCGTTTGTGATGCGTCTTGTCTCGAGATTTAATTTGCGACGTGACGATTTGCGGAAGTATATTTCGCCGCAACAATTTTGGGACAGTTCGCCGGAAACTGACGATAACTTCACCGAAGGTCGGGACTATTCGCCGTAATTTAAGACATTTCGCCGAGATATACGACTTTTCGCCGGAATAGACGACTGTTAAAAAAAATCGACGAAATAAATTTACTTATATGTGGGTGTATTGTGGGACAATTGCAAATTTCTGACATTTATCGCAAGTTATTGCATTATTGTGCGCATACACAGTTTTATGACAAGCAATAGCCTACACAACTCAACATTCGTAGTTCTATCCATCTTGGGTGGATATGGTAAATGTTGTAAAGCCAGTGATATATATACCATATAGTTACTATACGGATCACCACCGCTAAAACAACATAGGCCTATAGGCTATACTTACTTTTCGGATCACCAATGGCTTCGGGTGAATTGTAATATGTAATATGAACACACCTCAGGTAACAGTATTGTCGGTAAAACACAAATGATGGTAATAATCACACGTGCTAGGAAGGAAGAATGGCTTCGGGTGAATTGTAATATGAACACACCTCAGGTAACAGTATTGTCGGTAAAACACAAATGATGGTAATAATCACACGTGCCAGGAAGGAAGCCCGAAGTTTGTGTTCATAGTACCTATGTCAAACAGTCTTCACTAATGACTAATTAGCAGTTCGCAGGATTATAATACCTGTGTCAATCAGTCTTCACTAATGACTAATTACGGGATTATAATATTCCGGCGAACTGTCACTCCGTCGAAAATGACTTTCGGCGAAATTTACTTCCGACGAGGAGTCCAGTCCCCAATCATGAATTTTCAACGTTTTCGGAAAGTTACTTTTCGCAATGTCGACGTTACGGACTTTGCGGAATGTTTGCGGAATTCTTTATTTAACGTTTCGGTAATTTTTGCGGAAAACTCAATTTAACGTTTCGGTAATTTTTGCGGAAAATTCATGGCGTTTGCGGAAATCTTTATGTAACGTTTCGGTAATTTTGCGGAAAACTCATGGCGTTTTTCGGAACATTTGCGGAAAAATTCAGACGATAGCGTTGCGGAAATCTCGACGTTTCGGAAAATATTTGCGGATTCCGCAAAGACTTTTGAGACGCTCCCTTACTTGAAGGATGATAATTTCAAAGTCTATTTTTCTCATGCGAACTCAAATTAGAATTTGCAACTTAGAAAAATATACTACGGTTCAGTGGAAATATTTCTAAGTCTGAATTTCTTACGAGATCTCATATTTCTCACGTGAGAATTTTTCTCACATAAGACCCTTGGTTAGAAAATTGATTTCTAACATCTTCTCACAAGGTTCATGTTAGTTTTCTCTACTTTGCATATCTTTTTAATATGCTTCTCATGAGATTCTTACAAGATTCTAACAACTTCTCATGAGAAATTTCTGTATGGGCATCATAATAGATCTACACATCATTAGGATAGATAAAGAGTTAACAGCCTGTATATACATAATATTGTAACACCTGTTACATCTACAACTAATAATTTATCAAAAATAGGACCACAGGAATCCATATATCAGTACCCAACTTGAATTCAAAAGCTCAATTAATTTGTCTTGAGAAGGTGTTAAAGTATTTGGGGTGGGTGGGGGTAGTTTTAATGTAACCGTAATTATTTTGTTCACAACTGTATGACAATAATAAAACAGTTTTTCAAGCTTCATAAAATTATTGTTTTAATTGTTTCTAATTAAATTCTGCAGTATATATCTGATTTTTAATCCTTTTTAAGACGTTTGAAAATTAAAATGATGAAATAAGTTGTAAACAAAAAGTGTCAGATCCGCAGTCGGAACTCCAAAATGGCCGACAATTTCAGAAAAATATTTTTAGACAATCATTTACATGAAAAATCTGCATTTTACCAATGCATTAACTAATTTAAACATGATGGTGTGACAACCTGACATTACAATAAAAATTATGTGTACTTTAGATTGTTTTATTAGTTTTTTTAATAGTCAAAATTGCCGTATTTGCTGATTGAATCACCTATTTTTCAAGGTAAAAACGTAAGTCACTAAAACAAACGGTGTGATTATAAACTCCCACAGGCCCCAGCGTGCCTCAGTGACAGTTTAGACCACATGCATGTGTCATTTTGGTATTTTATTTATAGCACAATCATGATAAGCTTGTAGTTAGAGATTTAATTATATATCACAATTTTTTATTTTGTTTTTTGACAGTGAAAATTGCCATTTTCCTCAATTAAAAAACCTAGCTATTTTCGTTGTAAACTATCGCAACTAAAGTCTAAATCGGCTCCTGCATTGTGTAGCTACTCATATATGGTCCAGCTATTCCAGTACTAGACCCTAATTTGCTCTTACAAGTTTTTAAAATGAGAAAGACAGTACAAAGATTTATCAGATCATCATCATTGGAATACTGTCTCAGAAAACCAATATTGAATATAGCAGGATGTGGGCCATTTTTCAATTGGATTATTGCAAAAAAATCCTTATCTGGAGTTATTTCCCTTGGGTGACAAGGAGTTATGCCCCTTGATTGTCGTGAATATTCTTCGGCAAAATATTCACCCGCAATTCTTTGGCTATAATCACCTACATACATGTCCTTGATATATTTTAAACATTATAATTTTTTCATAAGAAGACTCTTATTGTATCATACTTTTCCACAATAAAATCAGTTTTCTCATAAATTCTCTGGCAATTTAGGTTTAAAATTAGCTCGGCAACGAAAAAGTTAAAAATCATAACTCTGCCCCTATGCACATCATACAAAGAGCTCTCACTATCATATCCAATGGTTTAGTGATTTCAAAGGATAGGTTTAGGAGTTGAAGTCAACTCTTTGAAAGCAAAAGTGTTAAATCCCTATCTCAGCCACTTTTGACTAGCCAGATATTAAAATCAATCTACATAATAATTTATATGGTTTATACAGACACCATCTCACTCTCTCAAGAGAAAATTTAATTTGTTTACAAGCCGGCTAAGAAAACATGGGATACTATCTCAAATCTAAATTGAACATTAATGACCCCACACTCTCCCCATTTATTTGTTTATCAAACATGTCAGATAAGATCTGATAAATAAGGCATGCTTATTGGCAATAGCATTACAGTGCAGTACAAGTGTTTCACAACAGGTGTGTTAAGTTTTCATAAAAAAACAACATTTTGTTAAATTGAGTAAGGAGTTAAATCAAAATTAAATTAAAAAAAAAAAATTAAGAAAAAAACAAAACAATTCAAATAAAAATGAATATATTTTTTTTTAAATCGAACAATGGGTTCACTCTATATTTTTATTTTTTTTTATTATAATTTGTTTAAGTTATGTCCCTGGCCCCACCCATATTTGAACCAGTGAGCCCATTTGAACAAATCGGAACACCTGAGCAGTCACCCAAGGCCCATCCGTACCAAATATAAGCTAAATCGACCCAATGGTTATTGAGAAGAAGTCGTTCTAAGAATTACTATGGAGAAATAGAGTTATGGCCCTGGTTTCGCAACTAATTGACCTGGTGACCTCATTTGAAAAAATCTGAATGTGAGTCACCTAGGGAACATCCACACCAAATATGAACCCATTCAGTCTTATGGTACTGGAGAAGAAGACGATTCTTGACGGACGGACGGACGGGCAGACGAGTGATGACTATAGCTCCAACGGAGACTTCGTCTCAGGTGAGCTAAAAAGGGGGTATAAGCTGTAAATGCCTGATGTTTTCAAAGAAAATGTTCTTCGAGATTCATTGCATTCTTTGAGATGAAAACAGAGAATTCATCTTTGTCTGAGGCTATGAAGTAGGCCAGCGACCCGATTCAAATGCATTTGAATCCAAGTTACCCAAGGACCATCCACATCAAATATGTCTATTCTGTCTTGCGGTTCTGGAGAAAGAGACTGACGATGAATGAGCTGCAAGGCAGACAAATGTATAGATGGATGTATTGATGACGAACATAAGTGATGATTATGGCTTCAGAGACTTTGTTTCAGAAGAGCTAGAAAGCACACATCTTCCAAGACAATCATGTAAAATATTTTAGAGAGCATGTCAAAATTAAAATCTGTATTCCGCAGAATTCCAAAACATTTTGGTATTAAATCATAAAAATTAACGATAAGCAAACTTTAGGTGAATTAAAACAATATTTTTTGGTAAATGTTCCGAAAAATTCGGGAACAATCCAGAGAATATTAGAATTTTTTAATTTGGTTAATGAAATACATAACAATAATATAAAACAATGAATGTAGTGGGATCATGGCTCTATGACTGGCATTGATACCATGTGGAGAGGGCTTTTTCTATGTCGGATCCATGCTTTGCTGGACCGCTATATATTGCTTACATTGTGGGTTGGTGCAGCTGGTTTAAAATTTCAGTTTGATTTCATTTTTTTGAACAACCTAACTTCTTCACAATGTCGACCTGTGTAAATTTCTTGTCTAACAATTTACCAATGACAGATTGTTTCGTAGCCATGATTGAACTGATTTGATTATGACATTGAGTTGTTTGATCTGGAATTTTATACATCAAATGTTTGTTTTAGTCAACGAGTTACACCATTGTTCACTAATTTAAAAGACATCACAATAAAAACAAGACAATCAGAGCAGTTGAGCAGTGGGTGTCCACCTTGAAATTTGGTCCTGATTCCCCCCACCCCACATAGTCCATAGTCTGCTTCCTCCCAACTGAAGCAAACACAATCCCAAGATCTTAAAATTCCTTTGCATATATTGGAATTTTACAACTGATACCTCAAGCTTTCCTAACTGTTGCAAAGTTCCAACCTGACATGCCCCCCTTTTTTAAAGGTGGACCCCATTCAAAAAAAATTTGATCCCAACTCTCCATAGGCCATATACACCAAATGCCATTTCTTGATTGGTCGAACCCATTTTAACAAATCTGAAACTCAGTCCCAATCAACACAAGGACCCTCCATACTTGTTACTACATATAAGCTAAATAGGCATGATGGCTCTTGAGGAGAAGCCATTTTAAAAATTACTATGGGGGAAGAGTTACGTCCCTGGTCGCACCCCTATTTTACCTTGTGAACCCATGTGAACAAATCTGAATCCCAGTCACCCAAGGACTCTCTATACCAAAATGTACGCTAAATATGCCAAATGGTTCTTGAGAAGATGTTTTAACAAGTTGACTGCCACTACGAGTTAACTCGTAGTAAACGGTTGGATGGGGACTGTGTCCATACCACACGGCATAAATAACAACAGAAACTGAGAGCAATGTTAGTTTATGCGTCAATCCATTCCCAATGATCACATTGATTGATTGTATATGTATAATTACAATGGCTTGAGATACAACGATTCCCACATCCTGATCAAGGGGTGGGGGTGCAGTTTGAAATCTTGCGATGACACTCCATTTTACCAGGACCTCTTCTGTACGTCCCTGACCCATGGTAGACACGTGCAAATAGACCTTTCCCGGATATTATAGAGGGCTTTCATTGCATAAATCAATAATCAGTTAGCTCTAGATTGTTCAGGTTTCATTTGAAGCTTTTGGCTATATAGTGATAATACACCCCATTGTTTGAGGGATGGGTGCAAGCCACTGAAATGTCCACTAAATATCTAAACTTGGCTGTGTAAGAGAACAACACATACATGTATATTGAGATTAGTTAGAAATCAGCGCCCTGTTTGAGTGCGCTAATGTCTAAATTCAAATTAATCTTATTATCAGCTGTAGTTCTATGTTTATTACAAATCTCGTACTTATAACTGGATAAATTCTGAGTGTAGAAGAATTCGGATATAGTGTCAGAGGCTGCTGGAAACTCGAGCTAGCCCTAAATCAAGTGTATGCACAAGCGGATACATGTGGCTTGTTTAATCATGCACACAATTAAGTTCATTTCCCTGGCTATGGGTATACAAGTGTGTAAATGCATTTATCATGTTTTATAGAACTTTAGTTGACCAAAATTGGGTTATATGATGTTGAATTCTTTTATAAAGCTACTACGAGATAACGAGATAACTCGTAGTCGGCACCTGGGACGGAATTTACCATGCAGTGGTCATCGCTGGTGCCAGCTACGAGTTATCTCGTAGGTAAATACATATTACGTTTTCGACGTCTTAGGTGAGATAGAGTGTACTGATGATTGTATATAAATTCATTTACCACGTCTTATACACAATATGCTTGTACCTGTATACCACTCTTCATCATCTAAGTCATTGAAAACGTAATATTATTTACCTACGAGATAACTCGTAGCTGGCACCAGCGATGAAACACTGATAAATTCCATCCCAGTTGCCGACGAGTTATCTCGTAGTAGCCTTATGACATGCTTCAGCATCATATAACCTGATATTGGTCAAACCATCACTCTTGCATATGTAATACACCAACTGCTATTGGCAAAACATGCAATCCCATGTTGGCATACGGGATGGAATTACCCATTGGTTTTCGACAGTGAACGTGTTGAGAAGAACTATTGAGGGAAAGAATTATGTCCCTGGCTCCGACCCTATTTGACCCAGCTGAGTGATCCAATTCTAAATCAAATCTGAATCTTAGTCACCCATACCAAATATAAGCTGAATAGGCCCGATACATTTTAAGAATTACAATGGATGGACAAGTTATGTCCCTGGTTCTGCCCTTATTTGACCCGGTGACCTAATTTTAACACATCTATATCCCTGTCACCCAAAAACCTTCCATACAAATTATAAGCTACATAGCCCCGTTGATTCTTGAAAAGATGTTTTAAGAATTACTATGGATGGAAAGAGTTAGGTCCCTAGCTATGCTACTTTTTTGATGATGTGACCCCCATTTGAACAGAACTTAATCCCAGCCACCTGGGGACCATCCACACAAAATATGACTCATATTCTTCACCTCAGGTAAGCTGAGAAAAATGCCTCCTTCTTTCTCATCCAGTTTGCCATATGTAATTGCCTGAGAAAACAGGTGTTTAGTTTTACTGGCCTGTCAGATTCATCATTCACACTTGGCATTGGGAGTTTGTTATCATAAGCCACAGGTCATTTATATACAAAATCTCTAACAGGCAGAGAGTTTTAGGGTATTAATCAAAGTGTCACTCCAATTAGATTTTGTTAACATTGCCATTTCATTTATTACTTTATAATCAATGTGACTTCTATATGGTGTTATATCTGAGTATCTGATGTTTGCATGTTCTTGATTTTAGACTGATTTAAACCAGAATTGGTTGAGTCACCCTGGTGGATGTTATAATGGTGTTATTTTTCTTTTAATTTAACAGTTAAAAAAAAAATTGAGTGAGAAATTAATCTTAATTGAAACAGATTGAAATAAAAAAAATTAATTTGAAGAAAAAAAAAATATATATTTCAAATATTTTTTATTGTTTTTTTGTTTAGTTCGTTTTTTTTGTTAAATTGAGCAAGGAGTTCAATCTAAAAATATATATTTTTTAAGAGTTGTGTCCCTGGCTGTACCCCTATTTGACCCAGTGACCCCATTTGAACAAATCTGAACCTAGTCACCCAAGGACCCTCCATAACAAATATAAGCGAAATAGGCGCAATGGTTCTTGAGAAGAAGTCATTCTAAGATTACTATGGAGGAATAGTTATGGCCCTGCTTTCGTAACTATTTGACCTGTGACCTCATTTGAACAAATGAATATGAGTCACCTAGGGAACATCCACACCAAATATGAACCCATTCAGTCTTATGGTTCCAAAGAAGAAGTTGTTTAAAGAATTGTTGATGGACAGATGGACGGTTGGTGAGCTAAAAACTGTCGGATGGTTCAGTCATAATTGTGAGGGACTGGTATACATCATAGATTTGTATTCCTTTTTGCTAAATGTCACATCTTCACACATTGGGAATGAGTTGACTATTGTTTAATTAGGCCTAATGCGATCAAAATAGTAAAACTGTCAAGTCATTGTTTGTGAGTTAACTGCATTGAGTTGTTTGTATGGCCTTTATTTTCCTTCACACATTTCAGCCAATCAGTATACAGCTGACATCTGATTTCTCAGAAGGCAGAATGAAAACACAACATAACATTAATCAAAAGATCAATTTATTAATGTCCAATAAATCTTTATTTAATATCATAAATGAGGGAATTTATAAAATGTAACAAAGTCATATCGATATGTTATAAAATCGTCATTATCAACATTTTTAAATGCGAATTATCGCTGTCGAAAGTTTTGACATTTTACTAAAATTGATAGTCTGTTGTGGTTTCGTTATCTCGCTTTTATAGCCAGTCACTTTCGACGTTATCGCATTATGTTTCGTCATTATGGCAAATGAGAAAATCATTTTGACATACCCCTTAACTGGCGGCGGAGTATACAGAATCGTATTTTGGATGCTGATATGTTCTCAGTGAGTACTACTCGCTGTTTGTTTAGGTAAGTTTGCTGAGTGCTGAGTGCATTTCAAATATGAACCCATTCAGTCTTATGGTTCCAAAGAAGAGGAGGTTTAAAGAATTGTTGATGGACAGATGGACGGTTGGACGGATGAGGAGTGATAACTATAGTTCCACCGGAGATTCATCTCAGGTGAGCTAAAAACTGTCGGATGGTCAGTAATGGTGTTTGTTTTACCGCATCAGATATCTAAAGTTGGAATGGAATTGACTTCGCCACAACCCCTGCACAAATTAACCAGATCAATAGATTGGCCGAATCTTCCAGTGACCAATAAATACCGAGCCGAATCTTCCCGTTCCCATAGAAAGATGACTTATATTTAACGGTGGCAGGAAAATAAATTAACAATAGGAAGGTGAAATTACCCATAGGATTACCAGTGAAATTACCGATAGAATTACGAGAGAAATTACCGATGGCGGCACAAAAATTATTGATAGCAATGGCTGAAATTAGGTGGAATTACGAATGAGTTTAACGATTTAGGCTTTATTTTACTGCCGGTATTGCCAGTGGTAATAATGTCCCTAGATGTTTTAGTAATGACATGGTTCCTATATCACAAACAGGCACTGAAGTAATGAATATTCTAACCGAGCCATATACCTGCTGCATGTCTCCTACAAAGATCCCATACATTATATACATAAATACACCAATAATCCTAATGGAAAATGATAAACAAACAGAAACAGCTGCCAATGAATCCATGTAAACACATTGAACATTACATGGCTATAACTTTACCTTAGCTTTTCCGAGGTACAAATGCATGCTCATGTTGACTTGTGGAATAGTTTCTAAATCAAAATTTCGTAATCTGTTGATTTCCAACTGAAAAGCAAGAGCTGGTTCCAAATGTCTGTATATTTTATCTTCTGTAAACTGTAAATAAAATGTGAATAATCTTTTGTTACTTCACAGCAATTCACAAGTGTTTATTTCAGACAAATTAGGAATCGCAAACCCTTCTTAACACATTCAGTGCCAAGCTTGGTTTAAACAATATTTAAATCTACCCTCAAAGAACATATATAATATTTTTTTACAAAAATGTTTATTTATGACATGATTTTAGAATAGATGAGGGTGAAGAGGATTTAACAACAAGCAAGCGAGTCATCGCTTTAATATGTTGAGTTATCACCTCAGAAAAGAAAAAGACATGAGTATATAAGAAGAGGGGGGGGGGGGGGAATATGCCATTTCCCAGTTCCCAGGAATTAAAAGCAAATCTCAGTTAATTCCCAGTAAAAAAAAGAAGCCAGTTCCCAGGAATTAAAATATTATATAGAGTATCGTGTTATGCTATCTTTTGATTTGATTGGCTACTGTCTGGTCAATTACATCATTTTACATGACATAAAATGCGAACCTATATGTAAATCCATTGAACAGAATCAACAGATCACTCTTTACACTGATCTACACCACCGCAAATCAGGTATTCCCTAAATATCCAGGTGATGTATGCAAATTCATGTGGTCTCAATATATCTAAGACGGTTTGTGATTTGAGATTGTGCCCCATAACTGGAATGTTAGTATGAAAAACCAAGTCACTTTTTCGAAGGGTGAAGCATCGATTTCATTGCACTTGTTCACGCAATAATAACTTAATAAATATTTTATTGATATTTGAAGAGCCGCCGGCGGCGACTCTTCCGTCATGTTGTTGATGTTTCTGCGGGACTAACTTGGGAAAATCCAAATCGTGGAATATCACCAAAACACATGAAACGGAACAAAACATGCCTGACTCATCTTTCATCGCTGGAATACCGGTCGGGTGTGTGCATTTTTGGGGGAATAAGTTCATAATTAGGTGAATAAAAATGGAAATCCCGATTAATTGGGGATAATTTCCCGGGTCCCGGAAAATAATTTCAACCTTTCCCGGGTCCCGGTGGAATTCTGTTCCCGATTCCCGGAAAATTAAATCTGACGATCCCAATTCCCGAAAAAATAAAAAGGGTCGATCCCAGTGCCCCAAAAATACCCGTTCCCCCCTCTAAGAAGAGTGAAAGGCAAGAGTTAGTGGAGTAGCTTAACACAAAATCGTTCACTTTTGGATTAAAGCATGAAACTTTCACGGTTGGTTGGGTATGTGGTCCACATCAACCAGTTAGCTGGTTCTATGATTTTGGTGACCACTTGACCTTCAAATTGACCTTGACATTTCGAAAATTGGAGATTTAGGGGTATCTATTTTGTATCAAATATAATGGCTATATTAAATGATATATAGACACTGGAGATTGTTGAAGCGATACCATGGATGTCCACCTTTGTATCCAAATTCAATTTGTCTACGATAATCCAAAATGGCCACCAAAATTACTAAATTGACGTTTTTTCACTAATATCTTTAAAATCAGTTTCTGCTTTTTGGAACTGTTTGAGAATTGTAACTTTATTTTGTATTGGTCATGTTTATAACTGACCATTGGAGCTATGAAATATGCCATTCATATTCAGAATGGCTAATTAAACTAGAGGTGTGACTGTCCCAATGGAACAATGCTTAGAAAAATTTTATTATGGAGAAACGATCAAAAGGTGGATAAAAACATTTTAAAATGATATTCAATCAGCCGTCTTAGTTAATGGCAATTTGTCTTCATTTTTCCAGCCATCCAGAGGCTGAAGGCAAGGCAACCCGTTATCACCGTATATTTTTCTCTTATGCGCTGAGATGATAAAAGGAAATAAGAAAATAACAGGTATTACCCTCGACGAGACAGAGTACAAAATAAACCAATATACAGATGACACTACACTTGTACTAGATGGGAGCGAAGCCAGCCTCAGAGAATCGCTATCCGTGCTGGAATCATTTGCTACTATGTCGGGCCTGAAGGCTAATCTAGACAAATGCCAAATAGTCTGGTTGGGCTCTCAGAAAATGAACTAATCAGTTCCTTCAGAATGCAAACTTAAAGTTTTGAATACATTCACAGCCCTCGGAATTAAATACAGCACCAGAAATTAATTTCAGAGACAAGATCGACAACATGAAAAAGATAATAGACAAATGGAAACATAGACATATCTCACCCATCGGTAGAATAACAATTATCAAGTCTATTCTCATTCCAAATATTGTCCATCTTCTCCAATCCCTCCCAAATCCAAAGCAAGATATCCTTGATGAAATCAATAGAATTCTATTCAAATTTGTATGGAACAATAAACGCGACAGGGTCAGTCGTACACAACTTTTCAGGGGTTATTAATATGGCTGTCGGGATTGTGTATATGTTTACCGGATATCGGTTCTTTACCGGATATGCGTTGTCCAGGTTTTTGTATATTCCATGTTTTGGATAAGTTGGAAAATAGATTTCGATTCAATCACTTTTTCTCTCTCTCTCCCGATTATAGATAGATACTTTATTGCGCAATCGCTATACGGATACAGGATATGGCAAAGAAAGAAAAACAAAAAAACTCCTACATTTGGTCCATCGAACCGTAATATGGCAGACAAATTATTCCGAGTTAGACGAGTGCATCGTGGCCAATGTCGCAAACTCATAATCGAACTGGAGGCGACAATCGAAGCAAAAAACTCCAATCATGCTTCGGTGACACTGATGAAATTCAGAAAAAAATAGAATTTCTCAAACAACTCGACGCCGAAATAACAGACTCACTCGACCCAACCGATGAGAAGTTCGAAGAAACAATCATCGAACACGATGAATACATCGACATACTGCATACAAAGTCCCAAGAATGCGAAATAGCCCTAAAATCAATGAGAATTTCGCGGGAAAACAACCATGCGTCTACTGAAAGTTGACATTCCCAAGTTCGGCGGAAATATAATGAACTGGCCTTCGTTCTGGGGCTTGTTTAACACCATCCATTCCTAAAAAACACTGAGTGAAATAGAAAAATTCACCTACCTAAAGACATTCATAATCGGTGAGGCTGAATCCTGCATTGCTGGCATGTCAATGACAGGGACCAACAACATGAAAGCAGTGGAGCTAATGACCGCCAGATTTGGACAGCCACATCGCATCGTCGATGCCTATATGAAACATCTTCTCATTCTACAAAAACTGAGACCCGACCTATAATCGATGAGATGTTTTTCGGACAACCTGGAAGCCTCGATCAGAACTCTGGAATCGTTAGGAAAAAACGGAAAATACTTATGAAGCAATGCTAATGCCTTCTTTGTGGGAGAAAATTCCGCATGATTTACAACGCAACTTAGCACGAAGTCATGGCAACAAGGAATGGACGCTCAAAGAGTTTAGAAGCGAACTCTGCTTAGAAGTTTCTGCCCTCGAATCATGCTCAACACCAAGCTACACATCCAGAAATGAGTTCACCAACGACGATTCACAGGAACCGGGAACAATCACTTCACTTTATGCGGGTGCTTCATCGAGCAGAAATTATAATCGATCACCTCGCTCATGTGTTTTCTGCTCAGCGCCACATTTTCAGTCCGACTGTGTGAAACTGAAAGACGTCCCATCAAGAATAGACTTCATCAAAAGATAAAACCTGTGTTTTAACTGTTTAGAACAGCACAGAGTTAACGTATGCCGATCTATCAAGAGGTGCCTCATCTTCAAAGGAAACATCATACGAGCATCCATCGGAATTCTGAATCTGAGCAAATGGACGAACCATCACAACCAGAACCAACGACGAATGCTACAGACGCAATTGTGGCAACGACACACACACCTCAGATCCTTATGAAGACTGCAGTTGCTACCATATATGACGAAAAAGTAGACTCTCACACCACAGGGCATTTACTCTTCAATGATGGCTCACAATGAACATTCATAACTAAAGAGCTAGAGCACCAGCTGGGACTTGTGACGCGTAAAACTCAAACATTGAATCTCTCAACCTTCGGTGGTGAATCGGCACAAACACGACAACTGGATGAAGTTATATTCAATGTCGCAAGTGGCAGCTCAATGACTCAAATCAAAGCATTGGTTGTTCCAACCATTACAAACCCAGTTCCGATAGCAATCAAGTCTCGTGCGGCTGTACCTGAACTGTTTGGTCTAAAACTGGCTCACCCACTAGATTATGACTGTGATCCATTTGCCATATCAATTATAATTGGCAGTGACAATTATTATACATTTGTCCAGAATGACATTATAAAAACAACCGCTGGTCCTGTTGCCGTGAATTCTACTCTAGGATACCTCATATGCGGTCCATCTGACAAGAAAGCTGAATCAACAAGCTCAACAGCATCTATGCTGCATGTTCTCATAGACGACTCTGACCTAAAACAATTTTGGTCTCTCAAAACTTGGCATTGACCCTGTGACCGACGACGCCAATGATATCGTGAAACAATATTGCGATACATCGATACAGTTTACCGATGGTCGTTATGAACGAAACTCCCATGGTTATCCGAACACAAACAACTGCCATCTAATCTCGAACTCACCCACAACAGGACCCGATCAATGATTAGACACTTGGCAACGAAACCTGAACTGTTCTTAAAGTATGGAGAAATCATACAAGATCAACTCAACCGTAACTTTATTGAGAAAGTACCTGGAAACACATGCAGTCCAACCGACACAGTGGTACATTATCTGCAACACCATCCGGTGTGCATGGACTCTGCCACTACACCAATTAGAATAGTCCTCGACTGCAGCTGCGCACAGAAAGGACTACCTTCGTTCAATGATTGCCTTGAGTGTGGACCACCATTACTCAACGATATTGCTTCCATTCTCATGAGATTTCGCGTTGGAAAGTACGGTGTCACCACAGATATCGAGAAGGCGTTCCTCAACATCGGCCTGGTGCATAGTGATCGGACGCAACACGATTCTTCTGGTTGTCTGACCCGAACGACCCCGAGAGTGATTACGTGATCTACCGATTCAAGCGTGTTCTGTTTGGTGCTAAATGTTCTCCGTTTATTCTCAACAGCACCATCATTCATCACCTGAAGGATCTGTCTCATTCCGTGACAGCCGCTGATGTGATGTTGTCAAATATCTATGTTGACAACATTGTCACAAGTTTCGATAGCGCAGAAAATGTATGTTCGTTCTCCCAGCAAGCCTGTGAAATCATGGGCAGTGCAGGTTTTAACCTGAGAAGCTGGGCTTCAAATTGTGCGCAATTCGCTGACGCACCCACCGAAACTTCTATGAAAGCTGATCCTGTGAAAGTGTTGGGTTTCAATTGGGATGTCAACCACGACATCCTCACACTCAACCAAGGCTGTCTACCTTTCGAAGGAGCTTCGATTACAAAGCGTTGCATCCTGCAGCAAATTTCCAAAATCTTTGATCCGCTCGGTATTCTATCACCCGTGTCCATATGTGCGCGCATCCTCATGCAGGATATTTGGAAGGAGTCGATCAGCTGGGATGCACCGCTACCAGATCAGTATTGTGCGCGATGGAAAGAAATATCGACCGATCTCAACCGAGCGTCCAAATTGGAAATTCTGCGACAGTACAGTTGTTGCCAAAATCACTCAAGTGGTCAGGCAGTCCTACACGTATTTGCAGATGCTAGTTCGCACACTTACGGGGCGGTATGTTACCTTCAATCGTCCAGTGGTACCTCCTTTGTGATTGCGAAGTCGCGGGTGGCACCGCTAAAACTCATGACAATACCAAAATTGGAGCTCATGGCCGCTACCATTGCCGCACGATTAGACATTCGAGCATTTGATTCGTTGGTATCAACATTTCCTCAACTCCACATCAAATTCTGGTCAGATAGTACGATTGTCCTGAGTTGGCTTTCATCCGAGAAAAAACTTCCAATATTTGTCGCCAATCGTACCAAGGAGATTAAAAACCTGACCCAGACACACACATGGAGTTATTGTGACACAACTTCAAACCCCGCTGACGCGTGGCATATCGGCGGACGAACTTACAAAGAGAGACATTTGGTTCCACGGTCCACTGGACTTAATCGACAACACCCAGCCTTCCATTAGTCTAGTGGCTAATACAAATGAAAACACACTGACGTCAGATCAACCAACTGCGACAACAGAAATCACTGAAACAGGTATTCACATTGTCTATCCAATCAATCGTTTCTCAAGTATGACCAAGTTACTTCGAGTCTCTGCCTGGGTTTTCCGGTTCATTAACAATATACGTCACCGAACAAACACCCGAAACGGTCCACTTGACATTTCCGAACTTGAAAATGCAAAGACACATTGGATCCAATGCGCACAGGCAACAGCATATGACAGTGTCCTACATGAACTTTCTCAGTCTAGGACTAAGACAACAATAATAACACAACTACAATTATTTCTCGATCCAAATGGTGTCATTCGGTGCAGAGGTAGATTACAGAATGCTACCCTTCAGGACAACACGAAATTTCCAGTTCTCTTACCAAAATACCACCCATTCTCTAGACTGCTCGTACAGGACATTCACGAAACAGTCAAACATTCTGGTGTCAACTCGACTGTTATCGCGATACGTTCAGCCTCCTGGATTCCATGTGTCAGACAATTGGTAAAATCGATACTCAAACAGTGTGTTCCGTTTCGCCGAGTTACATGTAAACCTTATCAGTTACCAAACCCACCGCCATTACCACCTTGTCGCGTAGCGGAAATACCGCCATTCTATTATACAGGTGTAGACTTCTGTGGGCCACTTACCGTTAAGACGACAGCGGGTTCTTCCACAGAGAAGTGTTATATCTGCCTTTTCACATGTACCGTAACACGCGCCATACACCTTGAACTTACAACTGATTTGACGACAGAGTCATTCATCGCTGCACTGCGCCGTTTCTCTAGCAGACGATCGCTTCCCAGGAAAATAATTTCTGACAATGCTAGTACGTTCATGTGCGCCAATTCAACTATTCGCGATTTGTTTAAGTCTGATGAGGTATCTGACGAACTTAGCACACGTGGTCTACAGTGGCAGTTCATAACAAAGCGTACACCCTGTCAAGGTGGATTCTACGAGAGACTCATAGGCGTCACCAAACTAGCACTAAAGAAAGTGTTATACCGATCGATAGTAACATTTGAGGAACTTCGGACCCTCATTACTGAGATTGAAGCATGCATTAATAACTGGCCACTCATGTATGTTTTTGAAGACCTTGTCGATGGCGACGCTTTAACACCGGCTCATTTCCTTCATGGACACATAATAGCCTTACCTCACCCTTCAGTATTTGACGATGAACTTAATGACCCTTAATTTGACATTCAACCCGATGACCTCCTTAAACGCGCCCGTATACATGCATCACTCATGCAAAACTTTCAAAAACGCTGGAAACATGAGTACCTCACGGGTTTAAGGGAGTTCCACAAGTTCACGGATGATAGTTCTAAATGCGTTAAAGCTGGGTCAGTTGTTCAGATCAAAGAGGACAACGAAAAGAGACTTAAATGGAGATTGGGCGTCATTACAGACATTATTCACGGTAGAGATGGACTCATTTGATCAGTGTCATTAAAAACTTCCAACAGGCGTCACAAATAGACCAATCTGTAAACTATATCCACTTGAAGTTTATTGTACTGAACCAAATAACATTCTACATAGAACACTACCTAATACCAGTGACCTTATAATCAGTACTAGACCTCGTAGAGAAGCTGCAATTCGCGCAGTTGACAAAATACGTAAATGTTTACAAGACCAGGATTACTAACTTTAAAAAGAGGGGGGTATGTCGGGGATTGTGTATATGTTTACCGGATATCGGTTCTTTACTGGATATGCGTTGTCCTGGTTTTTGTATATTCCATGTTTTGGATAAGTTGGAAAATAGATTTCGATTCAATCACGTTTTTGCTCTCTCTCCCGATTATAACTCCTACTATGGCGGACTAAAAATGATTAATGTAAAACATTTCAACGATGCTCTCAAAATAACCTGGATGCAGATGTATCACGAAGTCACCCCCATGGTTGAACATAACACCCTGAGGAATTTCAGATCCCTTACTTGCGACTTATGGTTCAAAATACATCAACACTGTTCTATCAAATACTGGGAACCCTTTCTGGCGCGACGTTCTTATGGCTTGGGAGAGTTGCTTGAAAATTATGCCAAACGATAATTCACCCCTAGTGACTCAGACTGTTTGGAACCACGATGAACTCCGAATGAATCAAGACGCAATAAATAGTAGCGAGTGGAAGGAAAAGGGCATCTTATTTATAAATGATCTTATCACACCAGGAAATAAACTGCACATGCTCTAAAGTTTCACCACCAAATTTGACATACCCAATACTTTCTTGACATTGCAAAGTGTCAATACGCAGCTCCACATTTTATCAAAGCAGACAAAAAAAGATCTCACTAGCACTGAGACCCCCTTCATTCCAAACAATATTCACCTGCTAACAAAAAGTAAACATGGATGTAAGGATTTTTACAACCTTCTTATCTCAGACAATGGTCAATTCCCAATGTGTGTATCAAAATGGAAAAGAGATCTGGGACCTAATATAACCACAAGTTCATGGTCTCATATATTATCATCGCCATTCAATTATCTGCGAGACTCTAGATTACAATGGTTTCAATATCGGATAAATACACGTATTTTGGGAACCAAAATGTTGCTATTTCTTATGAAAATATCTGTAGACGATTACTGTAACCGGTGTAATTTACCTGAGAACATTGCCCACATATTCTATGAATGAAAAATGGCTGGATAAACACAAGCTGGACATCTCTATCACTCGTATCAATATAATTTTCGGCCTTCCCCACCAGCAAAATTTCAGTGTCAGAAATTTATTTCTGACATTGCTTAAATATTACATATACAAAACCAAATTTGAACCCGATACCTTATCCCTGAAATCATTTCTACGTGAACTTGAAGAGAGATACCGCTTAAAGAAATATATAGCACTGAAGAGAGATATCCTTAACGATTTCGAATTTGAATGGTTTGAGATATACCTTGCCCTGTCAAGTACTTTGAGGACAAATAACTATTTGTGATTATGTTCGTTTTTCACTTGTTGATGATTGTAGAAGTAACGCTATATAAATTCCGGGCATGGATAGAGGCAATTTTTTGTCAAATCGGAGACTATAAATTATAGTGAGGGCCCACGTGTAGTTTCGTGCGACTTGTGTGCCAATATTGATTTTTTTGTGAGTTTCTAGTTATTCCGGGGTCAGGCTTTCCACAAAAGTTGGTCTACAATTTTTTCCATGGATATTACCTTAATTGGGCGGTTTTGAAATTTAAAGACCGTTTTGTGATTTAAAAAAATGATATTATGCTTTATTTCACTTGATATAGGTGTCGTGATATTTTTTTTCTAGTTTTCTCTGGTTTTTTATTCTTTTAGACTTCAGACAATCCAAACTGGTTTGTTCTTGACTTCTGGAGGTTAGATATATCTATTTAGAGAGCGTTTAATGATTAAACATAGAAAATTTGCATTATTTCATTGGATATATGAGATAGTGAGGGCCCACGTGTAGTTTCGTGCGACTTGTGTGCCAAAATTTACCTTTTTTATGTGCTTCTAGTTATTCCGGGGTCAGGCTTTCCACAAAAGTTGGTCTACAATTTGTTCCATGGATATTACCTTAATTGTACGCTTTTGAAATTTAAAGAGCGTTTTGTGATTTAAAAAAATTTGATATTATGCTTTATTTTCGCTTGATATAGGTGTCGTGATATTTTTTTTCTAGTTTTCTCTGGGTTTTTTTTATTCTTTTAGGCTTCAGACAATCCAAACAGGTTTGTTCTTGACTTCTGGGGGTTAGAGAGCGTTTAGTGATTAAAAATAGAAAATTTGCATTATTTCATTGGATATACGAGAGTAACATGGTGGATTTTTAGTGGAATCTGATTAAATTAAGTACTAGTTATATCAAAACAGTATAAATCCATTTTTGGGACAACTTCATATATTTAGAGAGCATTTATGGATAGAAAATACATGAAATTTGGTATAATTTTACGAATTTGGAATTATATGATGCTATATTGTCAAGCGTGACGAACACTTTTATCGCAGTTTTCTTTTTCGTGATTACTACTACTAGCTGATATAATGATCATGCCAGGAGGCTTATTTAACTGATTTAGAGAACATTCATCAATTAGGGTTATCATACGATACCACAGGATAACAGAATGAGTTACACAATAAGTCTATTCGTCCAAGTCACTGTCGTCATCGATATCTTCGCTCCTGGAATTCAGATAAGGCATGTTGCTACAGTCGTGACATTTGCACATTTGGAATTGAGTTGTGCAGACAATTAAACACAGTGATGAACTTGAGAACATTGACCTTTACAGCCACATATAACAAGTTCCAAGACACTCTTTGGAGCAGGAAGTTCAGATGACCGTGTCGCCGACGCGAAATTGTCGCCATCCGTGATCCAAATGTGATGGAAGTTCTGGATGAGGTTTCTCATATCTGCTCTCCAAACCATGCCGATGAAATTCGCCTGATAGATATGGAGTTGAAGAGTACCCGATGTTGGTGGCAACTTCTCTCCTCAAGGTTTTTTAACCTGAAAAGTTCCCATCTGAGGTCTTTGACAGATTTCTGTTTTGTCTTTGGTTCATATACGCGGCAAAAAAACTCTCAATGGCATATATCGTGTTGCATCCTCAACTTCAACTTCTGCAGAAGTACCGATATTCTGAAGTCCCTCAATAATATTAGAATCATCGGATTCATCGATGCCCATGAACGAATTCATCCACCTTCTTTACGTTATGATACAAAACTTGCCTCCCCAGTCAGTTCCAGAGACCACGTGAAGACCAAGCAAACACTTACATTTGTGAGCCCATAAGGCTTGGTGGATAGCATTAATACTGATCAGGCGTTCAGACTTCATAACACAATTTAGTTGATGTTGTTTGTCGCACAGAAATCTGGAGAAGCAATCCACAAGGAAATAAGTATCGACAGAATGGACGTCAATGACAGTTGGAATGTGACTCTCCCCTATATCCAGCGCATGTAATGGAATTAATGTGTCCACTTAAATCGTGGCTGTGTACCTCTGGATTTGGGCTGCCATGTTCACATGCACCGAAGTGCCAGCTACCGCAACAAGTCGTTGGGGCTGATCCTTAAATGCCAGAAGAAGCTTGTCCGCGAAGTGTTCGGTGAGTTGGGCCTTTGTATCGATGTGAGACAACAATATCTTCACAGACACTGTTTGTCGAGTTAGTTATTCTGTATCTTATGAGATCTGATGCCACAGACAACGATCTTGTATGCCTTTTGGGCTCTTTCAGAGAGTTGCTGATGTACCTGTCGAAGTTACCCTCACCTCAGTGTAAGGAGCTACTTTATTGCGAATAACTTTGATGATGATCGCAGGCATTCGCAGCAAGATCAGCACATGTTGAAGTGGAAGGATTTTTCTTGACCTGTTGAACGACCATGCACCATTCCGTCTATGATGCATGCACGTTGTCCGTCTGTGGGATGATCTTGAATATTAGATGTTTCTTTCTCGAGGATGTTCAAAATGGAACTTTTGTCGTTTGGAATGAGAAGATAACCATCTGGTGAGAACAAGGAGCGTGGAACAACCGAGAACTCATACCTTCCAATAGCTTCGGGCAACTTTCTGACATTGTTGGACGAGATTGTTGAATGACCAGAAATCTCGTGAGCAATTGCCGCTCCTCTCACAAACCAATTATTTTGTTTCCCATGGCACACTTAGTTTTCTTGCTGCATGTAATGAATGTTTTGAGTTTCAGCTTTGGAAAGCGATCCCAGATCGAATGTTCTTTCAAACCAGATCGAAGTTTGTCTTTCACGAACGTTTGATATTTTTCGCCACCCTTTTTGTCATGTGATAGAATCTCAGTTTTAGCAGGTTCTGGTATAACCATTGATGACATGATGTTTCTTAATTCCTGTTCACCGGAGAATGGGTTCCCATCACAGCTTTCCATAATTCCGTTCTCGATCTTATCGTGGGATAAGGTACTGTTTAATGCTGCACCAGCACAGCTCCCGTCATGAAAGGGACAAGGCACTGTTTAATGCTGCACCAGCAAAGCTCCCGTCATGAAAGGGATAAGGCACTGTTTAATGCTGCACCAGCACAGCTCCGTCATAAATGGGATAAGGTAGTGTTTAATGCTGTACCAGCACAGCTCAGTCATGAATGGGATAAGGCACTGTTTAATGCTGCTTCAGCACAGCTCCTTCATGAATGGGATAATGTTCTGTTTAATGCGGCACCAGCACAGCTCCCGTTATGCATGAATAGGATAAGGTACTGTTTAATGCACCAGCACAGTTCCGTCATGAATTGGATAAGGTACTGTTTATTGCTGAACCAGCAAAGCTCCCGTCATGAAAGGGATAAGTTACTGTTTAATGCTGCACCAGAGCAGCTGTCATGAATGGGATAAGGTACTGTTTAATGCTGCACCAGCACAGCTCTCTTCATGAAAGAGATAAGGCACTGTTTAATGCTGCACCAGCACAGCTCCATCTTGAATCGGAAAAGGTACTGTTTAATCCTACACCAGCACAGCTCCATCATGAATGGGATAATGTACTGTTTAATGCTGCACCAGCACAGCTCCGTTTTATATCACATGCCACTGTTGTAGCGATTCCAACATCATACTTCGTCATATTTATCCATTTTTGGAAAGATAAAGCCATGCAAACTGCACGCATCGCGAAATATATACACATAACCACACAACGTTCTCTATGACAAACAAATGCCCATTTCCATGGCAACCGTTGGACGAAAAAATTGTAGACCATTTTTTTTTTATTCACTGACATCTGAGGAACAAAATACGACCATAAAATCAATTTTGGCACACAAATCGAGCAACCTAAACGTGGGCCCTCACTAAACGATTTATGGTGACATTCCAGTCATAAACATAGTCTGTGTAATCAAAAACACGCATGAGGTGTCTTCGATTTTGAACGTGTGTAAGGCGTGTGTGAGTTGCGAGCGAAAGTCCCTCTCCAGATAATACCCGGACATTATTTTTTTTATTGTCATTATGCTGTATTTTAAATATATGAATATGTCCATGTATATATTTTCAATAAAGAATTAAAAAAACAAAAAAACATTTCAAGATAAATAAGGATATATAACTCTAGAATGGAAAATGTGTTCAGTCAATTGTCCCGCTTTTGAAAGCAGTCATGATGGCAAACCTCCATACAAAATTTCATTCAGATATGATAACCCAGGGACATAACTGGAGGATCTTCAAAAAACATTTTGTTAAATTGAATTTATACTAGTTTTTGGTATATGGTGCATTAGGTATTGTAGAAAAGCATTGGGCTAGCTGGTTTCAGATTTTTGGGATGTGAAAGTGGGACAGGTAGTATTATTGAGTTTACCAGTGAAATTAACACATATGTGAGCTGCTGTTAAACAGATATCACAATGTTAAAAAAAATTCACTGTGCACACTTCGCAACTGGTTAGAATATACAATAATTAAGTATTAAAGACTCGAGTCCAATTTATAAAACCGATGACAACTGTTTTCTGCAAAATTTACCACAATTTATTAAACATGGCGTCATTGATATAGTCTAACTGACAGATTCCACAAAGAGAAAGCAAAATTCCGAAAATGTTGATGACAATGGCCTCCTAAATATACCACACAAACATTGCTCTTTGAGTCTTTCCTGCAAATGTTTTATTTTTCGCAAACGTCATGTTTATTTCCACAAATTTTCCTGAAAGAATCCAGCATAAAGATTTCCTGAAAGTGCTTATGACAAGACTATTTTGAGGAAAATATTTTCGGAACTCCGCAGTTGGTTATTAGATGCGCCCTAATATTACTGTTAACTTGGCCAGTTATTGTTGCGAGATGAATAATGATTACTGCCAACGTGCATTTCCTGTAAAAAGAGTCACAAGAGTACAAAAATTTCAAATAAATAATAAATGAGATAATAGTCTAAGAATATTTACATCAAATTTACTCCTGTATGTGAAGTACTTTGGAAGTCCCTTAGAGCAGGTTATCACAAATGTTATCCTACGTATACCCTTGTCGAACAGATTCACTTTCTGCAAACAAAAAAGAAGTGGTCTGAGCAAATCAAACAGATTGACAAATCATGTATTTGATAATCAATAATTATCATTTTTTTGGTAGATGAATCCTGCCAAACAACATTTATAACAATTTCTAGATTTTTAATGAACAATTCCAATCAACAGCAAATACCTTTATAATTTTAGCTGTACTGTATTTCAGATTGAAATATTTTATCCTATGATATACAGGATACAAAATTAGTGTTTCTCGCCTTTAATAGTCCGGCAGCCAAACCGTGATTTTTGGCTATTGCACATTTTTGCATATAAAGTTTGTTTTTCTTTGTGGATTCCGATGGTCAGTGGTATCCATCTGAAGAGAGACCATTTTATCTGACATCCACCCCCAGTCAGCAGTTCATAATCCTGTTCAGCAGTTCATCGGCTACAGTTCAGAAGAACCTCCTAAACAGTTTAACTCAACTATAACAACAATCGTTGGCATAGGTTATGCAGATGACAAGTTACATGGGCATTTGCTTTGTTGGCAGTTAATATCCTGAACAGTGGCAAATTCAGTACCCCCCTCAACAACACAATGAACATATGTAATCAACGACAGACCGTTTTGCAGCGCAGACAACAACTAACCGATATTTACAGTAAAAAATGTCAGTAACCAGACCCCATTAAATAACTTACATTTGTTGAAAGTGCTGTTTGTGATATTATAAATCCGGATTGGTATGTATGGAATAAATAAATCCGATACGTAGGAATAATGCACAATAGAGTAGAAGTGTTGTGTGCTCTCTAGTTAATCCACGATTAACACAAAGGTAAATTGAAATGTCATGATTCGGCACAAATGCAATTCGTTGAACAATCTGGGTTAAATACCGACCATGGGGTATTGATTGGTATTCACCAGACCATGTTTGTAAGACTGACCACACATTTAATTGGTAACAGAAAATCATCACTGAATGTAAGTTTCTCGGGCTGATTGGGCGTAATAAATATGTTATAAGCACACCGTCTGATTTATAAGTTAAATAAACACCACGCGCACCGCACCCTCTGGGCGCTTGTGATCTTTATTTCACTTATAAATCGGACGCCGTGCTTATAACGTATATTTAGCAATTCTATATTAGTATTATACTTCCCGCTAATACTACCAATGGAATTTGTGTAGAGATCTAAATGTTACATCAGATCTATATTTGGCTACAAGCTCAATCAGGCGCGTTGATAATGCATTGGTTCTATTATTAGTTTTATAAACAATATACCACGTGTATCTCATAGCTCTCAGGTCTTAGTGACTATAGATACGGGATACATGCCATTGCTGTCCGACTCCTGTTTTGTTACCCATATAATATATTTAGCTATAAGCTGTGTAAAAATTGAAAGTTTGTAGTGATAAAAAAAACCTCCCTAATTCTGAAGACCAATCTCCCTATTGGGCTCCTCACAGGTTAACATGTATGTTCCTGAAAACCCCTCCAGATGAATAATAGACCAGTACAACTATAGTATATACTTTTACAACTGTGTGAGAATCCATTTAGTGAAAAAAGGGTTAAGGGTCGTAACTCCACCCAAACTAGGCAAATCGGGACTGTTTTCAAACTTGATCAAGACAAGAACTAAAGATGCTTAAAATCACGGATATCTCAATCCAGGTGTAATTCTACTTTTTCAGATTGTACTACAAAAAAATTGGTTTATTCAGATCGCCGTACGTGACTTTCCTATTTTTTCTAACTCTGCACACATGAGGCACAAATGGAGTACACTTGTAACCCCTTTGCTAATGATACGTTGTTCGAAGTGTGAATGCATATGGATATGGTCTAGATGATATTATGCACAGTATGTTGATATATATTACAACAAAAGGAAGTTACTTAATTAATAGTAAGCGTATTCAACAAAAAAAATGTAATTTTTCACCCTCCACATTCGTCTCTGGTGTTTCGGAATCAAGTTAAAGAGCTATGCTGGGCATGGTGTGCTTTTATGAACTGAACACAAAAACACAATGGCAGTAACAACAAGTTGTAGTAACCTCAAATATTGAAAATTCTAATTCGAAAACAGTCATCATTCAGTAAAAAATATTCGTAAAAAACCCATAATCGAACTGACCAGTATTTTGGTCTGGAAAACTCACATAACACATTTTGTTCCGATAAAGTAAACCAAACTAAAGTTATCATCCGGAAACAGCCGGATAAAAATTTTATTTTCCAAGTTGAAAAAGGTGCAAACTCCAGCAAAAATCATCGGGCCCCACCCAAATTCGAACTTGGGCTGTATTTTAGTATGAATGAGCCACATACCAATTTTAGTTGTGATTAAATAATCCAAGCGTAAGTTATCATCCGGTTACCAAAATGTTGATGGAAAAAAATAGAATTTTCGAACTTGACCTGCATTTTGGTATGACTAAACCAAAAACCAAGTTTAGTTCTGATAAAATAACCCAAACTAAAGTTATCATCTGGAAACAAAAATTGCTAATGGACGGACAGATGGATGCCCAGACAGACAGACAGAAGACCAATCACATAATATGGCCGTTTTTCAAAGGGGCATATAAAAACAATTGAAGCCTTTGCATTTACTCTGCTCCCAAGAGGGCGAATAAGATGAATGTATATTAACTATACCATTTAGATAAATTACCATTGGAACATCGCTCCAAGGGTTTTATTTCTCCGTCGAGGCACCAGTAATTTTTAAAATTCGCGCCGGTATCTCGATTCTCACAGCGCGAGATTTTGCGAGAAGCTGCCGCTTCACAACTTCACCTGCGAGCTTCCGACAAGAAAGCTGATGCAAGATGGTGCAATACTATTGGTAAATATATATTTCTTTCACAACGTTATAGATTGTTATTAAATCATTAACCATCGTAAAGTTTTACGAGTAATTAGTCAGTCTAAATAAACTTCCAGCAAATTATAGTTTCCACTTACGGAACAATATCTTATACTGCGCAGCAATATGCTAATTAACAACTGTGCACTTTCTTTCTATCTCCGATCTTCAAGGTGTGCAGTTCACAAATTATAAACTCCTAAACTTTTTAACTTTTCAAGGTAGGTACCTGCCGCTGAGCTCAAATTGTTTCAGAATTTAAGTAAATAGTCGTTTTCTCGATGGCTTTTTACGTTACACACAGGGAGATCCGTGTAGCCGTGGTTGGGCACTCATTCATTCGTCGCTTGGGTGAACAACTTGGCTACGCGGATCGCCATGGGGCGACTTTCAACGGTCACGATTTCTCGGGGGACCTCAGAATACAAAATTATATGGGCATCCCGGTCAATATCAGATTTTTCCACAAAGGGGGTGCTCATGTCCCAGATCTGTTGTCATTACAAACAGAATTACGACAATTTTTACCACATGCCATTATTGTGCAATGTGGATCCAACGATCTCTGTCGGAGCACCCCCACCTCAGTTGTGTCTGATATTCTTAGCATTTGCACCGTGTTCCGGAGCATAGCATCAGTAAAGAAGGTTTTAGTGTGCCATGCTATGCCCCGTTTAGGAGTGCGGGGCCATAAATCTGTGGAAACTTACAATGGCCACGTTTCCGACTTCAATGACCAGCTTAGTTGGGCCTTATCGCAAGCTACAGCAGCTTGGGAAATGTGGCCACATAGGCGTTTTACTGATGAGCCCCTGCACTTTAAATCAGACGGTGTACATTTATCTGGCCAGTCTCTGGTTTTGTATATGGCCAGTATCCGGGATGCCATTTCTGATAAAATTGCGGCTTTGTCTTGGTTAGCCCCCCCCCCCCCCCCCCCCCCCCCCCCCCCTTTGGTGGACCCCCTCAGAAATGCGTGATCTTTGTAAGTATTTTTGCTCGTGTGATGACACGCAGGCTATTCTGCTTGACCAATTAAATTTGTTACGAGCTTGGCGGTGGGTGCCATTTGACCATCAACTTCAGCTCCACTGCTTTGCATGTCATTGTAAGTTGCTTGCTTTTCTGCTACTCTACTCGGAGGTGCCTATTAAACGTGTCAAACAATTGTTTATTCTGGGAATTTCCCAGCGATCATTTAATTACATTTGGGTTCACTATATTTAAATTTAACCAATATTCACCCACCATTATAGACCATCACGTTTTATGGGCACCTTAGAGTATGTCACAGCCATCACCGGATATTTCATTTAGCTCTCATTTGTTAATATGTTCATTTCACATATAATCACTGTTCTTTTGTGGGTCTGTCAGTGTGATCATAACAACTAATTTAAAAACAAACAAATTCTCAATTAGTTCGTGGCACATTTCAACTTTTACGTGACAGCTTGAAGTTGTTTAGACTTTAGACAGTGATTACATTGTTATTGTTCAGATGAGTGAGCTAATGATTTTTCTCATTACCGGTGCAGAGTTTGGTTTTTGCTGAACTCTGGAGCTTTAGCAGTTTTTAAGGTGCTCTATAGCCTTAAATTAGCACAATGATTTTTCTCGTTCATTACCGGTGCAGAGTTTTGTGTTTGCAGAACTCTGGAGCTTGCTAACAGGTTTTTAAGGTGTTTAACCTTAAATTAACACAATGACTCCTTGTTTCGGGACTCTGGAGCTTGATGGCATTTTTAAAGTCCTTAGCATTAAATTAGCACACCTCCTATGGGTTAGAATTATTTTTCAGGCTCATGAGTTTCACTCACTTGTGGTTCCTGCTTCGGTGAGATTTTTCACATCAAAGATATATTTATAAAAAAAAAAATAAAAAAAAATAAAAAAATTATAATAATAATAAATTCATTAACCAGCTCATTGTCCTACATGATGGCATCATGAGTGGCTAATTGTTAGCATTTTCTTTATTTTATATTTTTCCCCCAAGGCTCACCTTAATAGAAAGACAAGTCACCATAAATGTTGTTTGTTTTCGCTACCCATGCATGTCAACATGTGTCTAGCTCGCATGTATTGTACATGACTTTATGCTTGTTTCTGCCCCTTTTCAGCAGGTCAGATTGTAGCATTATTTAATACACCGGTGTGCCAGGGTTGACAACCTTCAGTTGTATTTCCCTCATTTGATCCTAATAACAAACTCGCAGTGGGTTGAGACTTTGTCAAGCTTTTACTGTCTTAATGAGGGTATTTGCTTGCCAATGTCTCGTGGCGTCTTTGAACCCACTGTTCATGTTTTTTAACATTTATTTGGCTACCTTTATCTTATTTATTATGTGAACCATATATACATATTTTTGTTATATAAAGGTAGTCCACATCGCAATAGATCTTGATTAACCCTTTACACCTAGCCGGGGAGATAAATTACCATTGGAACATCGCTCCAAGGGTTTTATTTCTCCGTCGAGGCACCAGTAATTTTTTTAATTCGCGCCGGTATCTCGATTCTCACAGCGCGAGATTTTGCGAGAAGCTGCCGCTTCACAACTTCACCTGCGAGCTTCCGACAAGAAAGCTGATGCAAGATGGTGCAATACTATTGGTAAATATATATTTCTTTCACAACGTTATAGATTGTTATTAAATCATTAACCATCGTAAAGTTTTACGAGTAATTAGTCAGTCTAAATAAACTTCCAGCAAATTATAGTTTCCACTTACGGAACAATATCTTATACTGCGCAGCAATACGCTAATTAACAACTGTGCACTTTCTTTCTATCTCCGATCTTCAAGGTGTGCAGTTCACAAATTATAAACTCCTAAACTTTTTCCCGCCACCACCCCTTCGACCACCTTCATTCCATGCTCCTAGATAAGCCTTACAATTACGGATTTGTCAATGGGAAAATTTTATTTCAAGGTTCACATTTTTAATCTTTAGGTTATCGCATCCACATAAACCCCAGATGTACATCACGGTTTATATTAGTCTGGCCCTCACGAGCCGTCATTCTTTCCCATTGACATATCTCTTTTTTCATTTACCGGGTGACTGGTCGGTATTAGGTACTTAAGTCGCAGTCCTTCCTTTCAAACCAGATTTCATCTATTTCTGGTTTCACCTTTGAAACTACCGGTACTGATACTGGATTTTATCATTAGACACTTAAATTCACCGCCGACTCGTTACCCGGTTATTTCATTTTCATCTCATTAAGTTGTTTTGGCGTCTTTGAACCCACTGTTCATATGTTTTTTAACATTTATTTGGCTACCTTTATCTTATTTATTATGTGAACCTTTGAACCCACTGTTCATATGTTTTTTAACATTTATTTGGCTACCTTTATCTTATTTATTATGTGAACCATATATACATATTTTTGTTATATAAAAAGGTAGTCCACATTTGAACCCACTGTTCATATGTTTTTTAACATTTATTTGGCTACCTTTATCTTATTTATTATGTGAACCATATATACATATTTTTGTTATATAAAGGTAGTCCACATCGCTTAGGTAATAGAAATCTCTCTACTATATATTTTGAGAACTCTGTATATATATAAAAATATAAATATATGTGTCCTCTATAGACTCTAAAACGGCTGGCTCGATTGAGTTCAAACTTCCCATCTTAAGGGTAAAAACCCACGGGAATCGTCGTCGCAGCATTTTGGAAAAGCTCAGACCACCCGTTCTCCACTCTCAGTCACAAAAAACGGCACTGCGGTGGTTAATCAAGTGATAATTTTATATGAGCGTTTGTTTTTGACGCATCGCTATAAAAGAGCGTTTGTTTACAATTCAACACAACAGAGATATACGGGAACAGACGCAGTTGATTTACAATTCTTTGTGAATAGCTAGACTGCCATTCGTTCGAGTTGTTTTAGATCAAACAATATTCTCTGTCGCACTCATATTTCGTCATGAACGAATCCACTGTAATCGACCTATTATTAGAACGCAACACATGATACCAAACAAAATTACATCGAGTTGGTGATGGGGTTCACGGTGGGGTTATTTGACTGTCCGCTCTTTGTGGGGACTATTGACCATCTCGTTATGCGTCAAAACATCATGACGATTTAGAGAAACTGTCGCCCGTCAACTCTGTACAAAACTAGCACGCTGGATTGAGCTTATCTTCTCAAATATGTTTGGAAAGAATGGAGTATTTTCTATCCGGAGGTATTAAGTTTATTTTCCTGACCCTCCAAATTTAGCAATAATAGGCAAAAACTTAACCCTCACCCCAATGTCATAAAATGCTAAGTATAGTCATCGCCGGGGATTGGATCCCAGAATGATAGAGTAGTGCGTAGTATTTCCTTTTAGTTAGTGTAGAACACACATAACAAGTGTAAAATGCAAATTTCCAACCATATTCACTATTAGATAAGTATCAAACTCCAAGATGGCGTCCAATATGGCATTCAGTTTTTATTTTAAGACTTAGTGAAGCGACATACGAAAAATCCTGGAAAGGAACGTCCCAAGTGCTAAAATGTATATTATTTTAATGACCATATAGAATAGTATTTCATATGAAACATTAGTTTCACCAATAATACATCTTATCAATTGGAAAAATAAAAGTAAAAAATTTATTCCGCCATTCAATGTCATAAAATTCGAACTAAAGTTGTCGCTTGGGATTGGAACCACGAATGATCGCATAATGCGCTGTTTTTTGTCTTATTAAATGTAGAATACACATGCAAATTGGCCAGAGAAATTGTCATCCAAATTTGTTATTAAAAGAGTATCATAATCGAAGATGGCGTTCAATATGGCGGCCAATTTTAAATTCAAGACTTAGTGAACGGACATACGACAAATTCAGAAAAGAAATGTCCCCAGCGGTATATTATAGTGTGGGGGCAAGTGTTCAAAAACTGGTTCCTTGTATACTTTTTTAGTAGAAGCATGGCATGTATATTTTCAACATCAGGATGGGTTGTGCTAAATAATTGGACTCTATTCCAATTTTTTAATGTCACGTGACCTCCAAATCCAAGATGGCTGCCATCACAAGCAAAAATCGGGATATTTTCGAGGACTTTTGCCCATATTTTTGAGCAAATCTACCTCAAATAGCCGCGATATGTCCCCAAATCATCCGATCCACTTGCCTTTATGGTTTACTGGTTTAGTCGAAACAGCAGATGTGCTCAGGAAGGTCAGAGTAAACATTATGGGTTGTTTAGCGATTTCCGCTTTGAGGGCTAAGGGTGATTTACAAGCCGTTTTTCACCATATCGGTACCCTTTCATCTTGTTCTACTTCCGGCTCGATACAAAATTGGAATAGAGTCTTAAAAATCCCTCCAAACTGAATAGGTTATGAAAATCATAGTGGCTTGCTTCTACTAAAAAAGTATACAAGATCTACATTTGCCCCCACACTATGGTGTTGAAGGCAATTGTTCCAAAACGACGCCTTGCATACAGGTGCGACAATGACACTGCTTAATGCATGGTTACTGATTACACTGATCAGCGCTACCCCCTCCCCCCTCAACGCTCGTCTTACACAATGCTCTAACGGCGAATCATTAGACAAAACACACCATGTGATGTATGGGAGACAATTCTGTTGCGTTGTTGTGTTTACACATGTGACACTTAACCACCATGCCGGATGGCGAGCAACTCTATTGTACCATGTGATGGGTAAGTTCTTCTCAAAATGGTTAAGTTCTACGTTTTCGATGGAATAAAATGGATGTTTTTGCAAAAGTCATTTCAATTTGAATGGTCACGCGTTCGCGGGTTGTTTGTGGATGCTTTTGGACTGGGGCAGATGAAGGAATCACGGCGTACATGTATCTAGCGTTTTCTCTGCCTATTGTTGGGTTCGACACCATTTCCACTGCTATTTTCTGTACTTATATGTTAAACACGCCTCGTTGGTAGGGGCGGGAGGAACCTTGGGTAGTGGGTGGGCGGGTATTGCTCAGATGAAATATACATTTATAACATTGTGAACAAGACCAGATTTCGATGAAAACAGTCATTATTCATTTCGCCGTTGGAGCTGTATGGCTAGTTAATCGCCATCAATTCTGTTCTATCTCTAACTCTATGGTTAATTAACATTGGTCAAACACCATAAAGGCAATGCAATGAATGAAATAGATTAGTGTGGGGGCAAGTGTTCAAAAACTGGTTCCTTGTATACTTTTTTAGTAGAAGCATGGCATGTATATTTTCAACATCAGGATGGGTTGTGCTAAATAATTGGACTCTATTCCAATTTTGTAATGTCACGCGACCTCCAAATCCAAGATGGCTGCCATCACAAGCAAAAATCGGGATATTTTCGAGGACTTTTGCCCATATTTTTGAGCAAATCTACCTCAAATAGCCGCGATATGTCCCCAAATCATCCGATCCACTTGCCTTTATGGTTTACTGGTTTAGTCGAAACAGCAGATGTGCTCAGGAAGGTCAGAGTAAACATTATGGGTTGTTTAGCGATTTCCGCTTTGAGGGCTGGGGGTGATTTACAAGCCGTTTTTCACCATATCGGTACCCTTTCATCTAGTTCTACTTCCGGCTCGATACAAAATTGGAATAGAGTCTTAAAAATCCCTCCAAACTGAATAGGTTATGAAAATCATAGTGGCTTGCTTCTACTAAAAAAGTATACAAGATCTACATTTGCCCCCACACTATTATATATAATTGTACTAACTACATAGAATATTTCATATCAAACATTAGATTCAGCATTGATCTTTATTATCAGTAAACTGTTGATGAAATAATTAGACAAAAACTAGATCACTCCTACAGTCACAAACTTCCACACAAAATGGGCCACAGTGGATTGTAGTAAAGGCCAAAAAGAAATGAGCATACATTTTGGATTTCATTTGTGCTGAATACGACAAAGAAACAAAAAGTTTGAAGTCACACCCACTATTGCGCCATAATGGCGGCCAATATGGCATTTAAGTTTAATGTCAACACTTTGTAAACAAGACAGTCAATGACTGTGGGGTCGCTCACCAGACTGCAAAGACTGATAAGACTGGGACTCTGGAGACCAAAACAGTCAGCACTTTTCATAATCACTTTAAAAGAAGTAGATTTAAACAGGATATGTGGCTAGAGAGACTGTAAGTATGTAGATTGGTGAAAATCTACCTTGAAATTGCCAACTGTACACTACTGATCACCCCCCATTTAAAAAAAAATCTGAATTGCAGTCAAGGAAGAACATTCCATTCTATATAAGCCAAATAGTTCTTGCAAAACATATTTTAAGAATTACTATGCAGTGAAATAGTTAAGTCTCTGGCTCTGCCCTTATTTGACTTTGTGATCCCATTTTCACAAATCTGATAAGGATAAGATTTAAGTTCCCCAGTTGAAGTTGGTGATATTCACCCATTGGGCACCTCATTTATGAATTTTATCTTCTGCAAGTTAGGGGATATAGAAACTTCCTAGAAGGGAAATTTAACTAACAACAATGTAAATTTGATACTGTAGATACTTCCCAGAAGATGAGGCCTAAGCAGAATGAGGTCTCCAGAAGGTGAATTTGGTTATGCTAGCCCGCTGTGTGGGATAGCATCACAAAAAGCATGTATGTTCCTACATTGTGCATGCCTGGCCTCAAGCAACACAATGTATTATACAATCAAGCCTTTTGAAATAGTGTGAAAGTGTGTCTGTCATTTGCAGAATGAGGTCCCCAGAGGGTGAATTTAGTGATGCTATCCCGCACAGCGGGCTAGCATCACTAAATTCACCCTCTGGGGACCTCATTCTGCTAGGGCCCCCAACTGCTATGGCAGACCTAGGATAAGATTGAAGTTCCCCAGTTGAAGTTGGTGATGTTCACCCATTGGGCACCTCAATTAGGAATTTATCTTCTGCAAATTAGGGGATATAGAAACTTCCTAGAAGGGAAATGTAACTAACAACAATGTTAATTTGATACTATAGATACTTCCCAGAAGATGAGGCCTAAGCAGAATGAGGTCTCCAGAGGGTGAATTTGGTGATGCTAGGCCGCTGTGTGGGATAGCATCACTAAATTCACCCTCTGGGGACCTCATTCTGCAAATGACATTAGTCCTGATATGAACAATACATGAGAGATTGGGAATTAATGACATCTAGCAAATCTGCAGGAATGTTTATAAACATATCAAGATTGACATGATTGTGTCGGCATACCCAGCATATATACAGTTACAGCCAAAGTAAATGCTTCTTATTAATGATTCTGTCAAGAATTTGAGTAAATTTTATTTTTGAGACCAGGCCAGGGTGGCAGAAGCAGTGCACTTGAATGAAGGGCCAGGGGCCACAACCTACAGAAATGTAATGGCATTAGTTTTTCAATTATCAAAAAATGTTAAACAATATATATATATATATTAAATTGACCATGGAGTTAAATACACTTTTTTTTTTTTTTTTTAAATATTCTAATAAAAAAAAACAATTCCACAGTTTTTTTTAACAATTCTTTTATTTTTTAATATATCATTCTTTTCTATTCTTTTCTTTTTTGGTTAAAGAGTCTAATCTGAATTTTTTTTCTTCTGAGTTATGTCCCTGGCCCCACCCACATTTGACCCAGTGACCTCATTTGAACAAATCTGAACCCCAGTCAACCAATGATCCTTCATACCAAATATGAACCCATTTGGCCTGATGGTATTCGAGAAGATGTTTAAAAGAATTACTATGGAGGGAAAGAGTTATGGCCCTGGTTTCTCAACTAATCAACCTGGTGACCTCATTTGAACAAATCTGGATGTGAGTCACCTAGGGAACATCCACACCAAATATGAACCCATTAGGCCTTATGGTTCTGGAAAAGAAGTCGTTATAAGAATTACTATGAAGGAATAGAGTTGTGGCCCTGCTTTCGCAACTATTTGACCCAGTGACCTCATTTGAACAAATCTGAATGAGAGTCACCTAGGGAACATCCACACCAAATATGAACCAATTCGGTCCAATGGAACTTTAGAAGAAGATGTTCAAAGAATTGTTGACGGACGGATGGACGGATGGACGGAAGGACGGATGGACGGACGGATGGACGGACGACGGACGAGGAGTGATGACTATAGCTCCACCGGAGACTTCGTCTCAGGTGAGCTAAAAACTAGTACGATATGCGGGCAAATAAACGTCTCATATGGTATTACTTATGTGTATGTTTCCATTATTACATGGTAATTTATTGTTTGCGTGATTACGGAGACCAAAATGTGGTGGTCAACTATAGAAACAAAAAATCAGATAAGCTTTGTCATGTCTCGAATGTATAACACTTCGTGAAAACAAATACGGGAAATCAGGACAAATGACGTCTCCATTTGTATATATATATTGTGTCGATTCATCACATTCATTTCATTCACAATAGTCATATGAAGTAGTAGTTCTGTTATCAACATATCTTTTAATTTGCGAAATAATAAACACAAAACTCAACATTCCTCATATCGAAAGTTAAAACAATGCGCACAAAGGTATCTCTGAGAATCCTAACCAAGAATAAAACAACAAATGCGCAGTTGCAGATGTCATTTGGTGTTCACATGTACTTTTTTATTATTAATTGTTTGTTTTATTATGAATTGTATTGTTAGCATATTGTTGTTTATGCAAATAAATTTTATCGTATCGTTTAGTGCGACATAATTATGTAAGAACCACACTCGCTATAAGATGGATCTTAAAATACAAGATGGCATCCCATAATATAGATGTCATTTCAATTTTGCGAAGAAGTACAACGGCCAGAAAAAAAGACTTCCTTTTGTGATGCTTTGCGCTGGATTTGTTGTTGAAGTACCAATTGTTTTCAACAACCGTTTGTTTGCTCTGGTGATAGTCGATAAGTTAACTTTTCAATAATACTATTTTGGAATAGAATAACATTAACATATATGTTATCTTCATAAAGATAAGCAACATTTGCTTTTATCAATCATAAAAATTACATGGCTCTGATGGCTTACCATTAAATTAACGTTCAGTGACTAAAGGTTAAACATGACGACATGTTTATAGAGACAGATGGATCTGAGAAATACAATTATTATTCCCATATTTTCATTGAATATGAGTCATACAATGTTATTCTATGCATTCACAGCAATGGGCACTTGAGCATGGCATGTCCAGGTTTTCTTGAGAAACAAAAATTACTATTCTGGGTGAACAAGAACACAACACTATACACCAGTGATTTTTAGTTGATTACATCACACTGACTTACACTCAGTTACTTGTGTCCCCATAAAACACCAAATCGACGACGAATGTGTTATAAATCCTGATCAGTAACACTGATATGAGGTCCATGTTAAGTGAAAATAACTTTCGAATATCTGCCAGTTTGGGGGTTTGGCTTATGTATGGACTGAGTATATTGCTTCCGCGATAAGATCGACGCTGTCTTTCCGCCACCATAAGAATACAATGTATGTTGTGGTATGGCCTAGTCGCCATAGACCGAACCGTAAACACAATTTGGAATTTTGGATATCTATATATCAAGACTAATGACTAGTGTCTATTGTGAATTGCCTTATGCCTGCCGCCATTTCAATTGTGTTAATAGCCTACATATTTTCATTACTTACCATTTTATTCATTTCAAATTCCACCAGACTCAAAAGAACCGTGGATAAAACAAACGTTTTAGTGACATTCTGGTTTGCTTGTGAGTTGCGTGATTATGATTAGAATCTAACGGCAATCATAAATGCAACACCAATGTGCATGTTCAATGGAGATCATCGCACTATGACCTATATATCAATGCAATGTCATTTAACTCACAAATTAGTCGGGACTAAAATAACAATGTACGGGAAAACATGCACATCACGCAACATATGGCGAGAACAACTTATATTCATGGGGCGTTGCCTTCTTGTTTGACGCTGAGTCGAAACTCGAACGATTATACAAAGCAGCAACCTCTCGATCACTATAACGCCTATTTATAAACCATTGTACGCTGATTGCATTATATGGACATTGTGGTCCCATGTTATGTCATTAAAGAGCATTTTGTGTGTGCGATGATGAATTTTGTGTATCGTTAATAGGTAGTTACTATCATGTGTAAACTTTGATTGCTCGTGGACTCATATCCAACTTTGGCAAAACCAGAGATCGATAAGATATCTTATTTACTGGATTTCAAATTGTATGCCATTTTTGTTTTTTGCGTTACTACATAAAACAACAGATGGTGATTCTGTTATTTAATGTTTCATGTGGCCAAAACTGTTGCAAGGCTCTCTGAAAATGTTGGTGAAAATTCAAAAACATGTTAAGGAGGACTGCACATTCAAGACTATCACAATATGTTAATGATAGCAATATGTTAGTTTTGGACATTACAACATCACTTCGTACCACATAGAGTGCATGATTATTTGTAACGGTCAATGGCCATCCTCTATTATTACCAGTTGTCTACATATTGTTAATTCTTTACTTACTTAACGTCCCAAAATGACATCAAATGTGTCAAACAATAGTCAAATGTGCATTGGAGATCAATACACGATTGGGCAAATTAAACTATTTAAGTCATTCTCGGAATTTCACTAAGTGTTTTTTATTTTTGTAGGCTCGTCTTTCTCCAAATATTTGATATAAAGTTCCTGATAATTGTTAAACAAAACAACCTAAACATTCAACAAATTCAAATTTCCATCCAGTATTAATCCTGGCGTCACACCTGTGTCATATCCAAGGGTGTGACATTTGGAACCTGATGTAGGATACCACCAAACCAATGGAAGGACACGGCTTATCCGTCCTTACGGAGCTGATCGACAGTTTATGGAACTTATGGAAGTTAATTTGTGACAATCACGTCAAAGCTTTATCTGAAAAATGTTGTTTTACCACCATCACTCAAACACAATATATCGACGTCTAATATAAACACACAATCTAAGCAATATATCGCTTCAAACTGCCGTATGATACATTTTGACCGACTTTCGTATTCATTGTTCGCAGCGTGTTGGCATTAAAATTAGCCGTCATAATGGGCGTCATCTTGGATTTTTGGTTGTCTACTAAGACCAGATGTGGATGCCAATTTTACATTTTATGTTTCTTCGTTGTATTCAACACAAAGTAATTCCGAACGATTTGCTTAATTCTTTGCATTCTGGACTATAGTCACAAGTGCCGCCATTATGTGGACGTTTGTGACTTGGTGTTGATTAAGTTTTTGTTTACTAATTCTCCAACTGATAAGATAGACTAATGGTGAAATTACTTTACCCTATGAGATATCGTCTATGTAGTCACTTCAATGATATACAATATGCCACAGGGGGCGTTCCGTTTTTAAAATTGGACGCCATATTGGGTGCCATTTTGTTGCATCATACTCTTCTAATAGTGAATATGGATGGAAATTCATACCTGTCACTTCGTATGTTTGTTCTACATTAAATAAAACAACATACTGCGCATAATGCTATCACTCGTGGTTCCAATCACAGTCGATAACTTTATTTCGAATTTTATGACATTGGATGGAGGGATACAGTTCTACCTATTAGCTTACCAATTGAAAAGATGTATTAATGGTCAAATCAATGTTTGATATGAAATGTTGTTCTATGTAGTCACTACAATAATATAGATTTTACCACTGGGAACGTTCCTTTTCGGGATTTTTCGTATGTCGCTCCACAGAGTCTTAAAATAAAAACTGAATGCCATATTGGACGCCATCTTGGATTTTGATACTCTTCTAATGGTGAATATGGTTGGAAATTCGAATTGTACATTTGTTATGTGTGTTCTACACGAAGCAAAAGAAACACTACGCACTATTTTATCATTCTGGGATCCAATCCCAGGCGATGGCTATACTCAGCATTTTATGACATTGGGGGAGGGGTAAGTTTTTTCCAATTAATTACAATATTTTAGGGATAGGGTAATACAATTAATACCCTCGGGTAGAAAATACTCCATTCTTTCCAAACATATATGACAAGATAAGCTCAACCCAGCGTGCTAGTTTTTTACAGAGTTGACGGGCGACAGTTTCTCTGAATCGTCATGATTTTTTGACGCATAATGTTACATTCTCTACCATGACGTCGTGAAATCTCAAACAAATCAGAAAAAATAGGAACCTTCCAATCTAGTATCACCATGTACCACATAATAACAAATAGAACGTTCTGTTTTTGGTGATGTGCTTAACTTTTAACCAATTGTGTATAGCTGGCCAACCGCTGAAAACAGGCTAATTTTTCGGTAGGGTACCTCCACAAATAGTATTACCATACATAGCTGCCACCAATTCCGATAAGGCCAAGAATCATTTTCATAAATGATATATATTTACTTTCCAGAAAAGGTTGGTTTCAATTTGTTCTACTTTTGGCGTTTGGCCGCTCCTCTACTCATTGAAAGAAAAAAAATTAAAAAAAAAAACAAAATAATTAAATATTAAATGTCATGTTTCTGACCGACCACGCCAGTGGCGGGCTAACCTGCTAGTCTATCTATACTATATATTTTGAGACTTCGTATATATGTATGTATGTACTTCATAGAATCCAAAACGCGTGTACAGATTGAGCTCAAACTTCCTATGTAAGTGTCAAATCCCACCGACACGACCGTGGTCGCAGTTTAGAGAAGCTCAGAGCACCCGTTCTCCAATCTCAAATCACCGCAAAGGCACGGCGTGGGTTAATCAAGTGATTATTTAATGAGCGTTTGTTTTTGACGCATCTCTATAAAGAGCGTCTGTTTGCCATTCAACGTTATTTGCATCTGCAGAGAGATATACGGAACATACATTAATTTAAAAAACATTTGTTTCTGACCAACCCTGCGAGGCACGGATGGCGCGCTTTGTTTTTACAGTATATAGTTATATACCGAAATCATCCCAGATAATCACGAATATAGCATCAGATTTCTCCCCAGATATACCGTTATAAAGCTACTGGAATCTGCCAATCTACGGGAAATTCCAGGGAATGCCGATTGAGCTCAAACTTGCTACCCACGGGAAGTGTCATATATATGAGTGTGTCCTTTATAGACTCGAACCGATTGAGCTCAAACTTGCTAAATAAGAAAATAGCCCCCCCAAGCCGTAAATATCAACAACAACGATATTGCTACCTACGGGGAGCAACGTTATTAGCATCTGCAGAATTATGCAGAGAGAAAGTGCTTTCCTATTTTTAGAATGCAACACATGTTTACGTCGCGTTAGTGATTGAGGTTCACAACGGGGTTAATTGACTGTCCGCTCTTTGCGACGATGAGGTTCACGGCGGGGACTATTGACCAACACTCACAATTTCGTCTTTTGCATCAGATACCAACACCTCGACCGATCGGGACGAAACTTGGTACGTGAGTGTAGTTTGACCAGGTGGTCGTCGCTGTCGTATTGGCGAGCCCGTCAACAGGAATTGTTTATGTTGAACACTGACCTCTCTTTTAAACCAATAACAATTATAATGATATCAGACCATCTGAAGATATAACTCTGCAGCACAGATGTCCAAGTCTACTGTTAATATCATGTGATGTTTATTGTTGAATCTTTATTTTAAATTAGATGCCATAGCCTTATGTATCAGATTATTTGCACATTGGCATAAGAGACATCAGAAAATAATATAGCCTTATCAATAGCTAAGTAGTCCAAAGGCAATTGGTGAATTGGATTTAATGTTGCTCCAAACAGATTTACCAGTACATAACACAAGATTTGGACTTATTTAAGAAATTAAAGGGACACATTGGAAATCTTTTTATCATAATCATCAATATCTAAATGAAAACAAATGACAATGTCAATGACATTTTTTTTATTATTATTATAAAAGTTAAAAATAAATTTAAAAAAAAATCAATTTTTTTTCTCAATTTTTTTCGAAAAAGGGTCATAACTCCTTTAAAATTAATCGGATCAAACCCATATTCGAACTCGATCTGTATTTTGCGCTGTGAAACTCACATACCAAATTTTTGAGTTATGGCAGAATGCGTGAATTCTAAGTTGAAAAAGGGCCATAACTCTGTAACAAAATCTCGGATCAAACCCAAAACTCAATCTGTATTTTGGGCTGAGCCTTATGTATCAGATTATTTGGTATATACAAAATTTGGTTTCGATCGGATAGAAAATGTTTGAGTTATCGCATTACTCGTAAAGTGTCTACTGACGGACAGACAATCCGGGCAACGACACTATGTTTACCATACTATGGTATGGGTAAACATAAAAATGAATGTGTAATCAGCATGTCTGTCTGTCCGTCCGTCCGAGATGGTTTCTGATTGATAACTTCAGTATTAGTTAACTTATTCGATTGTCCATTTTCATCGGGTCAGTTTGAAATTTGATACATAGGGATACTTTTGTCTGGGGAGTGTTTTGGACGGGTCAAATCGTGACCACGACCTGACCTTCAAAATGGTCAATTCAAGGTCAAATCGGGTCCAATTTCGCATGCGACCGTGTCCTTGCTCATATACGCTCATAACAAAGCCATGGGACGAATCCCGCCAGTGGCGGGATAATCTGCTAGTGGTATATAATCAGTGATCATACTCATGTTGTCGCAACAACGTTAAACACAGAAACTATTGCCATTGTGTTTCCTTTACAATTTTAAATGAAAGATACGATCGCTGCTGAAAACACATCAATTTTGACCAATTACAATCGTTTATTTGCACAATGCAATTACCGGAGTACTCCATGCAAACACATCGAGTACACACAATAAGAATTACACCACAAAATGTTTTTCACATTTGAGACCGTATCTGGGTATTTCACCGACTATTCAGTCGATAGTTTGCCCCCAAACATTCAGTCGTATTACAAAAGAAATAAATACACAGTGTATCGGTGTGTATGGTCAAGTTTTACCACAAAGAAACCGATTGTAGGTCTCTGCTTCATGTCATTCTACAATAAGTTTCCTTGTGGTACAACTTGACCACAATTTTTTTTTTTAAATAAATCTTACATTTCTAGCACAGAACTGTTCAAAGGTTTCCATCAGATCACTGTCTTCCTGTGGTGTGTTATACTTGATCCCAACATTGATGATGTGGATTGGATCATCAACATCTGAACAACTCTGATAACTCTACAATAAAAAATAATTAATCAAAACCAAAACCAAATATTATGATATTTGATATGACAAACCGAGAGGACGATCACGATCGGCAGATGTTAACCCATCACTTGGCGATAGTAAATTACTATGATCGGAATCATAAAAGAGAGTTTTGATGTTAATGTATCAAATTCTACCAACAACAGCCATCAAGATAAGACACTCACTGCTGACCCATTAATATCAATTATATAGCAGAGCTTTCAACAAATCACAGGAATTGTTTATGTTAAAGGCTGGCATCTCTATTAAACCAATAACATTTATAATGACCTCAGACCATCTGTAGAGTGATATACTCAGCTGTGCAGTGCAGCACAGATGTTCTAGTCTACTATTAATATCATGTGATGTGTATTGTTGAAACTTTTTTAAAATTAGCTACCATAGCTTTCTTTATCTGCACATTGGCATAAGAGACATCAGAAAATAATATAGCCTTATCAATAGCTAAGTAGTCCAAAGGCATGGGATGGAATTGTTGAATTGGGTTTATTAAATGTCGTTCCAAACAAATTTACCAGTACATATCACAATATTTTGGACCGATTTAAACCAAATTTGGTGTGGTGACTCGGGGTACCCTTGGCAGAGTTATAATGTTGTTAGTTTTTCAAATTTTGTTAACTTTAAAAAAAAAATTGTAATTATTTAAAAAAAATATATTTTACTATATATATATTTCTTTTATTTATTATTATTTTATTTTGTTTAATTTGAGCTAGGAATTTAATCTAAATTTTTATTTTATTTTTAAAGAGAGAATATTTTTTCGAAAAAGGGCCATAATTCGGTTAAAAATAGTCGGATTAAACCCATATTCTAACTTGATCTGTCTTGTGTCCTGAGAAATGCATATACAAAATTTGGTTCCGATCAGTTAGAATATATTTCAGTTATCGCACCATGCATAAAGTGTCTACGGACGGATGGACATATGGATGGACGGACTAACGACGAGTGGTATAAATTTTTAATTGTTTTTTTTCTACTTTTTTTTTCAAAATTATTTGTTATGTTTTTACCAACATGTCCATCATTGAGCAATTAATTGCAAAATACATGAACTCTTAACATATCTCTGTGAAATGTGTGAAGACTGACTATCATGTATACATATAGTGACATAGAGTAGACGACTACATTGAAGAAAATGACTAGCTGATCATCATAGTCTGGTGTACTAATTGTAACTCCAGAACTATTGCAAGGCACTGGAGGATCACATGTTATAACGGAGCGGTTTCAATTTTTAGACAAGGGAAGCTATCATAATCCATGCTTACAATGTGCACACACAAAAATAAAAAATAAAAATAAAGTCCACCCTCCCTCATTGGTTCAGAAAAAAATTATATATGTATATATACATGTATATATATTTTTTTGGGCCTAAAATCCAACAAGAACTGGACTGTCCCCATTTGGCAGACCTCGTACAGTGTTGGCATACCTGGATAGGTAACACTAGGGCTGATAATCTGGAACTAGCCCTTATGAAGTTATTGTGAAGAATTATTCCCAATTTCATCAACATCTTGTAAACAAGAGATGGACTGTCATCCGGTGCAAACTCCCTTGTGGCATACCGCTTAGTGGGTACACCTGTAACCTACGACTGATATACTTAGCCGGACCTAAAAATCAGCATTTTCAGATAAACAAAGAATAATAACTCTATGCAAAACAATTGAACACCTCATTGAATGTCCTCATAGCAGTGAACATCCATACCAAATTTCATTGAGATCCAAGTAATACTGTTCAAGTTATGGCCTGAACAGATATCGGACGAACCAAAAATCCAACATTTCTAGATAAACAAAGATGAATAACTCTAGAATGGAAAACCCAAACAAAATGATTGTCCTCATAGTAATTAAACATCCATACCATATTAAATTGATCACCGAGCACGACAGTTCAAGTTATGACAAGAACAGACATCAGACAAATGTACAGACATATGGACACAGGTGGCTAGACATGTGCAAAACAGTATATCCCCCCTTTAAAAAAAAAAGGAGGTATACTAAACCATGGCTGCAAGAACAAATAAAAAAGATAATTGAATGTGTCAAGGACACTGTAGCTCAATTTGGAGAGGAATGCAGAGAATTGAAATGTTTCAGTAATACTAGAGGTCAACACAAAGAGCCTTATGAAGTTTGGGATCAATCAAATGCAAAATGTTGTGTGTGCCAAAGGATTTAGTCATGCAAAGAGTAAATTTCAAGATGGAAACGGCAGCCATGCTTTTAATCGACAATTGATCAAATATGATAATTCCCATCTAGAAGTAATCTTAAACATGCCTGTAAATTTTCAAAATATTTCTCCAATGAATGTGGGCTGCAGTGTGAGCTGATAGATTCAAACTTGAAATCAAAGATGGCTACGGGCAGCCCTGTTCTTTAACGAATATCGAAAAAAAAATCATGGCTCCAATCTAGAGTTCATCTCGTAGATCCATATGAAATTTGGTGACAATCGGATAAGGGAAGAGTGTATCCAAGGAAATTTTTGACGGACACACAAATGGTCACAAACACACGAACAGACGCCAGCCCATGGTAATTGCTCAAACTTGACTTTGTCAAGTTGAGCTAAAAAAAATAATTCTAGAATGGAAAATGCTAACAACATCATTTGAAACTGTTTCGAAAGTGCTCATGATGGTGAATATCCATATCAAATTTAATTGAAATTCAATAATTCATGGCTGAGATATTTATGAGGATGAACAACATTTCCAGATAGACAAGAATATCTCTAGAACAGAAAATATGAACAACTCCATTTGAAGCGCATTTGAAACCCTATTATTAATAGAAGATTACAGTCCCAAATAAATGATTCCCAGACCCAATTTATATAATAGGATAGGCCTACACAATCATTTCCTACGTTTTGATGTCACACGGTGGCCGCAAATCCGTGGGTTTACAGCAATGATACTGTATCACTGGTTTACAGTAAATGTTACAGTACAGGTTGAAGTCCCCCAAAATCTCGTGCAATAATTGCTACACCGTCGCATTAATACTGCAGAGTGGTACCGTAAACAATGCAAATTTTGATTTCGAAAATCATTTTTGTGTGTGATTATGTAACTTGTCTTCATTTTGGGTAAACCGTCACCATTTAATTGTGCGAACTATTATGTATTAAAGAATACAGCCGAGGACGACAATAAATTACTCCACAACCCCGATTTATAGTATACTTTCCGTATGCCACGTAGAGTTAATTTCTACAGTTTCAATCTCTTTCTAGAGCAGACACATATTTTAACGTGGACACATATTTTAATGTTTACGGCATCGTTGCATTCTTGTTTTAGTCTATGGCATTCTGAAAGTACCGTAAACCCGGTGGTGGTTTTGTTGTAAACAATGCTTCCATTTTCGCAATTTAAATGGGAACTGTTAAATATTTATCATTTCAATGTTATATGGCTAGTTTGGTGTGAATAAGGTTCAAATATAACATCCAATAAAAAATTAGATATAATTTTATCGATAAACGTGTTTTTAGCGACTTTTAAAACTCGATTATTATTTCTTAACTGATTTTGCTCGAGTCACGTGACCGCAAAACCCGTGACGTCAACTTGGGACTTACCCCCTGCAGACGAACTGTTTACGAAAAATGGCTTCTGCACACAGCATTTCCGCGTTTGAAAGTGACTCTGATCACGAAAATGACAAAGAGTTACGTGTTGCGGAGGATACTGCATCTATGGCAGATACTGAAGATGCCTTTGATGGCTTGCGTTTGAATATTGGCCCATATTTACACGAACCAGCTGACGAAGATAGTCCCATTAGTCGCAAGGACAGCGAGACTTAAAATTTAAATTCACCAAGTCACAGTGTCAACAATCATTGAATCGATTAAATTATCAATGTCATTAATTTTTGACGACGATTGTCATGATAATTGATTGTTATTCTACAAATGAATAATCTACATCTAACTCTAAAAAACAAATTCCAAGAAGACAAGGAAAATAAAGCAACCAAATTTGAGGACTGCATCACTTATTTATATAATATTCACTACCACCACTGTACCACTACCAGTACCAGTACTGCAGTAGGCTTGTCCAAAATTGACTATATCTATAGTATCCCGTAGATTTTCGACTACCAGTAGGCCTATCCACTAATTCACTGTCAGTGTGAGTGTTAGTACTGTTACAGTCCCCAGTGTGGCATGGAGTGTCTGTCAAAATCTGGTGGAGAACTTAGGACTCAATAGGAGGTGTGTAACAAGTGCTAACAGCACCATCAGAGAATCGTTCGATCTACTGCGTACTAGCACTGTACATTAGTCATTACGATGACTTCTTAAAAACAACCATTGAGTGGAACCGCCTTGAACAGTCAGTTGTTGATTCTGGAGATCGGTAACACTGAATATCTGAAGGATTTATAATTATATTAAATATGGATTCTAAGTTCTAGACGCTTCGTACCAGTGTCGTTGGATTATCAATGGATAGGATTCTGAACATTGCCGGAGTAGAAATTGAGTACACCTGAAGTCGAACAGAACAGATGTCATATCAACTTTCACGTTGCATTATATTATTGTGACCATATAAATGATAAAAATTGATATACAACTATAGTGACTTCTTCATTATTTCACTATCCGATACCATGGTCGTTTCATACCATATTTTTTTTTTTTTTTTTTTTATTTCGTACTTTGCAGAAAATCATTTATTTGTTTCCCTATGGTGTGACATACATGTACATGTATAGTGATATGGTATCATTGGTATGAAAAGACGAATTGATTTCCAACATGGTGCGAAACGACCAAACAATAAGGTACGAAACTACAAAAAATATGGTGCGAAACTACAAAAAATATGGTACGAAACGACTTAAGACGATCCAAAATGTCGTGTACCCATTTATATCTCCTCTGCAAGGGGAACAACCAGACACTGACCCTTTAGACTATCAGCATCTAACATCATCGGACTCCACCAAAGTGCCTACTCTTGTGTGCCAAATATTTGTACCTGTATGTTTATTAATTTTATGAGAAAAATCCACCCTGCACGATGCTTAAGCCTTATTACCATACATGTAGATCTGCACATTTAAACAAAATTATGGCTCTGTTCTAAATTTAAATAACAAATGCTATACAACTACCAGTAGTTTAATTACAAATACTAGTACAAGAGACTGGATTTTTCATTTGAGATGTTGCGCACACGGGGCATGTACGTAGACAACGATGGTTACATTTCCCCATGCATATATCAATTTTAAGCATGTCAATTGCGAAAACTTGCTTTATAATCAAGTCTAGACACAAAAATAATTGTTTAACGGTACTCAATCCGATCAGATGCTCCTAAATTACTATTTCTTTGACTTCGGGGGTAAAAAATATTGATTCGAGTCGAGGAACCTACTTAGTTAGGGAGCCCGCATATGTTCCATTTACACTTTTGCGTACAAAAGGTTTGACCCCCTAAAGTTGGTACCAATAATGGAACATTCTGAAAAACCGATTTCTTAAGTTGCGCATTCCTGGGGTTTAGGGGCTGCTGAACCCCAAAAAGTGCCAAAAATCACTTCTATTTACACTTCCGCGTATATCGATGAATTTTGGTTTGATGATACTCCTAAGTGTACTGATTAAGAAAACACAACTTAAGAAAGGGATTTTCCTGGGGTTTTCAGATAAGAAAGGGGGTCCCATGCTGAACCCCAAAACGTGATTTTTCCCTTTTTTTTACACTTTCGCGTACATCCATAATTTTTGGTCTCAAAGTACTTAGATATATACTAATTATAAAAACACAACTTAAGAAGCTTTTCCTGGGGTTTTAAGATAAGAAGGGGGTCATCGGGTCACCCCTCAAAACGTAAAAAATCACTTTTATTTACATGATTGCATTCGTCCAACGTGTGTGTATGTGCGTACACCCCTGGAACGTTGCACTATTACAACCAATACATCCCTAAATCGATACGATCAACTTAAGAAATATATATTCATGTCGTTTTCTGATAAGAACGAGACTTGTTACCACCCCCCCCAAACCACAACACGATCCATTTTCTAGAACTGTAAGTGAGCCAGTTTTATGAAAATTATAGCGCGAAAATCTATTAAAATGTATACAAATGTATATATTTTCGTGAAGCTAAGACATAATGACACTTTTTTGGGCCAAAATTGAAACTCACCATCCAAGATGGCCGCCAAAATGGCCGCCGGAAGTTGAAAATATGACATTTTTTCACAAATATCTTCTAGATCAATTCATGCTGTTTGGAACTGGTTGAGTAATGCAACTTTATTTTGTGTTTTTTATATTAACTGATCATTGGAGCAATTAAATATGCATTTATTGGGGTCCTAACCCCTTCCAATCCCTAAAAAATTCGATTTTACAGAATGCAGTACAAACTTTTACAAAAAAATCACAATTGGGATTCTAGTCATATTTCAACAAGAAATGAAAAGAACATTGTAATGTAAGTGAGGCATATCATTACCTATGAATATTCCAAATCTCTGGAACCATAAATCTTACCTTGGCTCAAAATGGCTGCGAAAATGGCCGCTAAAATATGGAAAATGGTAAATATTGCCCCAGGGTGTCCTGCAATCGCTTACAAGTTGTGGTTGATGTACACAATTGGCTAATCTCTTTTCTATACATTGCATACTAACATGTCTGATGCACCATGGATCATTTTTACTATTGTCACCACTGACATTTACCAGAAATATTGGACACAAATATCGGCAAGAATTCACTTTTCAGGGTTCGACCATTTGTTCAAGTAAAATGTAACTATCTTTGGATTGAAAGGTGTTTATTGTTTTGGTCTATCTTAAATGTGTCACACTACGGTGTTTATAGACTAAATTGCTCAAGATGGCTTCCAAAATGGCAACCAAATTTGTAAAAAGTTAAAAGTTAACATATCCCGAATATTATTCTCTGCGTTATCCGAAAAAAGTGGCAAATTGTGACTCACTTGGTTATTGTACGTGTTAGTTACAATGTAATTAACTGTCAACTACGTTCTATTATGTTTGTCCCAGTTCCGTATGGGGCATGACCAATTCATTTTAAAGTTGCAGTATGGAATTTTGCGGAGAACCATATCATTGAAAGGAAATGGGCAGAACTTTGAGACTGAACTGAGATGAACCATGATATGTGGGTATTCTGGCCCATTATGATAACAATTTATCAACTGGATACAGGGTGGAAGCCAAGATGGTAGCCAGGGAGTTATGATCATAGATGAGGATAATAGGTATACAGGGAGTTATTCTATGGTCATGAATGATGTGTTGGTATATAGGGAGTTCCCTGTTGGTAACGGTGGGACGTATATTTATATATGTTTTGGATGTGTTATCATTGGTGGTGTATGGAGAGTAGGTTTAGTATCATGGATGGTGTGTATGAGTATGGCAAGTATGGAACTTATGAGTGGTCGTATGTGCGGATATTGGTATATCTGGAAGGGCTCACCATTGGTGATGTGCATATGTATACCTGGATTGACTCCATGGTCATGGGTTTGGCGAATAGGTATACATGTAGTGGCTGTATGGTCCACGTTGATGTGAATATGTATACAATGAGTGACTGTATGATCGTGAATGTAGTGAATATGTATACATAGAGTGACTATATGGTCGGGTGTAGGTGTATACCTGGTGTTCATGACTCGTGGCTGTATCGTCATTTGTGGTATGTACGGGTATAACCAAGTATGGCTGTATGATCAGGTGTACTAGTACATGTACGTGTATAAAGTGGGTGACTATGTTGTCATTTGTGTGGTGTTTATGTACATATGGAGTGACTGTGGTAATGGGTGGGTTGTACATGTGTACCTTGTATCGCTTTCCACAATAACTCAAGGATATGTTAATCAACAGAGAGGTCATGTCATACCGTGGAAAGCGATAGCCAACCATTATCACACAGTCATTACATATATACATAAACACCACAGACATAACAATATAGTTACTCACTGTATACATGTACACCTGGCCCATGACCACTGATTACCATACAGCCACGCGTCACAATGCAGGCACACTGGGTATACTCCTAAACATGACCCATAACCATATAGTCACTCCATGTATACCCATTCATCTCACCATTGGCCATAAGGTCATCCCCTGTATACCTATTCTCCAAACGCATGGTCAAATGGACAATCAATATATACATCAACACCACAACAATGACCATAAAGTCATTCCGGTATACATATGCACATCACCAATGGCCATATAGCCACTCGCTTCATACGCATACCCTCACACATGTTACCTGGTATATTCCTTCACCTGACCTATGGCCATATAGTCACCCCGTGTGTACCTATTCAAAACATTCATACACGATCGTGGTCAATCCTTGTATTCATATTCACCCCAACATTGGCCATGGCAATCCCTGTATCCCTATTTGTCACACCATATCCGAATAGCCACTCAATATATACTAATACACCCAGCCATGTCAGTATAGTCACTCCATGTATGCATATGCACCTCATCCATGACCATATAGCCACTCGCTATATACACATATCCCTCGCCCATGACAATAAAGCAACACGTGTGTGTACTGGTATACACATGGCGATACCGACACGAGTCACCAAACAGGAACACCAGGTACATGTATACTCATACGCCTGTCACCCCCTGTATAGATTTTCATTACATTTATGATCATACAGTCACTACTTGTATACCTACATGTACTCATCTCACCATTAACCATACATTCACTACCTGTATACCTATTCGACACACATAGTCATATAACCACTCGATATACATATGCAGCCCACCCTAGACCATAGATTCACTCCAGGTATACATGTAACCCTCACTAATGGCCATTCAGCCCTTCCAGATATACAAAAAAACCCGCACATACGACCACTCAAACAACCCATCCTTGCATATACACCTCACACATGACAATTCAGCAATTCACTGTATAATCATACACGCCATCCATGATAATACAGCTAAGTCGTATACACCCACCAATGGTAATACATCCACGATATATATAAATATACATCCCACCCGTTACCACAAGGACACTTCCTATGTACCCACACGATCGATAATGTCCACCCAGCTTACTCCAGGTATTCATATTCAATCATGACCGTACAGTCATTCCATGTATACCTATACACATTACCCGTAACCATAAAATCACTACCTATTTATCCACACAACCCATCCATGATCATACAGACAACACATGTACATCCCACCCATGACCTTACATTCACTCCATATATACATAATCAACACATATATGACCATGTAGCTATATCCATACACCACACCAATGACCATACAGGCACACCGGATGCACCCGTACTTGATATACACAATCATACACCATACAGTCACCCCATGCATACCGATTCACCTCACACCTGACCATGACCTCTCGCTCTATACATAGATCCATCTTACCATGGACAACCCACTTATAACCATATAGTCACTCATTGTATACCTACTCACATCAGTCATGACATACAATAACTCCCTGCAGACCTATTCACCTCACATATGATCACAGAGTAACTCCCTGGCTACGATCTTGGCATCCACACTGTATCCTGTAGACATTTTTTTATCATAATGGACCAGAATAGCCAAAGATTATGGTCCATCTCAGTTCTGTCTCAAAGTTTGCCCATTTCCTTTCAATAAATATGGCCAAAATCACAAAAGAGGTTCTCGGCAAAATTACATACATTAAAATGAATTTGTCATGCCCCATACGGAGCTGGGACAACTGGGAATAGAACATGTAGTTGTCAGTTAATTAACTAACACGTATAATAACCAAGTGAGTCACAATTTGCTACCTTTTCGGATAATGCAGAGAATGTTCGGGATATATGTAAAAAATTAGCATTTTACAAATTTGGTTGCCATTTTGGAAGCCATCTTGAGCAATTTGGTCTATAAACACTGTAGTGTGACACATTTAAGATAGACCAAAACAATAAACACCTTTCAATCCAAAGATAGTTATATTTTACCTGAAAAAAATGGTCCAAACCTGAAAACTGAATTTTTGCCAATATTTATGTCAAGTTTTTTTTAGAGAAAAGTCCAATATTTTTGACGATGTCAGTGGTGAAAATAGTAACAATTAACCATGGTGCATCAGACATGTTAGTATTCAATGTATAGAATGCAGAATGGCCAATTTTATACATCAACACAACTTGTAAGCGATTGCAGGACACGCTGGTGTAATATTTACCATTTTCCATATTTTGGCGGCCATTTTGAGCCAAAGTAAGAATTTTGGTTCCAGTGATTTGGAATATGAATAGGCAATGATATGCCTCACTCACATTACAAAGTTCTGTACATTTCTTGTTGAAATATGACTAGAATCCCAATTGTGATTTTTGTGTGTGAAATTTTATACCGCATTCTGTACAATCAAATTTTTGAGGGATCGGAAGGGGTTAAGACCCCAATAAATGCATATTTAATTGCTCCAATGATCAGTTTAATATACAAAATACAAAATAAAGTTGCATTACTCAACCAGTTCCAAGCAGCATGAATTGGTCTAGAAGATATTTGTGAAAAAATGTCATATTTTCAACTTCCGGCGGCCATTTTGGCGGCCATCTTGGATGGTGAGTTTCAATTTTGGCCCAAAAAAGTGTCATTATGTCTTAGCTTCACGAAAATATATCCATTTGTATACATTTTACTAGATTTTCCCGCTATAATTTTCATAAAACTGGCTCACTTATAGTTCTAGAAAATGGATCGTGTTGTGGTTTTGGGGGGGGGGGGGGGGGGGGGGGTAACAAGTCTTATCAGAAAACGACATGAATATATATTTCTTAAGTTGATCGTATCGATTTAGGGATGTATTGGTTGTAATAGTGCAACGTTCCAGGGGTGTACGCACATACACACACGTTGGACGAATGCAATCATGTAAATAAAAGTGATTTTTTACGTTTTGAGGGGTGACCCGATGACCCCCTTCTTATCTTAAAACCCCAGGAAAAGTTGCTTCTTAAGTTGTGTTTTTATAATTAGTATATATCTAAGTACTTTGAGACCAAAAATTATGGATGTACGCGAAAGTGTAAAAAAAAGGGAAAAATCACGTTTTGGGGTTCAGCATGGGACCCCCTTTCTTATCTGAAAACCCCAGGAAAATCCCTTTCTTAAGTTGTGTTTTCTTAATCAGTACACTTAGGAGTATCATCAAACCAAAATTCATCGATGTACGCGGAAGTGTAAATAGAAGTGATTTTTGGCACTTTTTGGGGTTCAGCAGCCCCTAAACCCCAGGAATGCGCAACTTAAGAAATCGGTTTTTCAGAATGTTCCATTATTGGTACCAACTTTAGGGGGTCAAACCTTTTGTACGCAAAAGTGTAAATGGAACATATGCGGGCTCCCTAACTAACTCATCAACACTCTGAGTGATCAGATATCAATTTTTGAAGTTTATTATTTCTATTGTTTGTGGCCCAAAAACACGCCGTCAAAAAGGTGGTCTCGGTCAAAATTGTGGATGAAGATGGATAACTCTAAAATCAAGTTATTATTACCACTTGATTTTAGAATTATCCATCTTCATCCGCAATATTCCACCCTGCAGTTGTATTTGGCACACAAGATTATACCGGTAGCTGTAAACAGTAAAGTCTGAACAGTAGAGTCTAAGGCTTTATACCGAATCACAAACACTGATTTAATATCAGTTTTTGATCAGCATTTGAAGATGGATTTATATCTATAGCTTCCTAAATATGTTTTCTATAATTCCCAGGGTATAAAATAATAAAATCGAGTCAAAGACACATGTCATGAAATGCTTATATCAATTATCGATATTCATACCCCCTTTTAAAATGAAAGTGTCAATGACACTGTAGCTCAACTTAGGTAGGGGAATAATTTAATGGTTGACAGTAAATGGAGGAATAGGAAAGGTGCTAATTGAAATGTCTAACATGCGCCAAAGGATTTAGTGATGCAAAGAGTAAAATACAAGATGGCTGCTGGTGGCCATTTTTTTTGGCCAATTGACCCCAAAAGAACTCGTTTCCCATCTACGTATAATTGTTAACATCCATGACAAATTTTATGAAGATCTGACCAAAGCTACATTTCATGATGATCAGACGAACAGTACGACCTGTAGACCGCGCCAATGGATTGAATTTTGAAATCCAAGATGGCCGCTGGCAGCCATGTTTTTTGGCCGAATGACCCCACAATGATTCGTTCCCATCTACATGTCAATGTCAACATTCATGACAAATTTAATAAATATCAGACCAAAGGTATGACCTGTAGCCCACGCCAAAGGATTTAGTCATGCGAAAAGTAAAATGCTGGTGGCAATGTTTTTTGACCGAATGACCCCAAAACGACTCGTTCCCATCTACATGTCATTGTTATAATTAATGACAAATTTCATGACCATTTGACCAAAGCTACGACCTGTAGCCCGCACCAAAGGATTTAGTCATGCAAAGAGTAAAATCCAAGATGGCTGCTGGTGGCCATGTTTTTTTACCAAATGACCCCAAAACGACTCGATCCCATCTACATGTCATTGTTATCATTCATGACAAATTTCATGATGATCAGACGAACAGTACGACCTGTAGCCCGCGCCAATGGATTGAATTTTGAAATCCAAGATGGCCGCCAGCAGCCATGTTTTTTGGCCGAATGACCCGACAATGATTCGTTCCCATCTACATGTCAATGTCAACGTTCATGACAAATTTTATAAAGATTAGACCAAAGGCAACCTATAGCCCGCGCCAAAGGATTTAGTCATGCAAAGAGTAAAATCCAAGATGGCTGCTGGCGGCCATGTTTTTTGGCCGAACGACTCCAAAATCACTCGTTCCCATCTACATGTCAGTGTTAACATCCATGACAAATTTCATAAACTTCCGACCAACACAACGACCTGTAGCCCGCGCCAAAGGATTTAGTCATGCAAAGAGTAAAATCCAAGATGGCTGCTGGCAGCCATGTTTTTTGGCCGAACGACCCCAAAATCACTCGTTCCCATCTACATGTCATTATTAACATCAATGACAAATTTCATGATGATCAGACGAACAGTACGACCTGTAGCCCGCGCCAATGGATTGAATCTTGAAATCCAAGATGGCTGCCAGTGGCCATGTTTTTTGGCCGAATGACCCCAAAATGACTCGTTCCCATCTACATGTCAATGTCAACATTCATGACAAATTTCATAAAGATCAGACCAAAGGTACGACCTGTAGCCCGCGCCAAAGGATTTAGTCATGCAAAGAGTAAAATCCAAGATGGCTGCTGGTGGCCATGTTTTTTGGCCGAACGACACCAAAATCACTCGTTCCCATCTACATGTCATTATTAACATCAATGACAAATTTCATGATGATCAGGCGAACAGTACGATCTGTAGCCCGCGCCAATGGATTGAATCTTGAAATCCAAGATGGCTGCCAGCGGCCATGTTTTTAGGCCGAATGACCCCAAAATGACTCGTTCCCATCTACATGTCAATGTCAACATTCATGACAAATTTCATAAAGATCAGACCAAAGGTACGACCTGTAGCCCGGGCCAAAGGATTTAGTCATGCAAAGAGTAAAATCCAAGATGGCTGCTGGCGGCCATGTTTTTCGGCCGAACAACTCCAAAATCACTCGTTCCCATCTACATGTCATTGTTAACATCCATGACAAATTTCATGATGTTCCGATCAAAGCTACGACCTGTAGCCCGCGCCAAAGGATTTAGTCATGCAAAGAGTAAAATCCAAGATGGCTGCTGGCGGCCATGTTTATTGGCCGAACATGACTCGTTCCCATCTACATGTCAATATTAACATCCATGACAAATTTCATGATGATCAAACGAACAGTACGACCTGTAGCCCGCGCCAATGGATTGAATCTTGAAATCCAAGATGGCTGCCAGCGGCAATGTTTTTTGGCAGAATGACCCCAAAATGACTCGTTTCCCATCTACATGTCAATGTCAACATTCATGACAAATTTCATAAAGATCAGACCAAAGGTACGACCTGTAGCCCGGGCCAAAGGATTTAGTCATGCAAAGAGTAAAATCCAAGATGGCTGCTGGCGGCCATGTTTTTCGGCCGAACGACCCCAAAATCACTCGTTCCCATCTACATGTCATTGTTAACATCCATGACCAATTTCATGATGTTCCGATCGAAGCTACGACCTGTAGCCCGGGCCAAAGGATTTAGTCATGCAAAGAGTAAAATCCAAGATGGCTGCTGGTGGCCATGTTTATTGGCCGAACAACCCCAAAATGACTCGTTCCCATCTACATGTCAATATTAACATCCATGACAAATTTCATGATGATCAGACGAACAGTACGACCTGTAGCCCGCGCCAATGGATTGAATTTTGAAATCTAAGGGAGCGTCTCAAAAGTCTTTGCGGAATTCCGAAAGTATTTTCCGAAAACAAATGACGTTATGAACACTTTGCGGAAAACTGTTTGCGGAAATTTTTCGGTAATTACGTTCCTTCTTTCGGAAAATAGCGCTAAGGTTTGCGGAAAAGAAGACGACGTTTGCGGATTTTTTTCGGAATACGTCCGACGTTTTCGGAATTTGCGGAAATAATTGCGGAATTCAACCCAACGTTATCGGAATTTTAGTTTCCTCTTTCGGAATTTGCGGAAATAATTGCGGAATTCACCCCAACGTTATCGGAATTTTAGTTTCCTCTTTCGGAATTTGCGGAAATAATTGCGGAATTCACCCTAACGTTATCGGAATTTGAATGCATGCGGACCTCGTTCCGGAAAATTTGCGGAATATATTCATGGGTGTCGGGCCGGTAAAATCGTAAACATCACCGCATACTGTAGAGTATATAGGTCTATTGCTATTGGGTTCGTTTATTTATTAGGTTTACAGTGTTTATTAACTTAATAAAAACAATACAGCAATTAAAACACCTTTCCTTGACGAATCTTGGTATGGCTTCATCAAGCATTCATTGCCACAGCTATATAGTCAAAACGTGTTTTAATTCACAAGCACGAATCATGTATATATATGGCATGCAGGGAGGGAGTACCGGTACCCTATATAAACCTCCTGACATGTACTCATATATATTTGACACGAGAGTGCGCAATTATCGCTACATGTATAACAAGTTCCATGACACTGGAAAAGTTCACGGCTGACCTAGTTAATTATAGCAATGATGTCAGTTTGACACTGTTTGCAATGTCAACACTGTCCTCCCCATGCATTGAAGTCCGTGCCTACTGACTTCTTTCATTAATAGTCGCATTGCGATTGGTTAGACAACAAACAAACACCGACGTCAATCATAGTATTTCAGGTATTGTTCCCACCCGGCCTCTATCTCAGTCTGAATGGAGTTACCACTGATTGGTTAAATCGAGCTCTGCCCATGCAAAGTGCATGTCTTTTGTGGATTCCGTTTTCGTTAGCTAACGACCAGAATATGCGATGAGGCGTGACTGCATGCATCCTTTATATTTCACTTAAATATATGATATATGTTGCCTATTGTGGACCCCCCCCCCCAACTTTTCGCAAGTAGGGGAACCTAATACAGTCGTAATAGTATATAATACAGTTAATACTGCCAATTTTCGAATCTAGTTATCGCCATAGAATGACATATATTTTTATCTTCCGAAACACTTATTTGCATATTACATTTTAGATACATTAGGTCCCGGCTTTAATTCGTCTTTACTCCTAACAATTTAATAAAGAGCGTTCCGTAGTTTTTTCATGAATCCTGATGGATAGTAAAAATTAAAAGAGCGCAGGAAATTTCGATACAAATCTCCAGTGCAAAGGTTATACGCGAAGCAGTCATATTTAACTGACAAGTGTACACGTGCATAGGCCTATATATATATCTTTATTTTCCTCCATATGATGAAGAGATGTCAAATACAATCACGAAAATTTAACATATATACAATTAGAAAACATGACCACACAAAAAGTATAAATATGTCATATCTATACAAATAACAATTAGAATAATAACACAACACACGCAGCATCTATTTACATAATTTCATTCTCATGCACACCTACGCCTACCATTGCATTAGTTATAGGCATACACATAGTCCTTCTGTCTGACACGCACATACAGACGATGTCCCCATACACGACACATGCATACATATATACATACATACATACATACATACATACATACATACACACATACATACATACATTCATACATACATACACACATATATATATATATATACATATATATATATATATATATACACATATACATATATATATATATATATCTATATATATATATACATATATATACACATACATACATATATACATACATACACATACATACACATATACATATATATATGTATGCAATGCATATTTTAATACAAGCAACATATCAGACATCCCTTACACACCTACACATGTCAGCATACATGAACAAAACAAACATAAATGTACGTTATTACGTGCACACAGCTACCACTCACCAGATATACAAAGTTACACGGGCGTCAAGGCACGTAGATTGGACGGACAGACATAACTATATATAGATGACATCATAGATAATCATACAGTCAAGTAGACATATATTTTAGTTAAGCATCATTCATTAGGGTACGGTTACTGAAACCATTGGTGTTTGTTCGATTCTACGATAGGCTTTCCATAAGCAAAATGTGCTATTTACCATGAAGTTTGTGAACAGGTCTGGCTCTTCAATTTCGTCGAACAAATCCGGCGGACGTGCAGTTAAAAATACTTCCAGTTGTGTACGCGGATTGTAGCTATCCATTTTAAGTGAGCACGGAATACCAAAGAGATTTAGTAATTCATACCATATGTCATTTCTAAGTTCCAGAATCATAGGACAATGTATGATTACATGTAAGGGCAGATCGTCAAACTCCGCACCACATCTGCAGTTACAATGTGTCTGTTCGGTACAGGCTATTATGTTTGCAACAGTTAGGTATGCCGCCTTGTTTGTCGGAAACTTGTGACAGGACTTCCACAGGCACGACAGTGAGAGTGTAGGGTGAATATTATGGAAACGGTGGAGTGTTGGATCCGCGTTTCCAGAGAGTTCCCAGATTGAGTTAGAGGTTTCGACGATTGCATTTCGAACGATTTGCTTCCATGATGACCTATCCGGAAATGCACATTTTGATACATACTTTGTTAAATAATGCATAAGTCGGTGATTTGCAAGGACATCTGCGATATCGGCAATGAATGAATCGGCTGATACGCCGGAGATAAAGTATGAGTGTAGCCTAAGTAAAAATACAGATTTCGCTGCCTTGTCTGTAGATAAATGACATAGACTGCCCAGAAGTAGGAGTTTTTTCTTATCCACAAAGCTTTTGACATTGCCGATACCCAGGAGTCCTTCCACTACATTTGTGCGCGTGTGCATACGAAGACCTTGTATTTTCTTTAGACAAAAACGGTGAGATCTTTCCAATGATAGGGTGTCTGAGTCTGACATGCCACATAATAGTTCACACCCAAATAGGCCTCGTGGCACAATGATTGACGTGTACATTTTTAAACTGCTAGTGGGTGTTATTCCTCCAGCATACATGCCTACGTTTGTTAGTGCGAAATAGCTTGAACGGAGTTTTTGTTTAATTTCTGTTGTGAAGTTACTCGTCTGGTTATATTTATGGAGCGGGATTCCAAGGTGTGTCAGATTATCGACTTCAGCTACATGTTTGTCACAGAGAATCCACGATCTATCAACAGAAGCCTTTGCGTGTTCATTTTTGTTTTCATTAAAGACGATAATTACTGACTTTTGCTCGTTGTACTTGTATCTCCATTTACGACTGTATTTAGTGCAAATATTCATAAGGTGTTGTAAACCACTTTCAGAGACCGAGAGCAATGTCATATCGTCCGCTTGCGTTGGGCATGAACAATTTACGGAAAACATATTGAGCCCAGCTCCAGATACGGATAATTCTGACAATAGTTGATATATAAATAGCATATAAAGTAGAGGGGAGACGACTCCTCCCTGTTTTGTTCCTTGTGCTATTGGAAACTGCTTAGAGAGAGTATTTCCATACTTTACTTGACAGGATGTTCCTTTAAGCATTTGGTAAAAAATTAACCAGGTTTTCTGATCAAAGTCTAACATGTAAAGTTTATAAAGGAGACCATTTACCCAAACGGTATCAAATGCCTTATGAACGTCTAGAAAGCATGCATATAATTTACTGTTATTTTCACGTGCGAATATCTTCGATTCGTGTACTATGAGTGAGTTCATAAGACAATTGATACCCTTCTGGAATCCATGCTGTAGATTATGAACTTTTTTTAAATTGAAAAATAGACCAACATTCTATAAATGTATCTTCAGCCAGATAAATACGTATTGTTCCCAATACTGCATTATTAAGTCACACCCAACTATATTTGCAACTGTAACGTTTACTCAGGCGATTTGCATTGGAAGACATGTCCATTCAAATTAATCCGACCACTTTTTTTCTGGACATGTTGTGTGAATTCAACTGCGAAAATTAATGTGACCTTCAATTAATAATTCCGTCAGAAACGGCATGGGTAGAAATTCAGTACAAATCTCAGTATAAGCAGGTCATACACTGACACACTTGGGTAACTTTGACAAGACAATAAATATTACCAATGTGGTCAGTTGATGACCTATATCATATTATTCATATATTTATATCATTAAGAGGTAAACCTATTATATGCCCATTTACAGTAGTAATCTTACGAACATTGCCACAAAAAAAGTGAATAAAACCCCTGATTGGGAACTTGTTAATCGCCGTTATTTTTGCGCGCATCTGTATCTCTCAAATGCCAGGTGCGGCGAATTACGTCAGCACGAGGACTGTGTAGCAATGAACATGATTTGCTACATCGTATACCGTTGTTTGAGTGAACATGATTGTATGTCACTTTCTCGGCGATATTCTCATTCAAGTTTAATCAAAAGTCCACTGGCACGATGCCCCGCGACTTTGTCTTTATAGTAACTATTGAAAAGATTTGAACACACATTCAAGAATGGTGGTCAACAATGCTCGATTTCACCAATTCCCATAATACACCGCGCGCTGGGTGCCGGGTTCCGGTTTACGCTGTACAAGCAGATTCGCATTTTGCAGGATTATAAAGTCAAATTTGAACGAGAGAATTACCTATATCCCCTGATGATAATAGAGCAGTTCACAATAAATTCAATAATTTAGCTTTCCGCACTAGAAACCACAAACTGCCAAAAAGAACTCGGCGCTTGGACGAATAGGCCTACGGATTATTCGGACAGAATCTGCACTCTCTGTAATCTCGAAATCGGCGATGAATACCACATGGTACTGAATTGTAGGGAACTTGGCAAACTAAGAATAAAATATCTGAAACCCGACTTCTATCAGAGACCAAACACTTATAATTAGCCGCTCTATTTAACTCCCGAAATCATATATATTGTATTTATGTATACAACTCTTCTGTAATGTCTATAATTGACGACCAGAATAAACTTAATTGAATTGAATAGCCGGGACAACTCTGTTAGCCGGGACAACTTGGTCCATGTAACAGCATAGATGAAGGAAGGATTTTTAGTCTATGCTAACAGCGAGTCATCCCATCTAGATATGGAACGTTACACGATTCGTTGTTACTTTCATGACGTCAGCCAATAGAATGTTCGCGTCATGTGAGTGACGTCTAATGACCACCCACATTACGCCGTGACTCGGTGATTGACAGCTAGTTTTGTGCACGTCAACCGAGTTGTCCCGGTTGACCATCGATCTATATTAAAAATATACGTCGATGGGTTGACCGAGTTGTCTCGACTCATTTAACAGCGCAACCGAGTTGTCCTGGCAGACCGAGTTGTCCTGGCAGACCGAGTTGACTCGGCTAGCCGAGTTGTCCCGGCTCATGTAACAAGCCCCTTTGGTTCATAAAATGTTCGCGGGCGAAACATACCTTACCACGCACAAACGCTCTTTATTTGTTATTGTGAAGAAAATTCTGGCTGGCAGTAAATTCCAAAAGGAGGCCCATATGGACGGATGTAGTCAATGTAATTTCAAACCAAATAATTATAGTTTAAATTAGTGTAATTTAATTTAGTATACCGGTAGGACGTCGACTATATACTTATAAGATTATCACACCTTGTCGCCTGACGTAGCCTGACGTAGCAGATCGCCAACACACTGAATAGATCGTCTGGCTAAACAATGGGCTCAATCAAACCACATTTATAGTGCCCTCTTTGTGTTTTTCAACACATTCTAAAAACGGCAAGTACACTGTGACCGAAAGGCAAGTATACCGCGGTCGAACGGCAAGTATACCGCGGTCGAACGGCAAGTATACCGCGGTCGAACGGCAAGTATACCGCGGCCGGACGGCAAGTATAGGCCTACATCGCGGCCGAACGGCAATTAGACCGCGGACCATTAACTGCAGTTAGTCGGTGTGGCCGCGATGTTGTTGCAGTTCGGCCGCGGTGGAAACACAAACCGCACCGCGGTTAAGTGGACACTTGTTTTGTCCAGCGTGGTAGCTAATTGCTTGTTATGGAAATCCCTCATTTAGGTGAGAAGCACACCAGTATATCGGGTATATAAACGATAATAGTAAAACTATTCTGATAAAACTATCGTAATGATAGAAGAGTTTATAATAAAACTGTGGATACAGTGTGTTGAATGATCATATTAAAATATAGCACGTTTGTTTGTTGATTCGAGCAATTATATTTACAGTGCTGATTAACAATCCCTTTAATGCCCTGTGTGTCAGGTTCCCGTTTGTGATGCGTCTTGTCTCGAGATTTAATTGCGACGTGACGATTTGCGGAAGTATATTTCGCTGCAACAATTTTCCGGACACTTCGCCGAGATTTGGGACAGTTCGCCGGAAACTGACGATAACTTCACCGAAGGTCGGGACTATTCGCCGTAATTTAAGACATTTCGCCGAGATATACGACTTTTCGCCGGAATAGACGACTGTTAAAAAAAATCGCCGAAATAAATTTACTTATATGTGGGTGTATTGTGGGACAATTGAAAATTTCTGACATTTATCGCAAGTTATTGCATTATTGTGCGCATACACAGTTTTATGACAAGCAATAGCCTACACAACTCAACATTCGTAGTTCTATCCATCTTGGGTGGATATGGTAAATGTTGTAAAGCCAGTGATATATATACCATATGAAAGTCGCTAAAACAACCTAGTTACTATACGGATCACCACCGCTAAAACAACATAGGCCTATAGGCTATACTTACTTTTCGGATCACCAATGGCTTCGGGTGAATTGTAATATGAACACACCTCAGGTAACAGTATTGTCGGTAAAACACAAATGATGGTAATAATCACACGTGCTAGGAAGGAAGAATGGCTTCGGGTGAATTGTAATATGAACACACCTCAGGTAACAGTATTGTCGGTAAAACACAAATGATGGTAATAATCACACGTGCCAGGAAGGAAGCCCGAAGTTTGTGTTCATAGTACCTATGTCAAACAGTCTTCACTAATGACTAATTAGCAGTTCGCAGGATTATAATACCTGTGTCAATCAGTCTTCACTAATGACTAATTACGGGATTATAATATTCCGGCGAACTGTCACTCCGTCGAAAATGACTTTCGGCGAAATGTCCATTCCGGCGAAATTTACTTCCGACGAGGAGTCCAGTCCCCAATCATGAATTTTCAACGTTTTCGGAAAGTTACTTTTCGCAATGTCGACGTTACGGACTTTGCGGAATGTTTGCGGAATTCTTTATTTAACGTTTCGGTAATTTTTGCGGAAAACTCAATTTAACGTTTCGGTAATTTTTGCGGAAAATTCATGGCGTTTGCGGAAATCTTTATGTAACGTTTCGGTAATTTTGCGGAAAACTCATGGCGTTTTTCGGAACATTTGCGGAAAAATTCAGACGATAGCGTTGCGGAAATCTCGACGTTTCGGAAAATATTTGCGGATTCCGCAAAGACTTTTGAGACGCTCCCTAAGATGGCCACCAGCGGCCATGTTTTTTGGCCGAATGACCCCACATTGATTCGTTCCCATCTACATGTCAATGTCAACATTCATGACAAATTTCATAAAGATTAGACCAAAGGTACAACCTGTAGCCCGCGCCAAAGGATTTAGTCATGCAAAGAGTAAAATCCAAGATGGCTGCTGGCGGCCATGTTTTTTGGCCGAACAACTCCAAAATCACTCGTTCCCATCTACATGACAGTGTTAACATCCATGACAAATTTCATAAACTTCCGACCAAAACAACGACCTGTAGCCCGTGCCAAAGGATTTAGTCATGCAAAGAGTAAAATCCAAGATGGCTGCTGGCAGCCATGTTTTTTGGCCGAACGACCCCAAAATCACTCGTTCCCATCTACATGTCATTATTAACATCAATGACAAATTTCATGATGATCAGATGAACAGTACGACCTGTAGGCCGCGCCAATGGATTGAATCTTGAAATCCAAGATGGCTGCCAGCGGCCATGTTTTTTGGCCGAATGACCCAAAAATGACTCGTTCCCATCTACATGTCAATGTCAACATTCATGACAAATTTCATGAAGATCAGACCAAAGGTACAACCTGTAGCCCGCGCCAAAGGAAATTGTTGACGGACACACGGACACACGCACACACGAACACACGCACACACGGATACACGGACACACGGACGCCAAACCATGGCAATAGCTCAAACTTACAAGTAAGTTGAGCTAAAAAGGGTGGTATACTGTTTTGCACCTGTCTGTCCATCTGTCTGATGTCTGTTCAGGGCATAACTTGAACAGTAGTGCTAATAACTGCTTGGATCTCAATGAAATTTGGTATACATGTAGATGTTCACCACTATGAGGGCATTCAATTTCATATATAATGTGATTATCAATTGGGACATATTTTTCGTTACTAAAAAGGTGGTCTCGGTCAAAATTGTGGATGAAGATGGATAACTCTAAAATCAAGTTATTATTACCACTTGATTTTAGAATTATCCATCTTCATCCGCAATATTCCACCCTGCAGTTGTATTTGGCACACAAGATTATACCGGTAGCTGTAAACAGTAAAGTCTGAACAGTAGAGTCTAAGGCTTTATACCGAATCACAAACACTGATTTAATATCAGTTTTTGATCAGCATTTGAAGATGGATTTATATCTATAGCTTCCTAAATATGTTTTCTATAATTCCCAGGGTATAAAATAATAAAATCGAGTCAAAGACACATGTCATGAAATGCTTATATCAATTATCGATATTCATACCCCCTTTTAAAATGAAAGTGTCAATGACACTGTAGCTCAACTTAGGTAGGGGAATAATTTAATGGTTGACAGTAAATGGAGGAATAGGAAAGGTGCTAATTGAAATGTCTAACATGCGCCAAAGGATTTAGTGATGCAAAGAGTAAAATACAAGATGGCTGCTGGTGGCCATTTTTTTTGGCCAATTGACCCCAAAAGAACTCGTTTCCCATCTACGTATAATTGTTAACATCCATGACAAATTTTATGAAGATCTGACCAAAGCTACATTTCATGATGATCAGACGAACAGTACGACCTGTAGACCGCGCCAATGGATTGAATTTTGAAATCCAAGATGGCCGCTGGCAGCCATGTTTTTTGGCCGAATGACCCCACAATGATTCGTTCCCATCTACATGTCAATGTCAACATTCATGACAAATTTAATAAATATCAGACCAAAGGTATGACCTGTAGCCCACGCCAAAGGATTTAGTCATGCGAAAAGTAAAATGCTGGTGGCAATGTTTTTTGACCGAATGACCCCAAAACGACTCGTTCCCATCTACATGTCATTGTTATAATTAATGACAAATTTCATGACCATTTGACCAAAGCTACGACCTGTAGCCCGCACCAAAGGATTTAGTCATGCAAAGAGTAAAATCCAAGATGGCTGCTGGTGGCCATGTTTTTTTACCAAATGACCCCAAAACGACTCGATCCCATCTACATGTCATTGTTATCATTCATGACAAATTTCATGATGATCAGACGAACAGTACGACCTGTAGCCCGCGCCAATGGATTGAATTTTGAAATCCAAGATGGCCGCCAGCAGCCATGTTTTTTGGCCGAATGACCCGACAATGATTCGTTCCCATCTACATGTCAATGTCAACGTTCATGACAAATTTTATAAAGATTAGACCAAAGGCAACCTATAGCCCGCGCCAAAGGATTTAGTCATGCAAAGAGTAAAATCCAAGATGGCTGCTGGCGGCCATGTTTTTTGGCCGAACGACTCCAAAATCACTCGTTCCCATCTACATGTCAGTGTTAACATCCATGACAAATTTCATAAACTTCCGACCAACACAACGACCTGTAGCCCGCGCCAAAGGATTTAGTCATGCAAAGAGTAAAATCCAAGATGGCTGCTGGCAGCCATGTTTTTTGGCCGAACGACCCCAAAATCACTCGTTCCCATCTACATGTCATTATTAACATCAATGACAAATTTCATGATGATCAGACGAACAGTACGACCTGTAGCCCGCGCCAATGGATTGAATCTTGAAATCCAAGATGGCTGCCAGTGGCCATGTTTTTTGGCCGAATGACCCCAAAATGACTCGTTCCCATCTACATGTCAATGTCAACATTCATGACAAATTTCATAAAGATCAGACCAAAGGTACGACCTGTAGCCCGCGCCAAAGGATTTAGTCATGCAAAGAGTAAAATCCAAGATGGCTGCTGGTGGCCATGTTTTTTGGCCGAACGACACCAAAATCACTCGTTCCCATCTACATGTCATTATTAACATCAATGACAAATTTCATGATGATCAGGCGAACAGTACGATCTGTAGCCCGCGCCAATGGATTGAATCTTGAAATCCAAGATGGCTGCCAGCGGCCATGTTTTTAGGCCGAATGACCCCAAAATGACTCGTTCCCATCTACATGTCAATGTCAACATTCATGACAAATTTCATAAAGATCAGACCAAAGGTACGACCTGTAGCCCGGGCCAAAGGATTTAGTCATGCAAAGAGTAAAATCCAAGATGGCTGCTGGTGGCCATGTTTTTCGGCCGAACAACTCCAAAATCACTCGTTCCCATCTACATGTCATTGTTAACATCCATGACAAATTTCATGATGTTCCGATCAAAGCTACGACCTGTAGCCCGCGCCAAAGGATTTAGTCATGCAAAGAGTAAAATCCAAGATGGCTGCTGGCGGCCATGTTTATTGGCCGAACATGACTCGTTCCCATCTACATGTCAATATTAACATCCATGACAAATTTCATGATGATCAAACGAACAGTACGACCTGTAGCCCGCGCCAATGGATTGAATCTTGAAATCCAAGATGGCTGCCAGCGGCCATGTTTTTTGGCAGAATGACCCCAAAATGACTCGTTTCCCATCTACATGTCAATGTCAACATTCATGACAAATTTCATAAAGATCAGACCAAAGGTACGACCTGTAGCCCGGGCCAAAGGATTTAGTCATGCAAAGAGTAAAATCCAAGATGGCTGCTGGCGGCCATGTTTTTCGGCCGAACGACCCCAAAATCACTCGTTCCCATCTACATGTCATTGTTAACATCCATGACCAATTTCATGATGTTCCGATCGAAGCTACGACCTGTAGCCCGGGCCAAAGGATTTAGTCATGCAAAGAGTAAAATCCAAGATGGCTGCTGGTGGCCATGTTTATTGGCCGAACAACCCCAAAATGACTCGTTCCCATCTACATGTCAATATTAACATCCATGACAAATTTCATGATGATCAGACGAACAGTACGACCTGTAGCCCGCGCCAATGGATTGAATTTTGAAATCTAAGATGGCCACCAGCGGCCATGTTTTTTGGCCGAATGACCCCACATTGATTCGTTCCCATCTACATGTCAATGTCAACATTCATGACAAATTTCATAAAGATTAGACCAAAGGTACAACCTGTAGCCCGCGCCAAAGGATTTAGTCATGCAAAGAGTAAAATCCAAGATGGCTGCTGGCGGCCATGTTTTTTGGCCGAACAACTCCAAAATCACTCGTTCCCATCTACATGACAGTGTTAACATCCATGACAAATTTCATAAACTTCCGACCAAAACAACGACCTGTAGCCCGTGCCAAAGGATTTAGTCATGCAAAGAGTAAAATCCAAGATGGCTGCTGGCAGCCATGTTTTTTGGCCGAACGACCCCAAAATCACTCGTTCCCATCTACATGTCATTATTAACATCAATGACAAATTTCATGATGATCAGATGAACAGTACGACCTGTAGGCCGCGCCAATGGATTGAATCTTGAAATCCAAGATGGCTGCCAGCGGCCATGTTTTTTGGCCGAATGACCCAAAAATGACTCGTTCCCATCTACATGTCAATGTCAACATTCATGACAAATTTCATGAAGATCAGACCAAAGGTACAACCTGTAGCCCGCGCCAAAGGAAATTGTTGACGGACACACGGACACACGCACACACGAACACACGCACACACGGACACACGGACGCCAAACCATGGCAATAGCTCAAACTTACAAGTAAGTTGAGCTAAAAAGGGTGGTATACTGTTTTGCACCTGTCTGTCCATCCGTCTGATGTCTGTTCAGGGCATAACTTGAACAGTAGTGCTAATAACTGCTTGGATCTCAATGAAATTTGGTATACATGTAGATGTTCACCACTATGAGGGCATTCAATTTCTTATATAATGTGATTATCAATTGGGACATATTTTTCGTTACTATTTTTACAACAAACCGTCATGTCATAAAACTTTCAGGCGATCTCATATAGAGTTCTCCCACTTGCTACACTCCAAACATTTTTGCGAGCTGTAAAATGTCCCAAATTAGTTGTACATGTGTATGTATCTAATATACCAGAAAATATAAAATAAAATCAATATTGTCAGATAGAAGCATTTCCGGACAGGGGTTTTCAATTCATATTTATTATTTTTAATATTTCATACATATTTCAGGAAACTGCTGCATATAAAACTTGGTTTAGGGAGAGATAGACCATCTTTAAACTGTAATCACATTAAAAACCAAGATTATTCCTTAAATGATAATTTTGAGAGGGGGGGCACTGATTTTCTAATCTTTCAACCAAATCATATCAACACATGTCTACCGTTATTAACTTATCAAGCAATACTACCGGTAGTATACCGGTACATCTAAATTAGAAGGTGGCACAAGTTTGAAGTCAGAATATCTGAGTGCATTCTATTTACAACCACAGGGGTCCGGGAACTTCTTAAAAAATCTTTATCTATACCTATATTTGTGAATGTCTATTCTATATTAATTCACGATTCACGAGGGACCTTCTAGATGGCTCCAAAGGGGTCTAACAGGGGCAATTTCTTACGAGAAAGATAATCAACATAATTGTGCAGATTAGAAATGTATACAGCACATGACAGTATTGGGGTAAGGGACAAAAAGTGGGAGGGGCAAAACAATACATGTACCACACTGCATTAACATGGGTAACGACCCTGCTAGTTACATAATATTTAGAGGATATTACTTGGTTGGTTTGATATTAGACCAAATATCGGCCTGAGGTAACCTCATATCTCTATCAGCCTGACATCGAAGGTCGAAGGCTGATATGAGGTTACCGAGGGGGCTGAAATCAGGCCAATATATTCAAACCAACCAAGTACATGTAATACCCTACACGTAACTATTGATTTGTTATTTCTTATCAGAAAGATAATCATCATAATGGTGCAGATTAGAAATGTCTACAGTATTGGGGTCAGAGAAAAAAGTGAGAGCATTAACCTGGGCAACGACTGGTCACCCTGCTAGTTATATAATAATTAGAGGACATTTCTTGGTTGGTTTGATATTAGGCCTGATATCAGCCTAAGGTAACCTCATATCACTATCAGCCTGACATCGAAGGTCGAAGGCTGAAATGAGGTTACCGAGGGCTGAAATCAGGCCTATAATATCAAACCAACCAAGTAATACCCTATCCATAACATTAATTAGTTTGCCTCTTAGTAACAGTAAACAGTGTTCTATTGACAACTCTTTCAAATGAATGACATCACAAAAAATCATTGTCTTAGGGACCGTAGCGAAATGCAAAAACCGATACCGACCGATAACCGACCGATAGCCGATGTACACCGGTTAAATCATCGGTCGACCGATCCGACCGACGTGAAAAACGACCGATGGTTCGACCGATGGCGTACATCATTTGACCGATGGCGTACATCGGTCGACCGATGACGACGTTCAAAATAACCGATGGTTGACCGATGGACTTAAATTACGACGCCATAACGTCATGTTTGTAAGCCATGCAGTGCTATGACTATCGCTCTTCGCATCCAGATAAACGTACAGGTAATAATCCGTCACCAGCTACCAGCATTCGAATGTATGTGTCCACGAAGGAAACGGAGCAACTAGACGGGAGATAACTCGCCCCGACGGTGATTTTGTGTTTGGGACGACTTGTCTGAAGTTGTCTTATGTGTTTGTAAACACAATCATAACTGTCCGCTAAATGCAGTGTTCTTATGACAAAACATTGTATAAACACAATTAATTGTCCTCTAAATTAGTCTTAAAGTGATTTGAAACACTCCGACAGGGTGATAAAATAGAAATGGAGAATAATCTAGCTCAAAGTAGTAATTTTTACAAATGTATCCAAATTGACAACAAAAGCCGTCATTCTTATCTATTAATTAAATACAGTGACGCTCGATAGTGAAATAAATTTATCTCAGATAGAATTAAACTGTTGTGTCCCGAACGGCAAGTACACTGCGGCCGAACGGCATGTACACCGGGGATAGATTTCTGGTTTGTATCGTCTTTTTTTCGAGTATTTTTAATTAAAGGAAATTTAAATTCGTACATAACATCGGCTTTTGTGGTCATTATGACGAATCACATTTATATTTAACCCCACTGTTTCAACGATCTAACGATTTTAATGGGACTTTGTTGTCAAACATGAAAATACCGATGCATCGTTCCCGCGCGCATGCCATCATGCACGTCGACATACACCTGTCAATAATCCCGGATTATTTAGTGAGATTTTATTCTCTGCTTTAATTGGTTGGCTGTGGGAGGAGCTTACCGATATTTTGTTCTAATGTGGTATACTTTGACACCATAACCGAGAATTAGTAAATTAAATTATTCCCATGTTTTATTCGAGTGACCACCCCCCCCCCCCCCCATGCATGCCGAAAGATATTCGGCATTACTCGGTTTGACGTCTGGGTGTATTCTGCACATACTCCGAACAGATTCCCAATTTGTAACATACCCGAGCTACGGGACATAACTCTAATCCATACATGCCAAGTTTCATAAATACATTTCGGCGTATTGAAGGAACAAACACCACAGTCAAGTCGAAACGTGAAATATGTACCTATTTAAGCACTGTATCAATAAGTAATGATTGATAGTGTATGAACCCGAACATAGCGTGTTGGAATTGATGTTTTCAATAGTAGAATTCGGTACGATTAAAAAAATTAGTTATTTATTTTGTGCGCTCAATTTATTTTATTTTAAAAGTCTTTTTCTTAACGTCTAAGGGAAGCGGTGCACTCATACTGGTTTCCCGGAAAGCCGATTAATTTAGCACAATTCTAATCATCCATATCCGGTCTATTGCAAATCCACATAAACAAACCATGTGGACGCTTTATTCAATTGGTGTATAAACCATGCATCATTTTATTTTGTTATATATATCCATAAAGTATTGTTTACGTATATTGCCACAAAAAGTGAGTAAAACCCATGAATGGGAAATTGTTAATCTCCGTTATTTTTGCGCACGTCTGTATATCTCAAACGCCAGGTGCATCAGGCAGAATACACCCAGACGTCGACTGTGTTGCAATCGACATTATTTGCTACATCGTAACTCTTGTTTGAGTGAACATGATTACATGTCACTTTCTCCTCGATTTTCCCTTTGAAGTTTCATCAAAGGTCCACTTGCATGCTGCCGCGGCTTTGTCTTATGGTAACTACGACATTGAACGTATTTGAAATATTTAGGTTCATAAAATCTTTCGCGGCTGAAAAATACCTCATCACGCAGAAACGCTCTTTATTTTTCATTCTGAAGAAAATTCTGGCACCGATTTTTATACATTCAATGACAGTGAATCGTCGGCAAAGATCAATGCAATCGTTTTCAATGCACTAGGCCCTACTACAGTGTGTCATTTGACAACTGTCCGAAAGTTTTCATAAATCTTCACAATTGAGTCTATTAAGTTGCCGTGATTGCGCGTTGCGCGAAAATCTATATAGGTCAATATTCTTCCGTAAGAAATATTACACTTCGCGAACGGGAAGTCATGAGGCGATCTAGTATGACGCATTCATTTATAAACACAATTAAATTCTTCGATTATTTTACCGTATATATATGGGTAAATAAATATCTAATTACTGATTGAGATCTAAGCCTATAGTGCGCGGGCCCAGGGATTTTTGCCTATTTTGGGAATGGGTCAGGGTCCGTTCGAATTGGGAAAAATGTGTCTTTACAGACCAAAATTGGAAATTTTCCATTGTTTTAGAAAAATTCAATTAATCACCGTTACACACAAGTAAATAGTAATAATACCGTAATTTTCGGTGTATAACGCAACTTAAACACAGGTAGGCTAACCCAAAGATGGAGTAAAATTCCAGCCCATTGAGGTATATTTCTCAGCCTCAGGTAAGTTGAAAATTCACAGACACAACGGAAGGATTCAAGCCGTCCACCAAACGGAAAAACGGTAACGAAACACCCAATGATGGATAGGTATCTAGTTGTAATTCAATAAATAAAATAAAATAGTTAATACCAAATCAATGTTTCCGTGTTATCATTCCAATATTGAGGTACCGGTACGGTACTACTCTCGGGCTCCAAATAAACGTGCTGACCAGCTGGCAGACCCAAATGCAGGGTAGAATTCCCAGCAAATGTGAGGACGTGAAATTTTTATATTTTATACATAACTCGGCAAGCTTGTTCTTCTCCGCAAGATTATATATATATATATTTAATTTTTTTTTGACAAAAAGTGTCCGCCATGTTCTCGCAGCGAAACAACATTTTTTTATACAGAAATTCCCTAAAGACAGTGCGTAATGAGGCCCCGATGTTTGAGTTTTTACATATTAAAAACATATCAAATTAAATGCTCCTTATGGAAATTTGCGCACATATTATTGGATAATTAACTAAGAACGCTCTTTATGTCTGTTTCTCAGAAAATGAATTAACATCGTGGAAATTGAGACTTACCTCGTCATCAGTTGTGACACACCCCTTGCATGTGAGAGCTCGTCACTGCGAACACTCCCATTTTATTGACGATTTGTTGACTTTCTTTTTGGTATAAGCATGACCTTCGAAACATAATTTGTCACCACCACGATTGTTCTTAATCAGTTCCATGATTGAAGATATGATTCCATTTTTTTTTTTTTTTTTTTTTTAGTGAGTGTTTTGGGGCGGCTGGCGCCGGGATTCCATGATAACTTTGATAAGGTTATATAGCTGTCTAGAGTTCACTCACTAGAATTCATACTGTGATCATAATTGTCACAACATTGTTTTAACTGCGTTGATGTCCCAAACTATCGTCAAAACACTTTTTCATGTTTGTCAGAACACGCTTTCGTGTCTGTCAAAACATTACATCGGCTGAGTTGACATCGCTTGAGATGGCCTCACTGACTAGGCTTTACTGATCAGTCAAAACATTGTTTGATGTCTGCATTTTATTAGCAGGGTGGGGAAATTTCCGGTCGGTAAATGTCCGGGTGGGGCGCTTCCGAACTATAAAGTAACATTTTATTACACTTTCAATGATCCATATATTTTATAAAACCTCTAAAATAAAATTGTTGGATTATGGCATTATTGAGTGTTTGATTGAGATAATTAAAACGAAAATATTTTGTGCCTAAAAGGAACCCCACAGTGGCACAGTAATAGATGTGTATTCCGGTAAGCACGCGAACATGACTGATTCGTCGGCAAAGATCAATGCAATCGTTTTCAATGCAGAAGGACATATTACGTACAGCTGGTCATTTGACAACTGTCCGAAAGTTTTCATAAAACTTCACAATTGAGTCTATTAAGTTGCCGTCATTTGAATGCGGGGAAGTCAGGTAGCGATTATACAAATAAACTGATAAAGTATGACGCATTCATTTATAAACACAATTAAATTCTTTCTCGGTATGGGTATAAATACATGTCTAATTACGGATTGAGACCTAGGCCTATCGGACTAGGCTATGATAGTAAGTGATTTCTCTCAAACACTATTTTGCGTGTATAACTATAGATAAACTACAGTGCATGGATAAATATGTATATTATGCTCAGCGCGATAGTCATTCGAATTGACTTTATAAGCATAGATTTCAAGGTTATATGCACGAGTATCGCTTCCATCGGTCGTTTCATCGGTCATTCTATCGGTTCCATCGGTTATTCATCTGTTCCATCGGTTATTCATCGGCGACTGATACGACGACGTTACAGCGACGTCGCCAAAACACGACTGACACCCGTGTTTTCCGACGTCGCTGTTACGTCGCTGTAACGTCGTCGTATCAGTCGCCGATGAATAACCGATGGAACCGATAGAATTACCGATGAAACGACCGATGGAAGCGATAGAATGACCGATGGAACAGATAGAATGACCGATGGAACAGATAGAATGACCGATGAATTTATTACAATCGGTCATCGGTCGGTATCGGTTATCGGTCGGTATCGGTTTTTGCATTTCGCGACGGTCCCTTAGTAAGCATTATTTAACAGTGAAATAGAATTATGCCATGTTGTAAAGCCATATTACTCGGATCCGTGATGTCATGAAATCATATTACTCTGATTGGTGATGTCCTAAAACTATATTACTCAATTTAAAGGTACTCAATCTGATAAAACTCTTCTCACTTACTATTTCAATGGCTTCTGGGGTCAAAAATATTTGATTCGAGTCGAGGAAGCCACCCATCAAAGCTCAGATGTTTTAGATATCGATTTTAGAAATCTATTATTTTTCATTATCGGGAATACTTTCTGTCCCAGAACACAGTCATAATTGCGTTATTATTACCACTTGATTTTAGAGTTATCCATCCTTGTCTGTTTGAATAGTGTTTTGGTGTACACATCTCGAGCAGATTACGAAGTTGAAGGCAATTATTAGAACTCATCCCGAGAAAATAACAAATTTAAAAAATCAATATCTAATAACTCTGAGCTTTGTTTGATGGGTTCCTCGACTCGAATCAAATATTTTTTACCCTAAAAGCCAAAGAAATAGTAATATAGGACCCTCTGATCGGATTGTTGTTGTTGGAATCTGTTGAGATGGGGACCCTCTGATCGGATTGAGTACCTTTAAGGCAAATTGAAGTGATATTCACCTACGGTAAGTACATGTACAAATGTAGTTTGATAACAAGCCATACCGGGCAAAAATTTGAAAAAAAATTTGACCGATATAGCCATCAGTAGGAAACTACCTTCCAAGTGGTGCTGTCGTAACATACAGGTATCAAGGTGGACCCCCCTCCCCAATGGGGAGACTATCTAGCCACGTCTCTGATTTCAGTGGTCCCACAATGATTGAACAAGAGACCCAGAGCTCTTTCGCAGATAAGTCGTGGCTTCCTATACATGTATATGTACTTAAACTGAGGCCACAGGGGCTTGTTAAGAAAACAAGTAAAAATATTAGAGCTGAAACGGTTGACCCATTCTTCTAACCGGTTAACCATCGGGGTTAACCGGATTTCAACCGGTTAACCGCTAAATATCTAGCGGACTTCTCTCACACTAATTATGTCGACATTATGCCATGCTCCAGGGACAAAGCTAGGTGAGAAGTAGTAGCTGAAATAAAGACCTTATTCACGGCATTTAACGATATTCAAAAACACGCATTCCTTGTTCTTTTGCTGGCTCTCGTGATGGGGAATGAGCAAGTGAAATTTGTGAATGGCAGGAGAGATCGCTTATTTGCCGTGATCAGCATATGTTTGGGCATTTGTAAAATGAGTAAAATAGTATGGGCATTGGTAAAACGAGTAACAAAACTATATATTAAAGATCTGTAATATATCATTATCATCATTTAAATATCCTCCAATGCATTATATATAAAGACAAGAAAGTAATAACTAGAGAACAAAAAGGAAGGTCAGTTAGGTCAGACTCGCAGTCCTATTCAGTATTCGAGCTATTCGTCGGTATCATGATAGCGGACACAAGTGTTGGGAGGTTATATAATTTAAGTTTCGGTTTCGGTTTTAGTATGCAATCACTTAACATATAGCAATTACTGCCAAATTGAGTGTTAATTAGTCCCACAAGCACAACCAGTTACAGAGTAGCATGGAGCATCAATTTCCTTGATAAAAGGGAAGATTATTGAAGAGGTTTTGGGTTGCTTCAACTACGATGTCTGTTTGAGTCACTCAATTGAATTGATCATATTAAATCACAAAACGGAGGAAGAACGGGAAGAGTGAAGACATTGTGCAGCTGATCTCAATCTTCAAACTTTGTCGACTTACATAGTTTTTATAAACCCCACTGTAAAACAGTTTTATATATAGTATGTCGTGGTGTGGTTCCAATTTGAATCCATGTTGCTTCGTGCAGTATTAACTATTAAGTTACGAAAGCACGCATTGCCACACAACGTCACTTTTACGTTGTCACTTCCTTGTGTGCATTCAGAAATTATACACAGTGACTGCACACGTGCTTTTGTCGGAAGAAAACTTCAAAGGGTCGGAATTGATTGAAGGTCACCGACACTTCCAGGCAGTTCGAGAATTGCTACTAAGTATCTGATACTACCGCGTGTACCAATTAATGCTTGCATTGCACTCTACTATCGGTGACACAGGATTTAGTATTAGTTTTGCATCATTTAACCTAATATTTTGAGGATTATTCACGTTCACATTCAACTGACAACGGGATGCGGTTACGTCCGGTTCATTTTTTTCTAACCGGTTACGTCGCTAACCGGATGCTAACCAGTTAACCGTCTAACCGTTTCAGCTCTAAAAAATATATATACAAAAACATGCGTTTGTAAAGCATTACATGTACCGGTATACATATCAATAGAATATTGATGCATTTATAATGTTTGATAAAGTGGCATCCTCAATTTTACTTGTTTTCTTTACAACAAGTCCGTGTGACTATATCACATGTACAATTAGTTCAAGATTGAACTTAACACTAAACACTGCTTTAATATTTAGTATTACCTTTATTTGGAAATAAATTATAATGTGCAATGAACTGAACAGCCAATAGGTTGCTGGACATTTCGTGCCATAGAAGTTTGACATAGAGATGTTTCGCACCAGGGTTCTGGACATTTCATACCAGTACATGTATCATTTCGACAATTTGTACCATTGAGTATACCGTATTATTTTTTGGAAATAACATTAAAGGTACTCAAACCGATTCGATGGTTCCCATATTATCAGATTCCAACAACAAACATTTTTTTGAAATGCCGCTTCGGTTATCAGAATCGATTAAATGCCCAAAAAAAAAATATGCTAACCAGTCAACAATAGTAATCAATTGCCCAAATTTTCCAAAACCTGTTATTTATCAACATTTTATTCAACACGGGTGGGTTCCTCGACTCGAATCAAATATGTTTACCCCCTAAGCCAAGGAAATAGTAATATGAAAGCGTTAATTCAGATTATGTATCTTTAACTTTGTTGCCACAATTTCAATTTGTTAATTTTTTTTCGCAAAAAAAGAAAGAAATATGTTTACATGTAATTGTCTGGTTGTCATCATCACGTAACTTTAAATCGTAAACATGTTCGCTTTCATTAAGTTAACAAAATTAAAATAATTTTTCACATGGTACGCTGCATACGCATGACCAATTACCATTTGTGGGAACCAACGAAACATACAAATGTATATGGTGTGAAATGACAAAACATATGGTACGAAACAATCAACTGTGTGGTTCAAATTAAGGGTATATATAAACCGGCCATGGTAGGAATTTCTTAGGAAACATCGTTTGAGCCATCCAACGAACCTTGGTGAATCACCGAGTGATCTACATGTATAATAGCCCGGAAGTGCTTAAATAGACCGATCGGTCTTCCACAGTCAGCATGCATCTGGTAAGAGGGGAGTCAATCTAAACTGTTCTATAATTATCTTTCAACCAATACTAGTACTTGCAAACAATAACAATTATTCTGAATTCTTTTGAAACAAACAGAATAATTATTTACTGAGAATATTCAATATAAACATCTACAAATTCTTAAACAAACGGAATTTCAATGTTCAAGAAATTTAGAGGTCTCCCCTCTTACAATACAACAGCGAGCAATATGCCAGGAAGACCGATCAATGAATCTATTTTAACTCGATCAGGCTATTATTGTACAATATATATTGGTTGTTCACCTACACTTGTCCAACTGATTTTGGAGAATATATACAAACGAAATAATTAAAAAATATATTTATTAATTATAATAAATAATCATCAAATTGGAAGAGTTCAGCATCAGCTCCTTGCTGGCATTGTTGAATACGGCCCACGTCGGATTACCATCGGAAAAAACATCGAAAATAGGTGATTTACTTCCCAAATTGCCATCGTAGTTTTAGAATCTTTTTCCACCAAGAATGTGTTGAAAACTGCAGACAACTGTTCTATGCACATTACAGTCCAATAATTTTGACTCTTGGTTGATAAACATTCCTCTAAAACATAAATCTGTCTATAAAAGTGTCAATTTGTTTCAATGCGAAAGGTCAACCTCCAGTCCAGAATCGAAAATCCAATTCACAATATTCATCGAAAATTCTCAAAACAGCGTCCAACGTATAGTCCTAGCACAACTCCGTGATATTATATGATTTACACACTTCAGTCATCAACACTTTCTAAATGTCCAAATTGTTGAAAATAGTAGATTTGTATCGTAAGTCGCCATTAACAAAACAAATGAGAAAACACGTGGACATGTTTACGTCTTATTCCCTCATCCGAAAAAAAGTTGCGTTCCCACGTTGACGTCACGCTTCTTTGTGCACATAAAACTGGCGAGTGGCTTTTTAGTTTTTCCTTATTATTTTCGACGTCAAAAAGTCATTAAAATCTCGATTTTTACGCTATAAGTTGGTGTTTTCGAATATGATTCGTTTTTAGTAACCTTAATTCTACGTTATGACACTGGTATAGTTTATTTTACTGATCAAAAAGTTTTATTAACAGTTCCCTTTTAAGTATGAAATCATTGTTAGATAGATATCGGAGTGCAGCGTTATCATGATTAATTCGCCGGCGACTTTTATTTCAAATCTACACATTTTATTCAATATATATCAGCGATCAGATGCGACAAAGTTAAGTTAATATAAAACATATAGAATAGTTTGGAATTTCCACGAATTGCACGTGTTATGTTGTGCTATTTTTAGCACTGTAATTTCCCAGGCCAACCCTAGTTTCGTCTGTGGGTAGCATTGACTGGCAGAGGAGTTGAGTGTTATGTTTTTCTCGATTCTTTATTGAATGAATAATAAAAACATGGATAATGATATACATACCATTATAAAACAATGAACTTATGGGGTATGGCTCTCTCTCTATACATATATGTCTGGCGTTGATACAATGTGATGAGGGCTTGTTCTATATCGGGCCTATTGCTTCAAATGCTGGATGGACGGTTGTCGCTCCCGTTGTGGGTGGGTGCAGCTGGTTTCAAATTTCTGTGTGATTTCATCTTTTTTCTGTTAGATGTGAGATACCTGGGCTTTTGAAAACCCTAACTTCTTCGTACTGTCGACCTGTGTAAATTACTGGTCTAATATTTTCCCAACTGCGTATATGTCCGCTAACGATAGATCTATTCGATTTCATCACTGTTTCTAGCCATGATCGAACTGATATTATGACATCAAATCGCTTCATTTTGGAATTTCATATATCAGATGTGTTGGTTTTGTCCAACGAGTTAAACCATTGTTCACTAATTGAGAAGACATCACGACAACAATAACAACAAAACTGTCGCACAGTCCACGCATAGTTGTGAGGACCGGCATACGTCATTATATGTCAGTAGGCCTATATGTTTGTATAGCCTTTTGCTAAATGTCACCCCTTCACACATTTGGAATGGGTTGACTATTGTTTAATTAGGACTCGTGCGAACTCATAGCTATCAAAACATTCGAACTGTCAAGTCGTTGTACTTGTGTGTTAACCGCATAGAGTTGTTTGTATGGCCTTTGGCTGAACTTTATTTTCCTTCACACAATTCAGCCAATCAAAATTCAGCTGGCATCTGATTACGCAGAAGGCAAAAATAAATGCGTGAATTTATGAAGAGTGACAACATCGTATCGATGTTTTAACTTTTCGTCAACTTTTTGTCGTTTGCGAATATCGATCAATGTTTCGACGTCGCGACTTTCGCGTTGTCGAACGTTTCGACATTTCGACATTTTACAGAAATTTTGGTCTGTTGTGGTTTCGACGTTATCGCACTTTTATGGCCAGTCGCTTTCGACGTTATCGCATTATTTTTCGTCATTTCCGACATTTCGTTTTTGCACATTTACGTCAAAACTTTTTCGACATTATCGACAATATTTTCGCATATGTGAAAGAGGTTTTGACATGCTCCCTAAGTCAGGGCATAACCTATGGGTCCAAACTTGTGTCAAAGCTTTAACGTGAGTCAGGGCATAAATACACAATTTCTTTGAAATTCAATAAACGATATTTGCAACGAAATTCAAATTGATTTGATGGCTCCCATCTAATGGTAACTCCGATGATCCACATAAAGTTTGGTGATGATCGATAAGAGATGATGTCTGTAGAGTGTGCCAAAGAATTTAGTAATGCAAAGAGTAAAATCCAAGATGGCTGCCTGTGGCCATGTTTTTCATCGGAAATTGTTCAAATTCAATAGCTCCCATGCCTGTAAATTTTCAAAAGAATTCTCCAATAAATGTGTGCTGCAGGGTGTGTCAATGAATTCAAATGTGAAATCCAAGATGGCTGCTGAAAATATTAATAGCTCCCATCTAGAGGTCACCATAAGATTCATATGAAGCTTGGTGATAATTGGATGAGGGATGTGGCCTGTATGGTATGCTGAAAGAAATTGTTGACGAATGCATGGACCCAAGTCATGGCAATAATTCAAACTTGACTTTGTCACTCTTGATACCCTTGAAAATAAAGGATCCTAGTGATAATAAATAATCTTTTGGCAAGGATCCTTCGAAATGAAGAAAGGAGTTTAATTCTCCAGTTAGTATATATTTAGAGAGCTTGAATTGTTGCACTACCTGGAGAGAAGCTGTGTCTTCACTGTCATCCACAAAAGAATCAGTTGTACCATTTTGACTGTCAAAAGCCTCAAACTTCTCCAGCATTTCAGCAAAATTCCTGCAATTCATGAAATTTTCATAAGTTTTAGCTATTTATCATATCACTATAAATGAAAGTGACAATGACACTGTAGCTCAACTTGGAAAGGGAATAATTTAATGTATTACAGTCAATGGAGCGATTAGGAATGTGGAAAGTTGAATGTCTAATACTAGTTTATAGACATGAAGAGAAAAGTAAAATCCAAGATGGCTGCTGGTGGCCATGTTTTCGGCCGAATGACCCCAAAATGAGTCGTTCCCATCTACATGTCATCGTTAACATCCATGACAAATTTTATGACGATCAGACTAAAGGTAGTACCTGTAGCCCATGCTAAAGAATTTAGTCATACAAAGAGCAAAATCCAAGATGGCTGCTGGCGGCCATGTTTTTTGGCCAAATGACCCCAAAATTACTCGTTCCCATCTACATGTCAATATTAACATCCATGACAAATTTCATGATGATCAGACGAACAGTACAACCTGTGGCCCATGCTAATGGATTAAATTTTGAAATCCAAGATGGCCGCTGGCGGCCATGTTTTTTGTCCGAATGACCCCAAAATGACTCGTCCCATGATTACTCCCATCTACATTCCAATTTCAACAGCCATGACAAATTTTTTGATGATCAGACTAAAGGTACAACCTGTAGCCCGTGCCAAAGGATTTAGTCATACAAAGAGTAAAATCCAAGATGGCTGCTGGCGATCATGTTTTTTGGCCGAATGACCCCAAAATTACTCGTTCCCATCTACATGTCAATATTATCATCCATGACAAATTTCATGATGATCAGACGAACAGTACGACCTGTGGCCCGTGCTAATGGATTAAATTTTGAAATCCAAGATGGCCGCTGGAGGCCATGATTTTTGTCCGAATGACCACAAAATGACTCATTCCTATCTACATTCCAATTTCAACAGCCATGACAAATTTTATGATGATCAGACTAAAGGTACGACTTGTAGCCCGTGCTAAAGGATTTAGTCATACAAAGAGTAAAATCCAAGATGGCTGCTGGTGGCCATGTTTTTTGGCCGAATGACCCCAAAATGATTCGTTCCCATCTACATGTCATTATTAACATTCTTGACAAATTTTATGATGATCAGACTAAAAGTAGGACCTGTAGCCCGTGCTAAAGGATTTAGTCATACAAAGAGTAAAATCCAAGATGGCTGCTGGCGACCTTGTTTTTTGGCCGAATGACCCCAAAATTACTCGTTCCCATCAACATGTCATTGTTAATATCCATGAGAAATTTCATGATGATCAGACAAACAGTACGACCTGTGGCCCGTGCTAATGGATTAAATTTTGAAATCCAAGATGGCCACTGGCGGCCATGTTTTTTGTCTGAATGACCCCAAAATTACTCGTTCCCATCTACATTCCAATTTCAACAGCCATGACAAATTTTATGATGATCAGACTAAAAGTACGACCTGTAGCCCGTGCTAAAGAATTTAGTCATACAAAGAGTAAAATCTAAGATGGCTGCTGGCGGCCATGTTTTTTGGCCGAATGACCCCAAAATTACTCGTTCCCATCTACATGTCAATATTAACATCCATGACAAATTTCATGACAAAAAGACAAACAGTAGCCCGTGCTAATGGATTGAATTTTGAAATCCAAAATGGCCGCTGGCGGCCATGGTTTTCGGCCGAATGACCCCAAAATGACTCGTTCCCATCTACATGTCAATGTCAACATCCATGACAAATTTCATAATAATCGGACCAAAGGTACGAACTGTAGCCCGTGCTAAAGGAAATTGTTGACGAATCACGCACACACACACACACACACACACGCACGACGGATACCAAGCCATGGCAATAGCTCAAACTTTACAAAGTAAAGTTGAGCTAAAAATGACAGGTTTATATAAAACACTTTATTACTTTCCGGTATGCGCGGACATGAAATGAAAGTATCAATAATACTGTAGCTCAACTTGTAGAGGGTATAAATTTATGTGTTAAAGTCAAAGGAACTCGGAAAGTTTAAAGTCTAGTATTAAATACATTTAAGTGATATATATAAGGGTTGTTTTTTAATGGGTAATTTGGTTACATGTATATGTCTTTTTCCACTGGTTTGAAGATATCTCAACAATACAATACAACGGGGGGTGTTGGGTTGGAGCATACCAGCTGTGACGGTCCAGGGGAGTCTGGTCCGTATCCCTTATCTATAGGTTATCCTAAACATTATTTATCAAAATTTGATATATCTAGCTCCCATGCACCCGAAATTCATATGAAGTTTGGTATTCTAGAAAATATTTAGTCGCGCAATTAAATAAAATACAAGATGGCTGCTGGCGTCCTTGTATTTTAACAAAAATTTCAGAAAACAAGGGTTCTGCATAAAAAAAAAACCAATTAGTTGCACTGCCTCATTATCTCTGTCACAGCATTGGCCAATTCAGTACCATACATCGTTCTGCCAAATAGGTGTTATATATTTCAAATTACCCATATGTTCCTACATGTGTATGTTAGAACAGTTTACATACGATACATGACCTCACTTCAACAGACATCCATGAACTCTTAGTATTCTCCCCGGAAGCATGATCACACAAGCCTTACCCATAAGAACATGCACGTACAGCAATCAACAACAAATGTTTGGAACAATAATTATGTAACTCATATATAACATTGTCGTACAAAACGACGTATTTTATCGCACAGGGTTATAGATGCGTAAACTTAAACCAAAAATTTGGTACAAACATAATCATGTTTGATCACGAGATCTTTCACTCGTATATATCACTACATCATACCGCATGACAGTTCAGATAAGTAAGCTATACACTGATATTGCGAAGTACTTAGATGAAAATAAAACATAATTATAAAGTACAAGTATTTTGGCAGTATTTCTATTTAGTTAGCGAATGGGGATAATTTGAAGAGCAGAATAATGGGAACTATATCTTTGACCGGGGGATGCGCACAGTTATACTGCGTTAAACATTCTTTCCAATAATTTCTTTGCTGAGGACAGTCGCTTGTGTTGACAACCCTCCCTCCCTCCCTGTTTTTTTGTTTTGGGACATACGCGTTCGATTGGTGTCTCCCCCTTTTGGCCTACATCTGTATAGGCAGTTATTGTGCCTCAAAAAATTGTCACCCACATGTTTGTATTGGTTACTACTACATTTATTGTATCGGCTTCCTGTAAATAATTATGATTTTCTAAACAGGTAGCTATAAACGCATTCCAGTTGTTGTCTTTCACTCTAACCCTGTGGGATAAATATATATATACATGCCATACAACTTTCGCAATTATCCAAACTCTGGAGTTATCTCACTTGCACTTCAGATAATCTTTTTAACATAGCATAACCTTTTTAAACATAGCATAACATCCCGCTTCAGCTAAACATGAATTATTCCATACTCTTTTTTCCTCATACACCCATGTCCCCATCAGATTTCTTTTATGCTTTGGTGTATTTACGCTTATAAATCTGCATATATAAGTGCATGACCGTTACATGTGTATATATATGTGTGTGTGAAAGGGTGTGTGTGTATGTATGTATATGTGGATGTATGTGTATGTATATATATATATATATGAGTATGCACATGTATATGTGTATATATGTATGTATATATATGTGTGTGAGCATATATGTGTATGTGCATATGCAAGTACATGCTCGTGCATGTACTCGTGAATATATACATGCTTATATGCACTAAAATATGTTTGTATTTGTCTCTTCGTCAGTCAAATTATATAACCTTGTATATTGTATAGCCAAATTCATGCATGCAGGATATATTTATGTTCTCAATTTATTTGTAATGTTTATATATATGCTCTTCATTATATGGAGGAATAAAGATATATATTATAAAAAATGGCTGTGGTCGAGATTTTCTGTCTATAAGTGTTATTCTGTCAACTAAGGTCAAAATAATTGTACAGAACATATTTTCGAACTCGTTTGATATATTGTTGTTATTAAAGACCCATACACCAAATACAATTATAAATGAAATTGGTTGATGACTGTTTAAGTTATCACTATCGGACGAACCCAATGGGTTTTTCAACCTGTAAATTAAAATTAAAAAATCCAGTATTATAATGTGGCCTCAAGCTTTCCTAGTGTTGCAAATTTCCAACCTCACCAGACCTTACTCATGGTTTATTGAGTGCAAATTTGTACTGAAAGTTTAAAATTATGTAAAATTTGGTTGTTTAAAAAAATTCCCCACTAAAAGTTGGCGTAAAATTAAACTATGAGGACATTCAGTTGTTCGTGTTCTGGAGACTGAACATTCCTTTGATGTTTCCCCAAAAAACATTTCATTGGCTTACTGTAAATGTGACAAGTAGATATCCTGAGAGACAGAGAGACAGAACATTTAAGGTGCATGCATGCAAAAAAATATATTTTAAGCCTGAATGAAACAAACATCTCACAAGCATACTGAAAGCCATAATTGTAATTTTACACTCAGCTCTGCATGTACAAGTATATATGCACACATATTGGGGCCATATGTATAGCTAAATAAAAAAAAATCCACATTCATTATCACAGGGCCATGTCGTTGAAAATGAGTAAATATATCAATAAAAAAAATACAAATTTGAAATGAGTGTGCCACTTAATAACAACTCATTATTGACATAATACAACGGTGATGCGTTTGTAAAAGTGGCACGCTCATTTTAAACAAGAGGTTGCACCACAGGTGCTGGGATACCCCCATGGTGAAAATTGAAATATGGGCAGGTCGGAAACCAAATTGTGAAAAAAATGTGATGAACGAACAAATTACTTGACAATTCTAACAAATGACGGATGGAAATCCAATATTTTCAGAAAAAGAAAGAGGATAACTCTTGAACAGAAAATGTGCACAATGTTATTGATTACTCTTTTGGAGCCCTCATGATGCCAAACCTGCATACCAAATTTCATTGAGATCCAATCAACATGGTTGAGATATATGAGATGCATGGCTAGACAGATGGATGGCCAGATAATAACTAGAGGTGTGACTGTCCCAATGGGACTACGGATACCCCCCTGTTTTTTAAATACTAAGATGTTTCACATGTCAGTAAACATTTAGTTAAAATAATAAAATAACAGTTCCCATTGCAGGTGTACAACCCATAACCCTAATCTTAAACCTATTGACCGAAAAATGTAGGAATAAAAGCTTGGACAAAATTATGCATGTTGCGAAAAAAATTATAAGTCGAAAAAGGGGAATAACTCCACACAAAAAATGTCGGACAGACGTCATAATCGCAGGTGCACAGGTTCCCATGGTACTAAATATCAGTGCCAAGATTAAACAAGATAGTCAAAGACTGTGGGGTCGCTCACCAGACTGCAAAGACTGATAAGACTGGGACTTTGGAGACCACAACAGTCAGAACTTGGTATGAAACCATCAGCTACCAGTGTCTGAGATAATTAGGTTTTAACGACTGCACACACAGCACAAGGATTTTAATGGGGTGAACAAGGAAGAGATAACATGGTATGATACAGTGTGGTGTGGCAGGGACAGGAGGTGGGGTGGGGGAGGGTGGGGTTGGGTAGCTGTGATATGTCTAAAAAAATCAAAGGTCAAAATGTAAAAATGTTTTTTTTTTTTAGAGTTATGTCCCTGGCTCTGCCCCTATTTGACCCAGTGACCCCATTTGAACAAATCTGAACCCCAGTCACCCAAGGTCTCTCTGTACCAAATATAAGCTAAATCAGCCAAATATTTTTTTAGAAGAAGTCATTGTAAGAATTACTATGAGTTATGGCCCTGGTGACCTCATTTGAACAAATCTGAACACCAGTCACCCAAGGACCCTCCATACCAAATATTAGCTAAATCGGCCCAATGGTTCTGAATAAGAAGTCGTTGTAAGAATTACTATGGAGGAATAGAGTTATGGCCCTGGCTTCGCAACTATTTGACCCAGTGACCTCATTTGAACAAATCTGAATGAGAGTCACCTAGGGAACATCCACACCAAATATGAACCAATTTGGTCTTCCGGTTTCAGAGGAGAAGATGTTCAAAGAATTGTTGACGGACGGAAGATTGGATGGATGTACGGACGACGGACGAGGAGTGATGACTATAGCTCCACCGGAGACTTCGTCTCAGGTGAGCTAAAAACATTGACCGAAAAATGTAGGAACAAGACAGTCAAAGACTGTGGGGTTGCTCATCAGACTGCAAAGACTGATAAGACTGGGACTCTTGAGACCACAACAGTCAGAACTTTTCATAATCACTTTAAAAGTAGTGGATCTAAACAGGATATGTGGCTAGAGAGGTTTCATGTCAATCAGTGAATATCTACCTTTAAATTACCAATGGAACACTACAGATCACCCCTCCTCCAGCTCAACATAACCCCTCCTGACCAGGCTCCTGATTCCCAATTCTTAGGTTGGAATTTCACAACTGATGTCTCAAACTTTCTCAATTGTTCAAAATTTCAAATCTCACAAGCACCTTTTTATAAACTATTTAGACATGTTTGAAGCCCAATTATCCATGAACCCGAAAACACCATATATATGTCAGGTAGTTCCAAGGTAGATGTTTTAAGTGAAGTCCCCATAGCCCCGTCATTTCTTAACACTGTTGACCTCATGTTAACAAATCTGAATCTCAGTCACTAAAGGATCCTCCATACTATATGTAAGCTAAATAAGTCCAACCTCTCTTGAGAAGACATTTTTAAGTATTACTATAGAGACATACAGTTATGTCCCTGGTCCCACTCTATTTAATCTGGTGACCCCATCTGAATAAATTTGAATCCCAGACACCAAAGAACCCTTCATACTAAATATCAGTAAAATAGACCTGATGGTCTTTGTGAAGGAAGCATATTAAGAGGAAAACTGTCCTTTGCTTGACCCCTAGTTGACCAGGTGACCCCATTTAAAACCAATGACCCCATTTGAAAAAAAATCTGAACTCCGGGTCACCCAAGGACTGTTCATACCAAATATGAACCCATTCAACCTGATGGTACAGCAGAAGAAGTAGTTTTTAAGAATTACTATGGAGGGCAAGAGTTATGGCCCTGCCTTCATAACCATTTGATAGAGTGACCTCATTTAAACAAATCTGAATGTAAGTCACCTAGAGAACATCCACACCAAATATGAACCCATTCAGTCTAGAGAAGATGTGAGCTCAAAAATTACATTTCATTGAACAAATCTGTAAATCACCCCCCCCCCCCCCCCCAACACAGTGGCAACATCCCTGCAAGAATATGACATACATGATTTATTTGAATGCCTATTGGCTCAACAAAATTACCATGACCTTGAAAGCCAGTGCATTCTCTTTTATATGGGAGGCTTCCCATGGGAGCATATATAAGAGAATGCACAAGCACAGGGTCTTCATTGCTCTCACCAGCACAACTCTGGTCATGAAATAGTTAATATTAATAGTAAAAATAAACTTTATCTGTCAAACAGGTAATTTGTATCTGAGATAAACATGGGATAAAATTCCATTCATAAATTCACTATCAGCTACCAGAATGTCTGGGAGACCTGTTGACATGGAGATAATTAATGATGGCACAAACATTTTGCCCAGCAATACCAATGTATTGTGTTACTCCTACAGCTGTGATCAATACAAGGATTTACATCCACACCTAAATATATAAACCCATTTGGTCTTTAACCCTTTATCCAATATAACATGTAGTTAGACAACGTCATGTAGACAACGTCGCCAGGTGTGAGGTTACTTACGTTAGCCAACAGGTAATTAACGTTATGATATAAATTTGTGTTTTCCATATGTATGTACCAATGTGGGAGTACTGACCAGCTCACAGGTGTATCTTCAGATATGTAACAATAACCATTGGGTCATTTATGTGTCATAAATATAATGGTGTTTATATAAAATAATAAATTAATAATGTAAACATAAGTTTGCCGACGAACTAACTATCTTTATTGTAACACATAAAATGCAAATCCACAAATTTGTTTGTGTAAAATTTTGGTTTGTTTACCATCGGTCTCGTGATCGAAAAAAATATTCCTAATTTTTAATTTAAAAAAGCAATATAAATTATAATATATAATTACTACAAATAATTAAACCAAAGGTCATTTTATTTTATTTGAATGTATCATATAACCCATGATTTGATAAAAGTCCTATGAAGGTTTTCGGTAAAAACGCAAATTATTGGTAATGACGTCGCGGTGTTTTTGCATTTTTCATGCCAAAATCACATGTTCAATTGTCTCTTTTGTCGTTTCTATGTTGATATTTTCATTGACAACCAATGAAATCGACGGTTTGAAACATTCTTTGAGTGGCAACTGATTCCATTGGTTCAAGTTTAAGGCGGTGTTTTCCCCATTCATTAGTATTTGAATCTGAGAAACGAGCGGGAAGTTCGCAGACTGGCCAGGCGTAAAAAACTATTGTCACTGTCCGGGTTTCGGATTGGGCTAACTTAGCCGATGTCGGCAACGTCGCCGCATCGAAATCTGCAGGTGCGTGTAAACAAACTTGAACGTCGCCTACGATATTCGTTGTCTGTCATTGTCGCAGTGATAAAAGTACCCTATTACCTTATACTATAATATATAATTATATATTCACACACACAGTATGAAGATGATAAAGTATCAGTTGGATCTGAAATTCAAGTGGTGATTTGTGGTAAAATCAGAAAATTGCTCGATGCTTTTCCACAGTGCAAGCGACCCAAAAAATCCGGAACTTCGGGGGGTCACCATTTTTTCGTCAAACTAGCTGTGAAATTAATTGTTGGTGTAAAAACTTATTTTTCGACCATAACAAGTCATGACTCTGTCGAAGTTGTCTAAATATAGGACAAAGTTCCAGCTACCGTCACCAGAGGGCAAATCTAATTTTAAACCCATAGTTATCGGCGACAGTAAAGGCAAGCATTTGAAGAAACTTTTGCGTGAACACCCAGTCGATGATTCTGTTATTTGGAAGTGTGAAGGTGGACGTGAGTTTAGTCAGGGACTTGATTTGTTACGAAGAAACATGAGAGAATTTTGTAAGGATGGTCCAGTTTGGATTTACGTTTGGTGTGGTACATGTGATTTGACTGTGAAGCCCAGAGATCCCAAGAACTACATTTATCTTGCATCCAGTGATTCTCGTACATCCGAACTTTCAACTATTATTCAGGAGTATTCAGAATTCATGAAGAAATTCCCCTTGTGCAAGATAACATTCCTGGAAGTGCCTGTTTATTCAATCGTACATTGGAACACTTGCAAGAAACATCCAACACCTTCTGATTTTGAACACGATGACGGAATTCTGCGGGAACAAGTTTCGGAACTGAACATGTTTATTTATGAAGAAAATGGACGTCAAAATGTTTATACACCTCGTTTTAACACGGACTTGAAAGTTACATCAGTGGTGAAGAAAGGTGACCGGCATGAGGGACAACGTAGCACATTCTATAATTTAAGTTTGTATGCTGATGGCGTTCACCCCGGTGAACTACTTGCAGAAATATGGCTTCTCAAAATTAGAAATCAAATTCAAAAAGATTGTTGGAATTAATTTTTGACAAATTTATGTATAACTATAAGTACATGTAATTTCCAACTATTATTCCTATATAATAAGTATATAATTAATTCCAGAATAATTCCAAATTTTTTTTGAAATTTGATTTCCTACTCTATTACTATTCTGAGAAGCCATGTTTCTATTACACATCAAGACATGCATGTTATATCATGATTCATCGCCGAAATTTAAATTGTAGTATTTGCTAGGTTGACCCTCAAAAATCACATCTTTTATGACGTCTGTTTTCTTCCTCTGAATTTTTATTTATATTATTGTTTGTATCCAAAACTTATTCCCGCAGAATTTTCCCGTCCATTTGGGAGTCATGAATATCAGAAGGCGATGGGTGTATCTTGCAAGTTTTCCAATTTATGATTGAATAAACAGGCCCATATTATGGCATATAGTAAATCTCTTGCATTTTAGTATTCTGACAATTTTAATTCATAAATTAGAAGATGTAGTATGTACGAGAATCGGAATGATACTGTAGTTCTTGTGATCTCTTGGCTTCACACCAATATTGAATTGACGTACATGTGTTTTACTAAACACGAAAGTTAATTTGAAAATGAACCATCCTTACAAAATTCTCTCATGTTGCTTCGTGATAAATCAATAATAGAATCGTCGACTGGGTAAGTCTGTCAGAGAAAGTGCGAAACCAAACTGAACACATTTGCTAGATGCCGAACTCAATGATTTGTTTATTGTTTGCCCTCTGGTGACGGAAGCTTGAACTAAATTATGAACTTTGATCTACTTCACAATTTCACAGCTAGTTTGATATACATGTGTACCATATATGTACTATGGATAGCTGCATGATTTGAAACAGTTTTGTGGATGATCAGTCTGATTATTTCATTTAATTATACATATCACATCTAGTATCCTGTTTGGATTTCAAACATTTCACCATGTACCAATTTCAGGTCCCCCCATAAGGGTACTAGTATAACATACCGGCATGTCTGTGTAAACCAGTACATAATTTTGAAGGTTAGTCACATGTTTTTTTGTGTGACACAATATATTGCAATCAGAATGAAAATGGTATACCAATCTCGCCAGTATTATGGTGTGTATTTTACACAACTGTTAGCGAAACCAGTGTAGGCCTATTCAATATAATATTTCTTTAATATGTAAATGTTTATATATGCAACTTGAAGTAGTGTAATACAAGCTGGAATCTTTCATGTTGATGCAACCTTTCAATGTGTGACATATAGAACATAACATATATCTGACTATATTATTTTATTAAACATGTTCATACAAATGGTTAAGGCTAAGACTTACATATATTTCAAGAGAATTTAGGCTTGAATTTAATGTGACCACACCTTTCACTACAAGTTTGATAAAGTAAACATGAGTCAGATATGTTACGTTCTGTATTTACTATGCATCTATTTCAGTTCTAAAGGCTTCAAGTTACCATAATAGTTCTCAGAAAGCATTGATTAATTAAAAAGATCAAGTCATCATTTTATGCATTCAAGTTTCATACACATGATCTGTAATCATAATTCAAGTTGAATAATTGTCGCTAAAACACATACATGTACATGTGTTCTGATTGGTCCAGAGTTGATAGGTTTAGTTTTCGTTTCACCATCAACGACCACTGACTTATAAAAACAATGAATGGAGCACCATTGCAGGAAGTTGATTGGGCATGTAATACCAATAATAAACACAATTCTGTTCAATATTTAATAATGTTGAAAATACTGTACATGTACATTCATCGAACTCGTAAAAACTGTCTCAATGAATTAAATTTCATGTTTACATTGAATTCAATTTCATGCTACATAATTACTAGTATACTATATAAATTATGAATAAATATATCAGTTTAAACATTTGTTTTTATTTTTTAGAGAAGATTGCAGCTACATTAGTACATTTATCCAATATAAAATAATTGCTAGATTTGCATCCCCTCCCGACCCTATTTACAGTTTCCTCATAGGATACTGTTTCAAAACCACTGTGATAATTTATGTTAATAGGAAGAATAAAACATAATATTCGCCCTCCCGCCCTATTTTTCTGAAATAGATGTATGACATAATCTAGCAATTTATTTATATTGGCCTGAGGCCAAATAAAAAATACCTGTGATTCGGGTTTCCCTACCGACCCAATTTTTAAACATCGCCCAGCTGTTTTTTTGTTGTTGTTTTCAAGAAAGTTCATTTTCTTAAATTGCAACACAATTATTTTTACATTGAACCACATACAGGTACTCCCCCTCATGGTCTGGATTTTTTTTGTAGCCCCCCCCTACTCCATAAACACTAGTCATACTCAAAGCCTCTTAGTCATACTCAAAGCATTGTGTTTATTACAGTTTATACAAAGTACGTCCAAATTAATCTCGGCTACAATTTTGAAGGAGACATAATAATTCGTCCAATAATGTGGAAATAAAAAATAAATTTGAAGCCTACATGTACCGGTACCTACCGATCATTTTTATGGTCTGTAGGCTGTAACCCGAACCACACATTTAATTTTCTTTGGCCGTATCATTATGGCTATTTCCATTTATTTACACTGGTTGTTGTGAAATAATTACAAAACCACATTAGCATGTCATTGAATTGAATGCCGTTAGCATTTGTTCTTCTGGCTTACAAATTATGAAAGCTGCATTGTCATACTGTTATGTTAGAATGAATGTATGCAATAGCATTCATTTCATTGACATGTCTGTGGTTCTGTATTTAGCACTCACTAACTTGTATTTTATAGCACAGTGCATGTATGTGATCTGTCTGTGTACTACATGTACTTCACGGATTGTGGCATGTAAAGCCAACACCAATAGTAAATTTCATTTCACTAGCGCAGACACCTTACTTGTATCATACTAGACACACCCCTGAGTCAATGTGTTCATATTAGAAATGAACAGCAGTTTCAATATGGTTATGGGATTTTAACCATGAGGAAATTATGTAACCCCAAATTAAATGAAAGTGTCAATGACACTGTAGCTCAACTTTGTAAAGAAGGTATTTTTTTTTTGTGATGAGCAATGAATAGAGAGATTAAAAAGGAGTGTAAACAATGCGCAGTACAGGATTTAGTCACACACAGAGTAAAATCCAAGATGGCTGCTGGTGGCCATGTTTTTTGGCCGAATGACCCCAAAATTACTCGTTCCCATCTACATGTCAATATTAACATCCATGACAAATTTCATGACGATCAGACGGCCTGTAGCCCGTGCTAATGGATTGAATTTTGAAATCCAAGATGGCCGCTGGCGGCCATGTTTTTTTCCGAATGACCCCAAAATGAATCATTCCTGTCTAAATGTTGATGTCAACAGCTACATGTATGACAAATTTCATAATGATCCGATCAAAGGTACGACCTGTAGCCTGTATTGTTGACGCATCACATACACATGGACGACGGACGACAAAGCCATGGCAATAGCTCAAACTTTACAGTAGAAATACTATTTTAAAGTACTATTTTAGAGTGGTAGATGGTGCGCTAATTTAAAACTGAGCTGTGGCCCAGACGTGTCCACCAAGTTTATAAATACTCTGATATTCAGCACAAAATTTCCCCCTTTATTTATTCAGAATGCAACAAAATACAATACTAGGAGATCGACTGACTTTTCTTCATTCAGGACTGGACATGCGTGTAACATGTACATGTATTCATAGTGACTTAGTTTGGTTACTAAAACCCTTGTCATTAGAATGGTTTAGATTAACAACATGTAACTTATGTCATCCAAACTTTTGGTAGTCATTTTGATTAGCAAGCAGCAACTAATACCAACGCGAAGCGGGGGGTCTAATATTCCCCTGAACCTCACTAATAATGCGTTAGACATGTACATGTACATCAAGTCTGAATATAGTGTGTCTGACATTTGCAGAATGTTGTCCCCAGAGGGTTAATTTAGTGCTTCTATCCATGCTAGCAGGCTAGCATTACCAAATCATCCTCTGTGGGCCTAATTTTGCTTATTTAAGTTCCCCAGTTGAAGTTGATTATGAATTTATCTTCAGCAAATTATAGGATATAGAAACTCAACAGACGGGGAAAAACAATTAACTACAATGTTAATTTGAGACTATAGATACTTCCCAGAAAATGAGGCCAATGCAGAATGAGGTCCCCAGAGGGTGAATTTGGTGATGCCAGCCTACCACACAGGATAGCATCACTAAATTCACCTTCTGGGGACCTCATTCTGCACATACACATACTAAATTCAGACTTGATGTACATGTAGATTAGGCATACATTCAAAAATTCATACTTTAGTATGAACAAACTTGGAGTGCAACGTCCAGTGTTACATGGCCTGTATATGATAGTACACCGAATAAAAGCAAGTTTTTCCATGAAACTACCAGTTATCATTGAATGATGAATGTTGCCAAAATTAATTGCCAGTTTTCATCAATGCAATGAAAGTCGCTAGTTTCATGGAAACTTCCCATATTCAGTATATATCAGATAAGGTCAAACTAGACCCAGGTTTGACATACCGCATATTGTACGAACAAACTTGGAGTGCAACGTCCAGTGTTACATGGCCTGTATATGATAGTACACCGAATAATAGCAAGTTTTTCCATGAAACTACCAGTTATCATTGAATGATGAATGTCGCCAAAATTAATTGCCAGTTATCATCAATGCAATGAAAGTCGCTAGTTTCATGGAAACTTCCCATATTCAGTATATATCAGATAAGGTCAAACTAGACCCAGGTTTGACATACCGCGTATTGTACGAACAAACTTGGAGTGCAACGTCCAGTGTTACATGGCCTGTATATGATAGTACACCGAATAATAGCAAGTTTTTCCATGAAACTACCAGTTATCATTGAATGATGAATGTTGCCAAAATTAATTGCCAGTTTTCATCAATGCAATGAAAGTCGCTAGTTTCATGGAAACTTCCCATATTCAGTATATATCAGATAAGGTCAAACTAGACCCAGGTTTGACATACCGCGTATTGTACGAACAAACTTGGAGTGCAACGTCCAGTGTTACATGGCCTGTATATGATAGTACACCGAATAATAGCAAGTTTTTCCATGAAACTACCAGTTATCATTGAATGATGAATGTCGCCAAAATTAATTGCCAGTTTTCATCAATGCAATGAAAGTCGCTAGTTTCATGGAAACTTCCCATATTCAGTATATATCAGATAAGGTCAAACTAGACCCAGGTTTGACATACCGCGTATTGTACGAACAAACTTGGAGTGCAACGTACAGTGTTACATGGCCTGTATATGATAGTACACCGAATAATAGCAAGTTTTTCCATGAAACTACCAGTTATCATTGAATGATGAATGTCGCCAAAATTAATTGCCAGTTTTCATCAATGCAATGAAAGTCGCTAGTTTCATGGAAACTTCCCATATTCAGTATATATCAGATAAGGTCAAACTAGACCCAGGTTTGACATACCGCGTATTGTACGAACAAACTTGGAGTGCAACGTCCAGTGTTACATGGCCTGTATATGATAGTACACCGAATAATAGCAAGTTTTTCCATGAAACTACCAGTTATCATTGAATGATGAATGTCGCCAAAATTAATTGCCAGTTTTCATCAATGCAATGAAAGTCGCTAGTTTCATGGAAACTTCCCATATTCAGTATATATCAGATAAGGTCAAACTAGACCCAGGTTTGACATACCGCGTATTGTACGAACAAACTTGGAGTGCAACGTACAGTGTTACATGGCCTGTATATGATAGTACACCGAATAATAGCAAGTTTTTCCATGAAACTACCAGTTATCATTGAATGATGAATGTCGCCAAAATTAATTGCCAGTTTTCATCAATGCAATGAAAGTCGCTAGTTTCATGGAAACTTCCCATATTCAGTATATATCAGATAAGGTCAAACTAGACCCAGGTTTGACATACCGCGTATTGTACGAACAAACTTGGAGTGCAACGTCCAGTGTTACATGGCCTGTATATGATAGTACACCGAATAATAGCAAGTTTTTCCATGAAACTACCAGTTATCATTGAATGATGAATGTCGCCAAAATTAATTGCCAGTTTTCATCAATGCAATGAAAGTCGCTAGTTTCATGGAAACTTCCCATATTCAGTATATATCAGATAAGGTCAAACTAGACCCAGGTTTGACATAACGCGTATTGTACGAACAAACTTGGAGTGCAACGTCCAGTGTTACATGGCCTGTATATGATAGTACACCGAATAATAGCAAGTTTTTCCATGAAACTACCAGTTATCATTGAATGATGAATGTCGCCAAAATTAATTGCCAGTTTTCATCAATGCAATGAAAGTCGCTAGTTTCATGGAAACTTCCCATATTCAGTATATATCAGATAAGGTCAAACTAGACCCAGGTTTGACATACCGCGTATTGTACGAACAAACTTGGAGTGCAACGTCCAGTGTTACATGGCCTGTATATGATAGTACACCGAATAATAGCAAGTTTTTCCATGAAACTACCAGTTATCATTGAATGATGAATGTCGCCAAAATTAATTGCCAGTTTTCATCAATGCAATGAAAGTCGCTAGTTTCATGGAAACTTCCCATATTCAGTATATATCAGATAAGGTCAAACTAGACCCAGGTTTGACATAACGCGTATTGTACGAACAAACTTGGAGTGCAACGTCCAGTGTTACATGGCCTGTATATGATAGTACACCGAATAATAGCAAGTTTTTCCATGAAACTACCAGTTATCATTGAATGATGAATGTCGCCAAAATTAATTGCCAGTTTTCATCAATGCAATGAAAGTCGCTAGTTTCATGGAAACTTCCCATATTCAGTATATATCAGATAAGGTCAAACTAGACCCAGGTTTGACAAAGTGCAATTTCCAGTTCAGTATTGATACATCCTAGTATCTGAGGACATAACCAGGCAACTGTCAATAGGTGATAGTCTATTGGTTTGGCGCCCCATACATAGCACATACCAATACTGGACATACTCAACTAAACCCAAAGTAACTGGTGTGTTATCAAATTAATAATCGCGAGTTCATTACAGTGCTTAGTTCAGTCTGTTAATTTACTGGTGTATATATACGTGTACTTGCTAATTGGGACTCAACCAGGCAACTACCGACAAGTGTTGATAGTCTGTTGATATGGCGCCCAGAGCAAACACACATGAATAAATGACAGACAGAACTAGGCCTGCAATACTTTGATAAGTCAATACATATGATTGGTATGAATAGTCAAAAAGGGCTTGCCAGGCAGTAACACTGTTTGATAAAATAAGGACAAGAAGAACAGAATACTGCAATAGAGTTCACTTGGTCCAGAAGTCTTGCCATCAATGTATTCTTAAACCACATGCGGATTTCGTATTCAATAGAATATTGAATGATTTCGTGGTTTGCCTTAAAATAATCATGTGCTGGTGAAACAGTACTATACTATAGTAGTTGGAACTGCATGCTGTTTAAATTTCCAAAGTGAAGGCTTTGAGAATACATTGATGACAAATCTTCAGGGCCACTGTAAACTATAAATGCAGGATAGCTTCACATCAATCCTTACATCACAAGTTTCCTCCCAGACTCAGTTTAGCTCGGATAAGCCCATGCTGACTGAAGATCTTACCAAGAGAGTTAACTTGAATGAAAGGAACCTTATTGTCCTATTTAACGAGTGTAGAGTTACTGCCCTTTGATCGTAAAACACCAAAGTTGTCACTGGGGTCATCGATTAAACGTTCCCTGTCCATTTACATACAACGAAAGGACGATATGATATGCTCCAAACTCAGCCCAATTACTGTTTCGCCAGGCCACAGGTGCCCGTAACGCGACCCACTGCCTGCCTTTGCACTGCCGAAATATACGCCGCTTCTATATACGCGCCTGCTTCACTACACTGGCAAATGAATGGTACTATAATAGTAAAGTACCATTAACGTGAAACAGGCGCGTATGCAGAAGCGACGTATATGGGCAGTGCGATTGGGGAGGGGGGCGTTACATGCCCCTGCGGCCAGGCCTAAAATGTGATGTTTCCGGTAACTCGCTAATACTACAAGTCCAGATCTCGACGCATACTAATTCTATTCCACATATGGATCTTTCAATAACAAACATACAAAATATATATAATATTAATTTAACCCAGGCCGCTCGCTCCCAATTGTTTTCCACCCGTTGCCGGAAACATCACATTTTTTAGGCCTTACGTACTTTCTATGCATTCATATTCTGTGGAATTCCGCGAAACAGGCTTTCCCTTGGCAAAGATTGACGTTGCACAGAGAACACCCATAACTGGATTCCACTTGTCTACCGGAAATTGTCTTTCGCCCATTGCGAGAACACATAACGCACACTCGTTTTCTGCCCTCAAACTTAACGTTTTGATGCCCAGATAAATTGGCACTTGGTACGCTGACCAAAAGAGACTTCCTATTATGCTTTGTGTGCTTATACTTTCTGCTGGTAAAACCTTCAACAAGACCTGCACAAACATCCAACCGAAAATTGAATGATGTGTACTTCTTTTTTGGCTTATTCTGAACACACTCGTTATAAATTACATATCAAACATAACTCCAATAGGAAGAACGCCAGATATTTCCAATATTTTCGACCTTTTCGTCCCACTTTATAGTATGATCTAAACTGATCCGACAGGTCTACGCCGCCCATATATTTGTTGTATGTGGTTATGTTATCTGGACAGGGAACCTGAATCTTACAACCGCCAGATCTCCTGTCAACTAACGATGTGTCGTGGTTGCTTTTATTTGAAAGCATTAACACCGGTTTTCTGTCCTTCCACAGAGTTACCAATTGGTCCTCTTTTTGGAAGAACTTCACATCCCCCCTTGCCATCTTTTTTGCTTCCTGTTTTACGAGTTTTACCTGTTTTGGCAAGCCCTTTCTGTTTGACCCAACCGTACCACACCCATACAATTTCTTTTCTGTCAGTTTTGCCATAAGTTCGACCGAATTGAAGTAATTGTCAAAATAAATATGGTAATATTTACCCTTCAATTTCTCAGCAAAATCTACAACAACTTTCTGACCAAGATGAACTTCAGGGCCAGTATCTTTTCTGCCTTCATAAATTTTGGTATGATAGCAGAACCCCTTATGATCTGCTATCATCCATGCTTTCAAACCCCACTTGATTGGTTTTTTGGGCATATACTGTTTCAGTGTGGTACAGCCTTTGTAACCAATCATTGCCTCGTCTATGCTTACATGTCTGCGAGGCATGTAAACATTCGGATTAGTGGCATTTGTATTGACCATGTCAATGAGGCTTTTAATTTTTGACAATTTGTCGCGATCATCAATTTGAGTATTGTCCTCAAGGTGGAAATATTGTTCCAGTTTTCGGAATCTATTGATGGTCATAATCTTGGATATACCACGGACATTCAGTCTATCGTCGGATGACCAATAATCATCCAAACGAGGCAGGTTATGAATTCCCATCAATATCTGCATCCCGATGAACGCCTTCATTTCACTGGCCGTGGTCTCATGTGTCCAGTATACATCACGTTCTTTTGTTTTTTGCTGTGACTGTTCAGCATATAGGTTTGTTTGCTCAGCAATGTGCACAAAATAATCTGTGTTGAACATCAGATGAAAGAAGTCAACAGGCGCCATGGCCGCAATGGCTTCCCTTGATAATTGGGGCCCCTCTTTCTCTTTGAATGGTCTTATGCTTTGGTGTATTATATTGCTTTTGCGCCATTTTCCAGCAACATCACTGAGCAACCTATCCATCTCAGCATCGTCGTCATCGACCTCAACCCCATCCCCACTTGACCCACTTGTATCTTCGGAAGTGGCATCATCCTCATCTTGGTCAGACTCAGAGTTGAGATCACTAGACCCCCACAAACTTGATGTGTTTGATTCGCCAGATACCGACGAAACCGAAGAAACACTCGACACCGAGGACACGGTGGACACATTCGAAAACCGAAGAACATTCAAAATCTTCATCATTATATGTTCCGTACATACAATCAGGCACAAGCCCGTCAACAAAACGGTCAAACTCATCAATAGATGAGGACAAATATTTATCATTTGAAGCATGAAACAACCTCCTTTTTTTCGGAGGAGAAATAATGTTGTTTTCATCCGAAGTCGCCATCTTCAAACTAACTTTAACCACTAAAAACCCCCGTTACATATACATGTACATATATTTGGTCAATACTTAATTTAATTTTAAAAAAGTCATTCATAAATTCGCAAAACGGCCATCGATCTATTTCCGATCGAGCCACTGCGATCTCATTGGCATCTCATTGGGCCTTTTGTCGGCGACGCACACCGATATATTGGGCGCACTTACGTCATTTAGGGAGAGATTCTGAGAATTACGTTTGCGAATGGAGATAGCATTATTTAACTTCGGCGTAGTTCATATAAGATGATATTAAATAGCTTCTATTAAAACTAGGTTCACATAAATGCAAAAGACTAGGTTATATATAATTAAATGACCCATATTATATATTTAAACAAACTTTATTCGCATTTTTGTGACTTCTAAATGTTATATAAACGGAGGCATCCTAGCGTGCCTGGTAACCGATGGTTCGGGTTTGCGACGATTTCGCATTGGCGAGTACACTCATTGAAAACGCGAACAAAACAAACAAAATATTAGAAAAAGAACCATATGGACATTAGTATTAGGTATATAACACATAATTCTCTATAACATTACAATATTGTTAAAATATATGAGGCATTTGTACCAGAAATGGCGATAGCTTTTCATATTTTGCACCGTCCAAGTTTTTATTATTTTTCCCCCGACCACGCAGTTTGGGTTACATAAAAAACAACAAAAGTATCATCAAACATCATATTTTATGTACACAACTGTTCTTGTATATAGTATATATACTATATTAATTGATAAAACTAAAAATGACATTTGTTTCCAAGATCAATTATAATATATCGGAGTTGAAATCTGACTGGTCATGATTTTTTTTATCCGGGCGGCTGCGGCCGGATTATCAGATTACTGGGCGGCCGGATACGGCCGGTTTATCAGATTACTGGGCGGCCGGATACGACCGGATTGCGGGCTAAAGGGTTAATATGTATCTGGAGAAGAAAACAATTGATGGACGGATAGAGACATAATGACAGATGGATGGATGGGAAAACAGTCTGACATAGAGACTGACAAATTCAATCCAATATACCCCCAAGTTTTCTTTGCAAAATCAGGGTATAATGAGTTCAACTGGATACTAAATTCAGGTTAGAGAACAATAATTTGTTTTTATTTTAATAACACACATTGGCATGAGTGCTAGATAAGCATTAGTTCACACCTGTTAGCCTGATAAACATCTCAATTGATGACTGTGTGTGTATTTATATTAACTCTCTCTCTCTCTCTGTCTGTTGACTTAATCTGCTGGTGGGAGAGATCCTGTGAGTTAGGAGATGAGATAGGGTGGAATGCTGTTGGTTGGGGGCAGGGTGGGGTTCTGGGTCATGTGGGGGGAGGGTGATAATTTTTTTTTGTATGTTAAATTGATCAAGGAGTTCCTGAATTTGTTATTATTTTTTTTGGAATTATGGCCCTGGCTCCACCCCTATTTGACCCAGTGACCCCATTTGAACAAATCTGAATGACAGTCACCTAGGGAACATCCACACCAAATATGATCAAAATGCAAAAAATGTAATTTTTTTGTTTTTAGAGTTATGTCCCTGGCTCTGCCCCTATTTGACCCAGTGACCCAATTTAAACAAATCTGATTCCCAGTCACCCAAGGTCCCTCAGTACCAAATATAAGCTAAATCGGCCCAAATTTTTTTTTAGAAGAAGTCATTGTAAGAATTACTGTGAGTTATGGCCCTGGTTTCTCAACTAATTGACCGGGTGACCTCATTTGAACAAATCTGAACACCAGTCACCCAAGGACCCTCCATACCAAATATTAGCTAAATCGGAACAATGGTTATGGACAAGAAGTTGTTGTAAGAATTACTATGGAGGAATAGAGTTATGGCCCTGGTTTCGCAACTATTTGACCCAGTGACCTCATTTGAACAAATCTGAATGAGAGTCACCTAGGGAACAACCACACCAAATATGAACCAATTCGGTACGATGGTTTCAGAGGAGAAGATGTTTTTAAAAAAGTTGACGGACGGATGGACAGACGGACAGACGCACGGACGGACGACGGACGAGGAGTGATGACTATAGCTCCACCAGAGACTTCGTCTCAGGTGAGCTAATACAAGCTTGGACAAAATTATGCATGTTGCAAAAAAATTCTAAGTCGAAAAAATGGGATAACTCCACCAAAAAATATCGGACAGACGTCATAATCGCAGGTGCACAACTTCCCATGGTACTAAATATCTGTGCCACGTTTTAAAAAAATTGACTGAAAAATGTAGGAATAAAAGCTCGGTCAAAAGTATACATGTTGTGAAAATTTTCTAAGTCGAAAAAGGGGGGATAACTCCACCAAAAAAAGTCCGACAGACGTCATAATCGCAGGTGCACAGGTTCCCATGGTGGTTGATATCTGTGCCAAGTTTCACAGAAATTGATAAAAAAAACGACTGAGAAAAACTCCGGACAAATTTGTGTCCACGGACGGACAGACAAGCTGACTCCAGTATACTCCCCCTAACTTCGTTGCGGGGGGTATATTAATAATAACTAGAGGTCATATTCCATGGAATCAGATATACTTCCATGGTATCCCATTGTATGTGTGTGTTATGCGTATAGTTGTGTTCCTCTTCATGCGACTGCATATTGGTGCTTTGTGATCCAATGGTGAACTTGCATTGACATTTCTAAATAAGATATATAATCCAAAGGTTTATGTCATTTGGTTTGACCCAGTGTGGATGATTAATGACAGTCTAATGAATCATGGTCCTGACCAACTGAGCCACCATTCACCCCAGCCAATCAGTTCATTTTTATTCGGTAGGGATACATTTTAGGGCTAATTATAACCCCTCCGCAGGACACCCAAATCCTGTTGAATGGTCACGAAATTTGGCGTGTCTGATTATATCGTAATCGACATGTAGATCAAAAGGGTGTAAAACATATAAATGTACCCATAACTCTGTTATTTCGCATTGATTGGATAGTTGGACCATAATTGGACCATATTTAAGAGTGCTGGAAGCCCAGATCTGGGCTTTGGTGATGACACTGTATTACGTGCCCGTGCTTAAATAGAGTTTGTCAGGTAAAATTGTTGCATTTATAATTAAATTGGGACATTGTGAATTTTGAATGGATGCCTATTGATAAAATTGTCAGAAAAGGTACTTCTATCGCAAAAAGTTTGAGGAACATGACAAATTATTTTACCCAACGGCGTGCAACAAACAAACTCATAAACATAACCTAATCAGACATCCAGGCTCATAATTTGACAACCAGACTGATAACCATAACCTATCCTGAAAAACAGACTTCTAACCATAACATAATCCAACAACCAGACTGATAACCATATAATAATCAGGGTAATATCCATAGCCTAATGAGACAACCAGGCTCATAACCATAGCCTAATGCAACATCTGGGCCCATAACCATAGCATAATGAGACATCAAGGCTCATAACCATAGCATAATGAGACATCCAGGCTCATAACCATAGCCTAATGAGACATCCAGGCCAATAACTTTAGCTTAATGAGACATACAGGCTCATAACCTAATCACAAATGTAAATATATGGGGGTCAAATTTGAGAAAAGAGTGCAAATGTAGTAATTTACCTACTCCGAGCATAAAATTAAATGATTTTCTGTATATTGAAACAAAAATACGCATTTCATCATGTGTGTGTAGGATATTTAGCAGTGAACCAGTTAATTAATTAATTAGTATTTCAGTGCGTCATTGCTACGCTATAGTCATTAACGTCTTTGTAATAGAGTTAACTGTAACCGAGAGATAACTATATCACAATCGATAATTCTAGCTGAGTGCTTACCTGTTCGCTCTAAAACCAATGTTGTCCGTATATACTACCAAACACATGCAGTGTTCAAAATATAAAAACACTAGATTCGTGATTTTCCATTTTTCCCTTTTACGAGTTTCGGTGGAATTTGCCAAAAGGCTCGACCCTCCCAGGGCGTACGCGCTCTCCTTCGGGCAGGTTGCTTTCATAGTAGAGCAGTGAATCTTTAGGGGCGTACCTATGGTATATCATTGTACCTGCTCATGCATTAGCCTTGCTCCTTGATAAACCCGTTTTTTGAATTTGGTGTCAAGAAGAGTGCGTTTGAATTTGAGTAAGGGGTCATCTCAAAACTACTATCGGGAAATCAGCCTATTTCCCGATAGATCCCGATAGCAGATATATACAGTTATCAGGAAATTATCGGGAAATGACGCAACGTTTTTCGGGAAATTATCGGAATATTTACATAGTCTATCGGGATTCTATCGGAGTTTACTTTCATTTCGGAGTATCTTATTCCGAAAACAACGCATGTTGTTTGGAAAGTTTCTGTATTTGGATTACTCCAGACTTTTATCGGGATTTTATGTTTTATAGGCCTATCTTTATTATTGATTTAATAGTTTCCTAATATGAGAAATCGTTAGTATAAAGTTTTACAGTATCAGGGGACACGTGTAGTAGAATTATTATACAATATAATAATAATAATAATAAATATTTGTATAGCGCTTATCCCCAATAAGCGGGCCCTAAGTGCTTGACATAAACATAAACATGAAATATAAATATACACAATATCAAAGTCACTTTCTGAAACGCCGCACAAACAAGTAAGTTTTCAATGACTTTTTAAAGTCGTCAAGAGATGGTGACTCTTTTATGTTCAATGGCAGAGGATTCCATGCATTTGCACATGTTACTTTGAAAGATCGGTAGCCAACCGTGATCAAATTAGCACCAGATGGTGTCAAAAGAAGTTTGTCCTCTGAACGAAGTGATCGGTGTGGGACATACGGAACAATGATATCACTGAAGTATGCTGGAAGAGCTTTTGAGTCATGGGTTGCTTGATATACATATGTAACAAGTTTATAAATAATCCTATCTGTCACAGGTAGCTAATGTAATTCTTGCAACATTTCATCTATGTCGTCAGATCTTTTACGACACAGAACTATCCTTGCAGCAGTGTGTTGCAGACGCTGAAGCCTGGTAATTTGGATAGATGGTATACCAGTCAAAAGAGAGTTGCAATAGTCAAGTCGACTGAGAATCAGAGATGAAGCAAGTTTTTTTTAGCTGAGTCAGTGTTTATGTATTTCCTCATTTGACCCATACTCATACTGTGGTGATCAGTGGGTGCTACATACAATATCGGTATTTTACTCGGACAATATACCCCACCCATCGGGAAATCTTCAAAATCAATTCGCTGGGATACATACCCAAATATGTATGGAGTTACACTATCTTCAAAGCTTGTGTTTGTAATATGTTTAAATACCTCCGAGGAAATAAAGATATAAATATATTATGGCAAATGTAAAAGATTTGTATTTATTCGCGAATCGCCGACGACACAATTAATGCATGCACAATCGAGTGCAGTCTTAACATGAGATGTCGTAGGCCTATGTTCTATTTTTAGCCCGATTCCAGGAATTGGGGTCATCAATATTTACGTTTCTGGGAACAACACATGTGGCATTGCAGAGTATGTCTTGAAGAAGACAAATCATGGGACAACTCCAGCTTAAAAAATATTGGGCCTGTCAGTAGGCCTACGTATATTCCGAATAGGCCTATACATAGCCTAGGCAAAATTTATTGCAATGTGCGACAGCATTTGATGTGCTATTTTATAACGCAATTGCATTTTTGTTTACCAGCACAGTCATGCATGGATCGCTAACAACAAAACTCGCCAGTAGACAGTAGTAGAAAGAAAAATATAACTCCATAGTGGGTTAAACTTTAAGCTTGTAATTTTGCTGTTGTGCCTACATTCTGCATGTTCATGCAGTTTCGGGGGGGGGGGGGGGGGGGGGGGTGTCCTGCTGTACATGTAAAGTTTTAGCATTAACAATTTAGCAGTACCGGTAATATTCCATAGTTTTTTCATGAATCGTAATATGGTAAATAAAGAGCGTCTATACAGACCTGTGAAAATATGAATGGAAAATTCCATGCGAATCTGCAGTGCAAAAGTTATAAATACACAAAGCAAGCATAATTAACATTTAACTGGCAATTAAATGTGTGCATGTGCTGCTTTTCATACTCTACATTAATTTCGTTTTCTGTAATTACTACTAATTATAAATAGGCTGCATTGATTATTTCGATAAGTTGAACATAGCCTAATTGTGTTGACAGTGTCGAATTTCACGATTGCATCATCACGGTCAAGGTAACACGATGCGATTTATTTATAGTACCTATAATTCATCATCTTTTTTCTGAAAGATGTCTTGCTAACTTTTATTTAGTTTGATATCTCAAATGATCGTATATTTATCGATATTAATAGCCAGTCCATCGTTTTAAAATGACTTGCCAATAAATATTATGTCATATATGACGGGCATGATTGAAGCATCAAAATGTGCAGGGATCTATCGATCATTTATAACTGGGTCATATATGAACATTAGGTGCATATGAGGTTCTCGGAGGGGTAAACATTTTTGTCAGCGCTGATTATTTTGTTCTTGTGTGATTATTAATGTTCACATTCACTGCGCATTATCACTTAGATAGTCTCCAAGAAATTCGCCAAATTGTGATGTGAAAAATTAAAGAATTGACTGCGTAAAACTTGTGTTATGTTTTATTTGTGTCAGTACAGGCGGCGAGGCGAGACGCGCCATTTAAAAAAATAATGATTTACCGCATTTCGTTTATATCTGCATTTTAAAAATTACCTTGTCAATTTTACACTGAGTATGATTGATAAAAAAAATACACAGGAGAAATTATATTTATTGGCCATAGTTTTGAGAACAAATTTATTCTTGAATGATGAATCGAAATCCTGGCAGCATGAATTGTTTATTAGACACTGATGGCGCCAAAAAATAAGCGCAAATCAGGTGGGGAAAATCAGCCGAACAATATAGTTCTGAAACATTGTTTGAAGAAAGATACCTGCGATTGAAAATCAACTAATTGAAGCCAATGTGTAGTAATTATCGTAATCTTATGGCATATATTTCACATAATTTATTCGATTTTTATCCAATATATATTTGAATTTTTTATCACGTTCACTTTGGAACAGTCTATTGCTAGTGTTGAAAGGATACTACCTTTATGAAACCATTTCTTTTTATGTTTCCTTCAGAGCGCTTCTAGGAGATATGTGCTGTATGAATAATATGCAAAAATAATTCAATGGACAATTTATGAAACTTGAAACGTGTCGACTTTTAATTCTTTTAAACAAGCTTCCACCCCAATAAAAATGTGCTTACGAAGGAAGCTGTGGACGAATCCAATAGTAATGACAAAACATTGAACAGGAAACAGAAACAAATATATAAACAAAACAACATGCTCATTCATCGATTATTAAAACAGACATAATTGTTCTTGAAATAAATGGGCAAATTATCGGAAAGTTGTCGGCAATACGCCATGTGCATTACTTTCGGAAAGTTATCGGGAAATCAGCGTGTTATCGGAATATTTAGATGCAGTATCGGAATATTTTCGGGAAATGGCGACCTCTCTATCGGGATCTATCGGGAAATTTAGAAGATAGTTTTGAGTTATCGGGATCCTATCGGGATATTTATCGGGATCCCAATAGTAGTTTTGAGATGACCCATAATATATATCACCCGTTAACAACGTTACATGCTACCAGGAGTAAACGGTCCACTCTAAAACTTAGAACAATCATTTTAAAGTTGCGCGTGGATACTGCTAACCACGTCCACTCGTCAAAAAGTTTTTATCTCGATGTTTGATTTTTGGAGTAATTTTCTGCATTTGTTTTCGGTGAAATTTGCCATGTCTGAACCTTCCCCCCCCCCCCCCCCCCCCCCCCCCCCAATGGATTTTAATTTTTTTTTCAGTTTTGTGATCCGCTGCTCACCTAGATTGTATGGTATGCATTTCATCTGAATCGGAGACGAAAAACATTTTGGTTATTGGAAAGCATATGGGCCCCAAGTTCATTTTCCCACGGATTTGCGATCTGTTTTCAGCGTTTTCAGTTATAAGTTTGTATGGTAGATGTTATATTCCAAGTTTCATCTGATTCAGAGACTAAAATAAAATAAAACCCCTCCCCAGAACCACAATACTGAACCGACACTGGAAAAATTTGGCACACCTGAGCACTAGTTAGTCTGGATACTTAGAAGTGTGTCACTATCTCCAATGATTGTCCGTTTTAAAGGAGATCGGCGACAAGCCGATTGCCCCAAAATTTTTTTTTTTTAGGGCCAATAACTCTGGTATTTCTACTCAGATTTCAAAATCTTTCACAGTATTTGATCAGATTTACACAGTGAAGCCATACACCTATTAAAATAGACGAGTTTCTAACAATTTTTGGTTTTTAAATATGAGATCGACCCTGTCCAGTTTTCGTTTTGCCACTGAACAGTAAATGGCCAAGACGACTGTGAAGACGAAAATTAAATTATATGGAATGATAAGAGAGTACAGCTGAGGACAATGAATTCGGTGTATGCCTATCTATGGGCGGTAACTCTGCAGGGAAAGCGCGGACACAAGTTTTGATGCCCGTGGCCAGTATGGCATATCGAGGTGTACATATGGTCCAAATTTGGATGCTCTGCTCCTCATAATTTCCGAGATAGTAAAATGACATTTTTTCAGATAAAGGGAGATAACTATGCGAGGAAAGTGCGGACAATATTCGTTATGCGACTATTAAAGGCATACAAGTCATTTGCCCCAACATACTTACCAACTTTTAGTTTTCTACTGCTCATACTTTACGAAATATAGTGATTATAAAAGTATGGAGTAATTTAATAATAATAATAATAATAGTGAAAAATATAATTTTTTTAAATTTCACTCCACGGTGAAGTGTTGGGCCGAACTCGCGATATCTTCATTTTCTGTATCCCTTAGATGCCTACATTCCCTAGAGATTTCACGGTCCTCCTCCCAGTTAAACAGAAAACGGCCCCAATAGAAAAACAATATACTTCCTTGGTTACACCATGGAAGTATAATAATATACAAAAAGTGGCCGCACAGACTCCAGACAAGATGGCGTCCATCATGGTGGCCATTTTTTTTATATGCACCAGGTCTCTTTGATTGCCGTTATAGTAAAGATGTGATCACATGCGGTCTTGTTTTCCGCTCGATTCGTTATGCAAATATCCAACCCTTACAAATTAGCCAAAAATCACGACTTGTTTTAGAACGTTATTTCACTTACATTGAAGCACAGGTGACCAGAACAAAATTTGACCCCCCCCCCCCCACCCCAATAATACTTAATCCTATAGGATTAGGCGAAGTGTTACTGGGGTGGGGGTCAAATTTTGTTCTGAGGACCAGTGAATTCAAGATAATGCGACTAAACATTAATTAGTTTTATATCAACGCTGCGGTAGACCTTTATGGTTTACTTTGGGAAATTTTCAACATTCATTTGGAAATTTCACAATTGACACAAAATAATTAGAGCAGCATTTTTATATATTTATAATCACATATGCATTCGCGTCGTGGAACATAAATGCTGTGGTGTTGGTGGTTACACACAAAATGTCAGACCAACTTGCATCCATACTCAATGGAACGCAAGCAAATCAACATCCATTTATTAAATTGTCCTACTTTATGTCAATATTTTTGACTGAAATGACCATCAGTTGGTAATTTTCAACCTTAGGACGGGGTGTAAGGATGGAAATTTCCAGCACTTAGAAAGCTTGGAGGTCAGTCTATAGATACTAGGATTTTGCAATCAGGAAAATCTGAGAGGAGTGCAAATGGAATTAGCAAACTTGTGAGTTTGGTCTGAATTGGGGGGTGGGGTGTGGTTTAAAATTCCAAGTTGGACACCCCAATGAAGACCCTTTAGCCACTTCCCTGTTGACAGGTCGCTTTTGAGTGCCGTATATGCTACAAATGACAATAGGAATCAGGCCAAAACAAGACACAGGTAAACATTTTGGCTTGATACAAACAGAAGCTAACCAAACGGAAACTCAGCTAACCAAACAGAAGCATTCCAATTTACATGCATTCAAAATTACTGGCAGTCGTCGGACTGTGAGAGCGCGCACTAAAACACTGTGGAGGATCTATTCCCAGAAATGTGGTGCTCTACCAATTTTTTTAGCAAATTTTATCGTGACATTCCGGTGCTTTACTGGGGATTTTTTATTTTCGCCACACAAAAGTGTAGAAAAATTCAGATTATGTAAGTATGTCGCAGGTTTCTTTTAACCAATGGATTATTTATATTGATGTTCACATTGATATGTGAGAAAATGTAAGAAATCCCATAGGAATGCCCGTAAATCGACATTTTATAATTATATTCCGATACTTTAGGGGTCATCTCAAAACTAAAATCGGTAAAATGGGCAAAAACACCGATTTTACCGATTGATAACGCTTTGTGGAAGTCATTTCTACCGATAAAATACCGATTACAACGTAGAAACGACGTTTTTGAACAACGCGTCGATCGGTGAAATCGGTACCGATTTTTCCGATTACGTCAATTTGTGACGGTCACAATCGGTACCGAATCTACCGATCAGAACGTACGTTTCAAAATAACGTCGCTAATGATCGCAGCGCCTGAGTACTTCGGTATCGCCGTAGCCTATTGGTCTAGCAACACATGTTTTTTTATGTATATATTATCAAGTTAATAGGCCTACCGGTACCACGAACGCCTGTGTTATATAGGCGACCATTCATTCATTGTCAAATCTTTCGACTGGTATTTGTGATGTAATTGGTATAAATCATCACGAAATGACAGTCACATGCAATGCTATGCCAAATGTGCAGTTTCAATCAATCATAGCCTGATAATGAAGTATTTATATCAGCTAATTACGTATTAGGTAATTTTCGTGCGACAAAGACACGCCTATTTTAAGTTTGATCGACAGCTGTTGTTTTAACTAATTGTCGTAGAGCCAACTCACTCACGTTTTAGTTGGGATAAAAAATAGATCCATGCACCGGTGATTTGTAAAGAAATCAAATAGAGAAAAGATATCCTTACCCAAACTAAAACATAATTAGTGATTCAAAAGAATAAAATGTTCAATTTAAGCGAGTCACCGGAACATTTTTTAAGAAAATGACGGGGTTCTCCGAAAACGGATACCTACTCAGTGCGCGTGCCAGGTACCACGAATCTGTTTACGTTTTGACAAACACATGCTTTCGAGTGTCTGTATTACAAGATCCCGCACACGTACTCATGTGTACATTCTGTTCTGTTCTTGTAGTCCCTCCTTTGCCCGAGGAGCACCCCATATATAATGGGTAAAAATATTGATCTCGTAAAAAAAGAGTCTACTCCAGTCTGGCCCGGGTAGCATGGATGCATAGACTACCTTTGCCCCCCCCCCCCAACCTCGACGAGAGATCGCGATCATCTAGCAAAAACCAAATTAAGAACCCACCCCAGCCTGTCTGGAGACCCATTCGCATAGGAATAGAATGGCAACTTGGATTCATATATGCGATTAATTTGGGGAGATTAACATTAGATCTGTCGATACATGAAGATTATAGAAACGCGACACACACCAGGAAAATGTTTGAATCTGCCGGGTAAACATGAGCGACATGCGATGGGCGGAGCTTTATGGGATTCAGCCAATCACGCAACGAATAGATAAACAGTGAAGAAAATATCACAATACATTCTGATACATTGCAGATAAAATACGTTAATATGTTAAACAATTAGTAATAATTGAATGAGTATGCAGATTATGCTAAAATGGTAATTGATATGACAATCAATGATGATTAAAGTGTAATTTGATGAGATGAAAGTGGAGTGAAAATCATACAATTTATCAATTTATGTGCATATGTAAAGTACGGATTCGGAAACGAAAAAAATATTTCCGATGAGAATAATTGTTACCGGTACTGCCAATTAATCTAATAATACCTAATACATAAAAGATTGCAAATAAACCACTATCTGATTTTTTTTTCGATGGAAAATCCACGACCATCTGTGCCCTAGATCTATGTAGGCCTATAACAAAAATCGAACATAAAACGTCTCAATCGGTACCGATTTCACCGAGTGTTTTTGCAACTACGGCGTTAACTTTTTCATACATGTACAACAACAAATCGAACGTTAAAAGTTTCAATAAATCGGTACCGATTTCACCGATTGACTTACCGACTGCGACGTAATGCGTTCACTCATGGATATTGATCGGTAAAATCGGTACCGATTTTACCGTTAATGACGCTACTAACGTGATTACGCTGTCTGACTTTACCGATTATTTTCCGATTCAAAAGGCTTGAATACAATCGGTAAATGGCAATCGGTACCGATTGGAGTTTTGAGATGACCCCTTACAGAGTGCTCAGTGCTCTCACAATAGTCAAGTGCTCTCCCCAGAATCATGTATTGTGCTATAACAAGCAAAAAAGCGAATAAATACTAAATATTATGCGTTGGTTAGGGGGTAATAAAGTTAATATGTTATTTTGCGTCGCATATACGTCCATAAAGGCATACTTTGTTCGTTTAATCACGTATTTCAGGGGTAGCAAACGCAATGGGGAGTATATGAATGAACTATGTAATCTATAATTATTTCCATGTAGCCCAGTGGATTAACAAAAAAATCGTGACTGGGCGGATTAAAGCATGACATTTGGTACATATGTTCTTTGAACAAAGGGTAATCTTTTTGGCGGGGGGTGCCCGGACTACCATATATTGGTGAGGAATAAATCTGGTTTCCATGGCAACAGCATCTGGAAAATTGGAGGAATCGGGAAATACCTGTTTCTGTGAAACTAATTGGTACTATGTTTGATATTAGTAACAACGTTGAGAATACAAGTGGTTGGCCACTTCATAATATAAATGGGGAGAGACATTTGTGTCAAGGTCATCCACTAAGGTCAAGGTCATTTATTAATTTGTTCATTTACAACAAGTAATTCAACATTCATCTGCCCCTAAATGTACCTATTTCGCAATTAACCCAAACCATGTAATTTATGTAGAATCAGAGGTTTCTTGCCTTCAATTTGGTGTATGAACTGGCTTATAGATGTATTTCGTTTTCCAGTTTGAACTGTTTGAATTGTCATAATCAGGGTCTGAAATTTCAGAATTTTGTATCTGAGCTGCCCAACTGCCATGGTAATAGCCTGTCATTTGTAATAAAAAAAAAAGGGTTTCGTAAAATGTTTTGTGGATTTTCAGCAACATATTTTTTCATAAAGCCCATATACTGGAGACATTGGAAACCAACGTTGACACGCTTCTTATCACTCAGTTTCCTAAAAAATGGTGTTACCATAGCAACAGTGTGTGATTTCTGAGAATTCTGAAAAATGATCATATATGAAGTATATTGATGATAGCAGTGGACTTATTGGTGGATATAGTTATATAATAATATTTATATACATATATTCTCCATAACGGACCGCCAGTACTCATCTCAAGGGTCAAGGTCATCGTGAAAGGTCAAGGTCATTGTAAAAATAATGCTGTCTTTATCACTTTAGGTCATATTATTTGTCTGTATAATTAACCTACCTCAATTTGTTGCATTAGTCCATGGGCTTGTAGGACCCCTGGTGCACCCCATAACTTAACTTCTTTGGTATTGGTATGTACCCTAATGTGTTACCATTATGATGGGTGGGGGAAATAGTATCCCATTTATGGGGATGTCATTGTGATTGAATTTAACAGGTGGTGTGTCATTTTGTAGGTATTGGAATACTCTATATCACTGACGACGTCACAAGATGTCAAAAGGTCACGCGATGGCAATGCAAATGCAAATATAACAGTCTGGAAGGGTACTTCTACACCGCACACCACAGGTCTTCACTTCACCTCACTCATTTTCTTTCTTTTTATGTCCCTCAACTTTTAAGCAATGTTAACACGGAAAGAAAGTGGCCATGTAGAGACGAAACAAGATGGCGTCCCACATGGTCGCCGTGTTTTAAGACGAGGCACTATAAGTTAGTTTGATGCAAATTATAGAGAGTAAATCTTGACAATTGCATACAAATGTATATATTATTGTGAAGCTAAGACACAATGCTAGCGTTTTATGGCAAAATTGGAAATCCCCATTCCAAGATGGCCATCAAAATGGCCACTGGTTGTGGAAAATGTGACTATTTTTCACTAATATTTTCTAGATTAGTTTCTGCTGTTTGGAACTGATGAGAATTGCAACTTTATTTTAAATTGTTTAAGTTAACAGATCATTGGATTTCAAATTTGAATCCGTAGCCGCACGCTGCAACCCGCATTTATTATATATTTTTATTGTTAACTGATCATTGGAGCAATGAAATATGCCATTCTGTGAGTCGCAGTCCGTTCCGTTCTCTCAAAATTTTGATTTTACAGAACGTGCTATAAAATTTCACATAAAATCACCATTGGGATCCTAGTCATATTACAAAAAGAAATGAGCAGAACTGTGCATTGTAAATGAGGCACACCTTTACCTATGAATATTCCAACTCAATGGAACCAAAATGGTCACTTTGACTCAAAATGACCGCCAAAATGGCAGTCATATTATGGAAAATGTTTAGATATATTGCCCCAGCGCGCCTTGCAATCACTTACAAGTTGTAGTTCATGAATAAAATCGACTTATAATCCTTCTATACTTTGAATACTAACATTGCTGATGCACCTTGGTTAATAGTTACTATTGTAACCACTGACATTACCAGACATATTGGATTTCTCTCTCACAAACGTGATATACAAATTAACTTTTCAGGTTTGGACCATTTTTTTTCAAGTAAAATTGAACTATCTTTGGTATTAAAGGTGTTTATCTTATCGTTTTGAACTGTCTTAAATGTGTCACACGGTGGTATTTGTTAGACAAAATTACTCAAGATGGCTTGCAAAATGGCAATCAGATATGTAAAAAATCCACATATATCCCATACATTATTCTATGCTGTTCTGAACAGGTATCAAATTGTAACTCACTAGTACTTGGTTATTTAAATGTTACTTAATCATCTGAAAACTAAACATCTCTATTGATTAGCATATACTTGAGTTATTGTGGAAATCGATAGCCACCATAGGCCCACCTTTGCGACACACCCATGGCCATAGTGTCTCTCTATATATAGACCAGACAAATGACCATATAACCACTCACTTTATATACAAACACCTCACCCATGACCATACAGCCCGAGTCACCATACAGGCACAACAGGTATACTCATACACCTGACCCATGACTATATAGTCACTATATATCTATTCACCACATGCATGATCATACAGTGATGGGCTATAATACAGTCCCTCCTTGTATACATATATTCACCTGACTATTGGCCTCCATGTATACATATTCGCAACAACCATGGTCCTATAACCACTCAAGATATACATATACACCCGCCCATGACCATTGAATCATTCCAGGTAGACATATACACCTCACCAATGGCCATGCAGCTAAATGCTTTATACACAAACACCTCACCCATGGCCTACAGCCAAACTTGGGTATACATGCACACCCCACACATGGACATACAGACATGAGTCACCATGCAGGTACACCGGGTATACTCCTGCAACTGACCCATGACCATATGGTCACTTTTTGTATACCTATGGTCCACACACAGGATCATAGTCACTCCTTGTATACATATTCACCTCACCATTGACCATATGGTCACTCCCTGTATACCTATTCACCACACCCATTGCCATATAGTCACTCGAGATATACATATACACCAACCATGACGACAGAGTAACTCAATGCCTTCATATACACCCCACCAATGGCCATATGGCCACCTGTTTTATAGACAAACACCTCATACATGGCCATACAGCCACAAGTGGGTACACCTGTACACCTCACACATGTCCATGCAGTAATGAGTCACCATGTAGGCACACCAGGTACACTCCCAGGCCTGACCCATAACCATATAGTCACTCCCTGTATACATATTCACCACAGTCATGCTCATACAGTCACGCAATGTATACCTATTCACCTCACCATTACCCATACAGTCACCCCAGTATACATATTATCCACACCGATGGCCATATAACAACCCAAGATATACATATACACCCTAACCATGACCATACGGTCACCCCAGGTATACATAGTGTTCGCGCTGTCAGTGGCCAAATTGGCCAATGGCCAATTTTTTTTCGAAATTGGCCAATAACAATTTAATTTGGCCAAACATTTTGTTTACCCCAAATGAAGACGGGAAGCTAATTCAAAAGCGCTGAATAGATCGACAGACTCTACGAAGTTAGGGTTACAAAAGTATTTCGCACTTCGGAAATATCATACCATGAAAACCTGCCTCCCGTCTAATAATGATCTAGCTTCACATCATGAAAGGTTTGAAATCAATAGATATTCAACAGTTATCATCTCACGATAATAAGCAACATTTTTTTTTATCCCGGAGAAAATAGCAATGACAAATAACACAGCTCATTACTTTATTAGTTAGCGACCTATAATTATGTTCCTAAAATATTTTGTTGTTTAAAGTTGTTTTAATTATGATTTTATTCTGAGTAACAAATAAAGTTTAAAACAAATAGTTTAGCCATCAATTCTGAACTGCTCAGAAAATGAGGATTTAATTTGAATAAATTGTTATACATTTGGCCAAACTTTTGCCCACAATATTGTTCGGTTCAGCGCGAACACTGTATACATATACACCTCACAAATGACCATACAGCTCTTCCAGATATACAAATACCCCACACACGGCCATTCATACCTTCCAGACTTGCATATACATAATTCATAATCATATATTAACTTTGTGAGAGAAAAATCCAATAGTTCTGGTAATGTCAGTGGTTACAATAGTAACTATTAACCAAGGTGTATCAGCAATGTTAGTATTCAATGTAGAAGGCATATAAGTCGATTTTATCTATCAACCACAACTTGTAAGTGATTGCACGGCGGGCTGGGGCAATATATCTACTCCCCCCATAATTTAGCCGCCATTTTGCCGGTCATTTTTAGTCAAAATGACGATTTTGGTTCCATTGAGTTGGAATATTTATAAGTAAATGTATGCCTCACTTACATTGCACAGTTCTGCTCATTTTTTCCAAAGGTCAGTTAACATACATGTATAAAATATATCATAAATGCGGGTTACAATGTGCGGCGATGGATTCAATTTTGAAATCCAAAATAGCTGCTGGCAGTCATGTTTTTTAACGGAGGTCACCCAGATGATTGGTATGAAGTTTGGTGTTGAACGGATGAGGGATATGGTCTGTATGGTGTGGCAAAGGATTTAGTCATACAAAGAGTGAAATCCAAGATAGCAGCCGGCGGCCATGTTTTTCATCAAAAATGGTTCAAAAATGGTCAGAATCCATAAAAAAAAAGGCGCTGTTATACAAGGACGCCCGCCAACGGCCTCTCGCCATATTAACAGTTGAGTTTTGATAAACATCGGCTGAAAATTGAGAAAAGGGAATGGAAAAAGACCACGGCCTGAAGGGATCTACAATCTAGATCAAAAGACATGGGGTGTGACAACGACCGTACTATCAGGGAGTACCGGTACACAGCAGTATGGATATGGACTGAGAGAATCATGCTCCCATGAGACCTTGGGGCGTTGGTGGAAAGTTTAACGGAGAGGGTTAAATTGTACACACTAAATGAAGTTCCTGTCCCCAGACAAAAAGGGGCATAACCCTTTTTCGAATTTTACTTGTATTTTTATGATCCACATGTCACATCTGAGTCGAAAAGGGACATATCTCCGTCAAAAATGGTTGGACCAGACCCATATTTTGGTGTGGATCAAGTGGGAGGGTTCAGTTGAAAATTCCAAGGCAGACACTCCCAGCGGAGACCATCTAGCCACGTCTCCGATCATAGAACAACGTGTTTTTCATGTTTGCATGGATAGGACAGAATCGAATTACATGGAATAGTACAACAGGTATAATTAATTTATGTGGTTGCCTTTTTCGGTAATAATATGTTACCCATGTGGATTTTAGCATTCGATAATCTTCTAAAGTCTACTGAAGTTGACAGAAATGTTACTATGTCAGTGATCAAATTTGAAACAGTTGCTATGGAAACAAGTACATTGGGTCCACCCAACATATTATTTGTAATGGACATGTATAACTAACTTACCCCGCGGATAGTATTACGCATTGAAGTATTTCTGAACGAAATTGAGGAAGTAATACACAAAAAGTCAATTAAATTGGATTTTGTGACATTATTTGGGATAATGGTTGTCATGGAAACCATAATTATGTTCATATAAGTCAATATTTTACCTCCGAAGTGAATGATTTTCTGATATAGGACATGTTGGTGGAATTAATTCTGAGAAATTATTCGCAAAGCCTTATCATTTTCATTCGAAAATGGTAATGTTGCGATATTTTCGCTAACAGTTGCCATGGCAACAAGATATATGTTGTGTATTAAAATTACCAACTCAACCCAAAAACTCTAATACTAATATTAACCCAACACAATCGCTCTATATTTACGTCGTATGACTATATTTAATATTTATTTGTGAGGGTAAAATTAAAATTCACTGTATTTATCTTTAGCATAGTCCAGGCCGTAATTGCATAAAAAGTGGTATCTAAAAAATGTGATGATCTAAACTTAAGGTTATCAAAAGTAAACAACGACCATATGAAATAAAGTATATCATATACCAAATTGAACATGGTGGTGATGCCCTATTTGTTTGTGCATTTATGAAAGGGAATGCCTTTTGACTAAAGCATGAGGGTTGGCGGCATATGAGACCATCAATAAAAAATAGACAGAAAAATGATATATTTTCCAATGACCTTGACCTTAGTGGTTGACCTTGACCCTACATGTCATAGTGTCCCAGTTCAGTTGATGGACCATTGATTGCACTATGAGTTCACATCATTTATTCAAACACACGTCTAACTGTTTCCATACTGGGGCATTTTTTCACTTTTCCCCAAATATTTTATGACGTTATCATGGAAACCAGAAATTCTCCTGAACCATGACCTGCAGCCCGGGCACCCCCCTCTAAAAAAAATTCCCATTTTACATATCCGCAAAGTTTCATGCTTTAATCCGGTCTGTCACGATTTTGCTAAATTTTGACCCTAAGCCACCGGGCTAATGTGTTCTATTGGATATAACCGATAACAAACGCTCAATTCTTGTTCAGGAAATGATTGTCGAACGTATTTTTATTGTGTAACTGTAATTGTGACCAATCGGAATAACGATTATTCAACTCACAAAGCACCGGAATGACTCAGTAAACCACCGGCATACACATGTAGACCTATTTTATGGTCGTTTTCTTCGATTTGGTATGTTATTAATGATATTTTCATGTTGCATTGACTTCAGGAATGTATTGAGGAACAGGTGTTCAAAGTTACAATATACAGTATATTCAGTATTAAGTCGGTAATACGCCGTTGAAGTGACGAATTTCCCAAAAAAACGCAAAATATCGAGGAATTTATTTATATTACTGGGCAGTATGCCAATATAGTGGCATAATATTACAACATATATATTACTCACCTTCTTTGCCACGTCCATCCTGTATACATTCGTCCAATATTTGCGTTTAAAACATTACTAAAATGCGTGTTTATTACCCACGCATGTCATAACTGTCGCACAATGAGCAAAATGTGACAGAACACCAGAATATTTGCTCGCTAAGCACATAAATATTGCTCGGGAGAGCACCACATTTCTAGGAATAGATCCTCCACAGTGCACAAATGATGTCATGAATTGCACAATTCTGTGACTTGATACATTGTCTGTGGGGATATTGCTGGTTAACCCTAGTTCTGCTATGAATCTTCTGGATATGTGTGTATTGTTTGTGGAAGATAAATTAAATAACTCAGTGATCCATAGAGATATAAATATATATAAAATATATTTCCACCCCGCCCCACCCTGTGGGTTGTAACTTTGGCAATTCCAACTCTTGCAAATTTCTAGATATAGAAAACAAATGCTATTTATATCGTAGATCATGCCATGAATCTCTAATCTGGCTAACGCCCGCAGATATCATATTCCACCAGTACAAAACATGGATTTTTATTTTATTTTCTGACCCGTTATGACAGGAAACTTTATAAATAACATTGAACAAACAAGGCAGGGAATATAATTCTTTGTCAATATATATATATTATATATATACTTGTTTCTCAATAATCTACTTCACATTAGGGGGTTGAGATTGCAAGCTTTTCTGTGACTTTTGTGAGCCGATATCGCAATAATCATTGAATTAATTACCCAGGAGAAATTCCATAATTGTAAGCGACGCAAAGGAAATCATTCACAAAGTCACTTATATCGTGCAATTTCGAGATGGGACCTTCACGTACAGTGAAGTACATTATTCAGGAACAGGTGATAACTAAGAAATATATTCCCTGTGTTATTCTTTCGAATATAAGTTTCCCTGTCAAAACTTCAAAAAGTTCCAAGGTTTTGAACTGGTGGAATATGATGTCGACCACACTTGGAAAACTCGAATTGCACAAGAACTTTAATTGGGAGATATCACAAATCACTAATTTTGTCACGCTGCTGATCGACTCACCAAATAAGCCGACTAGCTGTCAGCATCACTGGGAGCATGTATGAAGATTTGCAATGTTTACGACAATACTAGGACTGGGTTTACAGTATTATCAGAATCCGACGATGTCGCAAATATAGCACGTGCAGAGATGTGTCACCTTTTAGGCTACTGTGAACCACCTGTTTTGCGTCCATATTAAACGTGAGCTTGATAAGGAATGACAAATTGAAACGATCCACATGCCACACGGAAAGTATACTACAAACCGGGGTAGGGGAATAATTTATTTGAGTCTTTATTCTTCTATTGATACTGGTTTGCACATTAAACGGTGACCAATGACATAAACGAAGACAAATTATCTAATCGCAAAATTACTCATACAAAATCAAAATGTGCATTGTTTACGGCAGAACTGGATTACGGTATAATTTCATAATTCGACAATGCAGCAAATTAAGGAGGAGGTCAAGTGACTAATTTTGAATGGACATTTCCATGCAAATCTCCGCAGTAAAAGTTACAAATTGCAGATGTACCATGCAAAGTACCATGTAGGCCTGTATTATATATATACTTTATATTTGTCCAATTTAGTGCAGTATTGAAAACAGTACACGTTTATCTGGCTTAGAATTTGTTCCATTGAGAAAGTTTTTTATTGATTTTTCGTGTTGCAATTCCAGAAATAAGTTCTCAAAAATAATTTATAGCCAAAATTGCCTATTTAACCGCCAGTTAAAAGGTTATGTCTGTTTAATCATATGGCTGCTTTAGTTCCCAAACAATGCTTGATATATAACTTTTGCTGGGGTGTTCCCCTTAATAGCACTTGCTCCACGAGATATTCAGGGCTTTGTCACCCACGGTGACGGATTTGCGGCCACATAAAAATGTAGGATTGAAGTCTGACACGGAAAATAGCCTGTGTTGCCTATAATATAAACCGGGGTCTGGGAAAAATTTATTTGGGACTTTAATCTTCTATTCATAAAAGTTCATTAAACGGAGTTTGAATTGTCCGATATTAACCAAATCAGAGATTTTAGCGGATCGGATAAATTTACTAATATACAAAACTCCAATCACATCGTAGTTTTCATATCGGGGGAAAAACTCCTTTCAAATCTGATAAAATTGGAGTTTTCACATCGTAGTTTTCATATCGAAAAAAACTCCAATGACATCGGAGTTTTGTTAAGTGTTCATCAGAATTTTCACCGGAATTCATCGGAGTTCTTGACCGGAGAAAAACTCCGATCTGAGATATTCCAATTAAATTAAAACTCTGATTAAAAACTCACATCTCTGGTGGAAATTCCGGGCTAATTGGACAAACTCCCTCTAAGTATATATATAATACAGGCCTACATGGGACTTTAAAAAATTAAATCATGTGTTGCCAGACCAATAGTGAATTACTCAGGTGCTGCGATCATTAGCGACGTTATATTTGAGTAACGTTCTGATCGGTAGATTCCGTACCGATTGTGACGGTTACAAATTGACATAATCGGTACCGATTTCACCGATTGACGCGTTCAAAAACGTCGTTTCTACGTTGTAATCGGTATTTTATTGGTAGAAATGACTTCCACAATGCGTCGTCAATCGGATAAATCGCTGTTTTTGCCCATTTTACCGATTTTAGTTTTGAGATGACCCCTTTAGTCCTCATCTATAAAAAGCATTTACACAATTTGGTCACAATCACATGCTTCTCGTGCGCAACCACAGCCTACTCATCCAGTTTACTGCCAGCCTCATCCTGGTTTGGCTTGGTCTTCCTCCGTTACTGCCGGTTCTTCTGCAGTCAGTACCAGTTCTGCCAGCTGCATTACGTCTCCGTCCAGTGGCTCCGTCACATGCATCTCGTGCGCAACCACAGCCTACTCATCCAGTTTACTGCCAGCCTCATCCTGGTTTGGCTTGGTCTTCCTCCGTTACTGTCGGTTCTTCTGCAGTCAGTACCAGTTCTGCCAGCTGCATTACGTCTCCGCGTCCAGTGGCTCTGCTTCGGTTCCTAATCGCAGAGGCCGCCCACCAGCAGCACCATATCAAGTTCATCATCAGCCTACACATCCGGTTACCTTCCAGCCTCATTCTGGGTTGTCTTGGACTCCCTCTGTTCCTGTTGGTTTTTCTCCAACCGGTATCAGTTCTGCCACATCTCCATCCAGTGGCTCTCTCCCAGTGTCTTACGCTGAGCTGTCTTGGACTTCAACCATACCTATGGGTTATACTCATACCAGTTCGAGCTCTGCCACATTTAGTACATCATCCTGTGGCTCTGTTCCGCTGACTCATACTGTTCCAGCATTACCAGTGACGGTGATGTCAACTTCGTTCGCGGGTGGCATTGGACAGCCTATCAGTCAGCCTTTTCTTCCATTGCCGGTCTCCGGTCTGACTTTTCCTGCCGCTTCGATTCAGCCTTCAGCCTACCAACAACATTCATCACCCCCGGGACTTCAGTTGCCGTTCCCTCCGGGAACAGTGCCCAACCAACATGACTTTTCGATGCCGGGCAATACCGTCATGCCTCATCCGATTGATGGTCTGCATACACTCCCAGCTTCACCTCGAACCAGCCCGCTGTTCAACTCTGACATTCCTACCAGCATCCAAGCTTCTGCGTCCGGTACGCCACTCTTAGACTTTGTGTCTTTAGCATCACCACTAGATGCTCATGTTCCAAACAAATTACGTGCTCAGATTCGGGCTGACGAATTCGTCCCTATGATCTCTCTATTGCCCGACTACGAACACAATCCAACCGCATTTTCATTTGACATGGGATATCCGGGCGTTCAGGCATTTCTGACGCCTCCAAAACCTCCGAAAACAATTTCAGACATAAATCAGTGGCTTGATGCTTTTATCGTTTTCACAATTATTTACATTTCACGTCACCCTGAACAAATTACTAAACTACTCAGCTACATGATGCGTATTCGAAAGATGGCTCGTACAGGTTATAACTGGGCTTCATATGATCGCCAGTTTCGGCTGATGAGGCAGTTCAACCCAAGTCTCTCATGGGACCATATCCAATGGGAGTTGTATATGCAAACTGCTCCAATGCAAACCGCTCCACGGTTTCCAACTTTTTCAGCCAACAATCCAGAACGAGCAAAGCCGCATTTTCAAAATTCCACCAATCGTGCGTGTCAACCCATTCCGAACGGGTTTTGTTGGGACTTTCATCGGGGAAAAAATTGCTCCGGATGCAATTTTTCCCATTCCTGCTTTTTCTGCAAACAGCAGCATAGCTTCATTCGATGCCCGCGTCGAAATAAAAACCGTTCAGGCAATTTCAACACACAACAAAACAATCAAGCCAATCGCGTCAATCAAAAACGTCCGAACACCAATACGGGTCCGAATGTTAAATGAAATGTTATCAGGTTACAGTCAACGAAAACGTGATTTCTTAATTGATGGATTCACAAATGGTTTCCGATTGGGTGTCAGGGGTGAAATATCGTCTCGCGAACCAAAAAACTTGAAATCGGCTTTAGAATTTCCTGAAGCAGTTCGTCGCAAACTATCACATTAACTGTTGTTGGGTAGAATTGCAGGGCCTTTTAACACTCCTCCTTTTAACGACCTTATAATCTCTCCAATCGGGGTTGTTCCCAAAAAACAACCTGGGGAATTTCGTCTAATCCATCATCTGTCCTTTCCCGAGGGCGACTCCGTAAATGATCATATACTCCCAGAGTACAAGTCAGTTTCTTACTCTTCGGTCCAAAATGCTATCGACATCATTCAGAAGCTTCCAAAAGGCTGCTTCTGTTCAAAAATTGATGTACTTTCTGCATTTAGGGTTCTCGCATCGCATCCTGACGATTATAGCCTCCTAGGTTTCAAATTTGAAGGGAAATATTATTTTGATAAATGTATGCCGATGGGGGCTTCTTCAAGCTGTCATAATTTTGAGGCTTTCAGCTCCTCATTGGAGTGGATAGCTCAAAACAAATTAGCTATACGTCATTCCGTCCACTATTTAGACGATTTTATTCTCCTGGCTTCATCGGAATCCATTTGTGAGGCGTATTTATCATCCTTCTTAACCATGTGTCATAATCTAGGTGTTCCCATTGCACATGACAAAACTGTGTCACCTACTACATGTATCACATTTTTAGGTATCCAGCTGGACACAATTAACATGTCTGCCTCTCTACCGCGTGACAAAGTACAGCTATGCATTTCAAAAATTGAAGTCTTAATAGGCAAAAACAAAGTGCCGTTACGTGAACTTTTGTCAATTATAGGTCTATTGAATTTCACTTGTTCTGTCATTCAGCCCGGGAGAGTTTTTCTCCGTCGATTAATCAACCGAACGATTGGAATTAAGAAATTACATCATCGTATTAGAATCACAAACGATGTCAGGGAGGACTTGCATATCTGGCTTCTTTTTATTAGACATTTCAACGGTACGTCTCTTTTCCTAAACCGGCAGTGGGCAACGTCCCGCACACTATCATTCTATACAGACGCAGCTGCTTCTGTGGGTTTTAGCGCCATTTTTCATAATGAGTACTTTGCGGCTAAATGGTCTGACCGTGAAAAAACTTTGAATATACCTGTCCTTGAATTATATCCAATAGTGCTAGGGTTACATATATGGGCATATACTTTAAAAAATAGCTGCCTATTATTCTACTGCGATAATATTGCGGTGGTTTCTATCATAAACAAGCAAACAACTAAGGGGTCATCTCAAAACTACTATCGGGATCCCGATAGATATCCCGATAGGATTCCGATAACTCAAAACTATCTTCTAAATTTCCCGATAGATTCCGATAGAGCGGTCACCATTTCCCGAAAATATTCCGATACCGCATCTAAATATTCCGATAACGCGCTGATTTCCCGAAAATTTCCCGAAAACTTTCCGAAAGTAACGTAGCGTATTACCAACTTTCCGATAATTTACCCATTTATATCAAGAACAATTAGGCCTATGACTGTTTTGATAATCGGCGAATCGAGCATGTTTGTTTATGTTTCCGGTTCTATTTGTTGTCATTACTTTTGGATTCGTCCACAGCCTCCTTCGTAAGCATATTTTTATTGGGGTGGAAGCTTGGTTAAAAGAATTAAAACTCTACACGTTTCAAGTTTTGATTCCAAGTTATTAAATTGTCCATTGAATTCTTTTTGTATATTATTCATACAGCACATATCTCCTAGAAACGCTCTGAAGGAAACATAAAAAGAAATGGTTTCATACAGGTAGTATCCCTTCAACACTAGCAATAGACTGTTCCAAAGTGAACGTGATAAAAAATTAAAATATATATTTGATAAAACTCTTTTGGCCCTAGAAATGTTCTCAAACAAAACTGTCATTTGATTTGATTTTTTCCCTCATTCATCACAAGATCATATGAATAATATTTTATTTTAATACACTGAGTGAGCAATTTTGAGAATTAAATAAAGTTTTGATCGAAAAGTTCGACAACATTTTCGATTTTCTCTTCAGATACACGTCCCGACATCACGCCAATTCAGCCCAATATTGTTGGCACGGGGATTGCCTGGATTAGTACCCAAATAAATTGTGTTGTTAAAGCGCATTGGCAAATACATAATCTTGAGTATATTCTCCACACTATAATCGAAAAATACAAAGGAATGGACCCATGATTCAATCAAAATTGTTTATTTAAAAAACACTCCCGCTAAGAAACCCCCACTGATGACGTGCGCAAAAAATATGTACCTACAGTAAACACGTGTCAAACTGTTGGAAATTGGGGCGCACAATGGGGACTCATTTTATCATGGCTATATCTATTACCCATTCGGTAATTCATAAATGACATTCATTGCAAATTCAAACAGAATATATCTTAGATTTAGTATTAGTATCAATTGACCATTTATCGAATGTTGCCATTGAACTTATTGATCAGCTGATGACGATGAAAAAATCTAGGAACCTTGTCGACGTCATAGCAGCAATGATAAAATACTGTAGCACAAATTTAATGTGCATCGGCCGTTTTGTTCTCTCGTTTGATTAATAACATTATTATTCTGCGCGCATTGACAATTACATAATCTTGAGTATATTCTCCACAATGTAATCTAAAAATACAAAGGAATGGACACACGATTCAATCCAAATGGTTTATTTAAAAAACACTCCCGCCAAAAAAGATCAAGAAACGCCCACCGATAACGAGCGCAGAAATTTTTACCTGCGAAAACGTGGTGTTGGAATGTGGGGCGCACAATGGGGACTGTCATCTATCATGCCTACAACTATAATAGCCATTCGGTAATAAATAAATGACATTCATTGCAAATTCAAACATAATATATCTTAGATTTAATGTTAGTATCAATTGACCATTTATCGAGTGTTTCCATTGAACTTATTGATCAGCTGATGACGATGAAAACACATCGGAACCTTGCCGACGTCAGCGCAACAATAATAAAATACTGAAAAGCACAAATGTGCATCGATCGGCCGTTTTGTTCTCTTGGTAGATTAATAAAATTATTATTCTCCGCGCATTAACACTGCCAAATACTCAAGTAAATTGGCCATATCATGATGTGAAAAATCAAAGAAATAACATTGTATAACATTAGTTACTTTTATTTGAACACAAGAGTTCACGAGACAAACGCGGCTATTTTTAAATTGAAAGTGCGCAAATCAATTCCGATTAGTGCTGCATTACCACGAATTACTTATCGGAACTGTCTTGTCATTTTATATTGAATATGATTGCTCAAAATTTCACTAAGAGAAAGCACTTTCTCGATCGTAAGATACAATGTAGGCACGAAAGAATTGTTTAATTTATTAATTGCACAAGATGTGTGCGGTGCGAATGTATTGACTGCAATGTCAAGGTCAAAAACCGGTGCGTTGTAAATTGAAGTAAACAAAAAAACACGTGCGTTGTAATCGATGGCACAATGTTGACTAGTTTGGACTAATAATGCAGTCAATTGTAACTGAATTTACACGTAACTATCCAAGAGTTGATAGGCCACTTGATGATTTATTTTATGTTTCATTTCACCACGTAGCCATGGCTTAAAACATTAATAAATCACCCAATTTCGTGATATGGTTTTCCGACAGAGAAATTGAAACTGAAAGTCACATTGATCTGTTGATAAAACAAAACTTACCTTTCGTTTGTTTATTACATTTATTGTTATAAAATATAAATATAAAACCTACTAAATATTCACCATACTATCATGCTTGGGGAGGGGGATTCACAACTCTGATTTTTTTTTTACTCCCAGTCCCCATCCATACAGATGAACATAATTTCATAAATCAGGAGCCACATAACATTTAGTAATAATACATGTTTTTCCCCAAAAACTTTGACGTCACCTGAAAGTTCTGTTGGCTGGAGGTAATATTACTGTTGGGTAAAGGGTTAATATCGAAAGTAAACTAAATAAAAGTTAGCAAGACATCTTTTTGAAAGAAAAAAATGACGAAATATAGGAGCAGGCCTACTACAAATAAATCGCATCGTGTTACCTTGACCTTGATGATGCAATCGTGAAATTCGACACTGTCAACATAATTAGGCTATGTTCAACTTATCGAAATAATCAATGCAGCATTATAATTAGTAGTAATTACAGAAAACGAAATTAATGTAGAATATGAAAAGCAGCCCATGCACACATTTAATTGCCAGTTAAATGTTATGATTACTTCGCGTATTTATAACCTTTGCACTGCAGATTTGCATGGAATTTTCCATTCATATTTTCACACGCTCTTTATTTACCATATTACGATTCATGAAAAAGTATGGAATATTACTGCTAAATGTTGCTAAAACTTGACATGTACATCAGGACACCCCCCCCCCCCCCCCCCCCCCCAATATGTCATGTTTCGAATTTCTATAGCCTACTCTTGACTAAAGGGTAGAGAACCGAGTAGATATTCATGGCGTGCATGATCGATATACCCCCCCCCCCCCACACGAAACTGCATGACCATGCAGAATGTAGGCATAACAGCAAAATTTCCTGCTTAGGCTAAAGTTAAACCCACTGTGGATATATTTTTTTCTTTCTACAGCTGTCTACTGGCGAGATTTGTTGTTTCCATGCATGTGCCGGTAAACAAAAATGCAATTGCCATGATTGCGTTATAAAGCACATCAAATGCTGCATGGACATCGCACATATTCCAATATAAATTTCGCCTAGGCTATGCATATTCGGAATATAGGCCTACGTGTACACAGGCCCGATATTTTTTTTAAGCTTGAGTTGTCCCATGTTTGAAATTGTTTTATAAATCCGTTCACTGTGTGAAATCTTCGAGACGTATTACTCTGCAATGCCACGTGTGTTGTTCCCAGAAACGTAAATATTGATGACCCCAATTCCGGGAATCGGGCTAAAAATAGAACATACGACATCTTGTGTTAAGACTGCACTCGATTGTGCATGCATTAATTGTGTCGTCGGCGATTCGCAATTAAATACAAATCTTTTACATTTGCCATAATATATCTATTTCTTTATTTCCTCCATTTTTAAAAGTCGGATGTATTTAAACATATTACAAACACAATTAAGCTTTGAAGATAGTAGCCGCAACGCCGAAATAAAGGCCTACTATACATATTTGGGTGTGACCCCAATTCCTGGAATAGCGCTAAATATAGAATTTACGTCATCTCATATGAATACTGCCCAGAGATCTGCCAATTTATTTCCAAATCACACGATTAATTGTGAATTATGTGGTCGCAAATAAATACAAATCTCTTGCATTGACTATTCACCGCTTGGACTTTATAAATCTCCAAAACTATAGTAGGGGAGCAGCGCCGATTAGGCGTGGTATCTCTATATGTGAGGAACGACTGTATACATATTTGGGCATGGTCCCAATTTTGCAGATTTCCCGGTGTGTGTGGGGTATTTATATTGTAGCCACCGCTGATCATCCCTGTACAATAGCTCTTGCTCTGCCCTTATTTGACTTTGTGATCCCATTTTCACAAATCTGATAAGGATAAAAATTAAGTTCCCCAGTTGAAGTTGGTGATATTCACCCATTGGGCACCTCATTTATGAATTTTATCTTCTGCAAATTAGGGGATATAGAAACTTCCTAGAAGGGAAATTTAACTAACAACAATGTAAATTTGATACTATAGATACTTCCCAGAAGATGAGGCCTAAGCAGAATGAGGTAGTCAGAGGGTGAATTTGGTGATGCTAGCCTGCTGTGCCGGATAGCATCACAAAAAGCGTGTCTGTTCCTACATTGTGTATGCCTGGCCTCAAGCAACACAATGTATTATACAACAAGCCTTGAAATAGTGTGATAGTGTGTCTGTCATTTGCAGAGTGAGGTCCCCAGAGGGTGAATTTAGTGACGCTAAATTCACCCTCTGGGGACCTCATTCTGATAAAGTCCTCAACTGCTATGGAAGACCTAGAATAAAATTGAATTTCCCCAGTTGAAGTTGGTGATGTTCACCCATTGGGCCCCTCAATTATGAATTTTATCTTCTGCAAATTAGGGGATATAGAAACTTCCTAGAAGGGAAATTTAACTAACATACTATAGATACTTCCCAGAAGATGAGGCCTAAGCAGAATGAGGTCCCCAAATGGTGAATTTGGTGATGCTAGCCTTGAATCAAGCTTTGAAATAGTCTGTCTGTTATTTGCAGAATGAGGTACCCAGAGGGTGAATTTAGTGAGGCTATCCTGCACAGCGGGCTAGTATCACTAAATTCACCCTCTGGGGACCTCATTCTGATAAGGCCCTCAACTGCTATGGAAGACCTAGAATAAGATTGAAGTTCCCCAGTTGAAATTGGTGATGTTCACCCATTGGGCACCTCAATCATGAATTTTATCTTCTGCAAATTAAGGGATACAGAAACTTCCTAGAAGGGAAATTTAACTAACAACAATGTAAATTTGATACTATAGATACTTCCCAGAAGATGGGGCCTAAGCGGAATAAGGTTCTCAGAGGGTGTATTTGGTTATGCTAGCCTGCTGTGTAGGATAGCGTCACTAAATTCACCCTCTGGGAACCTCATTCTACAAATGCCAGGCACTCTTTGAGAAAATGAAATTAATCTGATTTTAATGACCACTGAGTGATAATATAAACAACAAGGGTGCTTCATTGATAACACCATTAATCTCATTTAAATTATGGATGACATGAATACACTCCCTGGGGACTCTGTCTAAGGCTGCAGTTCTAAGCTCTCTTTATCTCTCTATCTGCCTTGCCATGTGTGATGTATATCAGTTCATAGGAGAGTTGCCTTGTAATGGGAATTTAAATAAATATACTTTATTTACCTGTGTGTTAGGATATGAGATAGGGTGGAATGCTGTTGGTTGGGGGTGGGGTTCTGGGTCATGTGGGCAGGGGTGATTTTTTTTTTTGTATGTTAAATTGATCAAGGAGTTCCTGAATTTTTTATTATTTTTTGGGGAATTATGGCCCTGGCTCCACCACTATTTGACCCAGTGACCCCATTTGAACAAATCTGAACCCCAGTCATTCAATGACCCCACATACCAAATATAAACTAAATCGGCTTAATGGTTATTGACAAGGAGGAATATAGTTATAGCCCTGGTTTCGCAACTGTTTGACACAGTGACCTCATTTGAACAAATATTAATGACAGTCACCTAGGGAACATCCACCCCAAATATGATCAAAATGCAAAAATGTAATTTTTTGGTTTTTAGAGTTATGTCCCTGGCTCTGCCCCTAATTGACCCAGTGACCCAATTTGAACAAATCTGATTCCCAGTCACCCAAGGTCCCTCAGTACCAAATATAAGCTAATTCGGCCCAACATTTTTGTAGAAGAAGTCATTGTAAGAATTACTATGAGTTATGGCCCTGGTTTCTCAACTAATTGACCGGGTGACCTCATTTGAACAATCTGAACACCAGTCACCCAAGGACCCTCCATACCAAATATTAGCTAAAGTTGTTGTAAGAATTACTGTGGAGGAATAGAATTATGGCCCTGGTTTCGCAACTATTTGACCCAGTGACCTCATTTGAACAAATCTGAATGAGAGTCACCTAGGGAACATCCACACCAAATATGAACCAATTTGGTATGATGGTTTCAGAGGAGAAGCTGTTTAAAAAAAAAGTTGACGGACAGACAGACGTCCGGACGGACGACGGACGAGGAGTGATGACTATAGCTCCACCGGAGACTTTGTCTCAGGTGAGCTAAAAATTAAAAAAGCACAATTAACTCATTGAAAAACAAAATAATTAACTCATTGAAAAACAAAAAATAAATTGTCATGTTTCTGACTATTGCCGAAATTTGCTGCAAATGCACAAGTGTCTCGGAACCTGTTGCAATTGCTTTTTCGAACAAAGCCATGGGACGAATGCCGCCAGTGGCGGGCTAACCTGCTAGTCTACTATATAATTTGAGAACTACGTATATATATATATCTATTATATATTTTGAAAGATGTGTGTGTGTGTGTGTGTCTGTAATCGATGGACTCGAAAACGGCCAGCCGATTTCGATGAAACTTGTTATGTGGGGATGTTTTCGGCCGGGGAGTGACATAGGCCTATTAATTTGCCCGTGCGACGTGACCTTGAAATCGGGTAATTTCAAGGTCAAACGCCCGAATATCACGGGATTTCGATGAAACTTGGTATGTGGGGGTACCTTCGGCCAGCGGAGTGGCATAAACCTATTAATTTGCCCGTGCGACGTGACCTTGAAATCGGTTCATTTCAAGGTCAAACGCCCGAATATCACGGGATTTCGATGAAACTTGGTATGTGGGGGTATTTTCGTATGGGGAGTCTCATAAGCATATTCATTTGCCTGTGCGACGTGACCTCGACCTTGAAATCGGGTCAATTCAAGGTCAAATCGCCAATTTTGATGGGATTTCGACGAAATTTTATACATAGGGTTACTTTGGTCCACCGAGTGTTTTGGACGAGTTAAATCGTGACCCCGACCTGACCTTCAAAATGATCAATTCAAGGTCAAATCGGGTAAAACCGGATGGATTTCGACGGGCACGTTTGTCGGGTACTTTTGTCCGGGCAGTGTTTTGGACTGGTCAAATCGTGACCCCACTTGACCTTGACCTTCAAAATGGACAATTCAAGGTCAAAGCCCGGACGTAGTCGGGTCACCTTCTAGTATATATATATATATATACGCTATAGAATCGAAAACGGCTTGACCTTCAAACGGGAATGTCTCTCAATACGAGTTTCACGCTCTGTTCATCACTTTGTTTGTGATAGATTTATGCAAACTGGTTTACCCGCAAAGACAAAAAATTTTGTATTTACATGTAAAAAAAAATTAAATTACAAAATTAAAAAGACACAAATCATTTTAAAAAAAAAAATGAAAAGTTGACCTCGGATCTGAAAATTAATATGCCTATGTTACTCCCCGGCCGAACATACCCCCACATACCAAGTTTCATCGAAATCGGCCTGGCCGTTTTCGAGTCCATCGATTACAGACACACACACACACACACAGATCTTCCAAAATATATAATAGACTAGAAGGTGACCCGACTTCGTCCGGGCTTTGACCTTGAATTGACCATTTTGAAGGTCAAGGTCAGGTGGGGTCAAACACCAACACCCCAAAAATGGTGGAAATCGGCCCAGCGGATACCGAGAAATCGGCCCAGCGGATACCGAGATATCCTTTGCATCAAATTTCGTCCGTAAAAATCCGCCAGTTTAACCCGATTTGATTTCCACTCAAGTATGTAAACGCGCCTCATATACACACGCTCATTAATTATCAAGTTTCAACCTAAAGATAAATTACCATCGGTGCCCGAGATATCGCCAAGACGTCTGAAACAGTCAAATGCATTGGCCGGTTAAGCGTTAACGTGATCTAACGTTATGACCTCTAACGACGTCATAGAAGTTACGCATTGTTTTTATCCTGATGGAAGATAGTACCACTTCTTCTTGATAATTGAGGCAGATAACTAAAACGGATACATACGCATTATATATCGTTGGAAAGAGGAAACACGAAAGATTCTCACAGTGTCATTATTATGACTGGCATTTTATTATTCGCGCTGTTTTGAATCGATTTGTAAGCACCGAACTCAAATGAAAGTCCCGTAACACAGCGTAAAAACAGATTTGACCTCGGCACGTGAAAAGTTGACCTCGGATCTGAAAATCAATAGGCCCATGTTCGTTCCCGGGTCGAATTACGTGTCCGTACCAAGTTTGGTCGAAATCGGTCCAGCCGTGTTCGAGTCCATCGCGAACACACACACACACACACACAGATCTTCCAAAATATATAATAGACTAGCCGATGAGCCCGACGTTGTCCGGGCTATTCAAAAACCAAATTTCAAGTCGATAGCTCCACCCGTTTCCGAGATCTGGTCTGCGCATGCGCGAAGTTGGCGTCACACGGGCTCGGCGACCCGATAAAATTCGTATCCGGGGCAAGATACATTCACATACCAAATTTCAAGTCGATAGCTCCACCCGTTTCCGAGATCTCGTCTGCGCATGCGCGAAGCGGGCGCAGCACGGGCTCGCCAATACGACAACGTCAACCGCCTGGTCAAACTACACACACGTACCAAGTTTCGTCCCGATCGGTCGAGACTCGTAGATTTGTATTAATGACAGACAAACATACAGACAAACAGAGGTCTTCAAAATATATATGAGACTAGCCGATGAGCCCGACGTTGTCCGGGCTATTAAAAAACCAAAATTCAAGTCGATAGCTCTACCCGTTTCCGAGATCTGGTCTGCGCATTCGCGCAGCTGGCGTCGCACGGGCTCGGCGACCCGATAAAATTCGTATCCGGGACAAGATACATTCACATACCAAATTTCAAGTCGATAGCTCCACCCGTTTCCGAGATCTCGTCTGCGCATGCGCGAAGCTGGCATCGCACGGGCTCGGCGACCCGATAAAATTCGTGTCCGGGGCAAGATACATTCACATACAAAATTTCAAGTCGATAGCTCCACCCGTTTCCGAGATCTCGTCTGCGCATGCGCGAAGCTCGCATCGCACGGGCTCGGCGACCCGATAAAATTCGTATCCGGGGCAAGATACATTCACATACCAAATTTCAAGTCGATAGCTCCACCCGTTTCCGAGATCTCGTCTGCGCATGCCCGAAGCGGGCGCCGCACGGGCTCGCCAATACGACAACGTTCACCACCCGGTCAAACTACACACACGTACCAAGTTTCGTCCCGATCGGTCGAGAATCATAGATTTGTATAAATGACAGACAGACAAACAAACAAACAAACATACATACAGACAGAGGTCTTCAAAATATATATGAGATATACGCTATAGAATCGAAAACGGCTGGACCGATCGAGACCAAACTTCCTATCTAAGGGTAAAAAGCCACGGGAATGGTCGTCGCGGCGTTTTGGAGAAGGTCCCAGCACCCGTTCTTCACTCCCAGTCACAAAAAACCGCACGGTGGGGTTAATCGCGTTGATAATTAAAGAGCGTTCATATCCAGTGTCGTTGATAAAGAGCGTCTATATACACGACGAGTATAAATACGGCTCCATTGACCGTCTCGAGACGAAAGTTCGTACTTAATTTCGTACTTAGGGGTTCCAAGGAACGAGGGAGATTTTTATCGGGTCAGTTTTTCCGCGCGAGGTGACCTTGACCTTCAAACGGGAACCCACAAATGATCTATATGTGCGTGTCCTTTATACACTCGAACCTATTGAGTTCAAACTTGCTACCTACGGGAAGTGTCATGGACGGGTTCAATTGTGACCCCGACCTTACTTTGAAACCTATGAACGACATTGAAAGTGACGTCACGTTATGTTCATAGGTTTATGAATGCATTGAATAAGGGGGCGTGTCTACCAAAACGCTGTGGGGAAATCGGAAGAGATATCAGGTGTATGTAAATATAATAGTGTGAACAGGCTATCCAAGTTTTTTGTTGGGCCAGATTTCTGACAAAGTCGACGTTACGGACTGCGGAAAATAGCGGAATGTTTGCGGAAATCTTTATTTAACGTTTCGGTAATTTTTGCGGAAAACTCATGGCGTTTGCGGAAATCTTTATGTAACGTTTCGGTAATTTTGCGGAAAACTCATGGCGTTTTTCGGAACATTTGCGGAAAAATTCAGACGATAGCGTTGCGGAAATCTCGACATTTCGGAAAATATTTGCGGATTCCGCAAATACTTTTGAGATGCTCCCTAAATATTATAAACAATGATAAACAAAGGTGATCTACTTTTTAATAATGTCCAATAATATTCAACCTGGGATGAAAATCAAAATTCCGCTTCGCGTTGTCACTCGATAAGTCTTCAAACTTTCCAAAAAGGTATGATATGGTGACATGCGCTTCATAATAACCTTATGAAGCGCATGTCACCATATCATACCTTTTTGGAAAGTTTTCTAAAAAATTTACACTGAATTCCCCATTCAAATGTTGCCACTTGACCTCTTAATTTATTTCCCCCCAGCACTACTAGCACTAGTACTACTTGAATAGTTAGCAATCAAAGCTTTCTGTAAGTCTGCAGTGATTTATTGTAGCCCAATTGTTGTTATTCTCAATATTAGTTTGATCTATGTTGAACTTCAAGTAACTTTTGTCACAGTTACTGGACATAAAGTCCCAAAAATAAGGTTTAAATTGAATTTATAAATCGGTAACGTAATATAAAATCATAAGTTATGAAAACTTTACCAAATGGCCAGACGAACATATCTCAAATAAAAGCACCTAAACACAAACACCAGGCATATTTTGTCTATTTCCTATAAATAACATACTCAGCTACAACTCTGCAGCGACAAAATCATTCCGAACTAAAAGTAGTACCTGTTTATTTCACTGTTTCAGTTTCATTTCTAATTCCAACAACAATTCTAATTTCAAATTAATTAAAAATAAACAATATCAATTCATCCAATAATTTGAGTTTCTGACACCCCCCACCCCCGAAGTATAGTATGGTGTCTTATATGTAGATCTAGATCTATGTACGTCAAAGTGATTTCTTATTGTTAGCTCAGTTTCATTTTGTTTTCTTTTTTTTCTCACCATTCTCCAACGAGGTCAGGATTCGTCTGCCACGGTTCTCCCTCTTCGTTTTCATGTCTAACACCGGTCCTATCCTGCTCAATGTCCGGTTTGTGTAAATATGGACCGATTTCCTCAACGCTGACATCAGTATCGTCGAAAGAATCACCCAAACTTTCAGTCAGTGTCATCTACAGCTGCCATTGTTACAAGTGACATCATCGCTCAAAAAAGACTCCAAAAATTACGTTACAGGGTTGTTTTGTAGCCGGCTGATTTGCAATGTCGGTGAATGCGGAACCAAAGCGTCGTTCGCTACAGGCTTTGTTTTTCGATGTTAGAGGGTCGGGTTAAACTCGAAAAAGCACAAATAATTAAAAATTGTGGGGAATTGCGTCTACCTCTTTAAATATTTTAAATTTCTTAACATGTTTCAAAAACAAAACAAACAAAAATTGTTTTTGCATGTTAACACATTCGCTGTCGACTACGAGTTATCTCATACTTTTTGCATGTTGTAATTGAATAGGCGTCGGCAGTGAACATGTTAAATTGATCAAGGACTTCAATCTGATTTTTTTTTGGGAGTTATGTCCCTGGCTCCGCCGACATTAGACCCAGTGACCCCATTTGAACAAGTCTGAACCCCAGTCCAAATATAAGCTAAATCGGCCAAATGGTTCTAGAGAAGAAGTCCGTGGAGGAATAGAGGTATGGCCCTGGTTTCGCAACAAATTGACCTAGTGACCTCATTTGAACAAATCTGAATGTGAGTCGCCTAGGGAACATCCACATCAAATATGAACCCATTCATTCTTATAGCTCTGGAGAAGAGGACAATTCTTGACAGACAGACACTGATGGATGGACGATGAGGAGTGACGACTATAGCTGCACCGGAGATTTCGTCTCAGGTGAACTAAAACTTTATACCCAAAACATGCATTAACTAAAAGCTGGGGTTGCCGACTGGACTATCATAACTGAATAGGACAGTGATAAGGGGCTAATATAGATATATAGGATATATGCAGAATGAATCAAGCTATACAAATTGGGAGCTAGAAAAAAAAATCTCACTGTTCTAATTGCTTGAAGGAAGTAAACGCTGCCATAACTCCCATTCTCTGACAAACTGGTAGATCCTCCTGCAACTCTATGTCTCCACCAGTTGTCGTCTTGGACATGCCACTGTCAAATCTCATCACCATTGATCTGAGAAATAAAAACATACCGGGAATGAGATCCACCAGATTATTTATTAACAGGACATTTTGTGCTATTGAGATGCTCACCATACTTTAATAATATATCATAAGAGACAACTGATTTTGATAAAAGTCTCTTCATACAGTTATCTCTTTCAGTGCCAGGGCTTACTAGATTGGTTCGCAAATGATATGCTGAGAAATCAGTACTTGGAAACTCAAACAAACCATTGCCCAAGTTCTGTTAACCCTACGATATCTGATCACTCAATGCTGTGTAGTTTAAATACTTGATTCACTTAAAGTAGGAACATTCAGTTGATCAAAGTTAATCAAGTTCATAAAACAGGGATATGATCTGGATATCTCTACAAGTGTGTCTCTACATGCTGCTATACTTAATTATTTGTAATGGTAATTTGTATATGCTGCTTAGAAAACTGTCAAATTTTTTGGTGAAGTGGATTTTAATGAAAAAGAAAAAGAAAATGTTGGAAGAGATAAAGGAGAGGCTAATCACGATCAGCAGATGCTTAACCCATATCTTCAACCATACCAACTCAAAATCAGCAATCTAAAACATAACATAACGTGGAGATGATTTGAAAGATAAATTTGGGGTTTCCATCATTTACTTTATAGTATTATGCTTTGGATGTCATGAACAAAGGTAGGGATAAAATTTTAAAATCAATCAATCGATACCAAAATCTATAAAGATGAAGAATGTGTCATTATTATTATAAACCTGGATGTAATTATAAGAGTGATCTGGTGAAAAATATTTATCACATTGTGTCAACGGAATTGGTAAAGGAGGGTAATGTTTTAAGCAAATAAACCAAATGACCCTTGTTACCTCACTATACAGGTCAGGGCTGTGTTATCGTAAACTGTTCCATGAAATAAAACACAATCAATGACAAATATTTGAGTTATCAAATCAGACATTAAGGGGTTAATCTTACCCAAACTATGAACTACACAAAATAGTCCATAAAGAAAGTGTCAATGACACTATATCTCAACTTGGATAGGGGATAAGGGACCTTGTCAAATTACAAGCGGAAATTCTGCTGGAGAACAGAGTTTTTTTCTCTGCTAAAAACTCCGCTCTCCGGTATTAAAGGTAAGTGGCGTAAAACATGCCAGAGTTTTTGTTACGTTCATCGGAATTACTGTGGAGTTTCCATTGAAGTCCGCTGGATTTGAATGCGCTCACATCTGAGTGTTCCATCTAAAACTCTGTTTTACTAGGAAACACACCGCATTTTTATTATCAGCCATATATGGCAAAGAAGAATTAATTTAGTCATGCTTGCACTGCAGCTTATCTACGATTTACCCCTCTGTTAACATTTTGTTTGCATTGTTTTATGTTAGGTATTGATTGATTAATTGGCAGTAATAATTAGTGATCGATGCACATTTTGTTTCGATTCCGTACTTTATATATACACATACATAAATCGTGTCATTTCACTTCACTTTCATCGCATTGAAGTACACTTTATTCGCATCAAAGTACACTTTATTCATCACTGATCGTCATAGTATCTAATATTCTAGCAAGTTCAGTTCACAATCTGCATAATCATCTAGTTATCGTTCAATTATCACTTATTGTTTAGTATTTTGTCGGCAAGCTATTGTCCAATTTCTTCACTATTTATCTATTCGTTATCTAAACCTTATTTTTGGGACTTTATATCAAGTAACTGTGGCCGAATGAGTTTCAAGAGACCCATTTAATTTTAAACTTTTCAAGATACCACGCTGCTACAATTTGAAGCCTATAAATAGTTCTCGACTACAAGAAGATGCATTTTCAGTCTCCAAGTCCCACGAAAAGGTAGAACAGGCACCCACTGGTAATATTCATAAACAATAACATTTACGTACCAGTATTATGAATCAATATGACTCCCAAGGCCCAGGTGACTGATCGCGGATGGTATGTTTATTTTCGAACACATGGTCATCACACAGAACTGATCTTGTAAATCTATTTTTGAGAACTGATCATTATAAATAATTTTGATCATTATTCCCGATACATTATTTTGAGAACTGATTTTGTAAATATAGTAATCACTTGCGCCAGCTGTAGCTAGGACCTACGTAGATCATGACTGATATACTTCAAGAAAGGACTATGCGGAACGTGACCTTTTCGCCTCACGACGTTGCTGTCTTTTAGCGATGTATCAACAAAAACATTTGCCTCAAAATTGGGTCACATCTACTTTAGAATTTCAGACAGTTTAAATGAATAAATTAATGCATACAAGTGTAATAAAATAGTAATGTAGCTACATATTCGACAAATCGTGATTAAATCTCCCTAATATAACTAAATGTTAGCTTTCACAAGTCACTATTCTTTTCCAGTCATTTTAGACAGCTTGCACGCATAATATTTGCAAAATTTATGATGTACACTTTCCTCAGAATTTCAACGATATTTTCAATCTAGAGAATTATGAACTACCGTAAAATAGATTGAAAGACTTTGCTTTTTGTTTGAGATCATTGACATTTGATTGAAATAATTGCACAGTTCTGATTTCTGAACATGGATTAATATTAAATCAGGCTTAAATCTTGTTTATTGCTGACAAATCACCCCAACATTCCATAAATCCGTGACATCATCAGATGTACTGTAACTGCGTGTCTGTCTCAATTCGTTAGAAGTATGATTTTTCGCTCGGCAGAGCATCACTTCTAACTCATTATCGTATATATAACAGCGGAGTTTGGTACCACTCCAGTTTCAGCTCTGACATCATCGGAGTTTCCGCTCTCGCCACAGCGGAGTAACCGCTCTGGTTTCAGCGGAGTTTCTGCCAATTTGAACGGAGTTAGCTGTAATTACTACCAGAGTTTACAGCGGAGGAGAAACTCATGTGTGCGTTTAAATTTCACAAGTGGAGACCGGAGTTTTTAGCGGAGAGCGGAGAAAACAAACTCCATTCTCAGGCGGAATTTCAGGCGGAATTTCCGCTTGTAATTTGACAAGGTCCCTAATGTTATACATTACAGTCAACGGAGAGAGAAGAACTCAGAAAGTTTAAATATTTAAGTAACCAGATGTCAACCAAAAGAATCGGCTGTAGGGTATGCCAACGAATTGAGTGATGCAAATAGTAAAATTCAAGATGGCTGCGGGCATGTAGCCATGTTTGTTTTTACCAAATATCGTTCAAATTTGATAGCTGCTATCTATAAGTGATCCTGAACATGCCAAAATGTTTTAAAAACATTTCTCCAATAATTGTGAGCTGCATGGTGTGCCGACGGATTAAAATATGAAATTGAAAATTCAAAAACATTTGGTTGCTTGATCACATCTAGTGGTCATGAATTGACGAACCCATAGGTAAGTATATAACAGAGAAATTGAGGCACAGACTCAGTATGAATGTTCATTGCTTCAAATGCGCTTGCTTCAGTGAGCATGAACAAATGCTCAATTCTTATCGAAATGGCCATGTATCAATCGGAATGGCACATTGAAATGTCCCTCAACTCAGATCAAGCTTGAAAATCGATTCCGGGTTCGAAGCCATGCCAACCTCATCTAGCCCAGACTGTGATGATTGTATCCATGACCTAACCACCTCAGCTAAGGGGACATCCTTTTTATTTAATTTCCCCCAAGCTGGGCTATCGCCAACCTAACTAGTCGGTTTCACATCCGGGCTCTTTAGGGAAAGGTCAACCACTTTCTGTTTGATGTGGTTTCTATATTACTTTTCGATGAGGAATTTGATGGTGCCGACCGATTTTTGATAAATGGTGCCCAAATTAACTTTTTAGGGGCCTGAACCCCAATTTTGGGGTTTTCGTACTCCAGTGGTCTTATGACCCAATTGAAAGTTTATTTTTCATGGAATCTTCTTTAACTTTATAAAAACAACCTCTTCCAATATATTGAGCCACAAAATAACAGGGTTTTATCAGATTAGGGGCCACCTTGAACCTCTTAAAAAAATTGCCCCCGTATAATTGTCGTAAATATGTGTCATTGTATTCTAATATGTTCCTACCATTTGTATGGCTATTATTTGCATCCAAACAATGTTTCAATATGGAATACCTGTCTGGAGGCATGTTGGTGAGAATCTGTTCAATTTGAGTCTCTTAGGCCCATTGGGCTATAATTTCAAAAACGTCTAAAATCATATTTTGTTTCAGAATTTTTGTAATCATGATCGATTTAACAAAATGTTGAGATGTATTCACATACACCTATACCTTTCATACTTTAAATATCAGATATCTTCCAATTCTTCATCAAAGTCTTCATCACTAGAATTGTCATCAGATGTGTCACCACCACCGTTATCAGGCTGCTCATCATCAGAAGATATCATCTCCTCAGTAATGTTTAATGAAATGTTGGATTGATCATTCATTATATTATCATTGTTTTTTGACATTGTTGTCAGGTCAGAGGGCAATGATGGACCATCAAACCAAATGGGAACAGTGATTCCTTCCTCCAGACACCACCCATATTTTAGTGGGTCCAATGGAACATAATTAGGATTGACACAGTTCAGCATCATATGAGTTATGTAATGCATTCTTTTAATGGCATAACTCAGAGAATTGTGGTCAGGAGGTAGCCGTTTCATGGTTTTAATTTTTTTCATCTTGCCTGAATTGTTGAACATCATTGTATATCTGGAATCGCCTGGCATCTTTTCAATCTTTGGTCGTTTATAAATAACATGAAGAACAAAATCGACTACCTTATCAATATTGAGTACATCGGACCCCAACAAAGACAATAAATTGATATTTGTCTGGTTATCCAGTAGAGATCTGAAGGCAGTTGATTTTAATCTCCCAAAGAAAGGCTGGGTGTAATCACTCCCAGTTACTGCATGGAACGCAGGAAGACAGTCACACACCTCAGTTCCAAGTTGACTTGCAAGGCTTGTAACATTATGGTAATTAATTCCAGCTTTAGAGCTCCCTGTACCTTGACGAAAATACACGATACTATCACATTTCTTGGATACAAACAACAGTAATATAAACACATCTGTATCATCACATACAACACACACTCCTGGCTGTTTATGAGATGCAAAAACTGCATGCAGTGCAAGTCGTGCATCTGCATCTCGCTGTTTGGATGCTAGCTCTATAATTTCAATGGTTTTACTGTTGTCATCCTTACCATGAAAGAAACAATGACTCCCTTTTGTAATGTAGACGTCCTTACCAATTTTTGTTTTTCCACTGACTATATAATCAGCTATGAGTTTCGTAACAGTACACTTGTTGGCCTGATTAGACAGGAAAGAATTCCAATTATTAGATTTTGGCAGCTTCTGGGTCAAATCATTAATCTTCCTTTCCTTTCCAGTATCAGCACGACCTTTACTTATGTGAATCGCACCATCTGTTGCATAGTCATCAAACACTATATGTACTGTGTTTCCTGGAAGTGTTTGTAGGTAGACAATTATTCTATCAACCCAGGATTTAAATGTGTCAAGACCAGTTATGGGAGTTATATGAACCACACGCATTGCATCAACAATGCAACAAACTATTTCTTTAGAAACATTTGATGAAGGTTTCCCTGTTGCCATATTTTGCAAGTAATTCCGAAACAGAGATTTGCAGGATGGTCGACTAATACCAGCCTCATTACATATGGCCCAGGGTTTACTGGTAACTGGCCATTTCAGAATTTCCTTTAAATTGAGTTTCTTCTCATCGAACCCTCTAAGCACACTTGCAAGGGAATTCATCTCATCCTCAAGAATAGAAATAGTTTTATTTGAAGACTTTCTATTATCAAAGGTAATTACTGGTTGTCTTTTGATGGGATCATGGTATTTCGTCTGTTCAGAATCCTCATTGTTATCTGCCCCCTGTTGTGGCTGCAGTCTACTGAAGAATTCTGTCATAGCTTTTACTCCCCGAGTTTTTGAAGTTGAAATGTTTTTGCACATTTCAGGGGAAGCAACAACACCGGAAGCAATGTGAATAAGTGGCTGTCCTTCAGTCCAAAGATTCGGAACCCACGTGCAGAGACCAGCACATATCTCATCAACAACCTTTCCATCGTTATTCTTCTTAAGCTGATCCTGCGAAACAACATTTTTGTTAGATAAATGTCTATTGTCCAAGGACTCCTTCAGCGCACACAAGAAATGATGGATCCGTGCCCATCTGTTACAAGCACCTACATTTTCAGTTTTCCCTGACAAACCTCCTGTTTGCTTAGAGAATCTATTTATTGTCATTTCAATAATTTGATCCATAGGAATTTTTGTGTGCTTTTGTCCAGACAGTGAACCAGTGAATCCATCAGCGCAGAGGTAAGTATATGCCTCATGATCTCGGTTCTTTAGATCTCGCATATCAAGGTAGAAATAGCTCAGGTTTCTTGCATAGTTATGCCGGTTCAAGGCAAAACACAAGGGAATAAATTTATGAACTGTTTCTAGGAAGCCTTCCCAGTTTCCCACACGTTGGAAATGAATGGCATTTAACAGTAGTGATGTCATCTCAATGAATATGTCAATCCACTTGTTCATATCAGAAGGTGAGGAAGAAGACAATTTTAGATCTGGCTCACTGATAGCTTTTTTTAAGGTTTTCAGGAGACTGCATGCCCATAAGTTCATTAATTGCATTTTCGCATCCATTAGAAGGGTTGTCCAAAGAATAATCTTCATAGAATGCAAATTTGGTCCGAACAAAGGCTTCAAAAAGCAGTTTGTAGTAACGAATACCACGTTTCACATTTGCTCCTTTCAAACCAGAAATAATTGGTCCCTCTGGTCCAACACCTGTTTCACTCAACAGTTCTTCAAGACCACATCCTTTGAAACGGGAATAAATAGTTTTCATCATACACATAACAATATGGAAACCTCCCATTCTAACAATAATTCCTTCGAATGGAGAAGACTCAGATTCTTGGTACTTAGATAACACTTATAGTATTTTAGTATATATGGCCTGGTCCACTTCAAGGAATATGAATGGTATTTTCAATTCATCCATGCATTGCTTAGTTCTGTTCAAAATACTGAGAATAACCCTATTGTCTGTAGGTGGCGATGTGATGGCTGGTAAGTATCCTACATTAACACCAGACGGCTGTTTCTCGGTGCATAACTGATGGAATACACTCCACGATGGCATAGTGTGCTGACCAATCTCACTGCTCTTCTTGCGGCACTTAACCCAAACCAAATTCTCTCTATCTGCCTTATCATATTCCTTGGGAGTAACATCTTCAGCTTTGTCTATAGAATTGGGTGAGGGCTTTGTAGCTACATATGGTGGAAGTATATCCTCGGAACCTGCAAGAAAAGTTCACAAGTGCTTCTTTAAGATGCTACAATTTCATTTTGCTAAATTAATGTGGAATATGTCACTGAAGTTAAGTGACTCTCACTGGCTATAAGGAACTTCAGCTAATTTCATATCTTCTATGCAGATCTTAGCAAATAGTTGGGTCAAGACATGATAGTTTAGGAATTGTTATAACTGCTAAATATATCATAAATATCAGATCAGGTTACATTGTTGTCATTTCTACAGGTATGTTCCCCAGAAGGGAAATTAAGCATGATTAATAATACATGTACACTGAGTGAAGAATATTCCTCTTAATAAAGCACATATCACCATGCCAATTATTACCTTTGAAAGAGCGATGTAGCCTTCGGTCAAAGTCATAATTTGGTTCCAGGGTCAAATTGGCTGCATCCTTATGCTGATTTCCTGTTTTATGTTGAATAAGGATAGAGTTTGTCATATGGGTTTCCTTGCAGCTTTTATTCTGATTTTTCCAGTCAAAATTATCTGCGACATGTGTTGTATAGAGGCCACTATGTATGTTAGAAGGAATAATTGAATTATGTTCTTTACTCCACTCTGCCCATTTGTCCTCAATGAACATAGTCTCTGTATATGATATTCCATGACCCAGATGATGTAGAATATTCACAACTTCACTTGATCCTGTCTTTGAATGAATTGTAAGGGACACAAGTACTTGGTCAAGGGATGGTTGAGCACCTGGCAGTAGAGACTGGATATCTTGGCATATCTGATTGATCTTTGTTGCTTTCTGTTCGCTAAGTTGAATCTGATCATCTTTTGTCAATGGTGCATTGGGGTTCACAATCCAGCTTATCAACTTGAACAGATCACGATTGACATGCCTCATCTCACTGATTAATGTTTGTGGAGTTGGAGGCCACGGCATGTGCTCTCGAGTTTCCCTTACAGAAGAGTTTATCGTTCTTCCCATGTTCTTGATGGAAACAGATTTTGAAATTCCATTACCCAAAGTGTAGGATTCAATACAATTGCCTGTGAAAGATATGTCAGTAGAGAAAACATATACTGAATTACGTGCACCTGTAGAGTTTGTAGGATAGTGAAATTTGAGTTTGTCTTCAAACTTGTTACTTAGTTTGTTCTTGAGGTCAGTACTTCTGGAAACTAAAAGTCTTCGAAAACTGACTCAGAGTTTTTTCAGCTTTATCTGTAAGACATATTGTTCGGACTGGGATGAGTCTGCCTTTACAGAACTTAGTTTGATAGCATATTATACATTGCTTTTGGTCTTGCTCTTTCCATCCTGAAGAATAGCTTAATTGTTTTCTCATACTACGTCTTGGACTCTCAGTATCACATACAGCATCAACACTTTCAACATCAGCATTAACTGGTGTTTTCGTTTCAATGTGGGTGGGAGATTTTGGCAATTTTTCACAAGAGTTCATGTAAGATTCCTTGAAGAATTCGCCTTTGCATGACTTGTGAGCCAGTTTTTCATGTTCTGGTGTCCAATTGACAAGATTATACACACTGTTGTACTGATGATTGTAGTCTCTCCATCTTAAAGCGAATTCTTTGAATCGATAAACATCTCTGATGTGTTCAAAATTTGCTCTTTTGGAATTCTTTTTTCCACAGCTAACAAAACAAATCTGACATGTGATTCTTCCATGACAAACATGAGCCACTGAGAATTTTGGTTCAGGAAGGCAAAAACCTTGTTATCACTTTTAGAAACTATAATGCCATCACCACTTTCTTGTGATGACTCAATTGTTGAAGTTATGATTTCCTCCATTTTCAAAACATGTGCTTTCAAAACTTTTTGGAAGGAAGTTGTTTAAAATATGGAATAGGAACTGGCTCAATATTTGTGGGAATATACTAAAACTTGGATTCACTGAACCAGACATATTGTATGTTGTAGTTTTAATTTCAAAACATGTTTGGAGGAGATGGTGATGTAAATATTTGCTAACTTACTGTTAAGTGTTATAATTTCTGAAACAAGATATGATTTTAGACGTTTTTGAAATTATAGCCCAATGGGCCTAAGAGACTCAAATTGAACAGAGATTCTCACCAACATGCCTCCAGACAGGTATTCCATATTAAAACATTGTTTGGATGCAAATAATAGCCATACAAATGGTAGGAACATATTAGAATACAATGACACATATTTACGACAATTATATGGGGGCAATTTTTTTAAGAGGTTCAAGGTGGCCCCTAATCTGATAAAACCCTGTTATTTTGTGGCTCAATATATTGGAAGAGGTTGTTTTTATAAAGTTAAAGAAGATTCCATGAAAAATAAACTTTCAATTGGGTCATAAGACCACTGGAGTACGAAAACCCCAAAATTGGGGTTCAGGCCCCTAAAAAGTTAATTTGGGCACCATTTATCAAAAATCGGTCGGCACCATCAAATTCCTCATCGAAAAGTAATATAGAACAGAAAGTGGTTGACCTTTCCCTAAAGAGCCCGGATGTGAGACCGACTAAACCTGATGATCGATCAACAATCAAGTTATAAGGGAAGGTGTTAATCCCAACACCCTTTCTGGTATGTGGTATTCAGGTGATTTTCAATAGTGGTACTTGCAACGAATGGCATCAAGATCTCTTTCTAAACAATATCATCCGTTTCGACTTGCTATTTTGTGGACCACAACCATACAATGGGTGGATGGGTGTGATGGGAGTTACTGTTTGGAAAACAGAACAAGGTCACCACATATATCCATAATTTATGAAATTTGGTGATGATCGGATGAGAGATGTCAGGGCTTAAAATCTGAAGAGAATCAGAATAATGATTCTCATAAAATCATCTGATTCGCTGTATAAAAGCTATATTTTGGTTCACGCAAAATATTATGGATTGTAAGGCTTGTATAGGGTGTGCTAAAAGAAATTGTTGACGGACGCAAAATTAACTCTGCACTTTCGTCAAGTTGGGCTAAAATTTTTATATATCTGGTCATCAGGATAGATTATTGAAACAGACTATAAGTCATAGTTTGCGCATGCACACCAATAATTAGGCCTTTCCGGTGAACAGTTTGTGAGCAGACGCTCTCACATTAAATATTCAATTTAATCAGAAATCCCACCCTCACTCCCAAGGTTGAGTTATTCTGTCATGTTAGGTGGGCAATTTATCAGATTCATATCATTTCTCTATTTGGGCTAAATTGTCAGCCCCGAACTTATAATAAAAGTACATTCACAATATCGGCTTTATGTATTCATTCGTAGGATACCAAATGTTGGGGAAGATATCAAACCACTGATCAGGGGACATAAAGGACTTTGTATTTCTGAAGCACACGTCCCACTACATGGCTGCTTGGGGTACCAGTTTTATTATTTGGCTCATCTGCGGAAACATAGTGTGCATTGCCCATATGAAAAACGACGATCATTGTCCATCACCTGTTCTTCTGGCGATATCTTCCCGTCTTGTATGCTTAATGTATAGCTAGTTGCACCTTTATTGTCTGATGGGCCTGTTGTACTTAGCTTACATCATGCACTCATTTTTATTTTAAAATATTCAATATTATTATTTTGTAAGTTCTAATGTTATCAGTTTTAGAAAAATTGGGAAATTCCCGATCGCTTAAAATATATCGAGACTGTGTAAATCACAGACCGGAACACACAATGCGAAATGAACTTCACAAATGCAGGAACAGAAAGTGAATTATTTACAGGACGACATATATTTTACTGTAAGTTTTCATCAATAATCATGCACACAGATGCACGTAATTTGTGCACAATTTCGTAATATGGGTACAGCTCCAATCTGGGGGAATTTATAGGCCTCGTATACCTCTTTTAACCCTTTCAGTGCCAAGTCTGATTTTTGTATCAACCCATATTTCTTTGATTTCCACTGAAAGGGTTAAAACTGTTGTTAAACACCAACCACAACCAAACAGATCGCATGCAAAAATCATCCTAAATGACTGACAGTTGTGTGTCAATGTGATTTCTATATATGAGATTATTTTATTGCATGTGTGAATATCCACACAATATATTATCAGGTACCGTCATCGTGACCCCTTGGTCCAGACAATGACTGTGGGGTCGCTCACCTGACTGTAAATACTAAAAAGAATGGGACTCTGAAGACTACAACAGTCAGTACTTGTAAAATTTACTTCAAAATAAGTAGTTAGAACTATACGCACAGTTTAGAAATTAAAGAGTTCACATTGACAGACATACACATTCTTAATTAAATTATTTTTCAAGAGGGCAGAGTATTAAATCTGCAAAGTCTGCCCCGTCTTGAATAACCATTCCCATTTGAGCAAACCTGATATGAGATTCAGATATTGACATTATGTTCACCATATGTGTGCATGTGTTGGGAGACAATAACATGTACATGATAATATTTTTTTAAATGTGAAAAGTGTATGTTATCAGGAACTGAATTCTACAGGTAGCTAATAGTCAATTTAAATGTTAAAATAGTATTTAAGGATGCCCTCCTGGGATAATAACTTGCCAAGAATTAATGAAAATCCTCAATATATATATATATTTTGGCACTTAATGCGATAATATTAAAGACATGGAAAATGATATCAATCGGATATAAAAATATGATATATAATAATTATTGCATACATCTAAGAACTCGAACGGCTCTCTTAGGCCGGGCCTGTGGTGATTCATCTGCCCGACAGCAACCAGCTTCTTTAATTATAGGCACCTCTCTTGCTTAATAATCCCTAGATGCTGCCGGGCAAATATCTCCTCACAGGTCCGGAGTGAAGAATCTTTCTTAAGAAAACATAACATCACATACTCATGATGTAAAGGTTGAGTTTATAAAGATTCTGCCAAAAATAATAATTATCTTTGATTAGAAAAATAAAGTGGCTTAAGTATTCTCTGTGATATTTACTAGAAATGGTCTTCTTAATTACATGTATGATAGTCAGTAAGAAATGGAGCATCGATTTAAGATAAGGTAGATATTGAGCTATTGCTATGAATGTTCACTTATTTAAAATTTTGTCTTGCTGTTACTAGTGTTACTGTTATGATGTAATGTCTCCATTCCTCAGTGTATAAAAGACTATGATACTCTTTAGAGTTTAAATTACTAATGAATGAATTTCTAACATAGTGAATTAAGTATATTGCTATATGAAATATAAATGATAATAGCTAGCATGCACAAAGTTATTAATACAGTTTATAGCATAGAAAACTCTTGATTTGGGTATATGGGGCTCTCATGGTAGGTCCTTATTCTTACGTTGAATATTTCTATTGTTTTCGTAGAAACAGTGTGATTACTTTGTGAAGTAAATTAATATATATGTATTATTCTGTGCAAGTAATTGCGATCCTGACGAGGGGTCAGAGTGAAGCGACCTACCAAACGAAGCTGGTGCTACCAGCAGAGAGCCCCAAAATGTTAAAATAGTAGGATAAAACAGACAAAAGATATGAAAGGTTTTAAATAACCACACCAATCATGTAAGCTTAAAGGATTGCTATCCTGATGAATACAACAGAACACTAACGGAAAGCCACCCCCATTATGATCACACTGATCCAAGTCCCATAACCTATATGACGTCATCTGAGTGGCGATGTAAAATGCGGAATCGACATGATCACGTCAGTGTAATTGAATTACTGCGGAGCATGTCAATACAATTGTGTATATGTGGTGAATTGTCATTGCCAGGTGAGTTATCTTCATGCACATGTGATTTGCCATAAGTGCTGTTTGGAACGTTATTGTTTTGACAAAAATAGAGAAGGCAGATTGAGCGGGGTAGATAACACTGTCGTGCCAAAAAATAAAGTTTATAAAGACACTAGCCGACATGTGAACTCTATTCTGGTGCGTGTTCAAGATATTATTCAAATGTTCCATATATATGCCTCGAGTGTCCCGTATATTCAGTCATTTTTCGTTTATTCATTGTGACAATTCCAAATATATGCAGTGTTTTCGGCTGTGGTCGGTAGGGTGAATCTCAATTGGGTATAATTCTACATTCATTTCCAAACGATGTTCATTTACTTGATAATTGACGGGATTTTGCGAGAAACGTGTTGCGCAAAATCAGAAACTATTTAAGTGCTTGACGACGAAATGGTCAAGAATTTGTTCAGTCCACTTCGGAAAAAGGGTATTTGAGCACAACATCATGAATACATTTGGCCCCAACAGTGGCTACCGGCGACAACTCCCACAATAAACAAACCTACCACCGACGAGAATGCCATCCCAAGAAATATACAATTAGTATATACAATTAGACCTATCGACAAAATACTGAATAAAGAGCGTTGAATTTTATGAGTTGGGCATGGTTACGAATACATAAAATCTACATGTCAATGTTAACATCCATGACATATTTCATGATGACCCAAACAAAGGTACAACATCTCGCCCATGCCAAAGGATTTAGGGTTCATGTCAAAACTACTATCGTGATCCCGATAAATATCCCGATAGGTTACCGATAACTCAAAACTATCTTCTAAATTTCCCGATAGTTCCCGATAGAGCGGTCGCCATTTCCCGAAAATATTACGATACCACATCTAAATATTCCGATAAAACACTGATTTCCCGAAAATTTCCTGATAACTTCCCCAAAGTAATGTACGTAGCAGCGTATTGCCGACAACTTTCCGATAATTTACCCATTTATTTCAAGAACAAATATGTCTTTTTTGATAATCGATGTATCGAGCATGCTGTTTTGTTTATTTGTTTCTGTTGAATGTGTTGTCATTACTTTTGGATTCGTCCACAGATTCCTTCGTAAGCACATTTTTATTGGGGCGGAAGCTTGTTTAAAAGAATTAAAACTCTACACGTTTCAAGTTTTGATTCCAAGTTATTAAATTGTCCATTGAATTATTTTTGCATATTATTCATACAGCACATATCTCCTAGAAACGCTCTGAAGGAAACATAAAAAGAAATGGTTTCATAAAGGTAGTATCCCTTCAACACTAGCAATAGACTGTTCCAAAGTGAACTTGATAAAACATTCAAATATATATTTGATAAATATCAAATAAATTACCAAACATATGAAATAAATGCCATAAGATTACGATAATTACTACACATTGGCTTCAAATAGTTGATTTTCAATCGCAGGTATCTTTCTGCAAACAATGTTTGAGAACTATATTGTTCGGCTGATTTTCCCCATTTGCGCTTATTTTTTGGCGCCATCAGTTTCAAGTAAACATTTCAAACTGCCACGATTTCGAGTTCATCATTCAAGAATAAATTTGTTCTCAAAACTACGGCCAATAAATATAATTTCTCCCGTGTATTTTTTTTATCAACCATACTCAGTGTAAAATTGACAAGGTAATTCATAAAATGCAGATAACGAAATGCACTAAATCATTATTTTTGAAAATGGCTCGTCTGGCACGTGTTCGCCTCGCCGCCTATACTGACACAAATAAAAATTAACACAAGTTTTACGCAGTCAATTCTTTAATGCTTCACATCACAATTTGGCAAATTTCCTGGAGACTATCTAAGTGATAATGAGCAGTGAATGTGAACATTAGTAATCACACAATAACAAAATAATCAGCGCTGACAAAAATGTTTACCCCTTTGAGAACCTCAAATGTATGTTCGTACTTGACCCAGTTATGATTAATAGATCCCTGCACATTTCGATGCGTCGATCATGCGCGTCATATATGACATAATATTTATTGGCAAGTCATTTTAAAACGATGGACTGGGTATTAATATTGCTAAAAGTATGCGCATTTGAGATATCAAACTAAATAAAAGTTAGCAAGACCATCTTTTTGAAATAAGATGACGAAATATAGGGGCCTGCTACAAAAAATCGCATCGAGTTACCTTGACCTTGATGATGCAATCGTGAAATTTGACACTGTCAACATAATTAGGCTATGTTCAAATGCAGCCTATTTATAATTAGTAGTAATTACAGAAAACGAAATTAATGTAGTGTATGAAAAGCAGCCCATGCACACATTTAATTGCCAGTTAAATGTTATGATTGCTTCGCGTATTTATAACTTTTGCACTGCAGATTTGTATGTAATTTTCCATTCATATTTTCACAGGTCTGTATAGACGCTCTTTATTTACCATTTTACGATTCATGAACAAACTATGGAATATTACTGCTAAATTGTTAATGCTAAACCTTTACATGTACAACAGGACACGCCCCCATATGTCATGTTACGAATCTCTATATACTCTTGACTAAAGGGTAGAGAACCGAGTAGATATTCATGGCATGCATGATCGATTTACCAGCCCTCCCCCTCGAAACTGCATGACCATGCAGAATGTAGGCATAACAGCAAAATTTCACGCTTAAAGTTTAACCCACTGTGGAGTTATATTTTTCTTTCTACTGCTGTCTACTGGCTAGTTTTGTTGTTTTCGATCCATGCATGTGCTGGTAAACAAAAATGCAATTGCGTTATATTTATAAAGCACATCGAATGCTGTCGCACATTGCAATAAATTTCGCCTAGAGGCTATTTTTTCGGAATATACGTACAGGCCCGATATTTTTTTAAAGCTGGAGTCCCATGTTTGAAATTGTTTTATTTTAAAATCCGTTCACTGTGTGAAATCTGATAATGATTTGTCTTCTTCAAGACATACTCGAACTGCAATGCCACATGTGTTGTTCCCAGAAACGTAAATATCGATGACCCTAATTCCTGGAATCGGGCTAAAAATAGAACATACGATATCTCATGTTAAGACTGCACTCGATTGCATGTGCACGCATTAATTGTGTCGTCGGCGATTCGCGAATAAATACAAATCGTTTACATAAATTTGCTATAATATATTTATATCTTTATTTCCTCCACATTTAAAAGTCGGATGTATTTATACATATTACAAACACAAGATTTGAGATAGTATACAACTGCATACATATTTGGGTATGCTCCCCGCGAATTGATTTTGAAGATTTCCCGATGGGTGGGTGTATTGTCCGGGTAAAATACCGATATTGTACGTACGTAGCACCTATACTGATAACCACATTATAACATATAATAGTTCTACGACACGTGTCCCCCAGCTGATACTGTAAAACTTTATGATACTAACGATTTCTCATATTAGGAAACTATTAAATCAATAATATAAAAGATAGGCCTATAAAACATAAAATCCCGATAAAAGTCCGGAGTAATCCCGATACAGAAACTTTCCAAACAACATGCGCGTTGTTTTCAGAATATGATACTCCCAAATGAAAGTAAACTCCGATAGAATCCCGATAGACTATGTAAATATTCTGATAATTACCCGAAAAACGTTGCGTCATTTCCCGATAACTGCATATATATGCTATCGGGATCTATCGGGGAAATAGGCTGATTTCCCGATAGTAGTTTTGAGATGACCCCTTAGTCATGCAAAGAGTAAAATCCAAGATGGCTGCCGGCGACCATGTTTTATAGCCGAATGACCCCAAAATGACTCGTTCCCATCTACATGTCAATATTAACATCCACAACAACTATCATGATGATCAGATGAACTCTCCGGCCTGTAGCCCGTGCTATGGATTGAATTTTGAAATCCAAGATGGCTGCTGGTGGCCATGTTTTTTGGCCGAATGGCCCCAATATGACGCTTTCCCATCTAAATCTCATGCAAAGAGTAAAATCCAAGATGGCTGCCAGTGGCCATGTTTTATGGCCGAATAACCCCCAAAATGACATGTTCCCATCTACATGTCACTGTTAACATCCATGACAAATTTCATGATGATCCAATTGCAACCATAGGCACGACTGTAGCCGTGCCAAAAATTTAGTCATGCAAAGAGTAAAATCCAAGATGGCTGCCAGCGGCCATTTTTTATGGGTGAATGACCCCAAAATGTCTCGTTCCCATCTACATGTCAATGTTAACATCCATGATAACTTTCATAATCATCAGACAAACAGTACGCCTGTAGCCTGTGCTAATGGACTGCATTTTGAAATCTAAAATGGCCACCGGCAGCCATGCTTTTTGGCTGAATGACCCCTATTAATAAATTACTCGTTCCCATCTACATGTCAATGTCAACAGCCATGAAAAATTTCATAATGATCCGACCAAAGGTATGACCTGTAGACCAAGCTAATGGAAATTGTTAACAGAAGTCTCCACACACGCACACAGAAGACGGATACCGAGCAATGGCAATAGCTCCAACTTTACAAGTAAATTTGAGCTAAACAAGACAGTCAAAGACTGTGGGGTCGCTCACCAGACTGCAAAGGCTGATAAGACTGGGACATTGGAGACCACAACAGTCAGAACTTTTCATAATCACTTTAAAAGAATTAGATCTAAACAGGATATGTAGCTAGAGAGGTTTCATGAATGTAGATCAGTGAATATCTACCTTGAAATACCAAATCTACCTTGAAATTACCAAATCTACCTTGAAATTACCAACTGTACACTAGTGATCACCCAGCTCAACAAGTCCCCTCTCGACCGGGCTCCAGACTCCCAAGTCTTAGGTTGGAATTTCACAACCGACATCTCAAACTTTCTCAATTGTTGGAAATTTCCAATCTCACAAGCGCTTTTTATAAAACCATTTAGACATGTTTAAAGCCCAATTATCCATGGACCCAAAAACACTATATGTATGTCAGATTAATCAGTCAGGTAGTTCCAAGTTAGATGTTTTAATGAATTTTGTATTTTAATGTTTTATTAGACACAAAAGTCTTAAGTCCCCATAGCCCCGTCATTTCTTAACAGGTTGACCTCATGTTAACAGATCTGAATCTCAGTCACTAAAGGATCCTCCATACTATATGGTCCAACCTCTCTTGAGAAGACATTTTAAGTATTACTATAGAGACATACAGTTATGTCGCTGGTCCCACCCTATTTAACCTGGTGACCCCATCTGAATAAATTTGAATCCCAGACGCCAAAGAACCCTTCATACTAAATATCAGTAAAATAAACCTGACGGACCGTGTGAAGGAAGCATATTAAGAGGAAAACTGTCCTTTGCTTGGCCCCAATTCGACCAGTTGACCCCATTTGAACAAATCTGAACTACAGTCATCAAAGGACCCTTCATACCAAATATGAACCCATTCAACCTGATGGTACACGAGAAGTCGATTTTAAGAATTACTATGGAGGGCAAGAGTTATGGCCCTGGCTTCACAACCATTTGACAGTGACCTCATTTGAACAAATCTGAATGTGAGTCACCTAGCGAACATCCACACCAAATATGAACCCATTAAGTCTTATGATCTAGAGAAGATGTTCAAAGAATTGTTGACAGATGGATGGACGGACAGACAGATGAACAGGTGACAGATGAGAAGTGATGACTATAGCTTCGTCTCAGGTGAGCTTCAAAATTACATTTCATTGAACAAATCTGTCAGTCACCCCCCCCCCCCCCCCCCCCCAACACTGTGGGGACATCCCTGTGAGAATATGACATACAACATTTATTTGAATGCCTGACTACATTAGCTTAACAAAATTCCCATGACCTTGAAAGCCAGTGCATTCTCTGAGAATTATATTCCATTCATGAAACCATCAGCTACCAGTATGTCTTGAGGACCAGTGTTGACATATAGATAATTAGGTTTTAATGACTGCACACACAGCTTTGTGATACTCCTACAGCTGTGATCAAAACAAGGATTTTAATGGGGTGAACAAGGAAGAGATAATATGGTATGATACAGTGTGGTGTGGCAGGCATGGACAGGAGGTGGGGTGGGGAGGGTGGGGTTGGGTAGCTGTAATGTGTCTAAAAACAAAATCAAAGTTCAAAATGCAAAAACGTAATTTTTTTTTAGAGTTATGTCCCTGGCTCTGCCCCTATTTGACCCAGTGACCCCATTAGAACAAATCTGAACCCCAGTCACCCCAAGGTCCCTCCGTACCAAATATAAGCTAAATCGGCCCAATATTTTTTTTAGAAGAAGTCATTGTAAGAATTACTATGAGTTATGGCCCTGGTTTCTCAACTAATTGACCGGGTGACCTCATTTGAACAAATCTGAACACCAGTCACCTAAGGACCCTCCATATCAAATATTAGCTAAATCGGCACAATGGTTCTGGACAAGAAGTCGTTGTAAGAATTACTATGGAGGAATAGAGTTATGGCCCTGGTTTCGCAACTATTTGACCCAGTGACCTCATTTGAACAAATCTGAATGAGGGAACATCCACACCAAATATGAACCAATTTGGTCTTACGGTTTAAGAGGAGAAGATGTTCAAAGAATTATTGACAGATGGATGGACGGATGGACGGACGGACGGATGGACAGACGACGGACGAGGAGTGATGACTATAGCTCCACCGGAGACTTCGTCTCAGGTGAGCTAAAAAGTGGTAAAAGATACAAGACGTACCTGTTAGGGTGAGTACTGGGTAGTAAGAACCGGAATTCGACAACAGAAATACCAGAGCAAAGAACATAATGTTGCAGGCAATTCATCTCATATGCAATATAGGCTCTCCTGATGTAAACCTGCAATGATAATGATTACATGCTGGGTTAGTAAATAGTTGTCAGTCTGCGCGAAACATCATTCAGATAAAGTGTCATCGGTAGGATGCATTTTATGTGACATTTAGTGCCTCATATTTGTTAAATGGTGCAGCTAACTGGGACTGTTAGCTAATATTCAGCTTCTAGTAGCACTTTGATGAGTTTTTACTTGACAGTGCTTCCCATGGGCTATTATATGTTTCATCACAGGTGGGGTGCAAACTAATCATTTCAAACTGTCAGCCTATTTACGAACAGCTAAGAGTAACTCGCTTATGTTGTCATAAACTTGCTTTGATAAGTTGTTTGTATATATCATTTTATACCGTTTGTTGATATAAATGTTGATAGACGTAGCAATGACCTCCAACATCAAGCCAGTTTACCAACACGAAATATGAATCAGATATTTGATATTAATAATAATAAATAATTTTTATATATCATACGTGATATACACACATCTATGCACACCACATACCTATATACACATAGATCAAAATAATTAAACAACATCTGAGATAACTTCCCCATAGTGAGCACAGAATAATTCACTCTTTAACAAAGATTTGAATTCGGTTAGAGAGTTTGCAAATCTTGTGTCATGTCTCAGTGAGTTCCAAACATTTGGCGCATAGGAATCAAATGCTCTATCGCCATAAGTTTTCAAATTTTTTGATGGAATATCCATTAGAGCTTGTGCCTTTGACCTCAGGTGGAACATACATACTTAAATGTTTATCAAAATATTGAGGCTATACAGGGAGAATGCTAGATTCTGATTTTTTATAACAGAATGACTCACATTTGTAGTCTATACGTGCACGAATTGGAAGGTAGTGTAGTTCTTGTAGCAATGGTGTTACATGTGAAAATTTTGGTTTGCGGGAAACAATTATTTCCTTGAAGCAACATTAATTACTTTTTGCAATTTATCCAAGTGTTCAGTTGTGATATAGGCGAGAATGGCATTACAATAGTCTAGTTTTGAAAATACAAATTAAGAAACAAGTGTCTGAGGATGTCTGTGTTAAATATGGCCGTAACTGCGAGATGTGACGAAGCTCCATAAACATGGATTTGCACATTGAATTGACCTGTAAGTTCATAGATAGTGTGTTATCCAAAACAACACCTAGAATTTTGACAGACGGTGATAACTGAATATCTGAATCGCCTATTTTAATATGGTGAACGTCAGTGTGTTTAATGCGGTAATCGGTTCCACATAACATCAACTCAAGTTTTTTCTTCGTTTAATTTAAGTTTATTAATTTCCATCCACGATTTAACATCAGTTATACAGTCCTGTATTTGTTTCAAGTTTTCGATTATGTCACAAGGCGGGAAAGAAAGGTACATTTGAATATCGTCAGCATACATGTGGTAACGAACACCATTGGATCTAATTACATCACCGAGTGGCTTGACGTACATCGAATATAAAACAGGTCCTAAAACTGAGCCTTGCGGGACTCCGAAGTGAAGCAATTTAGGTTCCGAGAACGTGTCTCAAATCTGTACTTTTTGTTTACGATCAGTCAGATATGATTGGAACAAATCGATAACAGTTTCCGATAAACCAAATGTGGAAGAGAGCCGCTTAATAAGGATGGAATGATCGATTTTGTCGAACGCGGCGGACAAATCCAGACAGGCAACAATTGTTACAAGGCCTTCATCTGCTGCATTGAGGAGATCACTAATGATGCATATTAAATCCGTTTCTGTGCTATGATTCTTTCTGTATGCAGACTGGAATGGCTCATTATACTTCCATGGTGTAACCAAGGAAGTATATTGTTTTTCTATTGGTGCCGTTTTCGATTTATTTGGAAATCCTCTGAAACTAATTGCAGTACGAAAGCGAAATCTCTAGCGAATGTAGGCATCTAAGGTCTACTAAAAATAAAGGTATCCGGATTTCGGCCCAATGTTTCATTACAGAGTTATCGCCCTTTTACGATTATTTTTCTCTATTATTATTATTATACTACACCATTTTTCAACACCTTAATCTCTGAAAGTATTAGGAGTAGAAAACTCAAAGTTGGTACGTATGTTGAGGTAAATGAGTTCTGTGCCTTAGTCGCATAACGAATATTGACCACGTTTGTCCCACGGAGTTATCTCCCTTTATCTGAAAAAATGTCATTTTATTATCTCGGAAATTATAAGGAGCAGAGCATCGAAAATTGGACTGTATGCACACCTCGATATGCCCTACTGACCATGAACATCAAAACTTGTGTCCGCGCTTTCCCTGCGGAGTTACCGCCCATAGATAGGCAAACCTCTATTTCATTGTACTCTGTTGTCCTCCCGTATCATTCCAGAAAACTGCATTTGGTTTTCACGGTCGTGTTGATCATTGTCAGTTTAGTCCGAGAAAGAAGATTGGACAGGGTCGGACATATATTTTGACACTGGTGTGGGGGCAAAATTTTCGCAAAAAAAAAAGTTTGGTTGACATTCATCCATTTAAGTGTATGGATTTCCTGAACGAAAACAAACCCACACCAGAAAGGATTTTTGAAATCTGAGAAGAAATGCAAGAGTTACGGGCCTTCAAACTATGCAAATTTGGGCCCATGTGCTTGGCATCACATCTCCTCCGAAGATATCAAACTTTAGATGTCATCTGATACGCCAATGCGTGCGGACTGAACACAGCACACGGTGTGCCAAATTTTTCCAGTATCGGTTCAGTGTTGTGGGTCAGGGGAGGGGTGGTCCGTGGGACCAATTTTTTATTCATCAGATGAAACTCGAAAATAACATCTACCATACACGTTGATCACAAAACTGAAAACAGACCGTAAATCCGTTGGAAAATGGCGGAGATTTGGGCCCTCGAAGTTTGAATTTGGGCCCATATGCTTTCCAATAACCAAACTGTTATTCGTCTCCGAATCACATGAAATATATAACATATAATCTCTGTGAGCAGCAGATCACAATACTGAAAACAATTTTAAAATCCATTGTAAAATAACGGAGTTACGGGCCATCAAATTTCGCATTTTTGATTTAGGTTGACAATTTCCCAATCCCGTCATCCAATTTCGAGGCAGGGATGGGGTCACTTCCAAACACTTGAGATCAACCTACACATGTTAGGGGTCACATCTCATCTCATCTCAAAACTAAAATCGGTAAAATGGGCAAAAACACCGATTTTTCCGATTCACAACACACTGTGAATGTACACTCTACCGATAAAATACTGATTACAACGTAATAACGACGTTTTTGTAGAATGCGTCGATCGGTAAAATCGGTACCAAATTTACCGATCAGAACGTTGCTCAAAAACGTCGCCAATGAGATAGCAGCGTCTTGGTAATATCTCTATAAGCAAAAAAATATTTCGTTTATTTATTGATTTATGACTATGTATTTATGTATAAGTTTAGCCAGTACCTTGTATATATATCAAATCCTTCGAAGTTCGACTGATCAATATAGCATTGATATTCTACATCTACAGTACACCCTATATACCCTCAATGAACTGAGGACTATTAGAAAGTATACTGTTATGCCAAATTTGCAGTTCGAATACATTACTCCGGTAATGAAGTATTTATATTAATTAATTAAGTGTTAGGTAATTGTCACGCATGCATTGTGATAATCGAGCCCAGATCGAACGTGGTAATTCGTGTTGTGCAAATCGTGTTTACATCTTGGCGACAAATGCATGCCCATTTTTAGTTTGATTGACAGCTGTGGTTTAAGCTAATGGGTGTGAAGCCAAATCACTCACTTTTTAGTCTGGATAAACACAGTTACTGGACATAAAGTCCCAAAAATAAGGTTTCAATCGAATTTATAAATCGGTATTCTAATATAAGGAACTCAAGTTATGAAAGAATTACAAAATAGCCAGACAAACATATCCCACATACAAGCACAAAACACAAAATAACAGGCATATGTCATCCATTTCCTATAAATAACATACTCAGCTACAACTCTGCAGTGATAAATCATTCCGGATGCCAAATTAACGGAGTTTAAAACATTTTTCACCATTAGCGACGAGTGACTCGGCGCCATCCATATCGCCATTTTATTTCTTAACATCGTGAGAAGGGAACCGGTGTTCTGAAAAAAGTACATGTGTTCCGACATACTATTTGTTGCAGAACACCGGTCTTTCCAATTAGCGATTGAATAAGTATATGAAAACATGGATGGCGTCGCTAATGTTGAAAAAATTTAAAAACTCCATTAATTTGATGCCCGGAACGATTTTATCGCTGTGCAGAGTTGTAGCTGAGTATGTTAGGCGAGATATGCCCGGTATTTGTGCTTGTATTTGGGATATGTTTGTCTGGCCATTTGGCAATTCTTTCATAACTTGAGTTCCTTATATTAGTATACCGATTTTTAAATTTAATTAAAACCTTATTTTGGGGACTTTATGTCCAGTAACTGTGAGATAAAATAGATCGATGCAATTGTGATTTGTCATTTAATATTTTAGCTTCCCAGTTCAAGACTATTTTATATCGTTGATATGCAAGTATAGAACTATTTAATTTCAGTAAGTTACGAGATCAATATTTTTACCCATTATGAATGGGGTGCTCCTCATACAAAGGAGAGACCACAAGAACAGAACAGAATGTAACGTGTGCAGGTTCTTGTAAGCCTACTTAAGTCTGGCCCGGGAGTGTGGATACATAGCTTTGCCCCCCCCCCCCCCAACCTCGAGAGATCATCGATAAACCAAATTAACAAGACAGTCAATGACTGTGGGGTCGCTCACCAGACTGCAAAGACTGATAAGACTGGGACTCTGGAGACCAAAACAGTCAGCACTTTTCATAATCACTTTAAAAGAAGTAGATTTATACAGGATATGTAGCTTGGTAAAAATCCACCTTGAAATTGCCAACTGTACACTACTGATCACCCCCCTCCTCCAGCTCAACAAGTCCCCTCCCGACCGGGATCCAGACTCCCAAGTCTTAGGTTGGAATTTCACAACCGACACCTCAAACTTTCTCAATTGTTGGAAATTTCCAATCTCACAAGCGCCTTTTTCTAAAACCATTTAAACATGTTTGAAGCCCAATTATCCATGGACCCAAAAACACAATACATGTATGTCAGACCAATCAGTCAATTGGTTCCAAGGTAGATGTTTTAATGAATTTGGTATTTCGATGATTTTATTAGACTCCCCATAGCCTGCCATTTCTTGACAGGTTGACCTCATTTTAACAAATCTGAATCTCAGTCACTAAAGGATCCTATTGATTCCTCCATACTATATGTAAGCTAAATAGTCCAAACTCTCTTGAGAAGACATTTTAAGAATTACTATAGAGACATATAGTTATGTCCCTGGTCCCACCCTATTTAACCTGGTGACTCCATCTGAATAAATTTGAATCCCAGACACCAAAGAACCCTTCATACATATCATAAATATCAGTCAAATAGACCTGATGGTCCTTGTGAAGGAAGCATATTAAGAGGGAAACTGTCCTTCGCTTGGCCCCTATTTGACCAGGTGACCCCATTAAAAAAATCTGAATTGCAGTCAAGGAAGAACATTCCATTCTATATAAGCCAACTAGTTCTTGCAAACATATTTTAAGAATTACTATGTAGTGAAATAGTTAAGTCTCTTGCTCTGCCCTTATTTGACTTTGTGATCCCATTTTCACAAATCTGATAAGGATAAAAATTAAGTTCCCCAGTTGAAGTTGGTGATATTCACCCATTGGGCACCTCATTTATGAATTTTATCTTCTGCAAATTAGGGGATATAGAAACTTCCTAGAAGGGAAATTTAACTAACAACAATGTAAATTTGATACTATAGATACTTCCCAGAAGATGAGGCCTAAGCAGAATGAGGTCGCCAGAGGGTGAATTTGGTGATGCTAGCCTGCTGTGCGGAATAGCATCACAAAAAGCGTGTTTGTTCCTACATTGTGCATGCCTGGCCTCAAGCAACACAATGTATTATACAACAAGCCTTGAAATAGTGTGATAGTGTGTCTGTCATTTGCAGAATGAGGTCCCCAGAGGGTGAATTTAGTGACTCTAAATTCACCCTCTGGGGACCTCATTCTGATAAGGCCCTCAACTGCTATGGAAGACCTAGAATAAAATTGAATTTCCCCAGTTGAAGTTGGTGATGTTCACCCATTGGGCCCCTCAATTATGAATTTTATCTTCTGCAAATTAGGGGATATAGAAACTTCCTAGAAGGGAAATTTAACTAACAACAATGTAAATTTGATACTATAGATACTTCCCAGAAGATGAGGCCTAAGCAGAATGAGGTCTCCAAATGGTGAATTTGGTGATGCTAGCCCGCTATGTGGGATAGCATCACTACAAGCATGTCTGTTCCTACATTGTGCATGTCTGGCCTCAAGCAACACACTGTATTATACAATCAAGCCTTGAGATAGTCTGTCTGTTATTTGCAGAATGAGGTCCCCAGAGGGTGAATTTAGTGACGCTTTCCTGCACAGCGGGCTAGTATCACTAAATTCACTCTCTGGGGACCTCATTCTGATAAGGCCCTCAACTGCTATGGAAGACCTAGAATAAGATTGAAGTTCCCCAGTTGAAATTGGTGATGTTCACCCATTGGGCACCTCAATCATGAATTTTATCTTCTGCAAATTAAGGGATACAGAAACTTCCTAGAAGGGAAATTTAACTAACAACAATGTAAATTTGATACTATAGATACTTCCCAGAAGATGAGGCCTAAGCAGAATGAGATCTTGAGACTCTAGATACTTCCCAGAAGATGAGGCCTAAGCAGAATAATGTTCTCAGAGGGTGTATTTGGGTTATGCTAGCCTGCTGTGTGGAACAACATGAATTCACCCTCTGGGAACCTCATACCTCCAATGCCAGACACTTGGAGAAAATGAAATTAATCTGATTTTAATGACCACTGAGTGATAATGTAAACAACAAGGGTGCTTCATTGATAACACCATTAATCTCATTTAAATTATGAATGACATGAATACACTCCCTGGGGACTCTGCCTACATAAATTGATCAAAGAGTTCCTGAATATTTTATTATTTTTTGGGGAATTATGGCCATAACTCTGTTAAAATATATCGGATCAAACCCATATTTTAACTTGATCTGTATATAAGTGTCAAAAATTCATATACCAAATTTGGTGTTGATCAGATGAAAAATGTTTGAGTAATCCTGTCTTGGATGAATTCTATATCAAAACAAGAGTGGAAGGGGTTAAATAAACAATACCAAAATCCATACAGATGAAGAACATGCTAAGAAAAATGTAGGTAAGAAATATGAGACTGTGATGGGTCCTAAACAAAAATTAAAGGTCAAAATGCAAAAATTTAATTTTTTGTTTTTAGAAATGTCCCTGGCTCTGCCCCTATTTGACCCAGTGACCCAATTTGAACAAATCTGATTCCCAGTCCCTCAGTCCCTCAGTACCAAATATAAGCTGAATAGGCCAAATATTTTTTTAGAAGAAGTCATTGTAAGAATTACTATGAGTTATGGCCCTGGTTTCTCAACTAATTGACCGGGTGACCTCATTTGAACAAATCTGAACACCAGTCACCCAAGGACCCTCCATACCAAATATTAGCTAAATCGGCACAATGGTTATGAACAAGAAGTTGTTGTAAGAATTACTATGGAGGAATAGAGTTATGGCCCTGGTTTCACAACTATTTGACCCATTGACGTCATTTGAACAAATCTGAATGAGAGTCACCTAGGGAACATCCACACCAAATATGAACCAATTCGGTATGATGGTTTCAGAGGAGAAGATGTTTAAAAAAAAAGTTGACGGACAGACGGACAGACGGACGGACGGACGGACGACGGACGAGGAGTGATGACTATAGCTCCACCGGAGACTTCGTCTCAGGTGAGCTAAAAACCCATCCCAGCCTGTCTGGAGATCAGTGGCCGAGTGGATAGCGTTACTGGTCTCTCGTGATAAAGGTCCGGGGATCGATTCCCGGTCGGGTATTCTGACAAAAATCCAAACTTGGTCATATTATCACGTTGTATGACTGAAAAGTCAAGTCTCATTCGTGATCAACCGTATATATCCGAATACAAAACTGACTTCCCTTCACATCATGTCCAGGTATGTTGTAGTGAGTGCGGTACGCTGTCGGATCGGGACCGACATAAATGGCTGACCCGTGTACATGGGTGACTATGTGCACGTTAAAGAACCCGGCTGTAGGTTAGAGTAGCCCACAAAAGCACCGACCACAGTCGAGACCTGGACCCCGCCTGTAATGCCCGAAAAGGTAGTTGACAAGTAATTCTAGATCCATTCCCATCGGAATAGATTGGCAACTTGGATTCATATATGCGATTAATTTGGGGAGATTAACATTAGATCTGTTTATACATGAGGATAATAGAAATGGGACCCAATAACACACACCAGCAAGACGTTTGAATCTGTCGGGTAAACATGAGTGACATGCGATGGGTGGAGCTTAATGGGATTCAGCCAATCGCGCAACGAATAGATAAACAGTGAAGAAATATCGCAATAGATCTGAATATATTGCCGATAAAATACGTTAATATGCTAAACAATTTGTAATAATGAGTATTGGATGAGAATGCAGATTATGCTAAAATGGCAGATGATATGACAATCAATGATGATTAAAGTGTAATTTGATGAGATGAAAATGATACAATTTATGTGCATATGTAAAGTACGGAATCGGAAACGAAATAGAAGTATTTCCGATGTGGATAATTGTTACTGCCAATTAGTCTAATAATACCTAATACCTAAAACAATGCAAATAAACTACTATTGGATTTTTTTTCGATGGAAAATCCACGACCATCTAGGTCCTAGATCTATGTATGACAAAAATCCAACATAAAACGTCTCAATCGGTACCGATTTCACAGAGTGTCTTTGCGACTGTGACTGCAGTGTTCACTTTTTCATACAACAACAATCGAACGTTAAAAGTTTCAATCGATACCGATTGACTTACCGACTGCGACGTAATGCGTGCATGCACTCTTGGATTTTGATCGGTAAAATCGGTACCCTACTAACGTGATTATGCTGTCCGACTTACCGATTGTTTTCCGATTCAAGATGACCCCCTTAGGACAACATATAATCATCCTACTTCATAGTTTCCGTGCCTAAACTGCGATTCATTCAGATCATGATTTTCCCTATTATTATACTTCCATGGTGTAACCAAGGAAGTATATTGTTTTTCTATTGGTGCCGTTTTCGGTTTATTTTGGAAATACTTGATTGCAATACGAAAGCGTAATATCTAGCGAATGTAGGCATCTAAGGTCTACTAAAAATAAAGGTATCCGGATTTCGGCCCAATGTTTCATGACGGAGTTATCGCCCTTTTACGATTATTTTTCTCTATTATTATTATTATACTACTCCATTTCTCAACGCCTTAATCTCTGAAACTATTAGGAGTAGAAAACTCAAAGTTGGTACGTATGTTGAGGTAAATGAGTTCTGTGCCTTAGATGCATAACGAATATTGTCCGCGTTTTTCCCACAGAGTTATCTCCCTTTATCTGAAAAAATGTCAATTTATTATCTCGGAAATTATAAGGAGCAGAGCATCGAAAATTGGACCGTATGCACACCTCGATATGCCCTACTGCCCACGGGCATCAAAACTTGTGTCCGCGCTTTCCCTGCGGAGTTACCGCCCATAGATAGGCAAACACCACACACCAGGATGTATAAACTGAGGTTTTTTTTTTTCCCCAGCGCTATAATTTTTTATCACATATCCGAATTGGAAAAGTGATTCGGATCCGAATATACCGCTTAAACGTTTTTTGTCCCTGCCTTTGCGCTATACAGGAAACGGAAAAATTGCACCTATTTTTCCCGCCAAATCAAAACGGGCTAATCAAAGAGGAAGGTAATGCCGTAGCAGATACGTCGGCTTACTACAGGTACGCCCCCAAAATGTGACTGCTATACTCTAATAGCAACCTGCCCAACGGAGAGTGCGATTAGGGGGGGGTTATGACTTTTGGAAAATTCCTCAGAAATCGTAAAAGGGGGGAAATTCAAACATCGAGATACAATTATTCCTGGTCCAATTGTTCGCGTCCATTATTATTTTTTTGGTTTTTAATTTTTTTGATAATTAATTTTTTTTTATAAAAATTTGGTGCATTAGCCCCTCCTGCTGCTACATTTAAAAAAAAGACAGTCAATGACTGTGGGGTTGCTCACCAGACTGCAAAGACTGATAAGACTGGGACTCTGGAGACCACAACAGTCAGAACTTTTAAAAGAAGTAGATCTAAACAGGATATGTGGCTAGAGAGGCTTCATGTATGTATATCGTATGTACACTACTGATCACCCCCCTCCTCCAGCTCAACATGTCCCCTCCTGACCGGGCTCCAGACTCCCAAGTCTTAGGTTGGAATTTCACAACCGACATCTCAAACTTTCTCAATTATTGGAAATTTCCAATCTCACAAGCGCCTTTTTATAAAACCATTTAGACATGTTTGAAGCCCAATTATCCATGGACCCAAAACACCATACATGTATGTCAGATTAATCAGTCAGGTAGTTCCCAGGTAGATGTTCTAACCCTTTAGCCCGCAATCCGGCCGTATCCGGCCGCCCAGTAATCTGATAATCGGGCCGCAGCCGCCCGGATAAAAAAAATCATGACCAGTCAAATTTCAACCCAAATATGTTATAATTGTTCTTGGAAACAACTGTCATTTTTATTTATATCAATTAATATAGTATATATACTATATACACAAACATTTGTCTACCTGAAATGTGATGTTTGATGGTCCTTTTGTTGTTTTTTTATGTAACTCAAACTCCCGTGGTCGGGGAAAAAAATAAAAACATGGACGGTGCAAAATATGAAAAGCTATCGCCATTTCTGGTGCAAATGCCTCATATATTTGAACAATATTGTAATGTTATAGATAATTATGTGTTATAGGACTAATATTGATGTCCATATGGTCCTTTTTTTTAATATTTTGTTTGTTTTGTTCGCGTTTTCAACCAGTGTACTCGCCAATGCGAAATCATCGCAAACCCGAACCGTCGGATACCAGGGACGCTACGATGCTTCCGTTCATATTAAAATTTAGAAGTCACAAAAATGCAAATCAAGTTTTTAAAAATATATAATACTAGACGATGAGCCCGACGTTGTCCGGGCTATTCAAAAACCAAATTTCAAGTCGATAGCTCCACCCGTTTCCGAGATCTGGTCTGCGCATGCGCGAAGCTGGCGTCGCACGGGCTCGGCGACCCGATAAAATTCGTATCCGGGGCAAGATACATTCACATACCAAATTTCAAGTCGATAGCTCCCCCCGTTTCCGAGATCTCGTCTGCGCATGCGCGAAGCTGGCGTCGCACGGGCTCGGCGACCCGATAAAATTTGTATCCGGGGCAAGATACATTCACATACCAAATTTCAAGTCGATAGCTACACCCGTTTCCGAGATCTCGTCTGCGCATGCGCGAAGTGGGCGCCGCACGGGCTCGCCAATACGACAACGACGACCGCCTGGTCAAACTACACACATGTACCAAGTTTCGTCTCGATCGGTAGAGAATCGTAGATTTGTATAAATGACAGACAGACAGACATACAGACAAACATACAGAGGTCTTCAAAATATATATGAGATGGGTCATTTAATTATATATAACTCAGTCCTTTGCATTTATGTGAACCTAATTTTAATAGAAGCGATTTGATATCATCTTATATGAACTACGCCGAAGTTAAATAATGCTATCTCCAATCGCAAACGTAATTCTCAGAATCTCTCCTTAAAATGACGTAAGTGAGCCCAATATATCGGTGTGCGTCGCCAGCAAAAGGCCAAAATGAGATGGCCGCATTTGGGAAATTTCACTTTGCTTCCGGGTTTATAAAACAGGAGTTTTCAATAAATACGATAGATACGATGCCGTGATGTGGCATGATTGGTTTGGGCGGGTCAGTAAACAAAAAAAATTCCACTTCTATTGATGTATAATATATATCCTACTTACCGTTGAGCGTGTTTTTTGAAGCGAAAGTCAGTGTAAAAACCGGACTTTTTTACCCAGTTTAGCGCACACCATCTGTGCTCATAAGTTACATAACCGGAGTTTTTCTTGACCAATTTTTTACAAGGGATACATCAAATTGAAGAGTAATAACATATCTTTCTAACTATATATGAGGCATTTATGTTACAAAAATTATTTTTGTGTATTTTAACCTGATTATGGACTTTTTTTTAGTTGTAAAAATAATAAAAAATTATGCCAGGCCAAGTTGGATACCTTTCTATAGGATTATAAGTACTACTGGGGTGGAGTCAATTTTGTTCTGGGGACATGTGATATGCACATGTATATGTAACGGGGGTTTTAAGTGGTTAAAGTTAGTTTGAAGATGGCGACTTCGTCCTCCTCGTCTAATGATATATGTGACGAGTTTGGCCGCTTTGATTTGCCATTTGATTGTCCATACGGGGCCTACAATGATGAAAATTTTGAATGTTCATATGTGTCCAGTGTTTCCACCGTGTCTGACCAAGATTGAACTCATTGTTCCATTTTACCACAATTGTTTTTGTATTAAAATGAAAAAAAAAACTGTTGCCGTTATAAAATTAAATTACCGGGAACCGGGAAAGGTTGAAATTATTTTCCTGGACCCAGGAAATTATCCCCAATTAATCGGGATTTCCATTTTTATTCACCTAATTATGAACTGATTTCCCCAAAAATGCACACACCCGACCGGGCATATAGGTTCGCATTTTATGTCATGTAAAATTATGTAATTGACCAGACAGTAGCCAGTAAATCATAAGATAGCATAAAAATACAATATATGTACATTGATCTACATTACTTGTGAATATTGTATGTTTTGTCGATACTCTATATAATATTTTAATTCCTGCAAACTAGCTTTTTTTTTTACTGGGAACTGGGATTTGCTTTTAATTCCTGGGAGCTGGGAAATGGCATATTTTTTTCCTGGGAACTGGGATTTGCTGATTTATTTCCTGGGAATCTGGGATTGGACCCCCCGTCCCCACAATGAATGCTATTGTATATATTCGTTCTAAGCTTTCATAATTTGCAAGCCAGTAGAACAAATGCTAAGGGTATTCACTTCATTGACTTCAATCATACTTTTGTGGTTCTGTAATTATTACACACCAACCAGAGTAAATAAATGGAAATGGCCATAATGCCAAAGAAAATTAAATGTGTGGTTTGGGTTACAGGGCAGAACAAATATGGCACATAACTAACCCACAAAATTATTATGGCCAGACGTTTAAAATAGGGTTGGCATGCACAGGTTTTTAGCCACAATCTTCTCTAAATACAAAAACAATAGTTTAAATTGATAAATATATTCATAATTTATATAGTATAATTTTGTAGCATGAAATTGAATTCATTGTAACATGAAATTTATTTCATGGAAACATTTTATATAAGTTCAATGTATGTACAGCATTTTCAACATTATTTATACCCTGTAAATATTAAACAGAAATCGGTTCTTATTGGTATTTAATGCCCAATTAACTTCCTGCAACTGTGTTCAATTCAATGTTTTTTAATGTCAGTGGCTTTTGATGGTGAATTGAAAACTAAAGCTATCAACTCGAGACCGATCAGAATACATGTACGTGTCTTAGAGACAAATATTCAATTACGATTACAGATGTGTAATAAAAGCCTAACTGAAATAGATGCATAATAAATATGCTTTCTTGACAATAGAAGTAATCTTCAAGTCCGTGTTGAATTTGAAACATTGTGACATCCATTTTCTTCATAAATAAACTTGTTCAGTTCCGAAACTTGTTCTCGTAGAATTTCGTCATGGTGGAAATCAGAAGGTGTTGGATGTTTCTTGTAAGTGTTCCAATGTACAATTGAATAAACAGGCACTTCCAGGAATGTTATCTTGCACGTGGGGAATTTCTTCATGAATGCTGAATAATTTTGTATAGTAGTTCAAAGTTCGGATTTACGAGAATCACTGGACGCAAGGTAGATGTAGTTCTTTTGGGGATCTCTGGGCTTCACAGTTAACCCTTTGAACCCGTAACACCGATATTTAGGTGCAAACGAACCGTGACTATATCCCGTAACACCGATATTTCGGTGCAGCGACGACATGATTCGGTAGCAAATTTATATATAGTATAACGAGCGTCAGACCTACTGATTTATATTTAAATTGCCCCACATATGTCAGCGGCGCCCATGGTGCGTATGGAATGGTTGACCGCTAGTATTGGGTATAAATATATGCGCATGCGCATAGCATATAATCTACAAAAACATACGATATTTTAAGCGAACTGTGCCGCTATATTTACGGCATATAATTTCGTGTTCCCTGTGTGTGTACAGAACAGACATAATTTCAGTTTAAATTACCCTCGCGTATATTAACCAGTGTTCTGCTAAATATGGGGAAGGGTCTATCGCATATGAAGTTGATTTATTCGCGCATGCGCAGACTAGCGCAATGACAAATAAATGGTTTATAACGTACTTATACACGACATGCCCACTAATATATATATTTAAATTGGCCTATTGAAGTCAGCGCTGGCAAAGGTGTCTGTCTATATGGATTGGCTGCCCACTAGAAACGGCTAGGAAAATATGCGCATGGGCGCAGGCTATAATTCATTTTTTTAAATGCGTTTAAGTGAAATGTGGGGCAATATATGACATTTTGTTGCATGTTTCACATGTTAGTACAGTAGACACAATCTAGACAGCTTACTTGAACAATGGGGCCACGATATGTTACGGGAAATTACGTTGTTTCTGGTCTCTGTAATATCAGTCTCTGTTGTGCCACATGTAGTAAAAAGTCTATCGCATATCAAGTTGACTTACTCGCGCATGGTCAGGTATATCTTAATTTCACATTAGGATATTGGTTGCATCGAAACGCAATTCGCTGATGTATAATTACAACGTTATAAGCTAGAATTCGTTTATCCTGCAAATTTCGGGTAGTTGCATAGTAACCGTTTCTAAGGCGAGATCGGGTGGCAAAGTCTCCCGATCTTACAATGATCAGTGGTCCGTGCATGCATATATCATGCCTGCACAGTTTCAGGTAGGTGTCCCCTTTCAACATAAACAACACCATGCGACTAGACACTGTCTAAATTAAGGCAAAGCATACCACTGAATGGTTAGTGCAATTATGTCATTCGATCAGTTGTGGTATTTGCTTAGCAACCGTTGCTAGCCTTAAATGGGATATTTGGTTCACTATTCTGGTCGGGTATATCTCAAATTTCACGTTAGGGTAGTACCTGCATCAAAAAACGCAATCACTGAGGTTGAATTACGACGCTATGTGCTATATTTACATTTTCCAGCCAATTCCGGGTAGTTGCCTAGCAACCGTTACCAATGAGTTGCCGCGAGGCAAAGTCTCGCGATCTTAAAATGATCGCTGATCCATGGGGGGCAAACCTGTAAAGTTACAGACCGGTGTCGCAATTTGAACATAATCAACACCATGCTACTAGACACTGTCTAATTTAAGCGGACATACCACTGGGAGCCCCGGGTCAGGGTGTCGATCACTGTGGGGCGCCAGGGTTCAAAGGGTTAAGTCACATGTACCACACCAAACAAATCCAAACTGGACCACCCTTACAAAATTCGTTCATGTTGCTTCGTAACAAATGAAGTCCCTGACCAAGCTCATTTCCACCCTCACACTTCCAAATAATAGAATCGTCGATGGGGTGAACACGCAAGAGTTTCTTCAGATGTTTGCCTTTACTGTCGCCAATAATTATGGTCTAAATTATATTTGAGGTCTGCCCTCTGGAGTCTGGTGACGGTAGCTGGAATTTTATCCTATATTTAGAAAGCTTCGATAGAGACATGACTTGTTCTGGTCGAAAAATAAGTTTTATGCACAACAATTTCACAGCTAGTTCGACGAAGAAAAATGGTGGCCACGTGGTTCCGGATTTTTTGGGTCGCTTGCAATGTGGAAAAGCATAGAGCAATTATTTGATTTTACCACAAAATACCACTTGAATTTCAGATCCAACTGATACTTTGTCATCTTCTTAGTGTGTTTGAATATACAATTATATATTATATTAATTTAATAGGGTACCTTTATCACCGCGATAGTGACAGGCACCTGCAGAATTTGATGCTCCGACATCGGCTTAGTTAGCCCAATCCGAAACCCGGGCAGTGACAACTCCTGATTTCATTGGTTGTCAATGAAAATATCAACATAGAAACCACAAAAGAGACAATTGAACATGTGGTTTGGCATGAAAAATGCAAAAACACCGCGACGTCATTACCAATAATTTGCGTTTTTACCGAAAGTCTTCATGAGACTTTTATCAATCATGGGTTATATGATACATTCAAATAAAATATAACGACATTTGGTGTAATAATTTGTAGTAATTATATATTATAATTTATATTGTTTTTTGCAATTAAAAATCAGGAATATTTTTTTCAATCACAAGACCGATGGTAAACAAACCAAAATTTGACACAAACAGATCGGCAGATATCTTTACGTTATTAATTTATTATTATATAGAAACACCATTATATTTATGACACTTAAATGACAACATGGTTATTGTTGCATATCTGAAGATACACCTGTGACCTGGTCAGTTGTGGTACATACATTTGGAAAACACAAATCTCTATCATAACGTTAAATACCTGTTGGCTAATGTAATTAACCTCACACCTGGCGACGTCTACACGACGTTGTCTAACTACATGTTATATTGGGTAAAGGGTTAATGAATTTGGTATTTCAATGATTTTATTAGACACAGAAGTGTTAACTCCCCACAGCCCCGTCATTTCTTAACAGGTGGACCTCATGTTAACAAATCTAAATCTCAGTCACTAAGGATCATCCATACTATATGTAAGCTAAATAGTCCAACCTCTCTTGAGAAGACATTTTAAGAATTACTATAGAAACATACAGTTATGTCCCTGGTCCCACCCTATTTAACCTGGTGACCCCATCTGAATAAATTTGAATCCCAGACACCAAAGAACCCTTCAAAGAACCAAAGAACCCTTCAAAGAACCAAAGAACCAAAGAACACTTCAAAGAACCTGATATTTAATCAGTTAAATAGACCTGATGGTCCTTGTGAAGGAAGCATATTAAGAGGGAAACTGTCCTTCGCTTGGCCCTTATTTGACCAGGTGACCCCATTTTAAAAAATCTGAATTGCAGTCAAACAAGAAGATTCCATGCTAAATAAGCCAACTAGTTCTTGGCTCTTGCAAACATATTTTAAGAATTACTATGTCGTGAAATAGTTATGTCTCTGGATCTGCCCTTATTCGACTTTGTGATCCCATTTTCACAAATCTGTCACCCAAGGTAATTTCATACCAAATATAAGCAAAATAGGCCATTTGATTCTTACATAGAAGAAATATCATGAATTACTATGGAGAGAAAGAGTAATGTAGCTGGCCTTGCACCTACTTGATCTGGTGACCCTGATTGAACAAATCTGAATCACAATCACCAAAGGAGCCTCAATATTAAATATGAGCTAAATAGAGCTGGTGGTTCTTTCAAAGAACACTTTTCAAGTTTGCCAAATATGCTCTAGTGAAGTGGTGGATGTGGGAGTGTTAAATGTCCTGTTGACAGATTTGAACAATACATATGATAGATTGTTGTTGTAATTGGGAATTAATGATCTCCAGGGAATGTTTGTAAAAATGGCAGATTTCACTTGACATGTGTAGGCATACCCCGCATATAGTTAGAGCCAAAGTAAATGCTTCTTATTAATGATTCTCTGTCAAGGAGTTGAGTACTTATTATACATGTATAATTAATATTATGTTGCTTTCTGAACACCCTCCCCCAATCGCACCATCGCCACGTCTCGGTTAAATTCAGGATGACCGTCCTATCATTAAATTCTTGTCAACAAAGACCATTTTTCTCACAGGGACACATACGATCAAATTGAAACCCCTTTAATAGGGGGGGGGGGGGGGGGGGGTCATCTCAAAACTAAAATCGGTAAAATGGCCAAAAACATTGATTTTTCCGATTGACAACGCATTGTGGAAGTCATTTCTACCGATAAAATACCGATTACAACGTAGAAATGACGTTTTTGAACAACGCGTCAATCGGTACCGATTTTTCCGATTACGTCAATTTGTGACGGTCACAATCGGTACTGAATCTACCGATCAGAATGTTACCAGTACTCAAATATAACGTCGCTAATTGGCGCATCACCTGAGTAATTCACTATTGGTCTGGCAACACATGATTTAATTTTTTTATGTATTTGTTTTCAAGTTAATACCGGTACCACGTAGGCCTGTATTCACCCTTATATTTTCTAAGTGTACACTGTCATTGTAAGTGTAGTTCAGGTATACACTTATAGTACACTTGTAGCTTTTGTTTTTTTAATTCAGTACACTTGTACCACACTCACTTTTTTCGAAATGTACACTTATTTCGTAAGTGTAGTGTAAGTGTTGTAATAAGTGTACACTTGCTCTACACTTTTGAGACTTTGAAAATCTTTGGGCATGTTGCCCACACTTACAGCTACACTTATGGTACTTTGAAAAGTTCTCTCTACACTTATGACACACTGATGATACTTATACTTTTAAAATGTTTTGGGAACACTGCCCCACACTTAAAGGTACACTTATGGAAAATTTATCAACACTTATACCACACTTATCAAACTTTGATATGGATATGTTCAGGAATACTGCTCAGAGCCTCGCACATTTGTACTATATAATTGCCGTCTTATATTAAATATGAACTTTTTCAATTTTGAAATTACCGGTATTTCGTTTTTCTGTTATTTATATTCTGATAGTAATAAATTTTATGAATCTTTTGTGCTAAAATAAAGATATATGAGTATGTATATCTACAATTTATTAACTGCAAAATGTTTGTCATAGAAACAATGAAAATTGGTCGCTATCACGTATATTGAAATTGGCGTATATGAAAGCTTCAATGATTGTGTTTCCAAACACACCTGCAGTCAAAAAATGGCCATTACGAATATAGAAATGTTGTATGATAGTAGTTTGACGACGCAGATCAGAATTAAGTATAATAAAAATCGTTTCTAAACCCGTAATTTTGACGTGCAATACTCCCAAATACAATTATTTTTATCGGGGTTTTTTTATGGCAAAACTTCGATAGTTAGCGTAATTTCGTGACAATAAAATAGGCCTAATGATGAACAGATAAAAATTGTTTTTAACATTCTCGGAGAAGTACGTATATGTACCTGCTATCTGTTTTTAATTTAACGTCAAATGTATCAAAAATAACAAAGTTTAACTGTATATACGTGTGATTATCGACCCACTGTAAATCTCCCAAAGTAAATGCTTGCGGCTTTCTGCCCACGTGTTCGTGTATGGGGAATTTAATCCCATATCGCTGTGTGTAAACATTGTCCTCTGATGTCATCATTTTATAGGGAAATCCCTGTCTAAATCAAGTGATATCCTAGAACTGAGCATACGATTGGCTAAAAGCTAACACGTGACTGTGACGGTGACTACATGCGCATGCGCAGACCACATTCCGGTCATTCGGCGGTCAAGAAATCAAATTTAAATTTCATCTGCATTTTATTTGACAACAGCTTTCATTTACGAAAATGACGGCGAGAAAAGCCAAAACAATTCAACAATTTGGCAAAAAGAAGAAAGGAACTAAACATAATATTTTTTTACCAAAAATATGTATCTCCTATAATAAATATCTTGGACACTGAAACTAATGGTTATATATTCTTGCTTGCAAGAAATCTAGAAGTCGTAAAAAAAAAATCGGTACGCAATACCTCGAGTACGCGCACTTGTCAAATGCCAATTAATGGCGATATATTCTTTGGACCAATCATGTGCGTCCTTTCACTATAACAGCGATGGAAAGACAAGACCTCATTCATTTTAAATTCTTCTAGACGCAAGATAAGTTGCATTTTTTATCTGTTCATTTCCCATGAACGTTTCTCTTTATGCTATTGCGAACGACAACACGCAGTTGCCTAATTTCGTGCACTACGCACGTGTTTTCCAATTTTCGCAAATTTAGTTTTACAATTGTTCAACAATCTTTTATTCTACAATACTCTCTTATTAATGACAGTAGTCCGTGGGTGGATATTTTCATTAACAAATATTTCAATTTTGTTTTATTTACGAGAATCACTGCGAACAAATATCGTCTTGTCCAAATGCTTGTGATACCGGACAAAACTAATTTTGGTGGAGGGGTAGACTGGGCACACAGAGCACATTGGAATTTGGATCATCTCAGAGACAATGTGACATCAGAAGAAGAAAAAAATGACTCGATTACAGCTTTTTTGGCAAAAAAAAACTGGAATCGGTCATGCCAACGTTTGCAAATTTCTCTCACTCTTCGTGCTAAACTAAACATCCCACAGCAGGCACTGCATGCTTTAAATGGGACATCGTACTGAATATGACATGGACATCATGACATAATTGGAGTAAAGACTAACGGGAAGAGACAAGCTTGAAGATACTTCAGCTCATTCAAACTTCGCATATCAGCACCAGATTTATGAAATATATTTATTGAGCCAAGGAACATAATTGATAGATGATTTATATATTAAAACATTATTAATATAATATAATAAAGTATTTTATCTCTAAATCATTGTGAATGTGATTCCCTTGATTAATGCATCAATTGCCATCTTTGATAGTGAAATTTAATATGTGCATGCCCATCTATGATATACACTTATTTTACTAATACATGTACTATACACTTTATATAATACACTTGCATCACAATCACCATTGTACACTTACAATACACTTACAACCCCATTCAGAACTTACACTTATAAAACACTTGCAATTATTATACACTTATATTACACTTGCCAACATACACTTATACCACACTTTAGAATCATACACTTATATGACACTCACCTCATTTACATAGTTGGAACGTACTCTTACTGTACACGTATGTTACACTTGCACTACACTTACTGCCACTGTTGGACTTGTACATTTTGGTTGTAAGTGCACACTTAGAGGAAAAAATTTCCTACACTTATGCAACACTTATTTGACACTTATAACACACTTGGGAAATGTAATAACTAGACCAAGGTTTCCTTACAGTCAACTCTCGTATAAAAATAAGGGTTTAATCGAGTTTATAAATCGGTATCCTAATATAAAAACTCAAGTTATGCAGGCTTAACCAGGTGCCCGGACAAACATATCTCAAATAAAAACACTTAACACAAAATACTGGGCATATGTCGCATGTTTCCTATAAATAACATACTCAGATACAACTCTGCAGCGATAAAATCGTTCCGGACGGTAAATTAACGGAGCTTAAAACATTTTTCACCATTAGCGAGTAGCGACTCTTGACTCGTCACCATCCATGTTTTCTTATATTTATTCAATCGGTAATTTGAAAGACCGGTGTTCTGCAACAAATAGTATATCGGAACACGTGCACTTTTTTCAGAACACCGGTTCCATTTTACACGATGCCAAGAAACAAAATTACCGATTGAATAAGTATATGAAAACATACTGCAAATCGATGGCTCACTGCACGTGCCAGGTACCTCGAATCTGTTTACTTTTTGACAAACACATGCTTTCGAGTGTCTGTTAGATTACTATTTATAATTGAAAACAAAAGGACAGAACGGCTTTTTGTCTGTAAAAAATAAAATATAAATAATAATTTTGTTTGATGTGCGTCGATTCACCTTGATTAAGTTGTAGACCATGGGATGAAAATCCTAAGCTGTCATTGCTCTGCAACTTTTGAGGTACTACATAATTTTGGTAAATGTTGGAAGGTTACGTGTCAATAAACATATTTCGCAAATGTTCTGGCCTCGGGAGTTGCACATTTTCGAATACAGAGCAAAAGTTTATCTGAAAAATATACCGCTGGTGCACGCGGTTCATTCCATCATGATATTCCGTTATTTAGACGCATTCTGTCAATAATATCAAAGGTCGATAAATATGCAATCATTGTAAATGGATTCCTCCAAAAACAATCAACACTTTACCATGAAGTTATACAATACATAAACCCGATACAGTTTCAAATCAAGAAACAGATTAAAGTCACAACAATAATTACATCAATTACACGTGCCATTCCGATTAATTGAATTTCTGGAATCGGAAGCGAAACCAAGTTCTTGTAGTACCCTAAAAGTTGCAGACAAACTTTTTTCTAAGCGTCCTAGGATTTTCATCCCATGGTCTATTGATAATGATTCGAAAACGTCACATTGACTTCAAAAATGACAGTATGCGCGCAAAACAAACTTCCGAAAATGTGCGCGGAGGAATACGAGAGAATTTGTCAAAATAGTGCCGAAAAAGTACTGTTTAGCGTAGATTTAACAATAATCCATTTGTATTTTGAATAAAATATTATTCACACAGTGTGCGGATTTTATAATGGTCACTTTTATATCTCATATAAGACACGCATTTGGAATATATATTTTTTTAATTAAAGCGCGTGCAAAGTAAAAGTAGTGCACAGAGTTGATCCAGGATTGTCCCATTATCGTAAATGTGTAGGGGTCATAGGATTTTTTCCATGGGGAATCCCCGATGATCTCTGTTCTGGGGTTAACAACGACAGATGCGTGTTGCTTTCATACAACGACAATACAATGTAAAACGTCTCAATCAGTACCGATTTCACCGATTATCTTACTGACTGCGGCGTTCACTCTTTCATGCAACAGAAATCGAACGTTAAACGTCTCATTCGGTACCGATTTTACCGATTGTCTTACCGACTGTGGCCTTCCCTCTTTTGACGTCTTATGCATTGATCGGTAGAATCGGTACCGATTTTTCCGTTCATGACACTCTAAACGTAATTACGCTATCCTAATTACCGATTGTTTCCGATTCAAAAGGCTTGATTACAATCGGTAAATGTCAATCAGTACCGATTAGAGTTTTGAGATGACCCCTTATCGCGTACCGGAAATTATAAGATGCTGGGGAAGCTTATTTACGAATACACCTGCAAATCCTCGGCTGTTGTCGGTGGTTAATTGCATCATCCAAAATGGCAGGTTGGAAAAATATTCGGGACCCAAACAGTACAATTTTGTGGTAATTTTCATGACTTGAATGCGTCTTTATATATTGGTCATACGAAAGGTAGTTTGGGTATTTATCTACCTATTTTGATACCGGGAAAATTTCAAAAGCGAATATTATTTTGTGTATTTTGGAGCGCAAACCGCCATGTGGCTTTAACATGATAGTATCAAATTTATTTTGGGCGATTATATCCACCCCTTTGCTAAATACCATTGAGAATATAAACATTTGTCAAATTGTGTACTTGTGAGTTTTGGTGGCCATTTTGGCGACCATCTTGGGTCAATAGATCAATGTCGAGTGTAAATGAATAACACTAACCGTATTTAAAACTGTGTACACTTTTGTTTATTTTATTCTGCCTATTTCTGTCCAAGGTTAATCTAGATCCTCGAGAAGTAAGTTTTTGTGAAATTACATAGCACATTATTTAATTTGCACTTTTCGGATTATGTACAGCAATTAGACCCAAATTACAACATAATTTGTTGTACTAGATGTCATAACTGATAAAAAGACAAGTCCTACTTGCCACAGTTTACAAATAACCAAAAATGATGTAAGGGACATTTATACACCCGGCAGAGAGGGGAGTGAATGGCTCAAAGACTCTTTGCAATATATATGAGCTATAATTTTCACTAAGTATATGAAGTATAACAATAACAATAGCTCAAAACAACATATTTACAATTATGTACACTGAAAACATATATGGACGGAAGCAATTTATATGTGGTATTATGTATAAAAAACTGTACAGGAAGTGGGCGAGCCATGAAGACCGCCCACCCCTGAGACAGATAATTAAACACCAAATTATACATGTACATGTATATTGCAAAGATAGTCAAGGTACATGGTGATAGTCCAGATTATGAAAAACCAATGGTTACTGAGAAACATCGGTCCTGATACAAATTTTGAGAATGAGACATAGTATATCAAGGATAACCAATAGTGGAGCAGGGGAGGTGGTGGGTGATAAAAGTTTTTGACGTGAGCCGATGTTTACTATTGTAGACAAAGAGTGACGCTATCTCTGGTTATTCCACCTCCCTCCGTCTAACGGATTAATGTTGTCCAATCCATTGACTCAAAACAAATGAGATTAATCAAGCGGCCGTGTGATTGGTCGAAAGACAAAGCCTGTCCGCAGAGTGCAAGAGCCGGAGGTCACGCAGTTCAATTTACTGTAATAATTTTAAGCGGATGTAAACAATGTTAACCTACTTTCGGTTTCGTATCATTGGTCCCAACCCGACTTCGGTTATGAGAGGCCGCTTGAATTAAGGCTCCCGTCTCTGCCGTGTGTATAAAGGCAAGCAAACGCGATGCCTTTGATTGCGTATTTGTGAAAATTCAACAAATTTCTATATTTCGGTCGCCATTTTGACAGCCATCTTGTTTGTTTTTTTGTTATCAATTTTGTTGTTTCAAAAGGAAGCTTGGTGCAATTTTATCATTGATGTAGAAATATTTTCCTTCTGTGTTAAATTTTCTTCCTCACTCAGTGCCCATTCTGCAATTGTTTGTGTCTGCCATGATGATAATTTGATCTAATTTTCGTGGTATCATTCTGTTGATTTCTCAGGTATAAACAGCTATTTTTCTCCAAATGTACACATTATACCATATTAAAGTCCATGGTATTCCGCGAACAGGGAGCCCATACAATCACATATAGTCACTTTTCCCCAGCACATGAGATATTAATCAATGAAAATTGGACAGATTTGGATGATTTTTCCATTTTGGCAACCATCTTGGCCGCCATCTTAACGAAGATGCACTATTTTCATTATAATTATATGGCAATTAACATATTTAGAACAGTTTTACATTATCTTAATAAAATTTCTGTTTAACACTTGGCTAGAATCACAGAATTGAATTTTGGTTAACTTTCATGGCACATTTTTGAATTCACATTTTAAAGATAGTCGGCAGGAATGAGATCCGAAATATGACACATTATATTGTCAAAATGGTTGGATAGTAGAATTTATTCAAATTTAGGTCGCTATTAGCTACAATTTCAAACAGCAGTTAATTATTCAAGAGGAAAGTGTGAAAAATCATAAATTTTCCGAATTTAGGTCGCCATTTTGGTGGCCATCTTGGTTTATGGTGGCCACTTTTTCTATCAAGTGGACGTATTGTGTATTAGTTTCTCATCAGTGGTGAGATATTCAATTTTCTATTCTAAATTCTCTAGTAGCTATTAATCAAACTGACTCACTGCATACTCTGAAATTTTGGATGGTGGCCATCTTGATGACATCATAAATCCACCCAGTCACGACCCGCAGGTGTCTAACATTTGTTTTCTGGTGCCTGAGATATCAAGCAATGTCATTAGCATAGTTGCTATATTTCTTCACAAAATGCACACAGGAGTACATAAGAGCATCTACTACTTGTATGATGCGGTCATTGGACAGAATTTGGAGCGGTGTTGGGGGCCCCAGGAGGGGGTTGAACTCATCGATAATTTATGAGTTGTTGGGACTGAACCTGTATACTGGAATGGCCTGGTTACATCTGACAGGGGCAACATACATGCTTTTATTGGTGGGCACATATAGCTGATCCAGGTATTCTTTATTCTTCTGAACCAGAGCATGCAACTCTTCACGTTACTTAAACAATTTATGTGTGAGATCATTGTGCTTATTAACAGACAACTTATTTGGAGTGGGCATCTGATTTACTTCAGACTAAACATTGTGAATGATTGGACCTGGCATTTCGATCTCATTAGGCCTATCGATCATTTTTATGTTGGTGCTGACCAACTTGTTGTATCGTTGAACATTCCCTGCATTTTGTTAGCATCCCATAGTTTCAATAGGTCAGAATTTTAAAAACAGGATGGGGTTCGAACTCTGCATAACTCTTGCCGTAATTTTGCCATCGTCAAATTTTTATGATCTAGAGTAAGCTCCCACAGATTAGTCTCCCTTGTCTCGATCTCACGGAATTGTCGACAATACGGCAGCCATGATTATTTGGTTTACGTTTAGTTTTCCCCCATCGTCACTGTGGCACTAGAAACAAACTTTGATTCCGGAACAGAATTTCCCCAAAATGGAAACGAAACTGGTGGTGATTAGTATGGTTACTGTCCGCCAACAAGTCTTTTTATTGTACATAATAAAGATCATAAATGATTCTTCACATTTTGTTATTTTTCTGCTCTGATAAGAAAATGTTCTGCAGTTCCAAACATTTCTGAGACAAAAGGATTCTTAAAAATTGCATATTTGTAAAGTACCCGAAAAGTGATGACACCACTAATCTCAGGTTTGTATTGGTTCTTAATATATGACCTGAAGTCACTACGGAGTGTCGCAATTTCATTGGTTCAAGGGAATCGTGAACCGTTGTTTACATTCTAATGTGCATGCTCAGTCATTCTTATACACATATGCAGTCGATGTAAACATACACTCAGATTCATAATGATTCTGAGTCTATTGCATTCCCATCAACTTTTCATTTCTGAACGGTTGCGGGCTTCCCCCAAATTACGTCACACCGCGCTAAATATAAATCTGAAATTAGTTGTGATTGACAGGTGTAAACATGGTCACGTGCCAGTGCCGTCATGGCCGCTTCAACCCTGTGAAGCCGATTCTAAGAATCGGAATTAATAGGGTTTGTGACTTTTCGTTCGGCGGTTGTTTTACTGACAATAAAGGGATACAGCTTCCGGGATCCAAAATAAAATGTACAAAAACTAAGACAGATCTACTTGAAATTATAAAAAATGTCAATTTATGTGGATTTCTTGGACTCAGAAGATCTCTGAACGAATTATTTTTAGATTGGCCAGACGATTTGTCGCCCATGTTGTCAAAAAATAACACAAATCAACGGCCACGAATCAAAAATACATGAATGTCGGGACTATCTGATAAAACAACTAGAGAACTAAAAAAAAGTACCTTGACATAACAAAACGATCTATCAGTTCCCCAGTACCGACAGTAGCACCACCGCAGCCAAAACGAGCGAAGAGCAACACAACTCTACCACCAACGCCACCGAAACCCATCCGACCTTACACAGCCGTATTATTAGCTCCAAAGATTGTACCAGTTGTACCCAAATTACAGTTGCCTGCAATCCACATTCCGGTGATTCTTGATTTTAAACTTTCGACCGCTCGTCAACAATCTACTTTATTTGTCGATTTGTTAATTTCTCTTCCGGTATAACATGACGTCATGGATACTATTTTTAACAACCTTTAGCCACACCTTCGGAATTTCCACACCAAGAGCACGTGACATGTTACTAGTTTTTTATTGGGGCACACATTTCTTGGAGCTAAGTTTTGATTGGCAGTAATTACAAGGAATCCCGGATTTGGGAAATGAACGAGAGGCCGATCACGATCGGCAGATGTTTAACCCATACCTTGGCGATAGCGATCTTTTTATGAGTGCAAGAATATCAACAATTCACAGCGTACTATTATTTATTAGTTTCATAGTGGAATCAGACTTATTGAGCAACTTGCTCATTTAAACACAATAGGAACATGGATATGACATTCGATTTCAACCTATTAGGTCACTCCAACAGAGAAACATGTATGTGTGATAGATTGATAAAGATAATTATGCCCAACCACAGTCAGACAGATGCACCATAGCTGTTAAAGATATAATAGTTACAATATTAACATCATAATAACTCTATTTATTTATTTCTTACAATGGAACCTGAGTCATAACAGATTATGTTGTTGTGTTAGCTGCATAGTAAAAGTTATGGGATGATTGAGATTAGAGACCAACAATCACCTGAACATCTATATAAGGTGAGGGGTGTATAGACCTTGATATTAAATATGATTGATAATGGTTGGATATAAAATATTTTAATACAGAATTATCAGATAACTAAAGGAGAGATATGAGAAGGGTCAAATTGAAAATATTAGAGTCATAACATTGGATCGCGTACAGTATACCTATGGTTAATTTTATTCTAAGCTGATCATTGGAAAGATACAATGTCTGTAACAGCAGACATATTATTAAATGTTGGGTTAATATTCTCAAAACCATTCAATCAATACCAAAATCTATACACGTGAAGAATGTGGCACGATCAACCTGAATGAGATTATAAAAGTGATTGGGTGAAAAATATTTGACCAATAAGTCAGCTTCAAGAATACCAGAACCATTATTATTATCCTGCAGCCCAAATGCAATAGAGGGAATTTCAAAATAAGATATTTCCTCAAATGATGAATATTCAATTGGTGGCTTATAGAAATTCTTAGTGAACCTGGCCCAAGGCGAAAGAGATAATTTAAAATCTGCCTATCATATATCATGTGTCTATGGAATAGGTTAATTTTAATCGTGAAATACATGCAAGTGAAAAGTGGATCACGATCAACCTGGACATAGAATAGGAGAATGAACATATAATGTGTGGAGAGGGTTAATCATTTTCAATGACATCATATGATAGAACTAATGTGTGGATTAATTTTTTTCTCAAGATAAGACAACAGTGTCTCTGTAAACAACAATTCTCTAAACAGCCATGCTCTAGAACATCCTACAAATGGACAATGGACTATTTGTATTAATGCCATGAACATGTTTCAACAGGGGGGGTTAAATTACTATTGCACACAAACTGGAGTAAAGAATCATCAATCACTTAAATTTGACAGCTCTGGGAGCAGCCAGTGGTTTAGCAGTTAGTATCCAGTTTCATTCTCTGATTCCAATAAAGCAGATTACTGTGTAAAGTCATTTGTCTTAAACTCCCACAGGCATATAGGTAGTAAATTACTTGAATTATAAAGGGCCATAGCTCTGCTAAAATATATCGGATCAAACCCATATTTGAACTTGATCTGTATTTCGGGGTGAGGACCACCTGTACCAAATTTGGTGTAGATCAGATGAAAAATGTTTTGAGTCATAGCAGCTTGCGTGAGTTCTAAGTAAACATAAGTTTGAAAAGGGTTAATTAAACGATACCAAAATCCATACAGATAAAGAACTTGCTAAGAAAAACCTAGGTAAGAAATATGAGGCATATCAGAAGAAAACAGTTTGACTTAGATGCATCAGATAGCATTTGTGTGCAGGGTTAATTATTTTCTAAACCGATCAACCAATCGATACTAAAAACTATACAGGTGAGGGGTGTGTCATTATAAACCTACATATCAAATATGAAAACAATCGGACAAAAAATACTTTGGTTACAGCATCGGATAGCTCATGCCTATGTGCGGATGCAAAGTGTTAATAATTTCTAAACCGATCAACCGATCGATACCAAAAACTATACAGGTGAGGAGTGTGTCATCATAAACATGCACATAAAATTTTAACAAGATCCGATAAAAAATATTCAAGTACATGAATCGGATAGCAAGTGTTTACGGACAGACAGACGGACAGACGCCCAGACGGACGACTCGACGGACGGACGGACATACGTACTGACGAATGACGGATGGTTGATCCGGACGTCGGCATTATGTGTACCATACATGGTATGGGTACACATAAAAATGAACGAAAGGTCGTCAGACCCACTATTTTTTATATGTGGGTATGTAGTTTACTCCAGACTGACACATATGGTGATGCCGTAAATCGATGCTACTCTGTCTATGATTATGAATGGAGTATAGCCTTTCTATGTTAACACTGCGGGATCTCTATTCATCGCGGTTTGATTACTACTGATCTCGGGAAAAGATCATAAACATCGAGAAATCACGATGCATTTCTCACCTATAGTTCTCCAAAACATTTTGTGGGACAACAAGAGCATCACTAGGGCATGACAAAATATGCCTGTGGTAATTTCAACAATGGGCCATAACTCAGGTGAACAGTGGTGGGCGGAACCCAAATTCAAACTTGACCTGTATTTTGGGTTAGTAAACTCACACACCAAATTTAATTCCATTCAGTTCAAATTTACTAAAGTTCTCATCCCGTAAGCAAAAATTGGCAGGCGGAATCCAAGTTCGAACTTGACCTCTATTTTTGGCTAGTAAACTCACATTGGCGGGCAGAACTCGAATTCAAACTTGACCTGTATTTTGTGCTCTAAACCAACAAACCAAATTTCAGTCCATTCAGTACAGCAGGCCTCAGCTCACAAGGCGACTCGGGTGAGATTGTCGCCTTACTGTCGCTGACTTCGCCCTATCGTCGCTCTAAGGCGAAATCGAAGTCGCCTTCAATTTTAGGGGGAATTTTTTTTTTTTTCTTAATTTTTTTTCCAGACATGTCCGTATATAGATGAATTGTGGCGGCCATCCCAAAAAGAAACAGACGATGCAGAGACAAAGACCCAAGTGTTTAAAATAAAAAATAAAATATGACCTATTGTTTTGTGTTGTTATTCAGTCGCCTTTGTTCCCTTTGCGGTAATGAATGTTAATCACGAATGTTTTGACACGCTGAAAACACGATGAGATGTTCGCATCTGTGTTGTTACTGACCGTCGTGAGTGTCACAAATAAATGATTTAATTAACACTTATCAGTTCCATGAAGGGTGATTGGGATGCATGTTTATTTTACTAAAACAATAACCCTTTGATGTCCGATGTTCACGACAACCCAACATATGTTGTTGTAAGACTGTCGAGCAGTATATAGCCACTGAATTGAAAGCAGATTTCATTATTCCTTGATCATTCAAGATGTCTCTCACATCTTGGTTGTCGACACAATCCCCGTCTTCTAAACGGAAACGTGATACTAGTGATACACCTGTTACACCTTCTAAAAAGTACTGCAAAAAACTTGCTCAAACTGTGTTCGATTGGTGTGTCTTAGATGACAACAATAAGTGGCATTGTTCCGATTGTAGGGCAGCCAAGCTCGACACAGCATATTCTCATGAGACCCCGGCAAAAACAACAAACCACATAAATGTATAAATATATTTTATTTGCTAAAAGTTATTCATTAAAAGGAAAGCACAATTCTCAGTGCTGAAACGTTTTAATACGTATTAATATCCGGGTACTTAGAAAGCCGTGAATATAGTCCAGGAAGGACAACTCTACTTCAAACGTTCAAAGTACAGTAGATTTAGCTTATTTCCAATTAAGGAAGGACAACTCTATCTTCTCAGTAACAGCTATTTCGTTGTATTTTTGAAGACGCATTCTCTGTTGACATTAAAATTAACTAAGTTAATATGCGCCAAATTAGGGAAAGCTATAGATTACTTATTATAGTGACCTAATCCCGACTACTCTGGCTCCTTGTTGATAAATTAATTAGTCACCATTGTATCACTGCTCATTCAGTGGAAGTTTTATTACTTAATCGGATTAGCCGTGGCCTAGTTATTCATTAGTTTCTATTGTTTCATCCCAGCCATATTATATGGGGGCTGTATTGGTTTATCTTTATTGTACACCTGTTCACTAGTCCCTTTTGTTTTTTCCATCCGATACCCACATTACAGCGGTCACCAAAAGTAAGCTCGCCAAACAACAACGTATGTTGGCCATGTGATCTCCAACCTTAAAGATAGGTTTACTGACATTGCAATTGTGGCCTGCAGTACAGACTTACTCAAGTTATCATCTGGAAATGAAAAAAATTGAACAGATGGACGCAGAGATGGACAGACAGGCACGAACAAGGTGATAATAATAGTCTTCCGTAAAAATTTTAGGGGACAAAAATGTTGAAGAAGATTTGACATACCTCTAATGCTGACATAACAACTGCTGAGTTAGAATGGTAGAAGAACTCTTGTAAGATGTCATAAATTGCAACCTCAGAAAAAATCAGTTTCTGGAAAATGAACAAAATATACAAAATTAAATTTGAGTATCAACACCTAATATAGTGAATAATTCTCAAATTATCATGCAAGATAATATAATCATCTAATATTGAATAATTCTCAAATCATCATGTGAGATAATTTATGCATCTAATGGGTTGTGTCTTAATGCAAAATCGATAACCGACCGATAACCGACTGATAGCAGATGTACATTGGTTAAACCACCGACCGACCGATGAGACGTCGTCATGAAAAACACCAGATGGTTCGACTGATGGCATCACATCAGTCGCCCGATGGTTTGACCGATGGCGAAGTTCACATTAACCTATGCCGCTAATAATTCAACCGATGGTCGACCAATGCATCAGCATTCGACTGATGGACTTAAATTACGATGTCATATTTGTAAGCGAGTGCTATGCGTATTACTCTTGGTATCCAAATAAATGTACAGGTAATAATTGTCGGTAACAATAAGATGGCCATGGGCTTTCACCAGCTACCAGCAATCCATGAAGGGACTGTGGGCGACTGGACCGGAGACAACTCGCCCCGATGGCGATTTTGTATTACGTGTTCGGGACGACTGGTCTCAGGTGGATGGTCATATAATAATTCTTTGTTGGGTTTATTATTATTTTTGTTATAAAAGATTATATTGAATTATATCTTTGATCCTTGAATTATAACTTTCATTATCACTTCAATTAAATCCATGTGTGTGGGAATACAAGGACTTCCTTGACGAGACAGTGCATGTGCATGGCAAAATGTTGTGTAAACACAATCATAACTGTCCACTAATTACAGTGTTTTCATTTAATTTTAATTGTCCTCTTATGGTGTTTTTATGGCAAAACATTGTATAAACACAATTAATTTCCTGACATGAGTGTTGATAAAACTATCATATATTTGGAAATGGAATTAGTATTTGGGAGCTATATCTATCCATTCCAGTATATGAAAACCCCTTTAATAATTCATGCACAACAATTACCCCCCCCCCCCCCCCCCCCCCCGAATAAGGGAGCATCCCTAAATTCTCAACTCAACATTTTGAATGGACTGAAGAGAGGTATATGTCCACAGCTGATTTATTGTCAACACAATAGAAAGATTAACAAGTTTTATTCCTCAACTTTCAAGGGGTATTATTTCTGGGTTGGCGTATTTGACCATGGATCCGATAGAATCCGTCCGAGAATTTCGGTCAACTTTTTTGGCTAACTGTAATTACCCTTACATTTCTAAGTGTACACTTTCATTGTAAGTGTAGTTCAGGTATACACTTATAGTACACTTGTAGCTTTTGTTTTTTTAATTCAGTATACTTGTACCACACTCACTTTTTCGGAATGTACACTTATTTCGTAAGTGTAGTGTAAGTGTTGTAATAAGTGTACACTTGCTCTACACTTTTGAGACTTTGAAAATCTTTGGGCATGCTGCCCACACTTACAGCTACAATTATGGTACTTTGGAAAAATTTATCAACACTTATACCACACTTATCAAACTTTGATATGGATATGTTCAGGAATACTGCTCAGAGCCTCGCACGTTTTGTTCTATATAATTGCCGTCTTATATTAAATATGAACTTTTTCAATTTTGAAATTATTTAGTTTTTCTGTTTAATATTTATATTCCGATAGTAATAAATTCTATGAATCTTTTGTGCTAAAATAAAGATCATATATGAGTATGTATATCTACAATTTATTAACTGCAAAATGTTTGTCATAGAAACAATGAAAATTGGTCGCTATCACGTATATTTAAATTGGCGTATATGAAAGCTTCAATGATTGTGTTTCCAAACACACCTGCACTGGCTGCAGTCAAAAAATGGCCATTACGAATATAGAAATGTTGTATGATAGCAGTTTGACGACGCAGATCAGAAAGTATAATAAAAATCGTTTCTAAACCCGTAATTTTGACGTGCAATACTCCCAAATACAATTATTTTGATCGGGTTTTTTTATGGCAAAACTTCGATAGTTAGCGTAATTTGTGACTTTTTCGACTATTTTGTCGCATAAAATCAATAAAATAATGATGAACAGATACAAATTGTTTTTAACATTCTCGGAGAAGTATATGTACCTGCTATCTGTTTTTAGTTTAACGTAAAATCTATCAAAAATAACAAAGTTTAACTTTATATACATGTGATTATCGACCCACTGTAAATCTCCCAAAGTAAATGCTTGCGTCTTTCTGCCCACGTGTTCGTGTTTGGGAATTTATATCCCATGATGCATCATTCTCGCTGTGCGCAAACATTGTCCTCTGATGTCATCATTTTATTGGAAAATCCCTGTCTAAATTAGGTGGAATCCTAGAACTGAGCATACGATTGGCTAAAAGCTAACACGTGACTGTGACGGTGACTACATGCGCAGACCACATTCCGGTCATTCGGCGGTCAAGATATCAAATTTAAATTTCATCGGCATTTTATTTGACAACGAAAATGATGGCGAGAAAAGCCAAAACAATTCAACAATTTGGCAAAAAGAAGAAAGGAACTAAACACACTAGAGATAGAACAGGTGGTAGGAGGCTGAATTCGGCAAACAATTACGCAAATAGGCGAAGTTTGTTCCCAATTCGACCGGTGATCCTACATTGGCTACAATGACACGATGACATTGAGAAATTAAATGTCAACAGTTAAGTCACACTGGACGCATACAGATTATAACCGATGGAAACATGCGCTAAATTCAGATACAACTTACATTTATTTACAAGTGATAATTCTCAATCGGAGAGTGATGGCTGTCGTCCAGCTGATTCAGTGATTGATCTCTCGCATGTTTCATTGTTGGCAAGACTCGCCAAGAGGACTGATCACAGATTCAAATTCAATTTCAATCATCTTGATGTCTTGTGATACCGGACAAAACTAATTTTGGTGGAGGGGTAGACTGGGCACACAGAGCACATTGGAATTTGGATCATTTCGGACAACATGTGGCATCAGAAGAAAAAAAAGTGACTCACTGACAGCTAAGTTTTTGGCAAAAAAAAAACTGGAATCGGTCATGCCAACGTTTGCAAATTTCTCTCACTCTCACAGTGCTAAACATCCCACAGCAGCTTCACTGATGTCATGATAAAAAAAACTGCATGTTCACAGAATATCAAAAAAGTTGAACACTTTACAATACAACTTTTTACTAATTTATTACAAGAACTTACTGAGTTAATGTGAGGGTGACACTAGCCTAATTAATCAACTGAATATGACATGAACACCATGATATAAGTGGAGTAAAGACTAACGGGAAGAGACAAGCTTGAAGATACTTTGAACAGCTCATTCAAACTTCGCATATCATTATCAGTTTATCACTTCACTGTCTTCAGCACCAGATTTATGAAATATATTTATTGAGCCAAGGAACCTAATCTATAGATGATTTATATATTAAAACATTATTAATATAATATAATAAAGTATTTTATCAGTCTTAATCATTGTGAATGTGATTCCCTTGATTAATGCATTGCCATCATTGACAGTGAAATTTAATATGTGCATGCCCATCTATGATCTACACTTACTAACTATACACTTATATAATACACTTGCATCACAACCACCATTGTACACTTACAATACACTTACAACCCCATTCAGAACTTACACTTATAAAACACTTGCAATTATTATACACTTATATTACACTTGCCAACATACACTTATACCACACTTTAGAATCATACACTTATATGACACTTACACCTCATTTACATAGTTGGAACGTACACTTACTGTACACTTATGTTACACTTGCACTACACTTATTGCCACTATTGGATATGTACACTTGGTTGTAAGTGCACACTTAGAGGAAAAATTTTCCTACACTTATGCAACACTTATTTTACACTTATAACACACTTGGGAAATGTAAGGGTATTGCCCCTCGCCTTGGAACTTCCGGTTTTAAAAGTTCAGATTAGTTTTCTTTTCGTTGTTTTCTCATGTTACAACTGCATGTTGTTGTATATTGTACGCAGCAAGTGTATATTCGATTGTGTTTGGTGCAGGAATAACTCGCTGTTGACTGGTTTAATCCATTCCATATTTCCCATATGAGAAATGATAGGCCTAATGAATCGCCGGAAAACATTGAGTGAAAACTGAATTTTCTTCAAAATGATATGCAGGCATCATGTACTGTAATAGGAAAAGGTAAAGTAATGACACGATCATTTAATGTATTGTTTACATGCATTTCCTGATAGCTGACAAATCAAAATTCTCTATAAAAACTTTATATAAATCTCATTGCTTTGACATTTAAGAGACCTCTGATTATGATGTATGCATGTTTGATAGCATAGTGCTTGGGGAAAGGCTGCCCTCTATGTTCTTATATCCAAAGCTTCCATTTGAATTAATCCAAATGCATACAAGCAAGATAACAGCTCAGCAGAATCATTCCCTTGAAAACTCTTAACAGAGAAAAAGGACAGTCCACATTGCTAGTGTCTCTAGGCCTAGATAAAGTACTTCGTCGAGTTTACACTCGGACGGTAACTGTATCTGATGTAGAATTAGAACGCTCACATCGTGGCGAAAAGCCGACGTTAGAGCGAGACGTTTATGATGCAATAGTATCCCTGAAAACTCTGACATGAGAGATTTGATACTGCATCACAAAAAGGCCGAAGAAGAGCGGTACAATACAATCTCTATTCGAGTTCAATCTCCAAATCTGTATCAGCTCCTGATTTCTTATTAGAAAGCTCAATCACGGCGAAAAGGCCGAAGAAGAGTGATACAATACTATCTCTATACTCCTCATACATCTAATATGAGAGATATAAAAAAAACCTAAACGAGAGGCCGATCACGATCGGCAGATGTTTAACCCATACCTTGGCGACAGCGATGAGCTATTTTCATATATCCTTACCCCATCCTTTTCATGAGTGCAAAACTTTAAACAATTCACACCTTACTATTAATTCACAAGTGAAATCACACTTATTGGGCACCTTGCTCACATTAACACAATGTTAACAGACGTGGCTTTGATTTCAACCTATTAGTGACTCCAACACAGATACATGTATGTCTTATAGAGTTATAAGTCTAATTAAGCTCAATCCATTGTCGGAGAGAAGCACCATGTTAAATATCAAATAGTTAAGAAATTAGGTAGATAAACATCATAGCAACTCAATTTATCTATTTATTACATTGGAACATGAGACATTACATATTGTGTGGGTTTTTTTATTATCATTGCTATTTTTTTGTTCATAATATCTTGTGTCAGCTGCATATTAAAAATTCATAGCAACCTATTAATATTTCACCACTAAAAAACAATCAATACCTGATCAACTATAGAAGTGAGGGATGTATAGACCTGGATATAAAATATGATTGCTAATGATTGGATATAAATGTTAATTTTCTTGTAAGTTGATCATTAGAAAGATATGTTTGTGAACAGTTTAAATATAATTAAAGTTAAGGTTTATAATATTATCACAACCATTCGATCGATACCAAAATCTATACAGGTGAATAATGTGTCATGATTATCACAGATGTGATTATTTATAGAGTAATCATGCAAAAAATATTTAGCTATCACATTGTGTCAACAGGATTGGTGAAGGATGTTAATATATTTAAGCAAATAAACCAAATGACCCTCACTATGCAGGTTAGAGGTGTGTTATCATAAACTGTGCCAGAACTATAAACATAATCAATGGAAATATTTGAGTTATCAAATTGGATAGTAAGGGGTTAATCTTACCCAAACTAATGAACTGATAAACACAGAGTAGTCAACAAAATGCATGTCATTGGATTTAGAAACCCATACAATAAGTCAGTCTCAAGAATCCCAGCACTGTTAATATTATCCTGTAGCCCAAATGCAATTGAGGGAATTTCAAAATAAGACATATCCTCTAATGATGAATTTCAATTGGTCATTTCTTGAAACACTGACTGAACCTGGCTCAAAGTTAAAGTGATAATTTAATATATGTCTATCAGATAATATGAGTCAATCGAATGGGTTAATTTTAATCCCAAATTCATGCAAATTAAAAGTGGATCACCATCAACATGTACATAGAATAGGAGAATGATCAAATAAAAAACATCAGAAGACCATATGATGTGTGCAGAGGGTTAATCATTTTCAATGACATCATATGATGGAACTAAGGAATGCTGTATTAATTATTTTCTAAGTTATAACAACAGTGTCTCTGTAAACAATAATGCCATGAACTGCATGGTTTCAACAGAGAAGAGAACTGGAATAAAGAGTCTAACATCAATCAAAGTTTGACAGATGTTTATATTAAGTCTGCAGTCACCAGTGGAACTATCAGGTCACTGTGTCCAAAGCAATAAATTATCTCCTTCCAATAACACAGGTGTGTGTTGTGTCTTGTTCTATTCAAATTTAATAGTGCATGGAAAAGATGTATGAATTATAAAGGGCCATAACTCTGCTAATATATACCGGATCAAACCCATATTCGCACTTGATCTGTATTTAGGGGTCAGAAATTCATATACCAAAATTGGTGTCGATCAGATGAAAAATGTTTGAGTCATCCTGGCTTGGATGAATTCTATTTAAAAACAAGAGTGGAAAGGGTTAACTAAACAATACCAAAATCCATACAGATGAAGAACGTGCTAAGAAAGACCTAGGTAAGAAATATGAGGCAGATCAGAAGAAAATTGTTTGACTTTGATGTATCAGATAGCATTTGTGAGCAGGGTTAATTATTTTCTAAACCGATCAACCAATCGATACCAAAAACTATACAGGTGAGCCATGTGTCATCATAAACCTACGTACAAAATATGAACACAATGAGTCAAACAAGGAGCTAAATCTAAAAAAAAATCTAATTTTTTTTTTATTTCTGGAAAAAGGGTCATAACTCCTTTAAAATTAATCGGATCAAACCCATATTCGAACTCGGTCTGTATTTTCGGCTGTGAAACTCACATACCAAATTTGGTTCCAAGCAGATAAAAAATGTTTGAGTTATGGCAGAATGCGTGAATTCTAAGTTGAAAAAGGGCCATAACTCTGTAACAAAATCTCGGATCAAACCCA